>JAGFMF010011760.1:1722490-1734219 GCA_019455555.1 Galemys pyrenaicus | reverse complement strand
CGGCCCACGGAGTACCTGCAGGCCTCCCCCCGCCCACGGAGTACCTGCGGGCCCCCCCCCCGCCCACGGAGTACCTGCGGGCCCCCGCCCGGCCCACGGAGTACCCCGGGGGCCCGCAGGTACTCCGTGGGCCAAGCGAGTGGACCGTCATCGGGTGCCAGCAGGCGGGCCTTAGCCGGACACCAAGCCTGCGGCCCAGAGTGGGCCGGGGTGCTGTTTCAGCAGCCCAGACGTGCCGAGGCCACAGGCGGATGGGTGCCGGCGGCGCGCAGGAGGACTGGACACTCAGTGTCCACGCCGATTCCCAGCCGCCCCGCGTGCCCGTGCCCAGTGCACAGACGAAGGGCAGGAGGGACAAAGCTGCCATAAGAACTACACCACATCAGGTGTGCGGGCGGCGAGTGAACAGCACCAGGTGAGTCCGCGGCTTCTCCCACCAACCTAAAGTGGGCCCACGCCCCCAGTTAACGCCAGCCCACACAGCCCCCACATTTCAGAGATTTAGTGTGATCGAAGGTTCTCTTGTTCGTGTGCGATCCAGATGGCGTCCCCACCTGCAGGACACGACGGGGAGACCCAAGTCCTCATCCCCTGACTCGGCCGCTCCGGGGCAGGCTCTCAGGGCTTCCCTGCCCGTCTTAGTCCAGCAGGCCCGCCCGGGGTGACCGAGGCCCTCCTGGAGGGCAGGTGTGACCCTGTCCGGTTCTCTGGGCCGGAGCCTGCCACAGGCCGCACGACTCGCGGAGTGACGGTGGAGAACCAGCTCTGTGAGTGACCAGGCTGACGGAGGACCCAGCTGGCCAAAGCGCCGGCGCCTCTCGGCCCAGTTCTCACAGCCGAGATGTGCACTCCTGTGCGGGGACGGGTGAGAGGCTTCCCTTGGACAGCCGAGGCCACTGCCGAGAGCAGCAGCCAGCAGAGGCGGGGCGCGTGATGCGCACACGGACTCCCCACAGGGGCCGGCCGGGCGGGCGGGGGAGCAGGCGGGTTGGACGATCAGCTCCTGCCTGAGCGCCCGGCCGTCCGGCCACCAGATGAGGCCCTCATGGGGCCTCTGCAGCTACCACCAGTGAGCAGGGGGCCCCCTGCGCTCAGCAGCCCCGCGGCAACTCGTGTTCTTCCAGGAGCACAAACAGAGGCAGACCCCGAGGCCGGCGGGCGCCCCACCCAAGCCAGGAGAGGGGAGAGGACGCCCGGAGCCTTCAGAAGGAGCCCGGCCCCGCCCGCAGGCGGCGAGACGCCTGGCCGCCAGCACCGAGACAAAGTGCCCACGGCGCCGAGCCTCCCCGGCGCTTGTCACGGTGGCCCCAGGGAGCCAAGGGAGGGGTGGCCCCTTCTCGGGGGTCCATCCGTGGATCAGGGGCTGGACGGAGGCAGCAAGCAGCCTCCATGCATGCCAGCAAGTCGAGGGGAAGCTGGAGGGGACGGGGCCGACTGGGCCCGCTCTGAGGGAGGAGGCAGAGCTATGCCAAGTCACCGCAGCAGAGGCGAAACAGGGCTGAGAAAGCTACACTGTCGACCAGAGAACGAACGCAAAGAGCCAGAGTCTGACACAGATTTTTCGAAATGGGGAATGACTTGAATGAAAAGTCTTCAGAGACAAAAACATTAAACTGTACCATTTTCGTTAAATATTTCTTTAAGCCCCTTTGTTGAAATAACAGTTATGTAACACTTAGTGATCCACAAACATCTAGGTGGGATCCAGAGGCCAGAGATCTGCCTCTCTGTGGTGGGAGACACTGAAGGGTGAGGGGCACCTACTGTGTGCCAGGTGCACTGAGCGGTGAGCACCTACTGTGTACAGGGCTCGCTGGCCGTGAAGAGCACCTACTGTGCGCAAGGCACACTGAGCAGTGAGGAGCACCTACTGTGTGTGGGGCGCGCTGAGCGGTGAGGAGCACCTACTGTGTGCAGGGCGCGCTGAGCGGTGAGGAGCACCTACTGTGTACGGGGCGCACTGAGCGGTGAGGAGCACCTACTGTGTGCGGGGCACACTGACAGAGCCTGAGGACCACTGCTACATCAACAGATGAGAAATGAGAACCAGCGATTCTGAAACCCAATACTCTCCTAAAACTCCACGGCACACGGATCCTTTAGCAAAGCTCCCCGGGGGCCGGGGTTCCCTGGTAAAACCTAAGGTCCGTGCCCTGAGAGGGCGCCCACGTGATACTGAACCCTCAGCAGGGATTGGTTTAGCAGCTCATCTCCCATCTTGAAAGCAAGGGATGAAGGGCGGGGTTGGGGCAGACAGAGGGAGGGGGGGTGGCTGTGAGAAGGGGTCTGTGGCAGGGGTGCTCCGAGGATCTGGATCCCGAGCCCCGAGGGAGGCAATGCCAGGAGAGAGCGTCAGGGGAGATCAGGGCAGACGCACGCTCTGCCAGCTGGCGCTGGGATTCCGGAGCGCGCCATCCGAGGCGCCACGGCCTTGCAGCTCGGGACTATCTGTCTTGCCTCGGTTACTCCCCGCGCCAGCGGTCTCAGGAGCACGGAGCCGTGGCCGCCACCAGCTCTTTACATCACGGCCTTCCTCACTGCTGGCCTCGGCCTTTGCCATGGAGAGCGAGCAGACGCCCCCGCAGCAGGCGCTCGCCCGGCCCAGCCACGCGGTGGGCTCTGTGCAGATGAACTTCAGCTGCCCGGCGGCAGCGGTGCCGAGCCAGCCTTGGTTCTGGGTCCCAGTCCCAGATTCCAGTCCGTGCGCTCAGCAGTCCAGGTCCAGAACGCAGCTCGGGAGGCGGGAGTGGGAAGAGCAGGGTCGGCGGTCCAGCTGCCCACGGGATGTTCAGGCAGCCGTTGCTCCTTGGGGGAGGGGACAGCGTCTCAGGGCACTGACCTCGGAACTGAGCAGGTGCGCTCCTGAGGTCCGTTCTGGAGGGAGCGCCACGCAGCTCACTGCACAGGTCCACCAAGGAGCCCGCGCCGGCATCCATGCTTGCTCTCTCCTCGGGCAGTCCCGGGCACTTGCACCAGCAGCTCCCCGCGCACCTCGCCACGGTCCCTGGGTGCGGCCCTCCCGTTCTGAGCCCCTCCCTCCCCTCTCCTGCAGAACGTCTCTGGTTCACCGTTGCCTGTTACGTTTGGGCTTTTGTTATTGTTTCTACTATTAATTTCCAGGCCCCTTACTTGGCTCCCCTATATCCCTCCCGTAAGTGAGACCATCGTCCCTTCTAGCGCCTATTTAAGGTCAGCTGCGCGGCTGCCCCCATGTCTCTGTGCCGTATCACATAACGTGTCCACAGGGACCAAGACTAAGGTCTGGGCGTGTTTGAGGGCTGGGGGTCTTCACGCTACCCGCCGTGATACCATAGGAATTACAAGTAAACCAGTGCCCGCCATGAAGCAGACAAGTCTTCCCCAAAATGACCACCGGTGGCTGCCGCAGAGATGCAATCCAACATCCTGCTCCCAGAATCACAGGCGTGGTGCCGCTGCTGCGTGGTGCTCTCTGCACGGATCTGGCCCGGCCGTGGGCCAGGCCAGCACCGACGGACGCCCGCCGAGGGACGCTGCAGGAAGGAGCCCACCTCCGCATCTCCCACTTGGCCCGGCCATCCCTGGATCTGGATGGGAAGGAGGAGCGGAGAAGGAGGGAGTGGAGGGCGGCAGAGGCACTCGCAGCGACCACCGGCGGCTGAGGCCCAGGACATCGGCGGGCAGGGGACAGCCCCTGGGCGAGTGGGAAGGCCAAGGCCAGGCGGCTGCGGACACAGGCCCCGCAGCAGGCAGCGCACGAGGCGTGTGTGCGGAGGACGAGCCACGGTCCGGTCCTGTTCCCATTAAGTGCTTTCCAGTTTTTATCGTAATTAAATGTTTTAAGAATGTTAATGGAATAAATTGAACTTGACTTTCCATTTTCTCCAGATCCTGCAATCATGCTCAAGGCCTGGCTTGAAAGGGTGCCAGAGGGTGCTGGATTAACTCTAAAATAAATCAAACATCCTTGCTACGGCTGAGGGCAATATGACGAGCATCCCATCCTGCCTTGCGATGGAAGAGCGGCCTCACCTACACCCGGCCACGGCCCGTGCCGCCAGAGGAGCAGCTCTCTGACGCAGAGCCCCACGGCGAGCTCCCTCGGGGCAGGAGCCTCCAGGGCCACGCGCGGCGGGAGGGGCCTGGGCAAGGTCTCCGCGGAGCTCCTGCGCCGCCAGGTTCCTCCCAGTGAGTATCTAGCTAGCAGGCTCTTGGAGACGAGCTGGGCGTGACGCCAGCCGGACTTGCAGCTTGCCAGGCTGGGTGCGAGGGCCAGGCACCTGCTGCCCCCGCTCTTGCCGGAGTGAGGCTCTCTTGCGGGGTTTTCTGCCGGGGGGGGCTCTGAGTGGGGCCCAGGGAGCCAGCACTTGGTCTGCTTCCAGCCCTGAGTCACAGCAAGGACTCCCGCAGTACCCGGGAGCAGAGCTAGTTCCAGGCTCGCGCTCAGTCTGTCTGCCTTTGGGCTTTTCGACCGCAACGGTGCGAAAGCGAGGGGTGCTCCATAGGAGTCACCGTCAAGTTGCGACCTTTGATCCTCTCCCCAGTGCATGGGCTACGGGGTGTGGCTCTCCGTGAGGGGAGATGCACTAAAGGCATCACATTTCCTTACGACATTTTCAGACCACGCTGGGTCTATCAGGAGTGAAGCCAGAACCCAGGCTGGGGGAGGCAGAACGGAGCCCAAACCCCTTCTTGGAGACCACACACGGGGTCGTCTGAGCTTCAGCAGACCCCCAGGTGCACCAGAGGACTTCAGAGGCGTCTAAGATAGACTCGACCACCCACGCTCTCTCGGGTGGCCCCAAAACCTCTCATCTGCATGGAAATGACGCCGTGGCAAGTGCTTGTCATTTCACTACGTTTCGCTTCTCTCCAGCACGACGACTACTCCAGCTCCTTCAATGCAATCCAGAAAGGAAAGCAACACTCCTGGTGCTGGCTGACCGGCACGCTGAGGGAAGGAGACGCACCTCCAGCCGCAGCCTCTCTGCTACCCGCACATGCCCAGGGCCCACGGCGCCCAGGCGAGCTCAGGTTCCAGAGCAGCCGCTGCTGAGAGCGGCTGAGCCTTTCACGGGAGCTGCGAAGCCACTCCCACGCCTTCCTTTAGCTGCACTGTTAGGTACAGCTGTTAAGCGCCATCTCAATCAATTCGACTCTCGACCAGCATTTCCAAATCTGTCCATCCATCCGTCTACTCATCTCTTCATCCTCCTTTCTCCGTTCCTCTCCCCTCTTTCCTTGTTGGTACCGTGGGCCCCTAGCTAGCCAACTGGCCGGCTACCTGCCTACCCACGCACACTCGGGGAATAAGGGCCATGCGCCCCCTCTTTCTCACATACACACACGTATGCAGTCAGAAGTCTGCACAAGGGCCTCTCCAGTGGCGCAAGGGGTCGAGCGCCGCACTGTGGGGCTTCCACAGCCGCTGCAGCACGAGTTCGATCCCGGCCAGGGAGGGACCCACAGGGCGCAGCAGACCTCTCCTGTCTCCCACTGCTCCCCTCAGCAGTGGATTTCAGTGGATCCACTTGTTCTGCTCCCCACTCTGTCTCTAGTGACTCCACTCACCTGAACTGGGCCTGTACCCCAGTTCTTGTGTGCATAAATAAATCTTTAAAAAAAAAAAAAGCGCAGACGGAAGGGAAAGGGTCCAGATGTGATGCCTGAGCGCTTCTCGGCACCCAAGACCTACCGCGGCCACGGGCTCTGAAGGCCAGTCCAGGCCAGGTGAACCCAGGCCAGGCCTGGGGCCCAGTGTCTGCCTCACGGGCCAGAGCTCTGCTGTCCTTCCAATCTGACCTCAGCCCCTGCCCTGAGGCCTTGGGCCGCCATCCTCAGCACCTTCTGGGCCTACGCTGCTCATGTGCTGGGAACCTGAGTCCCCAAGCTCATAAAATAATGGGGACCAGAGGGAGGAACCATGAACCCGAGAAAGGAACCCTGAAGCAGGTGCAGGAGCCTGCCCCTCCACCAGCACGTCTGTGTACTTGAGAACGGGCTTGCAGAGAGGGGCGGGGAGTAGTTCCTAGAACTTGTAAGCCTTTGGGCAATTATCCTGCTACTGGAACCAGCCTGGGAGAAATGGGCATGAACAAAAGCACTAGCTGCTTGCTGCTTCTAAGAAAAACAGAAAACAAAAACCAAAGTAAAACCAGGCTTCCTGCAGGCAGGAAAACGTGCCCCTGCGCCTGCCTGGGGGCACGGCCCCTATAGGGCCACCTGCTGATTCTGCCCTCACCTCCTGAAGAGTCCCCTGGGGCCTGGGCTGAAACAGGTCCTCCTGTGCCTCTCCACCTGGTCTGTGCATCAGCCCCCAGGGGCTTCAGCTCCTCCTGACATCACACCGAACCTGGTTTGGGAAGCTCCCCACACCACACCTGCTAGGCAGGACCCGCCCTCCTGGATCTCTCAAAGCCAAAGGATAAAGCCCTGCAGGCCCAGCGGAGGAATTAGAGTCTGACCCACGCCTGCGGGGCTAGCAGGCCACGGAAGCAGACGCTGTCCTGGTGAGACCCTTCTCTCCTTTCACAGCTGCCTCGTGCTCTTCACTTCAACTGTGTTTCAGTCCAGAAAATGGGGGTGGGAGCAATGGAGACCCACCTCCCACACTGGGGGTGCCGTGAGGACCCGGCCTGGGGAGGCCTCAGGACCCCGAAGGGTGATGACCTGCAGCCATCTCCAGCTCCTAAACAGCAAACGGAGACGAGCTCAGATCCTTTCCTGTCGCAGGAGGACACAGCCCCTCAGAACCTGCCCAACTTGCAGGCTGCGCCCTGGCCTGCTGCAGGCCAGGAGAGCCAGAGGAGGGGAGACCTCACGCCACCTGCTTTCCAGGGCCCCGGGAGACTGCACCCTTGGCCACCCCAACCCCAGAGGTGATGCACCCACAGCTCCCCGGCCGTGCCAGGCCGGGTAACGCGCCACAGCCTGGTTGGGCCCTCCGTGCACACAGAGGCCCCAGGAGCTCCAGAGGGGCCCGCGTCCTTCTGGGCTTCGGTAAGGGACACCAGAGAGCATGGTGGGCTGGCGTGTGGCCGAGGCCAGGCCACCGTGGGAAAAGAGCCAGAGGGACCTTCAGAACCTAGGGCCCGGGACAGATGCCAGGACCGCAGCAGGCCCTGCCCACAAGGGAAGGAGACCTCTGTGTCCAAGCCCACGTGCTCCCTGCAGGGCCAGCGCTCCGGTGCTGAGCTGCCTCCAGAGCCTGGACGCAGGGGGCCACGGAAGACCCGGAGGTGCTCCCATCCAAGCCCCAGCAGGGGCTGGTTCCTCCCGTCCACCTCCCTGGCACTGACACCTCCCCCTCGGCTCGGAGCCGCTCAGCGGCGGGTGGGGCCGCTCACAGGAGCCGCTAGGACGTTTGCGGATGTGTCCCCCTCTCCTCCCTGCGTTCTTTCCTGTGTTCCCCTCTTTGGCAAACAAACCCTCCCTCAGCCTTTGTTGCATGCGCCTGCGGCCCAGGCACCGTAAGCGCCTTTCGAGCTGGGTGCAGCCGGCAGGGCAAGCCACTTCACATCAGGGCTCCCTGGGACAGCTTCAACAACGCACCCGCGAGAAAACGGCCCTGCAGCTTCTCGCTGGACACGGCCTCGGGACGGCCGTGCTTTCCACAGCCCGCCTGGCCAGGTTCCGTCCACTGCGCGTGGCGTGGTGTTCTGGGGCAAGCCTCGTTTCTCGGGCAGAGCTGGCGAGTGAAGAGAGCTCTGGGCACCGAGTTAGAACAGAGGAGGGGGAGCTCAAGGAGCCGGCAGCCTCGGGGAATGCCCGGCTGTGCAGCGAGAGGAAGGGAGCCGGCCCGGAGAGCGAGACAAGCCCCGCCCAAGGACACCCAAGCAGCGCGCCTGTCCATGCGTGTCCAGGGGAGGAGGAGGGTCTCAGAGTGGCCGACCACAGCCCGGGAGGACGGGAGGCGCCGAGCAGCCTGCTGGTGGCGGTAGCGCGCGCCACGGCTCAGCATCCTCCCAGGGGGCAGAACTCACGCCGCACACAGCGACATGTGCACGCGCGCACACGCGCACGCGCACGGCTGGGAAGAGCTGAGCAAATGCTGTGGGTTGAATCAGCATCCACATGCTGGCTTTGATCCTGATGCGGCTTTTGCACGGTGTTGCCAAAGGGGGGAAATTGGGTGAAGGACAAAGGGGTCCTTTGCACTGCTCCCTAAACCCGCAGTTATTGCAATAAAATGTTCGCGTAGAACACGCATGTGGACCAAGAGGACGTGATGTAAGTGTCGTCGCGTGGGCTCTGGCTTCTGCAGCTTCAGGAGAGACTCACCCATACCGGGTAAAAATAAGCGACTGGATAAAACACGCTTTCAGAGAGACTTGGCTTCCTTTGGCCCCACTTGTCTAAAGCTGGTGGATGAGACTACCTGAGCCCGCGGCCTCAGAGCGAGGCCTCCCGACACACCCCTCCCCCACGCTCCCAGGCGGAGATGTGCTTCTCAGCAGACTCGGGGTAACTCGGGGTAAAGCGTGGGGGGAGGCAGTGCGGCCCCCTCTTGCGGGTCCTGCAGACTCTGCTGTGGGCTTCCTCCCGGGCTGCCAGGGGAGGGCGGAGGGCGGCCGGGTGCACGGGCAGCGCTGGTGCTCAGGGATCCCGGCACGCACAGGCAGACTGCAGCGCGGGCGCCACGGCTCTGACCCGCTGTCCCTGCCCACAGGACTTGTAAATGCTGACGAGGTACTTGGGACGTGCGGGCACTCTTTTAGATGCAGGAAAGGCCGCCCTGAGCCACCTTAACCTCGCAGAGCTTAAACAGCCTCACTTGGGGACCGCAGGATTCGATTTAAGACGTCCCGCCAAAGCTGGATTGGGCCGAAACCGGGCTGCTGACGTTGGGCGTGGCTTCATCTCTGGATCTCCACCTTTGGTCCGATTTGAGGGGCTGTGACGCGCGGATGAATCACAGGGTCGTGAAGTGTGCACGGTGGCAGGGCGGGAGGCGGCGGAGAGCTTCACCCGGATGGAGTGAGACACGGAGCACACATGGCTGAGGGCAGCCCGCGGCGTGGGGGCAGGAGCCCAGCTCTGGCAGGCAGACCTTGGCGGAGGCCCCGCCTGCCTCTCAGCTCTGCGGCCTTGGGGCTCGGCTTCTCCTGGGCGCGGCTTTTCCTGGGTGCGGAGACCACACGTCGACGAGGCCGCTGTGATGGCTACGTGCACGCAAGTCACAGACCGAAGGCGCCCGCACCACGAGCGTGGCCTCTGACGCCTGACGCACAGGGACGGCCCGTGCGGAGGGGCGGACGGGCCCAGGACAGCCCTGGAGACTCCCCGGTCGCCAAGCGCCTCTTCACAACGGAGCCCGGACACAGCCAGGAGCGGAGAGCTGGGGCCAGTGTGCATGGGGCTGGGCCCCAAGTGCTGCCGCGTCTCAGCACCTCCCGCTCTAGCAGCCGGAGAGGCTTGAGGGGCACCAGCAGCCCCCAGTTCAAGGCAACAAGCGCAGCGGCCCCGGCTGAGCCCAGAGCTCCCGGCCAGAGGACGGGCGTTCTGACGATGACCCTTCTCTTGGGGCCCGAGAGAATCCACGGTGAACAGCGAACTGTCCCGTCTGGAGGTAACACACGTGTCCGCGTAGATCACGAATGGACTGTGAAAAGACGCGGCCAGCTGCAGTTCATCAGCAGGCACATGGCGAGTGGTGCGAGCTTCCCGAGCAGCGCCGACGGCCCAGACAAGGCGTCTAGATCTCAGCTTCGGGAATCAGCACGGACGCTGCTGCGCTGGTTACTCACAGCCCACAGCAGACACAGATGGATTATTCTAGCCCGGCATAAACAGACAGATAAATACGCACAGGCCACAGGGAGAAGGGGTGAGCCAGGCAACGGCACATGAGCCAAAGGCCAGGGCAGGTTTCTGGGGGGTAGAGGGGAGCTCTCCAGGACAGCAAGCTGCAGGCTCAGGGGTGCGGCGGGTCGCGTGACTCCAGCCCGATCCGGAAAGCAGAGGAGGGTAGAGAGCGCAGCGAGATGTCGACGGAGGGGAGGCCAGGGTCGTGGCGTTCAAGCATCTCCTGCTTAAGAAGACAGATCTACCCTGGAAACGACAGGGCTCCCCACGAGGGCTAAGGGTAACGTCAAACTGACCTTTCAGAAAGAAAATGATTTGGAGCAAGAGACGACGTGGAGGCGGAGGCCCAACTTCCTTCCCGGCCCAGGCCGGCATCCGTGGTGACGAGCACTAGAACTGGAGCTATAAAGGGGAGAGTCAGGGACGTTGGAAAGTTGGAATTCTAAAGCCTTTGTGACCGACAGACGTAAGATGGGGAATGTGAGCCCGGCCTTGGCCGAGGCACCAAAGAGGCCCGCAGGTGAGACGAAGACTTACGGAGAGCAAGGAGCAGCGCAGGAAAGCGGCGGAGGGGCGAGGCCCGGGAGGGTGTGACAGGCTGGAGGGAAGCCCGCGGGTCTGGGAGGGGAGGGCTCTCCCCCCTGCAGACCTGTGCTGGGGGCCGGTCCCCTGGGCTGAGCCCCCTGAGCACCTCCCAGC
Organism: Galemys pyrenaicus; assembly: GCA_019455555.1. Taxonomy (NCBI): domain Eukaryota; kingdom Metazoa; phylum Chordata; class Mammalia; order Eulipotyphla; family Talpidae; genus Galemys; species Galemys pyrenaicus. The sequence goes on along the minus strand of JAGFMF010011760.1, from coordinate 1,723,737 downwards.
CGCAGACAGCACACAGACTCACAGCCCGCCTCACACTTCCCAAAGACTCCCCCAGGCCGGCTGCTGGCAGGGCCACATCCAGAAGTCAAACTTGATAACCGATGCTGTAATCCCTGGATTCCCTCATTAGCAGCTGCTAATGGCTGGTGTGTTAACGAGTCAATTAGGGCTCTAATAGGCCGGCTGCAAACTGCATCACTTCAAAGGGAAAGCAGGAGCTGGGGCTGGAGCGAGGAATGCAGCCAGGCCCTGGCGCAGCACAGCACGCTCCTGCATGGTGCCCTGGCCCAGAGCAGCCCTGCCCAGGAGGCCAGCCTGGTGGCGGGACTCTAGGCCACGGGAGGACGGAAGGGACCGCAAAGCTTCCATCCGACCTTCTCAATGCCGAGCTGGACTTGCAGCCGTGACCTGGCCTCGCCCAAGGCCCGACTGTGAACTGCATTTCTGCTCAGCCCCGCCCCGCAGCCCCAGCTCGAAGGTGCATCCAGGGGAGCTGGGAGGTGCGTGCCAGGCTGCGGGGCGGCCTCCCCCAGCGTCCCAGGCCATGCCTCCCTCTGCCTTTGCCCCAGGACCTTCTCTTGGGGGAGTCAGTCCGAGCTTTGAAGCTCAGAGTGAGGGTGGAGGAGAGGTGGAGCCTGCTGGGCCCTCACGCCATCCAAAAGGCCCAGCGGGCAGGAGGTCCTGTGCCTTTACGGACTTGTTCTAGGAACATCAGACTTAGGAGAGCCGCGCTTCTCACCAGCACAACTCGCTGTCGCTGGGAGCGGGCGTCCTGGCTAGGAGGAGACAGTGCGAACGCCCCTCCGGTGCCTGGAGCGGACGGCCACAGAGGCGCGGGCAGAGGTGCGGCGGGAGGCCGCGGGCGTCTCAGCCGGCCGCCTCGCGCCCATTCCCAGAGGTCTCGCTTCTGGGAGAACGGATGCCACGGGCACCGATGTCCCTTCAAGCATGAAATGCTTCACCTCCACCCGCCACCACTGTGGCTCCTGCACTCACCCTGCCCGCACAAGCCATGCCCGCCAGGGCCACACCCGGGTCTCACCGCAGAGCAGAGGCCGCGAAGAAGCAGGCGCCGAGCCGAGCCATGCTCACCGGCGGCTCTGAGAGGGGTGGGGGGCACCACGGCGCGTGGACGTGCCTCTCCCGCCCCCACGCGCAGCTGCCCGCAGGCCAGTTCCCAGCACGCCAGGCAGGAGGGCGGGCTGGGCGAAGGCGGCTGTGGAAGCAGAGGCGAGGGGCGGGGGGCC
>JAGFMF010011760.1:1679699-1722261 GCA_019455555.1 Galemys pyrenaicus | reverse complement strand
AAGGGGCGGGGGGCGAGGGGCGAGGGGCGGGGGGCGAGGGGCGAGGGGCGGGGGGCGAGGGGCAGGGGGCCGGGGGCGAGGGGCAAGGGGCGGGGGGCGAGGGGCAAGGGGTGGGGGGCGGGGGGCGGGGGCGGAGCTCATGCTGTGGGAGAGGAGCCAGAGCTGCTCCGACGCCAGCGTTCCTGCAGGACAGCGCGTCCGGAACGGGCCTCCTGGTGGACTGTACGTCACATTTTGAGTTCCGGGTCCCTCCTTCCACCCCACTCCCCTGGACCTGCCTGAATCTTTTTTGTGGCTCCCACCCAGAGGGGCCTTTCATTTGTGGTGGCTATTGGGCCGCGGCCAGTGCTCCGGCCGAGACTGCTTGGCGGGGCACCCGCCCACGCGGGGACGGGGGTCTTCCCACGCTGATCAGGTGGCCTGTTATTTGAAGTCCTTTCTTCACGTACCCCTCTCTGCACCCTGAACCTTCACACCGATGACAGCTACCTTTGAGCTCCCTGAAATGTGCTTTCTGGGGCCTCCCTGGCGGTGCAAGGGGTTAAGGCGCAGTACTATGAAACATCTGCAGCCTCTGCAACACAAGTTCTATCCCCGGCCAGGGAGCGACCCACGTGGCGCAGCAGACATCTCCTATCTCGCCGCTGCTCCCCTCAGCAGTGGATTTCAGTGGGTCTGCCTGGTCTGCTCCCCGCTCTGCCTCTGGGGAGTCCACTCACCCCCCACACCTCTGGCCTGCACCCCAGCTCTTGCATGCATAAGTAAATCAATCTTTAAAAAGAATAACAAAGTCTGCTTTCCCTGCCTTTGTGCACACAGATGGCCAGACCCTGAAAATGTGCAAAATGTTTTTTCCTCTATAAAACCTGGGGTTCCTGGGCCCCCTGGTCACAGATGTGGCCCCACACCTCCATTTTCTTTGCTAGGCGGAGGGAGACAGCGTCCGAGGGTGGCTCGTCAGACTGTCTGAAGCCCAGAACAGCAGCTCTCCGGGCCCAGGCGGCCACCCCACCCAGCACCCTCTGCCCAGAGTGTCGCCTGGGCCGGCCTGCTGCTCCTCGCAGGTGTCAGCGAGGTCGCCCTGCCTTCCCTGAGGGAGGGAGGCTCTGCTGGAACAGCCCTTCGTGCAGCTAAGAACCGTGCCCCACTCTTTCCATAAAGACCCTCCATTGTGGGCACCTGGCAATGTCCGGGCCAGATGCCGCCCAACTATTGAACAGAAGCAATCAGATCTCTTAAGTTTGAGGCTTCTGTTGGGAACCGTCTCGCGGCAAGAAGTGTGGGGAGCAGACACACAGGCGGCTGGCCCAGAGGCCTGGCCCTGGGGTTGGGCCAGGGACGCTCCTTTGGTGTCAGGGGACGTGCGGCTGAAACGAAGACAGAAAGCCGCGGAGTCTTTGCAAAGCAGAAACACACGGGCTGGGCAGGAGGGCACGGACGGGAGAGGTGAAGGGTGAGCAGTTTGAGGGAGGGCCTCTGTGGCTCAGGGGCAAGACAGGGTGAACTGAGGACCCCGGGGCTCAGGTTGACCCGTCAGCACTGCAAGGTAAGGGCACCTCGGCCCTGCAGCCACCAGCTCCGTGAGCTCGAAGCAGACCCTCCCAGAGCTCCCAGACACGCCCAGCCCAGCGGACACCCCGATTTCGGTCGGGGAAACCAGAGCGAGAATGCAGCGGCCCCCACAGAACTCTGGGGGAGCCGCGTGTCACCCAGCACGAGGTCTTGGTTCACTGCAGACGAGCAGCAAGCACCGGGGCGCTGCCCCTCCTGCCCTGCCAAGAGCAGCCGGACGCGGGTCGGGGCTGCACCTCGAGGGGTGCCCGGCGAGGAGGGGACGTCCACGTCTGAGAGTTGGGGCCCTGGGCCCGCCGCGTGGCGCCCAAGACCCCAGCGGAGACAGGGCGCGCCCCACTGTAGCCTCACCCTCTTCCAAAGAGCGGGCCCCACGCAGGCGGAGGAACCCTCACAGTGTGGGGGAGGGAGCGGGCCGGCTCCAGCCCACCCCCCTCTGCTCCCAGCTTCCAGCTTGAGGTCTGGAGTGAGGCCCAGCGGGAGAAGGGCTTCTGCGGCCAAAATGAAACCTGAAGACCAACCCGGAGACGCGTCCCTGGGGCAGGCAGAGCTGCCGGGGGAGCAGGACGCGGAGCCCGGGGAGCTCGAAGACGCCTGGCGTGTGACAGTGACGGCGGTGACGGCGTGACCGGGGCCTGTGCGGGCGTCTCGGCTGCTCCGCCAGACTCGTGCCGCGCCCGAGGCGAGTTCCCTGGAAGTGTTAGGGAAGCACAACCGCCATATTGTATCTTTTATGGTATAAAAGTAAGTAAAAGACAGCCAGGTGATCTAAGCCGAGCATCTAGGTTTCCACAGAATAATGGCAGCAGCTTCAGGCTGAGTCCCCCCGTCTCCCCTCGAGCCCGACACACGGCTGTGGGACACGCGCTCGGCCGGTGGCAGTGACACCATAGGCGTTGGTGGGGCGGCCGGTGCCTGGACTGCTGCCCAGCCGCCGCCCGTGCTCCCGTCCCAGCCGAGTCAGCGCTGAGGACGCCACGTGACCCGGTGGCTCCTTGTCCTTTTTCAAAGATTGATTTATTCATGCACACAAGAACCGGGGTACAGGCCAGAGGCGAGGGGGGTGAGAGGAGTCCCCAGAGACAGAGTGGGGAGCAGAACAGGCAGATGGACTGAGACACACAGCTGAGGGGAGCAGCGGGAGGCAGGAGAGGTCTGCTGCGCCCTGTGGAGCCCCTCCCTGGCCGGTATCGAACTCTGCTGCAGCGGCTGCTACAGCTTCGTGGTGCTGAGACCCAACCCCTGCGCCACCAGGGCCCTGCCGCTCACTGACTGCACTCCCGTCTCCACACGAAGGAGATTTCTGGATCCCCCAGGCCTGCAGCTCCCGGCATGCACAGGCTCTGACTCCGAGTGGGCAGGGGCCTTCTGGGAGCCAGGGGTGGAGCTGAGCGGCCACACTTGCTCAGACTGGACACATGTTCGCCAGGCCCCCTGGCCTCTCCAGTTTCCACTTGAAACCATGAACTTGGAAGAGAGACACAGGAGACGCTTGGAAGGGACACTTGGGCGAGAGGCATGGGGAGGCCTGTGCGGCACTCGGCAGAGACGGCAGCCGCCGTCCCTTGGCTCTGTGTCCGACCAGGGTACGCACTGAGTCCCGGATCAACTTGTCCCAGATCTCTGTGACGTACCTAAACCCTTCCTTGTGGTGCTCTGCCGAGGTGCCTTAGAATCGTGGCAAGGTTTTGGGCCTCGGTGGCTGTCCTCTGGTCTGCCCTGCTTGGCTGGGCATTTGCCCTTGGGGGGGACGGGTGACCTGGGGGAGTTTCTCTGGGGTATTCTTTCTTCTCTTGCCTCTCTAAGCTATGCAGCTGATTCTGCTGAAGGTCTTCCACTCTACATGCCTGCTGCCACTGCCTTTGTGAACAGAGATGGCCAGATTCCCTCAGAATGGAAGCCCCATACTAGTCTGGGGTTCCTGGGCCCCCCGGTTGCAGGCTGACACACGACGCTGGCAGAAGCTTGAGGTGTGCTTGCGTCACTGGGTCTGGTCTTTTACCTTGAAAAGACACCTTTAGCGACTAGCCCACCAAAGAGGACGCATCGACAAGGACCTCAAAACAGCTTGCAGCTTGGACCAAACCCAGCCCAGACGCTTACAGTGTGGAAGAAATGTTGATAGACAAACGGATGTGAAACACACCCCCAGTCAGAGTTCACTCTAAGAGCAACTGACATACCAATGCAGGCCCAGTTAACAAGTTAGATTCAAGGCCTGGCCCCAGCTTTCCTCAACAGAGATGCACTTCAAAGGGTCAAGATCAGGCTAGGCTTATCCTCCTCAAATTATTTCCCTGCAAAACCCCCTTTTCCCTAGTAATTAGCTGTAAAACATGCAATTCTGTAGCGGATGTGGAGACAGCGAAGTATGAAAGGAGCTCCCAGCCTTTGCCCGGGCCCAGATTTTGGGAGAAAGGTCCGTGCCTGGGTCCACGTGCGTATGAATCGGGAATCAAGCACCTGGTCTCCAGAAATCCTGAGTAGCGCCTGCTTCCTCCTTCCACAGCCTGGTGAAGAACCAGAGTAATTCCGTCACAGCAGCGCTCGAGCGTCAGGTGCCAGCACAGAGGTGTGCCGGCTGCACCCGGGAACCCTGCAGACACGGCCGTGCAAAGTGCTCCTGAGCGCCCGGCTGTTCTGCAGCAATCACTGACACACAGAAACCGGTCCTAGGATTGAGATGTTGCTGTAACAAAAGCTTAAACTATTTGGAACTAATTTGGGGACTAGGAAGTAGCCAAGGAGGACGTGTCGGTAAGGATCAAAAACAGCGACCTATACTGGCAGCAAACTATTAGGTGGGGTATCGCCACAACGGGGGACGGCAGAAAATGCCGCTAATGAGCACCTAGCGCTGGAGAAAGACTTGGAGGCAGAACACTGAAAGAACGAGCTCGTTGCCACTAATTGCATTTGATAAGGCGCTACAGGAACGTGATTAAATCAGAAAATACAAACCAGTTTGCGAGCAATTTTTACAGGGAAATGACAGGGTTGGGAAATCAAAGCGCTTATTACAAAATCAAAGTTGCTGCCGCTGGGACGCAGCCTCGGGGGGAGAGGCCACGGCCAGGGCCTCCGGGACACGTGGCCAGAACGAGGCGAGTCGCTGGGGCAGCTGGACACCCGCCGACGTGCTCAGAGGTGAGGGTGGAGCCTGGCACCGCCTTCCAGCCGGGCGAAGGACAACTGAAAATGTTCGGGTACATGCTCCCTTAGAAACACAGCTGGCGAAGTGTATGCCAATTTGGAGTCTAGAAAATGTAGGGGAAGTGTGTGACTCTGGGGACGTGTTGGTAGGGATGAAATCACAGGAGAAGCAGCTCCTACAGGGTGCCGTCCAGAGCAGTGAGGAGAACGGACTCAGGGGGACAGCAGATCCCGGGAGTCTAATGGGGCACTTCCAGGGCACCCCAATGTGAAGTGGGGTGGCCTGACAGTGGGTCCTCACCCGTGTGCTTAAAAGGGGCTTATAAGGAGACTCGATTAGGCATGCACAAAAAAGGTTTTTTTACAAAAAAGGGGAAATGAAGAAATGAACAACTCAGGGAGGAAGAGAGAGAGAAACTGGTGAACGCGGCCTGCCAGCTCCGCTGAGATGCAACCACAGCTGCACGCTGCAACCTGCGAAAACCAAGGCCCCGGCCCAGTCGGGTTTACACCGCCTGGCTCTGCCCCCACCCCCGCCCCTGCACCCTCCCTCCGGTGGCGATGGCATTACTGGCTCCGTCGTCCTTGGCGTCCTGGGTCTCTTTGGCCTGGGTGGGGCCCCTAAAACCCGTCTGTGAGTCCATTCAGGACACCGTCCTCTCCCCCAACAGTGAATCTGCCAGCAGCTGCCCAGCGGGACTTGAGCGTGTCCACAGGCCAGTGACCACGTGCTGTTCTGCCCTTTCAGACTGTTAAGAGTCCACCCTGTGCGCTGGGATGTGGGAGCAGCGGCTCCAGCCAGCGAGCCACATCTGGCCCCCTGTGCAGGGCGAGGCACGGGCCTCCAGTGCGAAGCAGCCCAGGGCAGGCCGCTTTGCGTCCCCAAGGCCCTCGGTGGCCAACGCGAGACAGAAGGCAGAACTCTGCCCCAGACACCCGACTGCCCGCAGGAAGAGATGCGGCCACGGTCGCCACCCGACGCCCTCAGCAGGGCCAGAGCTCGATGACCGCCTTGTGCAGCTTCTGAAAGGAGCAAGGCCCTTGGGCTGGTCTGCCGCTGTGGAAGGCGGCTGCCCCCGGTGGTGGTGGACCTCACCCAACGCCTGCCCCTCGGGGCCCCCCGGCAGTGGGCCAGCCCCTGCCACGCTCTACCAGCTCCCGCAGCTGCCACCAGCCTTACGCCACCACCACTCTGGCACGTCGCTCCTCGCCCCCCTTCACTCTCTCCCTGCCACTCTCGCTCTCCCTCCACCTTGTCGGTGAGAGTTAACTGGCTTTTCTTCTTCTTGCACAAAAGGACTTTTGTTTGCATTTGTGATGGTGAAAGGTTGGACCCAGAACCAATCAAGGGTCTGACCAGGGGCTGTGTTTTAGGCCCTTCGCCCGGTAACAGTAAGACACCGAGGACGCTGGGGTGTGGGTCTGTTTCTAGGGAGGGGTACAGAGGAGGGGGGGCCTGTGGCCCATTAGATACTGTTCAGCAAATACTTCCGATTTCTTCCAACTTCCACGGGGAAAATCATTTTTCTGCCTCATTAATATTGAGAGACTCTAAATGTACTCTCACAGAGGAGTTTGGTCTCTTACTCTCCTGTCTTTTGTCATGTAAATAACACGCCTGGTAGCTGCTAGTTTGAGGATAAAAGACATGTGGGGCACGCCTAGCCCTAACCCTACTGCACAGCTGCTGCTAATCCCAGTCAGTCCTACACTAGAGCCCCCAAGTCCCAACAGAATATGAACACGGACAAGCAAGAAATAAAAGCTTTGTTATGTGTCAATTAAGTGTCACTTACGGAGTAACAGTTTAATGATAAAAAAGAAAGCTTGTAATTAAGTAGGACAATACACATAAGGGGGGAGGACCAGCAGGCGCATGGGGAAAGCTCACTCCACAGCAGAGATTTGTCTCTAAAGGGAGTGCAATGTCTGGAGATGGTGGGACGCACGCAAATTCATCTCCAGAAAGGGGACCTATTCGGAGCAGAGAAATCCCAAGAAAAGGTCTGAGACGGTGGCTGACCTGCTGGAAACTGGGAATCGACAACAAGGAGCTTGAAAGCGCAAACGTCCAGCTGTGACAGCGCTGGGAAGACAAAGTTTCAAGAAGGAAAGAATCCGAGCTGGCAAAGAAGCTCCCTGTACCAGTTGTCTACTTCTGGTCTCCTGCCTCTCACTCCAGCCTCATCCTACTTTGTGACACAGCAGTTAGGCCCCATGACCCTGTAAGTCTTCTCTGCAGGCAGCACAACGTGAAGCTTTATCAAGGAGGATGCTGCAGTAAGACTTCAAGAAGGTAACCCGACGAGGATACAGCTCTCCCAGATTGCAGCCACCATAGCACTGCAGTCTAGACTCAGTCAATGTGCTGAGCCGTCGGGTCTCTCTGTCGCCATCTAGTGGCCACTTGTGACCCCACTGCAGGGGGCCACTGCCTTGGTCGCTCCAACCTCACCCTCAAGCCACCCTTTCCCCAGTGGCAGCTGATGTGGGTCCCTCCAGAGGGCCACTGCAGGGCGGCGCAGCCACACCCTCGGGCAGCTGCGTGCCCTCCTGCCCTCACAGCTCCTGCAAGTCTGTCGCTGTCATTACAGGCTGTGTGCCCCTCCTTAAGTCCGTCTCAGTCCCAGCTTGCGGGTGTGAGGGTGTTCTTCTAAGTCCTCCGGGTCTACATTACCGTCTCCTCTCACTTTAAAAGTAGTAACTGACTTCTTTAGGACACTATTTCTGGAACCCTTATCTTTTAGTAATCAATAACCTATTACTAGTAAGTAATTCTTTATATTAAACTTTCAACTTACAATTACAGGTGCACTTTTCTTTTACCTTCTGACTAGACCCTGACTGGAATGGCTTAGCAACAAAGGAAAGAGAGGAAACAAATAGTGAAATGAGAATGCCACGAAAATAATAGCAGGCATAATCACAAACTCAAGAGCCTTTCTTTTCCACAAATAGACACTATTAAAGAAAGTACACTTCACTGTATAAAGAAAAGTGAAGAGGCTCAGCAAGCCAACTAGTTCCTCTTGGTTCTCCAAATAAACAACTGCTACAACTGGTCTAGGAACTTCTAAGACATTTTAAGATGCGTATCAGGAAACATCAAGCAACACCGTTACCAGGAAAAAATTGGAAATTGAGAATCAAAATGTCTCAAGTGATAAAAAAAGTTCTCCCCCAAAGCAACCTCAAAGCAGAGGAAAACTGACACACTGCTCCAACGTGAATCAAGTATCTTTAAATAGCATTTGCAGGGAAAAAAGATCTGTTTCAAAAAGAAATTCAAACACTAATTGCAGAAAGAAGGAGAAAAAAACAGGGCCTCCCTGGTGGTGCAGTGGGTTAAGCAACAACCTATGAAGCAAACTGCAGCCACTGCAGCACGAGTTCGATCCCTGCTGCCGGCCAGGGAGGGGACCCACATGGTGCAGCAGACCTCTCCTGCTTGTGCCCGCTGCTTCCCTCAGCAGTGTACTTCTGTTGATCTGCCTGTTCTGCTCCCTGCTCTCTGTGGTGAATCCTCTCACCCCCCACACCTCTGGCCTGTACCCCAGTGCTTGTATGCATAAATAAATAAATCTTTTTAAAAAAAAAAGAAGGAGGAAAAAAACAGAGAAGATGAATATTGGCTGAAGTCGGGAAAAACAAAAAATATCAGCAATGAAGTCTAGATTATAAGTGCTCAAGTGATAAAGTGTTCAAGTGAAATTAAAATTTGTTGAAGATAAGTAAAAGTGAAGAAAAGCGAAAAAACGAGAATGAAGAAAGTGAAGAACTAGCCAAAAAAGTTAGAGAGGAAGTGATGCAAAGATCTAAGCAAGGAAGGAAGAACAGAAGTATAACTGGAGACCTCGGAAAAGATAAGCTGGGCAGTAGAACAACATGAAATCTGTCTAAAATATAACACGGGGGGAAAATCTAAAAATTAAAAAGGAAATTGAACCCATGCACTGAAAGCGTCTACAGTTTACCGCAGAAATGCTGACCCCAGACCCTTACGACTACGAGATAGCCTAGAAAATCAGTGAGACGCTGAGCTCGTGAAGACCTTCTGGGACTGCAGAGAGCAAGACTGTCATTTGGTGTCCACAGCTATCAAGGGGACTCCCCGCCTCTCGAAAACAAGGAGCTAAGCAACTCAAGAGTGAAGCAACATTTGAAGACAAAAACTGAAACAAAAATGTACCATTTTTCACACATAAGTTTCACCCCCATATACCTGATTTTTAAAAATTAGAAGTGAAGAAAAAAAATCAGTCCAAGATTCTGGGAATAACAGAAGCTGCAAACAGCATAGATTTTGGCCTTCCTGACCTGACACCCCCCCCCCCACCCAAACACAAAGACCTCCACTGAACAGCGAAACCAGGGGCAGTTCTATGAAGAGAATCCCAAGCGCTAGCCAACTGGAAGGCCTGGGGGCCGAGCTGACAAAAGCAATCAAAACAGGGGGAGACTCTGCCCTCGGCTGTGGGCGAGCACAGGCGAGCTGCAGTAAGGTTTCCACAAACTCTCAGAACTCAGCAGTTAAGGGTCCCTTCCGAGAAGGTCTCAGACTGAGAAGAAATTGCTGGAATTGATTAAAAAGGAATTATATTGTTAAAATAGAGATAAGAGATGAATTTGAGGAAGGGTAGCAGACAGGAGACCTGAGAAAACAAGCTATTTTGCTTTAGTATTACACAAGACCACAGAAGAAACCTATGAAGCCAGTTACTCTAAGTCAAGTGCTCTTGACCTGAACACGACTTCTTTTTAAAATTTCGGAGAGACTAATTTCACATAAATAAGCATGAGGAAAAATAGGTTAAATCCCACACAAAGTAATTGTAAGAAAAAATAAGAATTAAAAAAAGCGGAATAATATCCCTTCCAGGAAAAAATAAATGCTCACCAAAAGACCAAGAATGTATAATTCTATTTCAAAGCAATCTTTAGAAAATTCTAATATGAAAGAATAATAAAGTCAGAACGACAAGAAGTCTCAGACATACAGTAACAGAACCCAGAAAGTAATTACAAATAAAGGAACAAATCATCTCTGCTCTGAGGGCTGGCCAAAAAGGAACACAGGGTAGGATAGATAATCCCTTAAAAGAAATAGGGGGTGAAAAGAAGGGGCGAGTTTTTAAAATCAGAGAGAAAGAAAGAAGGAAAAAAATGAGGAAAATATTAGAGAGGCAAAGAAAATCTATATACAATTAATAGGAACCCTGAAGAAGCAACCCACAGCAAGGGAACATAACACACAAAAACTTATAATCAAAGGAAATTTTCCTGTAATTAGAGAAAGAAAAATCAGTATGGCAACATCTTAAAATATATTTAACTCTACATTTTCAGTAAAATCTGTAATGATTACTTCTCCCTCCTCCTTGCCAAGACAAAGCCTTTAGCAGGTTTTAACTACAGAAATCGCCCCTCGGCTAGGACGTGTCCACCTTTTCCACATGTTGCTATCGGTTCAACATCAATCCAAAGTTAACTAATCAATCTTTTTTACGAGTTCCGGCTGGTGCTGCGTCTTGCATGCCTCTGCTAGGGTTTCTCGGCCATGGGTGACTCACATTTGGACTGGACTATTCTTGCTCTGGCAGATGTCCTATGCATCCAGGGATGTCAGCAGCATCTCAGTCACGTGGACCACGTGCCCAGGCGTGGCCTCGAGAATTCTCCGGAGACTGCCAAATGTCCTTGAGAGGCAAACTCTCCCCGGCTATGAACCTCTGTGCTAGCTGAGGTTTGCCCCTGGTGCTAGTTCAAGTGGCAAGGTCCTGGAGGGGGAGGGTGTAGCACAAAGGCAGCTCATTTTTTAAAAAAAAGATTTATTTAGACAAGAGCTGGGGGTACAGGCCAGAGGCACAGGGGTGACAGAATTCACCAGAGACAGAGTGGGGAGCAGAACAGGCAGACCCACTAAAATCCACTGCTGGGGGGAGCAATGGGAGGCAGGAGACGTCTGCTGCGCCCTGTGGGTCCCCTCCCTGGCCGGAGATCGAACGGGCGCTGCAGCGGCTGCAGAAGCCCCACAGTGCGGCACCTAAGCCCTGAGCTACCACGGAGGCCCACGGCTCACTACTATTCTAACCCAACTGAACCTTGTTTTCCTCAAGACTTTGAAGATATTACTCCACTGACTTCTCTTCTTGCTACTGAGTGGCCTGCCGAAGGCAGAAGGGAAATTCCTTTTTTCCCAAGCGACCTGGGTTTTAGCCCCCTCTGGAAACAGTCTTGGGTTTCACCACAGTACGTGTAGGTGTGGAGTTAGGGTTAGCAGGAAATTCTTCAATTCTGGAAAATATTCAGCTATGTGTCTTTACATACTGGTTCTCCGGTTATTTGCTCTTCTAGAATTCCTGTTATGTCTCTTACCTGCCCCTCTTACTTTCATGTGCTCCATTCTAGCATCTTATCCTCATGAGCACCTCCCAGTCTCCAGGATGCACTTTGGCTCGTCCACGTAGGTATTCCCATCCCAATGTTTTCGTTTTCTTCCAGGACTTCCATTGCTTCGTTTCCATGAATTTCTCTTGATTTATTTCTTACTCTGATGCATCATTATTACTCTTTGGGGATACTTTGCTTTACTTCTGTGGAGACTGTAAGCACGTCGTCTTAAAATCCTCTTTAGATGGCTCTATTATTTTCATAATCAGGATGAATTCATCTCCAATTTGTTTCATCTGTTTCTTAGCATTATGCCCCTCCATGATTTGGGAATTTTAGCTTCTGGTAGGATTTCCAGAGTTCTCCTGGCCCTGTCTCCCGCCCCCACCTGTCTGTCCCTGCACCTGACTGCTCAGCACTTCTGCCGTGCCCTCCGGCAGGTGTCCCAGAAGCAGCATTCACAGCGCAGTCCCGGATGGGGACTGTCCTGCCCTCAGTCCAGTGGCGTCTGCTCTGCTTCCTCCCACCAGATGTGAGCCAGAGCCCAGGAAGCAGACAGAAGGCATGTCCACTAGTCTCTTCTCGGGGGCGGCAGCTCCCCCCAGCCTGGATCTCCCCCACACAGGCCCTTCACGTTCAAGCTCCTCGGCCACAGCCACGCCCCCCACTGCCTCTGCTATTTCGGGACCCAGAGCCCAAGCTGCCAGTGCCTCCCACTTGGCACTTTGTATTTATTTGATTGATGCTCCCAAAGATGTTTATCTTGTGTTTGAACATAGCGCTGCCTTTGAAATTGTTTCTTTTCAAAACTTTCTAGTGTAAAAAGCAAGTAAGAAGCTTCTCGCTTGTTCGAGAGTGACCTTCCAATTACATCTTGACCAAAAATTTCTTAAATCCCTTTACGGCCCGACTCTACTTATCAACTTTATCTTGGGTCCTGTTGCCCGAAATGAAATGTAATTAGCCTCTCAATACAGGTTAAGCCCTCATTTTTTTTCCCCTCTGAGGACACCCTCAGCCGCTTCTGCTTCTGCTTCCCAGGGTTCTCTGGGCCCACTGAATAAAGGAATTGCTCTACCATCGGCTCCGGACCACTCACACCGGCCTCCCTGCCCTCACCGCTCCGCCATCACATAGGCATTCCGTGGTCGGCCGGGCTCTCACAGGGTCACATCCAGGCCCTGGCTCTTCCCAGACACAGGTGCACTCTGCTGGGTCACGGGTGATGCTGACAGACACCTCCTGCTCTGCCGCCGCCACACTTGCGTGATGTCCCCAAAGCCCACACGGGAGTCCCTTCATTCTTGACGACATCAAAGACTTTTCTGAACTAGCATGACCCAATCTCAGGCAGTTCCATCACTGAGGTCTCTGACTCTCCCCACGCCTTCAAGAGACCTGACAATCAGTCCCTTTTCCGAGGACGGGGGAATCCTTTCTGGCATTCTGGATTCCCTCCCTGCCCCTTCATCCTCACCCCATTCCGCGTGATCCTCAACATTTGTTTCCTCCGTCAGTGACTTGCGCTGGTTTGAATGTTTCATTCGTTTAAAGACGACTGAGACCCTGATGTGCTCTAGCTTTACATGAGGTTCCAGGATAAGAAAATACAGCAACATCTCAGAAGCCAATGTTATTCTGAAGTAGCCTAGTAGATCATGCATATACACAAACAGCTGCCATACACCCTGGGAATTTGGAGACAGAAATTTCATTTAAGGAGATATTTGGGGGCCTCCCTGGTGGCACAAGGGGGTGAGCGTAGCACTGTGAAGCAGCCACAGCTACCAAAGCACAAGTTCGATCCTTCCACCGACCGGGGAGGGACCCACAGGCACAACAGACCTCTCCTGCCTTGCCCGCTGCTCCCCTCAGCAGTGTGTTTTCAGCTGATCTGCCTGTTCTGCTCCCCGTTCTGTCTCTGGTGGGTCTCTCACCCCCCACATCTCTGACCTGTGCCCCACTTCTTTTATGCATAAATAAATAAATCTGTAGAAAAAAAGAGAGGCATTTTAACCGTGTCTTGAAGAACAGGAAGAACCTAGACATGAGAATAAGGGAATAGAACACAGGTAAAGGGAAGCACATCCCCCCCTTTCCCGGCAGCTGGGAGCAGAACCTCGCATTGATTGCTCTGCTTATGCATTTAACCACTCGCCATGCGTTACAAGGGCTACAACAACCGGAGCTCAGCAGACGCTGAGCGAACAACGCGCTAAGTGTGGTGTGCACCGTCCTCCCACACCGGGCGCTGTTCTCCTGCACCGTTCCCCACTTGTTAGTTCATTCTCGCAGCTGCGTCACGACCTGCTGGTGTTAGCCAAGTTGGGGGTGATGACGCAGACGTCGCGCCAACCCTCAGGGCTGGGCAGCATCTGCCGGGGGCTGCAAACCGGCCGAGCACCGCCGGTCAGCACTCGGGCCCTCCACGCTAGCAGGGCAGACCGTGTCCAGCAATCCCAGGCCTCTGAGCACGCAGCCTTGCCAGCACCGGCACTTCCAGCTTGCTCTGAACAATCTCTGTTTCGAAGGATTTTGCAGGAAGTAGCAACCAGGGCACATTTGTTCTGGGCCTTCTCCCCTAGGCTGCACCTGGGGACCCACTTGGTGAGCGCCCCCAGTGGAGAGAGCCTTGGAGGCGGGCAAACCACCAGGCTCCAGGGCTCCACCGCCAACTGCCCCGCTGCCGGAGGGCTGCCCTCTACTGCCAGAGGCAGGGAAGGGGCACTCTAGAGCGGCCTGGAGGCTCTGCTGCAGACATCTGGGGGTGGCGAGCGCGCGGCCCTGTGCTGTCTGTCCGTGGAGGGGCGGACTCCAGCAACCAGAGGGTTCTGGCAGGGCGCAGTTGCAGGCTGCGGGACCAGCCTCGCAGCCAGAGCTTCGCTCTCAGGGAGTCAGCGCCCTCCAGGATGCAGCCGGGACAGCCGCCAAGCGCCATTCCAGTCCCGGGCACAGCCTGCACAGATTGGGCGCGTCTGTCTGTCGCAGCCTGGACACGCGTCCTCAGCAAGCCCAAGGCGCGCAGCAGGCCCAGCACGCGGCCTCTCCTCCTCAGCGAGCGGGCACCGGTTCACGGCTCCGCCCTCCACCCCCACCCACCCTTCGCTCCACCTGGGCGGCTCACAGCCGGCTGCTGAAGGAGGAGCAGCCATAGAACTGGCCTTGGGCACATCTGGAAAGCATCTGTCAGCCATCACGTAGCTGACTGCAGGTGGCGCTGGGGGCAGAGTTAATGCGACTAATGAACAGGTCTAATTGGTTATTAAGCACGATTCGCCTGGCAAATAACACCGCCCTGGAATTCGGCCAGTCCCCGCGCCTTCAGTAAAGGGAACCCTTACTTCGTGGGACCAGGGGCGACAGGGAGGATCGAACGCCCCAACTAGGAAACTGGGGGGAACCCGAACACAGACAGCGACGGCAGAACAGAGGTGCTTCCAGCGCGCTCGCTCCCGCGCCCTGAGAACTCCCAGCCCGCCGGACCGCTACCCTGCAGTGCCCACCCCTCTCGCCCGCAGCACCCCGGCCCCGCCGCCGTGGGGGACCAGGACTGCGTGGGGGCAGCGGCTTACACCTAAACCCCGACAATTCTTCCTTCGCTTTTTGCACAGAAGTAGAAATTGAGAAATATAAAACTGAAAAGCAATGTCCAGACTAAAGAGCACAGCTGCGCTTCTGGTGTCTGGCTGGGGACGGTGTCCCGCGTCCCTGTTCACTGAACGAGCTTTCCTTCTGCGGGCCTGTGGAGGCGCAGACAGAGGGGCGCTGGACACGGCGCATGCGTGGCTCGGAAAGCGCGTCAGCCGGAGGGAGAAAGGCGCGTGCAAGGCCTCGCTTCCTGCGCGGCCGGTCAGCCAGCCTGGACGCCGTGTCCCGCGAACGCGCGCCGGCGCGGCAGCCTCGCGGTCGCGAGACCTGGCCAAGAGCTCACAGGACAGGCCAAGGATCGCTCACGCCGACCCTCCCGCTGCCCCGGACAGGGAGCTCAGGAGCTGCTGGGCGTCGAGAGCTCTGGAGCTGTCCCTTCGGAGGGGGGCGCGAACAGCGTCGCGGCCAGCATGCCACCTGCCACACGGGACGTCAGCCCAAGACACCGCGGGTCCCCAGAAGGAGCCAGGTCCCAGGCAGGGGAGACCCCGCCTCTCCAGAGACTCAGCTGCAGGTCCCCGCTGGCAGGAAGGACCCCGACTTAGGCCCTCAGGGTCCCCACAGACCAGGAGCAACCCAAGTGCGCTCCCCACCCAGGGCCACCGTGCCCAAGTCGGGCTGACCTGAATCAGGGTCAGCAGAGGCCTCTGCGGTCGCTCATGCAGGCTGGCACCGTCAGCAGATGGGGGTGACGCGGGTCCCCCAGTCTCCTGCCGTCTCAATGGGGGGCTCGGCCAATGCAAAGCTGGACTCACACGGCTCTGGCAGACCACTTGCTCTCACTGCTCTCTGCAGGGGAGGGCTGAGGCTACGAATAAAGCCTCCTGGGGGACATAAGAATTCTGGGTTTAAGTGTCCCGCACGCTCTGCTCTTTCCAAGGGACCCTCTATTGAAGGCAGAACTAGAAAAATGTCAGCTGCTTAGAACCTGCAGATCCAGCAGCCGCCAGTTGCAGAGGCTGTTTCAGTGAACCTCTGTGCTGGATAAGAAACAAAGTAGCCCCTGGCCCCATCAGACCTGTAGCTTTCATGGGATGGTCCTGAGCAGACAGGGTGCTGAGAGGCCCCCTGCTCTGTACTCTGCCTGCGCTGGGGTGACTTGCCGGGGACCGAGGCCCCACGCACGTCCACACAGGAGTGCAGGTGGAGACTCGGACAGCTCTGCAAGAACTGTAGGTGGAGGGGGCCTCCCTGGGGGTGCAAGAGGTTAAGCACCGCACTATGAAGCATCCGCAGTCACTGCAGCACGAGTTCGATCCCTGCTGCCTGCCAGGGAGGGGACCCACAGGGCGCAGCAAACCTTTCCTGCCTCCCCGCTGCTCCCCTCAGCAGTGTGTTTCAGTCCATCCTCCTGTTCTGTTCCCCGCTCTGTCTCTGGTGAGTCCTCTCATCTCCCGCAACTCTGGCCTGTACCCCAGCTCTTGTGTGCATCAATAAATCTTAAAAAAAAAAAAGTGAATGAGCAGACCCAGCAGTGAATAACCAGGGCTTGCAGGGACAGTGAGAATAACAGGCAGAGACCTAAAAGCCAAAGGAAACTAAAATGGGGATTAACGATTACAGCAGCTTCTATAATAAGACCTTAGATCTTTGTCCTCAGTGTTCTGAAGTTTTATTATGACTTGTATAGGGTAGGGATTTATTTTCATTTGTCCTATTTGGGATACACTGTTCTTCATGAATCAATAGATCCTTGCCCTTCATGACTTCTGATAAGTGTTATCTTTTCAAATATTGCCTTTCCATTATTTTCTGTGTTCTCTTTCTTTAGGACTTTGATTAAACAAGTATTAAATGTTCTCGCGACTGTATCTCATGTTTTCCATTTCCTTATCTCGCCTTGATAGTTTATGGATTATCTTTTCAACTCTAGTGTAGTTTGCTAGTTCTGTCAGAGTGTATAATCTGCTGAGCAACATTCTTTGAGTCTTCAAACATTTTTCTTTAACAATAATACTTGCAGTGTTTGAAGTTCCGTTTGATACTTCCTTCCTGGTAGTTTCTTAGAGCATACTCAACTTTGTGATTCTGTGTTTTATTTCAGTCAACATTTCTTCTCTTTTTTAAGATTTATTTATTTATACATACAAGAGCAGGGGTACCGCCAGAGGTGTGGGAGTGAGAGGACTCCCCAGAGACAGATCAGGGAGCAGAACAGGCAGATGGACTGAAACACACTGCTGAGGGGAGCAGCGGGCGAGGCAGAAGAGGTCTGCTGCGCCCTGTGGGCCCCCTCTCTGGCCGGGGATGGAACTCGCACTGCTGTGCCACCAGGGAGGCCCTCGTTCACTTCTTTACCCTCTCCAACTCCACACAACATTCCCCCCATCCTCCTCTCTCACAAATCCCATCTTAAAGTGCATCTTTTTCTCGTGTATGTTTTTGTAAATATATAGTGTTAATTTGAGTCTGTGTATTCAAATAAATGGTATTGAGTCACATATCACAACCTATTTCTTACCTATTCTACTCAGCACTGTGTGTTTATGGTTTAGTTCTGTTATACAGCAGTGTTTTTCATTTGAAAAATCATGAAATTAATTCAACAGACCTACCAGAATTTTCAGTGGATTAGAATGGAAATTTAGTACTGGTTGTAAAGGCAGGTATTATTTCCTTATAGTTTGGTTCCACTTTTAAGTGTATCTACATGTGTATGCACACACACACATTTATTATTTTACGTGTGTGGGGCTGGGGGTATGCATATGTGTGTGTGTTCTAGATCGTGAAACCATTTGTATTATTAAAGGAGCGCATAGGGCCTCCTTGGTGGTCCAATGGGTTAAGCAACCCACTATGAAGCAGACCACAGCCACTGCAGTGTGATTTGATCCCTGGCCAGGGAGGGGACCCACAGGGCACAGCAGACCTCTCCTGCCTCGCCCACTGCTCCCCTCAGCAGTGTGTTACAGTCGATCTGCCTGTTCTGCTCCCCACTCGGTCTCTGGTGAATCCTCTCATCCCCCCACACCTCTGGCCTGCACCCCAGTTCTTGTGTGCATAAATATTTTTTTAAAAGGAGCACAATGAAAGATGCTTAAAAGTTACTATTTTATTACTACTTGCAAGAACACCTGCGTACCCGTGGGTCCGTACAGTTCAGCCCATGGTGCTCAGGGTCAGCTACCCACCCTTTGAGCGCTCCAGTCAGTCCAAAACATCATAAAGGGCCAAGCACGGGACATCAAGAAGACCCTGCTCCTGACCCTAGAACGACCTCTCTGGGGCACCCTGAATTTATTGTGTACCTTTGTCATTAAAATAGTCCCCTACAGGCTAAAATGGCATTTTCTCAGCTTCCAGCACATAGGTGGACTCCACCATGCCGACTGAGTGCAGAGGAGTGGTAAGCACGCCGGGGGCCAGGTGCAGCGGCGTGGTCGAGGGGTCTCAGCACCCGATGTAAAGGGCGGCGTGAAGGGTGAATGGAAGTTTTCAGGCCACGGTAGAGCGAGGTGAGCCACGCGCAGACCCTGAAAGCTCAGCGGCTTGGTCTGCTTGGGGAGCTACGAGGGTCCCCTATCTGGGGTAGGGCTCACGTGACTCTTGCCTGACAACGAGAAGCGAGGATTTTACCCTCCAGGCTATGGAGAAGCAGCAAATGCCTTCGCAGCGACCAGATCTGCATGTCGAGGAAGACCACCAGGAGCAGCGGCACAGTGGGTTTCAGCAGGGCGAGGGCTGGACAGCGCCACATGGTCGGTTCCCCCGGGCGGGCAGTGACCGTGGGGGACGTCCAGAAGGACATGCGCCCAGGGAGTC
Organism: Galemys pyrenaicus; assembly: GCA_019455555.1. Classification (NCBI taxonomy): domain Eukaryota; kingdom Metazoa; phylum Chordata; class Mammalia; order Eulipotyphla; family Talpidae; genus Galemys; species Galemys pyrenaicus. The sequence continues at coordinate 1,703,733 of JAGFMF010011760.1, read as the reverse complement.
CAGAAGCTGCAGTCGGGGTCTGACGGCCCATGAGCGTAACCTCGAGCAGCTGTAACATCGCTCAGAAGCAAAGCCGCTGGCCGTGGGCTTCTCCATGGAGAGAGCTGGCTGGCTGATGCCCTCTTCCCGCAGAGACCCGCACTCTGTGCTTCCACTCTCAGGGGTGCCCGGTACTCCCTCACTTCAGGGACTTCGGCTTTACCCTCCCGGCCTTCTGCAGACTGGAGGGCGGCAACGACCCCCTGCGCCCTGGGACCCAGGGCCGGCAGTGCCGCTGGCCAGGGTTGCCCATCCCGCCCCCAGACCCACCTCCACACCTGCTGAGTGCCGCCAGCCAACCGGCCAACCGGCCGGAGCGCTCAGCGTAACCCCAACCTCTTCTCGTCCTTTTCCGCTCGTTTCCCGCACACCCAGAGGTCTGCCAAGTCACTGGCCCCGCTACTTTCCAACCCCACGGCGATGCGTCATTGAGTCCTGGCCTCCCCGTCTTTGTGGACAGACTATTTTTCAGGGTTTCCCACCACTCTGGTGGGCCATGGGGCGGGGAGGATGAGTAACCCACATGCTCACGCCACTGTCTCTCCCTGGAGTCTGACCAGCGACAACCAACCGCCCTGAAGGCTTGGGGTGCCCTGTGAGGGCACGCTCCAGCGCCACACCGTGGGGACACAGCTGTGGTCAGTTACGTCCTGCAGAAGAGGCAGGCTCCTCTCCGCCGTGACTGCCCTCGAGAAACAAGCCCTCGTCCCTGGGCCCAAGGGACCCTCTTTCCGCCCCGGGTGCCTGAAGTGGGAGCGTCGCTCAGCGTCTCACCTGGGCTCCGGGACCACGTGTGTGCCTGTCCCAGGGGCAGGTGCCCAGCCCTGGAGACGCGAGGGGGCACACCCAGCCCCAGGCGGTGGCCCCGGCCATGCCACCCCAGGCCCAGCACACTCTGGGTCTCCAGAGGTGGAAACCACAGCCGCATTCTAATTCTCAGGCTCCTCAGAGCAGATCCTGGGGATCTTCTCCCAGAAAACCCCGGCAGTTTTCAGGAACCGAACAAGCTAAGCCGCATTAAAGCTCACCCCCCCCCACACCTCTGGCCTGTACCCCAGTGCATGTATGCATAAATAAATAAATCTTTAAAAAAAAAATAAAGCCCACCTCAGCTTCACAGCAGCACGCTGGCCACAGGCGCACAGCAGCCCCCAGACGCATGACTCAGCCTCGCAGTCTGTGGGCTCCAGGCTCGTCACGAACACTTTTCCGTGGACCAAAGAACGCGTCCACGGTGCGCCCACCCCTTGGGCCCGCGTGACCGTGGGGTGGCCACAGGCTGGTCTCCCACGCTCACGCAGGGGCTGAACGCCTCTTCACGGGCCCACGCTGACCCAGCCACTGCCAGCGCTGGTCCAGACGAGAAGGGACAGCGCGGCCCTTGTCCAGTGCTCTGCGGGGCCGGAGGGGACCCCGTCCCCGGGGTGCTAGCTCAAGGCTTCGCCGGCACTCCAGAGCGCTACTCTGCTGCATTCAAAGACTCCTCTACACAGCACTCAGGTTAAATCATACGAAATTGACATTCCATTTTTCTGACCTACAAATAGACCAATTTCCTGTGATTCAACATAATAGTGAGAAAAACACTCAGAATCGGGAGGCCTGGTTTTGAGTCCCGGCTCTCCCCTGCAGGGGCCGTGGAGCTTCAGCACGTCCCTGAGTCTCTCCAGGCTCACGTCTCCAAACGCAGCGAGCGCCGTCTGCCACGTGGGGCCAGGTGCAGATTACATGACCAGTGGCAGGTGACAAACTCGGTACACGGAAAACGCCTGCTTATGTCTCACTCTGCCTGACCTTCCACCAGCCCTGGTCTCCTCGGAACGAGAGCAGACAGAGTAGACATGGAAAATGCGGACGACCGATCTGAGCGAGGCAGACGGGAGACCCACGGACTCAGACGGGCCCCCAGCTGGCGGAGGAGGGCAGAGCAGAACGACAGCCCAGAGCGCGGACGCCGGGCCTCGCAAGCACGCAGTCCCTCGCACACCAACCCTCATTCCGGTCCACAGAATGCTGCACAGAGAAAACCTCCCGGAGTTAATTAAGCTCGAGGATCCTCATGCAGTGAAGACACGACACTCAAGTGGAACATTCCTGAGCCAATCTTCTCCTGATACAAGGAGTAACAGCCATGCATCTAACTTTATTTTTATCTGCTTAATATTCTTAACCCCTCCCTTCATTCCAGGGGGGTGGTCAGACCTCATTTTGCAACTAAGAAAGTCGGGCTTCAGAGGGACTTGGGAAACCACTCAAGGTCCCACGCCTCCACCACTGTCACAGGCCCCGCAGCGACCGCTGTGACAGCCAGCCTCCACATGTGGGTCAGGGACCCGGATCCCTGTCCCCAAGTCAAATGGGGACCCAAGGACGTGACCGGAGTTGGCAGGTCTCCACCGGCCACGTGGACACGATGGAAGGGCCGGCCCCGGGAGGCCTGGCTTCTCCGGGCTCTCGCCCTGTGACCTCGGGCCAACCACTAACAAACGGACAGCTGTCTCCCTGTCACGGGTCCTCGCAGGCTGTAGCGCAGAAGCTTCCACTACACAAGCAGCCGTGCTGCATCGTGCTCCCCGAAGCCTCTTGGATGGGTCGGGTTACGGGGAGACAGCGAGAGCCCGCTCGCCACCGCTGCAGCTGTCACAGAGCAGACACCCAGCGCTGGGGGACCGGTGTCAAAGGCCGAAGCGGAGAGGCTCAGCGAGGACGTCCGTGAACTCCTGAGCTTCCACCGCCAGCGCAAAGAGGCCAAGCAAAAGCCTAAGAAGGGACTCTGGAGTGCACTGACCCCTAACACTCCCCGTGCTCCAGAGAGGAGCCATTTCCCCATAACTGTCTCCCGTGCTGGGAAAACCACGCCTTCTGGAGCATCCCTTCCCTGAGCACCCCCACGCCCTGCCACCGGCTTGCAGAGCCTCCCCACGCTCCACCCCTCTAGGGACAGGAGGCCTCAGAAAGCTTCCAGGAGCAGGGGGCTCAGAGCTGAGGTTGGATCAGGGTCCTCTGAAATCCAGCTCCTTTCATGGATGCAGGGACCAGCAACTGAATCTGGAGCGGAAACTCCAGAATGCTCCAAATCATTCCATGTTAACCACCGTCTTGCTCTGCTCCTTCAACTTCTGCAGATTTCAGAGCTCTTTGCCTGGGCTGGGTGCAATTTTTCTCTTTGACTGAATTCTCTGAGCGTACCTGGCAGCTGAGCCTCTGCTGCCCTGAAAACATCCTTCCACGAGCCCCCACGGCCCGGTCTCTTTCTACCCCGTGTCTGGCCTGGTCCCCTGGGAGCAAAACCTGCATTGTGGACACGGCCCTCTGGCCGATGCCTGGTGCCGGGCTCCTTCCTGCTTCTCTCTGCAGGTGCATGACTGTGCACGGGAGCTGGCCGGCCTCCAGACAGGGCATCTGGGCAAGGGCTGTGCCAGCTCTGAAGTCAGAGCCATGCCCTGCAGCGGAGAAGCGGGCAGCGGTCACTGCCCAGCGTCCCCGGGGCTAAGAGGAACCTCCTGCTCTGCCCCGCCTTGCGCTGTCCACTGGCAAGTGCTTCCTGGCCGCATCCTGGGGCACTGGCCAGTGGCACCCACAGAGAGGCGCTGCTCGCACTCCGCCATGACGGACGAGACTCGCAGACGAAGTCACTGCACACTTAGATGGACTTGACGCCCCCTACTTCCCCACGCCGCTGACCATGTGTTGTGAGAGGCCAATGACACTCACATTTTCTTTCGGTTCCCCCTTCTGGCTAAATAAACTTGCTGTCAGCTTGTCCAGAAACCCAGGCAGAAATTTCAAATAACTAGACTTATTTGCATGCTCTCTAATGACGGCTGATTTAATCATCATACAGCAAAAGCACGTTGGCATCCTGAAGTGGTCTATGAAGCATCTTAGAAAAACACCTCTGACCCACTTTTGTGATGAACGGTGGTTCTGCTGGTTCACTCACGTCCTGAACACCTACTGTGTGCAGGGCGTGTGGCGGCACCTAGGGGCTGGCAGAGACCCATCTGTGACAGACAGTAAGAAAGCTAGTCTATTGCTTAGGACAGGGGCCTCCCTGGTGGCGCAAGGGGTTGAGCGCTGCACTGTGAAGCATCTGCAGCCGCTGCAGCGTGAGTTTGATCCCCGCCAGGGAGGGGCCCCCAGGGCGCAGCAGACCTCTCCTCTCCCGCTGCTCCCCTCAACAGTGTGTTTCAGTCCATCTGCCTGTTCTGCTCCCTGCTCTGTCTCTGGGAAATCCTCTCACCTTGCCCCTCTGGCCTGTACCCAGCTCTTGCATGCCTAAGTAAAAATTTCTTTTTTAAAAAGTGGTTAGGACAGCGGATATAAAGAATAATGGCTAAAAGGGGAAAGTTACTTCCGAAGAGGGGCAGAGATCAAGGATGTGGGATTTCAGAAGAGGGAGCATGGCCAGAACACGGGCCGGGAGGTCTCCCAGGGAGGGGCCGGAGCTGACCTTAAGGACCACCAAGTGCAGAGAAGGGAGCAGGCGAGTGTGCGGTGCAGAGGGCAAGGAAGCAGAGGCGAGCAGAGGCGCCGGGGGGCGTGAGCACCCCAAAGCACAGCACGGGCCCTGAAAGAAGGGAGTGACTGAAGGGGCTGGGCTGGAAGGAATGAGTCCGTCTTCAAGGAGACAACCCTGAGGGGCCAGGGCAGGGACACCAGGGCCACACCCAGGGCGGCGACTCTGCATCCTCCGGTGACGGGCTCAGGCGCCCCCAGTTCGGCAGGATCCGGGGAGCCGAAAGCACCAGGCTGCAGTCCCCCCGCAGGAAGGGAAACCGGTGCGAGTGCCGAGGGGCGGGAGCAGGTCACACATGCTACGGCGTGACATCCTGGCGTGCGCGGGAGACCGGCTCAAACGGCCTCAAGGCACCACGCTGCGAGCAGTGGCCTTCGCCCTCCACACCCGACGCACTTCGCACAATTACTTGGGGCCAGAAAGGGAAAGATGACATTTCACGGCGCAGGAGAGCCGCTACGTGCCGACCAAGGGAGAGGAGCCGGGACAGCCGACGGCGGTCCAGGCGGGAGGTGTTTGGCCTCGGCTGCCGTCGCCCGGGGCAGCCCGGCCACAGGGGCCGTGGGCGCAGAGCCGCAACCACCACCCGCACTCGGGCCCCTCGCGCTGGCCCTGGCTCGGAGCCGTCAGGCTAAGACGCAGCCCTGAAACGCACGCAGCCGACGTGAGCAGGCGGTCAGGGCAGCACGGGCAGCACGAGGGTGCACAGGCAGCACAAGAGTGCACAGGCAGCACGAGGGTGCACAGGCAGCACGAGGGTGCACAGGCAGCATGAGGGTGCACAGGGAGTGCAAGGGTACACAGGCAGCATGAGGGTGCACAGGCAGCACAAGGATGCACAGGCAGCATGAGGGTACACAGGCAGCACGAGGGTACACAGGCAGCACGAGGGTGCACAGGCAGCACGAGGGTGCACAGGCAGCACGAGGGTGCACAGGCAGCACGAGGGTGCACAGGGAGTGCAAGGGTACACAGGCAGCACAAGGATGCACAGGGAGCGCAAGGGTACACAGGCAGCACGAGGGTGCACAGGCAGCACGAGGGTGCACAGGCAGCATGAGGGTGCACAGGGAGTGCAAGGGTACACAGGCAGCACGAGGGTGCACAGGCAGCACAAGGGTGCACAGGCAGCATGAGGGTACACAGGCAGCACGAGGGTGCACAGGCAGCATGAGGGTGCACAGGCAGTGTGAGAGTACACAGGCAGCACAAAGGTGCACAGGCACCGTTCACTCCCGCCTCCTCCCCGCCCACTTCCATCCCGGGTGAGGTCCTGTGTCAGTCCCTGGACTGATCTGGTCTTCTAAGCACCGATTTCAAAGGAACAAGGCCTGAGTCTGATGATCTCAGTGACAAAAATAACCAGCCCTGAGCCATTGGCCAAGACACTCACGCAGACATGAAATGCACACTTTGGCGGCTTGGGGGCCCTTCCTGTCCCTTCGCTGTCCTTAGCTTCCATTTCCTTCTTCCCTTTGTTCTCTGTCTGTTGCACACCCCTCCTGCTTTCATTTCATCTTCTGGCTTCTGTGCCTTTTCTCCTGCACTATGAAGATAAAAACTCAGCTCCAGAAGCCACTGCACGAGCTGCTGAGAAGCCCGAGGCCAGCGCTCCCGGCACGGACAGCTCTGGCCCCTCACCGGGCTCCACACCAGCTGAGCACGCCAGGGCCTGAGGTCTCCCCACCCTGAGCCAACCCCTTCACAGGCCACCAGGGAAATAAGACCAACAGCGGAAGTGACTGCTGGCTCCCCGTTCGCTAGTGGTAAAATCGCAGAACCTCTTCTCAAGGAAAGGGCCCCGCCGGAAGCACAGACGCTCGGGGGGAGGGGGTTGGCGGGGCACAGGCGGCTCAAGCCGAGCGCTTTGCAGGTCTGAGCCCAGAGTCATTGCATGGGTGAGGCGGAGGCAGCAGGGACAAAAGCGGCTAAGGGAACTGCAGGTTCTGTAAGCGTGACATGAATGGGTGAGGTGCCTGCTGCTCTACCGTCACCTTTGGAACACACTATGAAGGAAGAAAAGAGGACAGAGACTGTATATAATGCTAACTGTTGCATAACAAAGGCATAGACTGAAAATGTGTCTGCAGAGGAGACCGCTCTGTCTACACAAGCAGCCCGGAAGGAAAGCATGCAGGGGCAGGAGGACGGTCTACACGGCAGGCGAGCGGGATTTCAGCACCCAGGCATGGTTGGGTTTCGGGACTGCGATGTATGAGCGCATCCAAGTATTTTACGCTATTTGATTTTGAGAGAACCCTAAAAGGGCAAGTGTAGGGCTCTCGGTGCTTCGGGCTCCCCCCTCCCGGGCCTCCAGAAACGTGCATGAACCCCAGGCGTGCACCTCCGCGGCCAGAGCACGGCCCTGGCCGGCTGGCCCTCAGCCCCGCTGCTAATGCCTCAAGAGCAGAGTCCGTGGCCAGCTCTGCTCTTTCATCCCCACGGCCCCAGGCATACAAAAGTCCTTTAAAAGTAAGTAAATGTCTGTTAAATGGAATTGAATTTTCCCTTCTGCCAAATCTAATTCAGCCTCGCAAATTCTGAGCACGAGCCAGAGATCTCTCCCTCCTCCTCCTCCGAAAGGGTTCTTGGGCTCCGCCTGGCAAGGGCGCACCTGCTGGCTTCTGAAGGGCGTCCCCTGGGCCCCGCGGCGGGCGGAGGGCACGCTCCTCTCACCGGGAGTGGGGGGGACTGGCGGCCGTCTTGGACAAAGGGCCAGGGAGCCGGGGACGGGGAGCTCCCGTGCGTCTAGAGGGGAGGGCCCACGCAGGAGGCCAAGGCTCAGGCTCTGTCCAACATGTCCGGTCCGGAAAGGCCAGCGCAAGACTCTGGGGAGATGTGCAGAGCACTCACTCGCTCACGGCGTCGACCCATGCGTGCCCTGCAGAAAGCAAAGCTGTGCTCTGAAAGGAGGGACTGGCGGTGGCTGAGGGGGCCGCAGGCACAGGATCCCCGTGAGCGGGCTGCTGTTCAGGGGGGCTCCAGCGGAAGCCTGCACGGCAAGAGATGAGCTGATGGCACGTGGCCACCCACAGTCGGACACCCAGCCCGTGGCCGCATACCCTGACCGCTGCCTGGGGACTGGGATGCAGCGGCGGCCGGATGCCCACCTTAGCGAGGTCGAGATGGACGGCCCAGGCTCAGCAGCAACGGTCAGCGCTGGCAGCTGGCACGGCAGGAGGCCCGAGACCGGGACCACGTGGGTGCACAGCCAGGTGGGGCTTCTGTGGGGGCACCGGGGCGAAAGCTGGCAGCGAAAGCCCAGAGCACCGACACGCGGGCTCTCCCTGTGTGCACACGACGGGGCAAGCCCCAGGCCCCGCCCAGCCTCATGACCCCCAGCTCCATACCGTCCAGTGGGCCCACGCCATCCCATGAGAACCTCCTTGGCTCTAAGTACGGCCTCAGGGCAGGAGGAAGACAGCTGACGCAGATGACCCAGGCTTTTGCTCCAGGCACATTGTATTCCTTTTACGTGTACTTTTTATGCATCCTAATCCGTTGTCTTTTTCTTTTTTAAAGATTATCTTTATGCACACAATAGCTGGGGTACAGGCCAGAGGTGGGGGGGTGAGAGGACTCACCAGAGACAGAGTGGGGAGCAGAACAGGCAGATCACTGAAGCACACTGCTGAGGGGAGCCGCGGGAGGCAGGAGGTCTGCTGCGCCCTGTGGGTCCCCTCCCCGGCTGGGGATCGAACTCGCGCTGTAGTGGCTGCGGGAGCCTCACAGCGCAGTGCTCAACCCGCTGCGCCACCAGGGAGGCCCCTGATTGGTTTGCAAGTCTACAAAACGCGGAGTCTACACCGGATAGCAGCAGAGGTTACGTTAAAACTGCAACTTCGGACACCTCAGTAGCGCAGGTTTTGCAGGGAGTCACGGCCAGCCGGCCGCCGGGCGCCAGCGAGCTCTCCCCAGGGCTGGCCCCGCCTGTGCCGAAGGGAGGCCCATTTTGACATAGGAAAAAAGAACTCCTGTGATGTAAAAGTGATCCCCGAAAGAACAAACATTATGCAAATAAGCCTGCCTTTAAATGTCCTTATAGTTCTAAGGGGTCAGCATGCAGATCCATTTAGGACGGAAGCGATGGTGACAGCCTCGTGGCAGGAGCAAGGCTGGTCCCAGGAGACAGACGAGAGACTGTCGGGTGTTTCAAAGCCGCCGTGTTCGTGATCCGTGAGGGCAGCAGATCACTTCGGCACCAGAGCGTCTTCCGCGTGCGAGTTTTTGTTTTGATGCCAGACGCAAGATCAGACACAGAAACGCCGGAGAGCAGGGCCCAGGCCACGCCGGTCGCTTAGCTACTTCTGAGTATTTTCAGCTCAATGCTACCCTTTCAAAGGCTCTGCAGACAAGAGGCACGGAGCTATTACGGGCTCAGAAAATGCCTCTGCAATAATCAAAGCGTCTCACACCGCGGCAAGAAAGACTCAGCCGCTTCCAGGGGCACAGACGGCGTTTCACGAGCAAAGGAGAAAACGCAAATGTCACAAGGACCGCTGCCGTGTCAGAAAGAGTGCCGCCCGGGAGGCACGGGCGCTGCAGCGACGCTTCACGCCGGTCAGGGCCAGCCCCGAGCCCGCAGGCCGGCCTGCTCAGAACGCACCGAGCACCTTGACCGGGCGGCTTCTCGGCCCCTGGCACAGGTGCTGGTCCCACGTCTCTGCCCCGTGAGGCCTGTCTCTTGCGAGAGAGACGGACGGAGCAGGCACGTCAACACTGACCCCGAGGGCTATTTATAGAACGTACCAGAGCGAGATGAAGAGGCAGGGATGCCACGTGAGACAGTTGTCACGGAGGGCCCCCGAAAAGACGACGTGGACAGGTGGAGAGGGGCGTGAGCAGGGGGGCTCTCTCCGCATCGCAGAAACACGCCCTCTCGCGACCAGAGAAGGCGGGCGTCTGCCAGACACCAGCCTGCCGCACGGCCGCGCCAGTGCCACGGGCAGGACAGCCTGCACCGGCCCCCTGAGGGCCCAGGGCGCCGCCGAGGCGGGGTGGACGCAGACAGGCAGCGACGCAAAGCCAGACCAGCCCGACGGCCTCACCTCGCCACGCGCAGGTCTGTGAGCGGACGAGGGAGTGAGAGCTGCAGCTCCGACGAGGGCCAAAGGACGGGTCAGCTGCGGACGCCACGGAGTCCTGGGATGGAGGACGGGACGGGAGGGTGGGAGGGCCGCTCACGACGAAGGGCCCGGGCAGGACAGGAGGGAACGAAGGAACAGCCACAAAGATTTCAGCCAACGAGCCCCAAGCAGAGGGGCAGCGAAGGGAGCGCCCGCGTCCGGACAGCAGGGGCGTCGGCAGCAGGCGGGTAGGACCGGAGGCGGGCAGGGAGACCGCTCAGGGCCGGCAGGGCCCACCCCCAGAAGGGGCGAGGTCCGGCTTGGCTCGGAAAGACTCGCTCACGGCCGGCTGCGCTGGCACGAGGGAGGCAGCGGGCTGGCTGCGACAGTCCGGGCAGAGACAGGCGGCCGGCGCGACAGTCCGGGCAGAGACAGGCGGCCGGCGCGACAGTCCGGGCAGACAGGCGGCCGGCGCGACAGTCCGGGCAGACAGGCGGCCGGCATGCGTGTCGCAGCAGGAGCCGGGCAGTGACCAGGGCTGGGCTCCTCCGCCAGCCAGCCTCAGGACGGCGGCTCTGACCACCTGCGGGCGAGGGGATGAGCCGAGGGCCCCAAGGCGAGCGCTCCGGAGTGGGAGCTGAGCCGCAGGGCGGCACCCCCCGGGGGAGGCCGCAGAAGCAGCGGGGAGGAAGCGCGATCTCGGCGTCTCAGGGTCAGTTGGCTGCAAGTCGCGTGGTCGTCCGGGAAGGTGAGGCGGGCAGGCCGACCGCGGGACAGGTGCGAAGCTGAGACCATCTGCACAGAGATCGCCTCCCCTCCAGCAGAGGTCCGCAGGGCCCTTGCAAGGGGGGAGACCATGTGGAAACTGTTGTGCGGATGCCCTGGGCTCAGCTGGGCTCTCTCCGTCACTGGAAAACCTCAGGCAAAGGCAAGGGCAAGGGCAGCTCATCAGAAAAACCACCAAGCCCAGCTCCTGGAAACCAGGCTTCATCATCTCCATTTTCTTCTTCACTCTAAACCCTAGTCTCGGGCCTCCCTGGAGGCGCAAGGGCTGAGTCTCAGCACCATGAAGCATCTGCAGCCACTGCAGCAGAGTTCGATGCCCGGCCAGGGAGGGGCCCACAGGGCGCAGCAGACCTCTCCTGCCTCCCGCTGCCCCCTCAGAGTGTGTTTCAGTCCATCTGCCCGTTCCGCTCCCCGCTCTGTCTCTGCGGAGTCCTCTCACCCCACACCTCTGGCCTGTACCCCAGCTCGTGTGCATGAATGAATAAATCTTTAAAAACTGAAGCTCTCCTGAGCAGAAAGACCTCATCCCCCCCAGAACACCCCTCGCCTCTCCCTCCGAGTGACGGAGCGCGAGCCCTGGGGAGCCCAGTCGGCCACAGGCCCACGCTGTCGACACCTGCCACGCTCCGCATTCCACGGGCGGGACGCTGGGCCAGAGCAGGCCACCTGCCCACCCCACGGCAGGCTCTGCGGCCACACAGCCCGGTGAGAGCAAGGAGGCCTCAGCCCCCACACCCCCGTGCTCCTGTCAGGCTCTGTCCATCTCCCTGGGGACTGGCCCCCTCCTGCCCCACCTCCACCTCTGCCGCAGGGACGGCCAGGCAGAACCCAGAGCGTGCAGGCAGGGGCCGGTGAGGCAGGCGCCGGCCGGAGGGAGTTACCCTGCCGCCTTACCGCCATTAGCAGAGCTGCAAGCCGGAGAAGAGGGAGAAGGCTGGTTAGTCGGCCACTCTGCTGCTGGGTCAGGGACGCGCGAGTGCTGCCTTCCTGGCCACTCCCCACACCCTGTGTGTCTGCAGTGCCCAAGTGGAGAAGGGAGCATCACACCAGCCTTCTGGAAGGCAGGCCCTGCCCGCTGGCCCTGCCACAGCACTGAGGGCGCCAGCCCCGGCCCGCCTGGCCGGCCCTCCCCAGCCCCGGCCCACACTGACCAGCCCTCCCCAGTCCCGGCCGGCCCNTGCCACAGCACTGAGGGCGCCAGCCCCGGCCCGCCTGGCCGGCCCTCCCCAGCCCCGGCCCACACTGACCAGCCCTCCCCAGTCCCGGCCGGCACTGACCGGCCCTCCCCAGCCCCAGCCCACCTGGCCGACTCTCCCCAGCCCCGGCCCGCCCAACTGGCCTTCCCCAGCCCCGGCCCGCACTGGCTGGCCCTCCCCAGCCCCGGCTGGCGCTGACCGGCCCTCCCCAGCCCCAGCGGGCCTGCATCTCCCCTGTGCTCAGCTGCCCTTGGGGCCGCTCGGCTGTGACATTTCCCTGCGTGTCTTCTCCTCGTCAACAGCGCGGGGCAGGTGGTCTTTCAACGTGAGACAGAGGGGAGCACACAGCCACGCACACCCCCCAGAAGAGGGCGCGGGAGCAAGGCCTCAGGGACAGGGCGGCGCTGTATCCAGCAGCTGTAAACGTGCCTCACGCTCAGACAGCACAGGCGTCTCTTCAGGCGGAGCTGGGGAGGGCGAAGCTCATCGCTGCTTCCCCAGAACCTCGCACACTCCAGGGACAGGAGCCGTGTGGTGAGGAGAGGGCAGCTACTCCTGCTCCCAGACAGCTGCCTGCTGCGCGCCCTCGGGCCGGGTCCAGGCCTCGGCTGGCCTGCAGAGCAGGCAACAGGCCCTGGCATGCCATGCTTGAGGAAGCTTCTCTGCCCGAAGCGGCTTCTCCACCGGAGGCTGCCTCTGCCCGCTCACCTGGCAGGAGGCCTCACCCCCCACGCTCCCTCCACAGCTCCGCAGACACCGGGAGAGCCCCCGCAACGTGCTCAGGTCTCCACTTCGCAGACTCCACAGTGCCTTGCATTTGTCTTTTGGTGTTTCCGTCGAGCTGAAGGATTGCGTGGGCCGTGAAAGGCACCGTAAGTGGCTTTTTCATGTCTGCCTCCCAGCACCCGCCTAGCTGCTATCACACAGAATTTTCTAAGAAGCAGAAATGCCGGAAAAGGTTAGAGAAAGCCCTCGGCACCAAAAGATTATTCCTTCTCTTGCCACTTGAACAGAAATACAGTTCAGTGACCCTGAAAACACCGCCTGTCCTCCGCATCCCCGCCGGCTCCAGGGGCGGCCGTTGCGGCAACCGGCCACCTGCCCGCACGGCAGCAGGGCGAGAGACAGGCCGCCCTGCCCAGTCCATGCCTGAGTGCGGCAGCAGCTTCAGAGGTGGCCCGGCGACAGGAAGCCGGGCAGAGGAGAGGGACGACAGGGAGACAGGCTGCTTTCTTGTAGGTTATAGGAACACAGACTTAGCGACATCCTTTAGCTCTCGGTCCTGTGGACGCAGGGCATCCTCAGTGGACATCCTTTTTCCAGCTGAGGATAGAGCCAAAACACACACTGAAGCAGAAGTAGAGGAATCCAGATCCAGTCGTGCCTGAAGCAGGCTCATCCTGCCTGGCAACCAGGTCTCAGAGTCGGCCCAATGCCCTCTCCATTCTCTCTCTCTCTCTCTCTCTCTCTCTCTCTCTCTCTCTCTCTCTCTCTCTCTCNCCCTCTCCACTCTCTCTCTCTCTCTCTCTCTCTCTCTCTCTCTCTCTCTCTCTCTCTCTCTCTCTCTCTCTCTCTCTCTCTCTCTCTCTCTCTCTCTTTTTGTAAGCTACTCGGCGTTCGATTTTGTCATCTCCAGTCAAACTAGGCCTAATGTATACACTATTTTTACCGATATAAAACGTGAGTTTTCCCTCCACTATTGGAACGCGAGTTACTTCCAGCAATAAGAATTGAGGACATGATCTGAAGGATTGTTCTTTTCAGTGCTTTCTGGGGTTATCTGACTTGTACCTGACACAAGCTGTTTAAAAGAGGACAAGATCTTGCAGCACAGATTTAGCAATTTTTCTCAGGGGAGTTGCGACTATTCATCATCATAATTAAAACATTTAAAGATCATATTTAAAAAGTGGTTCCCTGGTAAAACAGTAAGGCTTTTAGAAGAAAACAGATGAACATCTCCATGCCCTTGGGAGAGGCAAAGAGTTCTAAATTAGATACGAGAAGCTCTAACAACAAGGAGAAGAAATCAATGAATTAGACTACATTAAAATTAAGAACTTTTGCTCTAAGATATCATCAGAGAGTGAAACACGAGCCGAAGAGCAGGGAGAGATTTACAACAGAACTGCGTGCAAAGGACAGGCATCCAGGGCACGTAAAGAGTAAGAGAAAATCAGTAAGAGAAGGGCAGGTGGCTTCATAGGGAAAAAGGGAAAGAAGTACCGAGTCATCAAACGCCACAGAAAATGCAAGGTCTCCTTCAGAGCCCAGCTGCCGCCACCCCGGACCCCACCTCCTGAGCTCTGCGCAGAGCCCGGCGGCCGGCGGCCAGGTGGGCGGGCAGCAGCGCCGTGCACGGACCACGCCTGCCCCCTCACGGCTCCTGCGTCCAGTGTGGCTACAGACGGGCGCCCCCAGGTCTCGCACCTGCGTCCCCCTGCAGAGAGCCTGGTTCTCCAGCAGGACACACAACGTACAGGAACGGTGAGGGTGGAGGGACACCTGCAGAGCGGTACCTGGGAACACAGGTGAGAGGCCTGCGCGTGGGCTCAGCCTCTGTGTTCGCAGCTCCCACTGCCGTTGCCCAGCCCCATCACTCATTGCTGTTACCTCCCTGGAAGCTGAAGCCACCGCCGTCTGTTCGCCATCACAGAGCAAACAGTTCTAGTGCGATATGCAAGCACTTTGATGGAAGAGTGGATAAAGAACTTCGGGGGCTGGGAGGACAAAACAGGTCCTTTAGGGTAGAAGACGCAGAGAACGTGATTACCGCTGACGCTATGAAAAAACACAGCGAGAATTTCCAGGCAGAATTCAGTTATGCCAGCATATGATACGTAAGGCAGGAAAACTGGGCCCCTGTGGGGTAACAGATAACTGGGTGTGACTCTCCACCGCAGGGACAGAGGTCGGGGCTGACGACTGTGAGCACGGGGAATAAGAGGGAAGAGCAAGTACAGGAGGAAAGTAGCCAGGGGTAGATTATAGAAGACACAATAAACTCCGCGAAGGAGTTTAGAATTTATTCTGCAGGCCACGGAGCCACTGAAATTGCTTCATTTGGGAATTAGCATGAGGTCATTTTCAGAAAGATAATTCAGGCAGTGGTACGGCAGAGACGTTAGAAGAGACGAAACAAGGGCCAGAAGCTCTCATGCGGTGGTTCCGTGGAATTCTTCTAGAGAAGAGAGGGAGGCCTGAATAAAACAGTGGCGGGAGTACCACGAGGGAGCGCTGGCTCTGCCCGGGTGTGAGCAGAGAGAAGACTCAGACTACCAGGACTTTCAGACGTGGACAACTGGGGGAGCTCCTGGCACTGACGGGGAGTGAGGAAGCCGGAAGACACGGGAAGAGGACTTCAGGAAAATGCCGTGACTGCCTTACACGCACGCTGGTGCAGGGCACCACAGGTAGACGCCCAGAACGAAGCTGGGCCCAGCAGTCGAGCTGAGAACAGCTCCGTGGGAGAACAGATTCCAGTCGCCGGTGGAGTCGGAAAAGAAAAGAGGGCCGGCAACCTGCCGGGGCCCAGGGCCACCTGCCAGGGCACCGCTGGCCCCGGGGCCGGGGGAGCCTGCGCCCCACAACCAAGAGGGCCCCCAGGCGGCGTTTCCCTCATGCACGGTGTCGAGGCGCAGAGGTGGGGTCAGGGAGGCCCCCTGTGAGGTGAGTGTGAGGTGCTGAGCGGGCCTGGCTCCGGGACAGTCTCCTGCCCGCACACACGTGGACCTAAGCGGCCAGCCAAGCGCCTGACCGCCCAGTGTCCAGTGCCACGAGACACGGTCCGCAGCACGGTCAGTTTGTGTCATGCTGGAAAGTCCGACCAGGGCGAGGAACAGGGCTGCCCACCTGGCTCTGCCCCGGCCGGCAGCTGCACAGCCCCCAGAAGACCCGCGTCCAGGCGGTTTGGACGGGCAGCCCAGAGGCCTGGGCGTCGGGCTCTTGGACACAGTGGCACTTATGGAACACGGCGGCCGGGGCAGACTGAGGGGGCCGCCCCAGACCGCAGGCGCACGGGACTGGCGAGTGAGGACAGGAC
Source organism: Galemys pyrenaicus (assembly GCA_019455555.1). Taxonomy (NCBI): domain Eukaryota; kingdom Metazoa; phylum Chordata; class Mammalia; order Eulipotyphla; family Talpidae; genus Galemys; species Galemys pyrenaicus. Next base: position 1,688,085 of record JAGFMF010011760.1, on the reverse strand, counting down.
AGCGGCGCCAGAGAGCAGCAGGCTGCCGCGGGCGAGATGCCAGGGCAGGAGTGGGGCCCCGGTCTGCAGGCACGGCTGCAGAGCCCACGCGGTGCCCAAAGCCACCCACTCCCGCTTCGCGTGCGACGGCTGAGACCGGGCTGCCGGAAGACCCGGAGAGGGCTCCCGTGCTTAAGTATGCTGTGTGTCAGATCATCCCTCCTGTTACTTTGCGTAATTACTTTTTCAGCCAGTTCTTTTTCTTTCTTTTTTTTTTACCCATCTATTCATACATACAAGAGTTGGGGTGCAGGCCAGAGGTACAAGAAGTGAGAGGACTCACCAGAGACAGAGTGGGGAGCAGAACAGGCAGATGGACTGAAACACACTGCTAAGGGGGCAGCGGGAGGCAGGAGAGGTCTGCCGTGCCCTTTGGGTCCCCTCCCTGGCCGGGGCTCGAACTCACACTGCTGTGCAGCAGGTGCTTCACAATGCTGAGACTTAAGCCCTGCGCCACCAGAGAGGCCCCTGCAAGTGTTTTTAACAGACACGTGCACAGGTTCCCTGGATGGGCTGTGGGGCAGCCTCCAGGCTCACTTGCCAAGCACGGACATGCAGGTGCGTCGTCACGCTCTCCCTGATGACACTTTCCATGGCGGACACCAAGAACATCTTTGCTGCTATACAAAATAGATACGCACAGATGTGCGGTCTCAGATGTGTCCCTGAGGCGAGGTGACGGGTCTGTTCAGAAGCTTGATGTGCTGATGGCATCAGGTGTGTGCTGCGGCTCATCAAGCTGCATACATAAACTGTGTACGATCCGCTGCCAGCAACCAGGCCTCACAAAGGTGTGCATACACTTCCTATAGCTAACGCTGAGCAAACAAAAGACAACTGCAGAGCGATACATGCAGTGCACAACCATATGTATAATTTTAGGACAAGAAAGTCAATTCTATACAGTATCTACAATTACATGGACAGTAATTCTTTTTAACAGATGGAATGAGAAGCACCTCATTGAGGTATTGGCTACTTCTAAAAAAGGAAGGAGAGAAATAAGATTGGGGAAAAGGACTCAGCAAATTTTAACTGTAATTTTTTCTTTAACATAAATTTCACTGCAGAAGGAAAAAACAGGTCTACGTGTCTGAGTGTGTCCTTCTCACACACAGCGTGGCAGATGGCACGCTTAGAGAAAACAAGAGTCCACAAAACAACCTGTAGGAATAATAAACGAATACAGTAAGGTGGCAGGAGACAAAATCACTGCAAAAATCAGTGGCATCTCTGCGTGTGAACACTGTAGCTGGGGAGAGAAATGAGGAATGCAGCTCCGCTTACCACACACCGAAAAGAAGGAAATGCCTGGGGGTAAATTTAAGGAAGGAGGTGAAGGACCTGTACAATGAAAGCTACAAACTCGGTTAAAGGAAACAAGATACCGAGAAGCGGAAAGATCCCCTGTGCTCGTGGCCTGGCGGGATGCACACCAGCAAAATGACCACATCACCCAAAGCAGCTCACAGATTTAATGCCGTACCTATCAAAACACCGATGACTTTGGAAACAGAATAATTTATCATCAAATTTATATGGAAGCACACCAGGCCCTGGATAGCTAAACAACCCTGGGAGAAAGACAAACAGTGGCAGTATTACACTACTGGCTCCAAACTACCTTACACAGAGCAGTAATCAAAACAGCATGGCACTAAAGCAGAAACTCAGACCAAGGGAGCAGAGCTGAAAGCGCAGAGGCAAACCCACCTAAATACGGGCAGTTCGTCTCTGATAGAGGAGCTGCAGCCACACAATGGGGAAAGGCCGCACCTGAACGCATGGAACTGGGAAACACGGGCGCCACATGCAGAAACAAAGAAAAACAAGACCCATCTTCAACACGAAGAGCAACTCAAAATGGAGGAAAGGGAGTCAATTCTAAGCCCTTCCCCCACGTGGCTGCCCTCGCTCTCGGCCTCCAGGCAGGAAGCTGGACCCTCGAGCTGCAGCCTGGCCAGCAGCCCCCACAGCCCCGAGCTGCAGCCCCTCCACTGCAAGCACAGAGCCCGGGCCTGGGGCCGAGCGCCGCAAGCCCTCCCGCCAGCCAGCAGGGCCGCGGCCAGAGGCGGCCCGGAGACGGTGAGTCTGGAGTGGCCGAGGACGTTGCCGGAGGCCCCGAGCACGCGGGGTGTGTGTGAGCACAGGTGAGAGGCAGCAGGTGAGCTGCCGCCACGGAGGATGAGGCTGACGCCCTGTCTACTCTTGGGAACATTTATTTCTTGAGCGCCCCCTTGGGGGACATTCAAACCAATGGGGGAAAGTTCTTAAATAACTGGGAGGCGGTGGAAATGGCCAGCAGAGGGCGACACAGTCCCGAGGCCAGAGGAGGGGTGGGCAGAGCTGCAAACTGAGCACAGAATGGGGTGCTTTCCAGGGGCGCAGGGGGAGGAAGGGGGCTGGGGAAGAGGGGAAGGGGAGGGAGAAGGCACTGGCGTGAGGACCCTTGGTCCGGAGAGAGCAGCACACGCTGAAGTGTGAAGAATGCGCGGGGAATGGCACGGCTTTGAAATGAAGCGTAAGTGAGTCAGTAAAACTGGCTTAAAAACTAACTTCAAAAAAAAGACAAGTAAAGGGAGGGAGTGGCCGGGCAGAAGGCCAGGCAGGACCTTGCAGCTGGACGAGAGACTCACGGGCCCAGCACAAGCAGACAGGGCATCCCGGTCAGAGGCCCCCGGCCCGCCCCCCGCAGCTGCGGAAGCTGGAAGAACCCGCCTGCCTGCGTCAGGAAGGCCAGGGCCGCGGGGCAGGACGTGGTGGCCCCTTCTCTGGAGAGGAGCGAGCCACACCCCAGCCTTTGTCGGCAGTGGGGGGCTCGAGTCCCCCAGCAGATTCGACACAGGAGTGAAAAGGTGCTTGCAGCTGATCCCCCAAACTCCCTGCAGCAAGCGCCCAGCTGCCGGGCTGCCGTGGACAGGGCAGGAAGCGGCCGGAAGGCTGGGTGGAGAGCGGGCACCTGCCGACAGGGAGCATCTCCGCAGGACATCGGCCGGCAGAGGCCCAGCAAGAACACTCAGAGTGTGTCCTGGACGCAGCAGCACCCACATGGCGTCGCCTGGGAAACTGAGGCACGCAGAGCCCCGGCCCCTCCCAGGCGCCTGGACCAGAAACCCTGAGGCGAGCCTGCAGCCTGCACCTGTGCAGGCTCTGGGCCACTGCCCTTCTCTCCAGGCCCGGAGCCACTGCCCAGGGGCTCCCACCGGGGGGCAGCCAGCGCCCTGGACGGGGACGGGACGGCGGAGACCAGCACGGAGGGACGGCGCTGTGGCCTCGACGCGCCAGCAGACCACGCGGTCAGGGATGCCTCAGGGAGCCTGCCGGCCGCAGCGGGCACCGAGCCCTTCAGCAAGACCGCGGAGGTCTGAGGAGCCCAGGCAAAACGCCGGCCACTGGCCCACCTGTCGCCTGCGGGTGTCACCTGCCGGTGTGTCGCCTGGGTGAGTCCAGCCCGCGGGTTCTGCAGCCTCCTGGGGCAAATTTCTTCAGTTTTGCTCATAAAACTCAAAATCAAAAGCGTGAATGGGAGACACACCCCGTCACCCCGCTGAGCCTGGCGTCACCCGCTGAGCCTGGCGTCACCCCGCTGAGCCTGGCATCACCCCGCTGAGCCTGGCGTCACCCGCTGAGCCTGGCGTCACCCCGCTGAGCCTGGCGTCACCCGCTGAGCCTGGTGCGCCGTTGTGCGCCCATCCGCTCACTCAACAAGATGCGTAAGTGCGCGGGGCGCACCCGCGATCAACCCCCTCCTCCATCCCCAGTAGGCGCCACGTCAGATTACACCCACAAGAACACGGTTGCTTGTTTATCCAACAGTTCTCTGAAGGGCTGAGGGCACTGACTGCCCCGCGGCCGGGGCCGGGCGCTCGGCGCCACCTCCAGGGGGTCCCCGGCAGGGCGTGGCTGCGGTCACTCACGCTCAGAATGGGGAGAGCCACAGTGACCCGCTCGGGTGCAGAGCCTTGAAGAACGCACATTCGAGAGAGGCGCCGGCACGCCCTCTGCGCGAGAGGTGGTGTGCGCCCGGGAGGCCGCACTGGCCGTGGCGAGAGCCTGGCGGAGAGGAGCCTCGTGCAGGGAGTCTGCGTGCGTGGTCGTTGCGCTGTTTAATTCCCAGAGCAGGAGTGCCCGAGCCGTTTAGCGCTCTGACTCCCTGAGCCCTGAACGTGCTGGCGACTTCGCTCCTGCAGGAGGGCGTGACGGCGCCTCATGGCACGAGCGCACCCGGGTGGATCTCCTCCCCTCCAGTGCCCTCCACGCCCACTGCCCGCCCTCCTCCCGCCTTCTGCCGATGCCTCACGTGCTGCGGCCTCTGCCTGTGCGGCCTCGTGCCGTGTCCCGTGCAGCCTCGTGCCGAGTTCCTCCAGTTCTGCCCGTCCCTTCTCTCTCCGCTGCAGCCCTCCCCAGGCCGGGGCCGAGCTGTGAGGGTGCCCCCGCCCACGCCCGCCGCCTCCCCACTGCTCACTTCCCGGGACGGGGCTGCGGTGCTCCTCTGCTTGCCTTCTGGCACGCTCTTCTTGCCGTTTTTCTCATTTCCTCATCGGGCCCTAACAGAGTGAGTGCAGTGTCTCCAGCAGGCACGGCTGCAGCGGTGGAGTCTGCGTAGCTCCCCAACCCCTTGCACAGCCCTGGGGAACAGCAGCGTGAGGACGCCCCGTCCGGTGGGGCGGTCAAGCGCGAGCCCAAGACCACGCAGCCGGTAAAGGCAGAGCTGGGTTCCCGGCAAACAGCGGAGCGGGGCAGCACCAGTCAGCGGGGCCGCACCGGTCAGTGGGGCACGGGCCGCTGGGCCCCTCTGCCAGAAGCCAATTGCCTGAGCAGGCCGGGCCTGGGCTGTCGGTGCCACAGTGTCCTGGCCCCAGGCAGGGACAGCCCGCATGAAGAGCAGAGGGGGACGGGCTGTCCCGGCCGAGTCTCAGCATCCGTGGCCTCAGACGCCCTCAGAACGGCCACCCCTCCGGGCTCAGGGGCTCTGCCGGACCCGATGTTGCCCACGTAAACCGCACCTCACAACGCCCCAGGCGGAGCTTCGAGGACTGGCCGTCTGCTCCTGGACCCAGGGCCCGGCCCGCTCTGCTGCGAGCAGTGCTTGCTGAGCCCGTCCCCACGTGGCTCCCCTCTGTGCCTGCCGGGTTGCCTCCAGCCTCCTCGCGGTCCGGCTGAGTGACCAGAGCAGCGTCAGGAGCGGCAGCAGGAAACGACTTTACGAACATGCGCCTGGAGAGCTGACACGCTGTGATTTCTGGAGACGGGAGCAGGCCAGGAACGCTTTCCTGCACTTTGGGGCCTGGGGTTCAAGGACCGGGAGGAGGAGACTTCACGCCAGACAGACGACAGGACCGCCCTCTGAGTCTGAGCTTCTCAGAGGGAGTCTCCTGACAGCTTACCCGTGCGAGCCTCCACTGCACTCTCCTCGGCTTTCCAGAGGGGGAGCGGTGGTGATCAGCAGCAGTGCAGAGGCCGGGCCTGCGGTCTCTTCTCTGATTAGCCAAGGCTAGCAGGCTCGGGCGGGGCGGCAGCTTCTCCCCAGCGCTCAGGGCCCTCCCTGGCCCCCACCCCTAAGAGAGCACATTCTAGAAGTAACGGAAGAAGCCTCGCCAGGCACACACAGGCCTGGACGACCTCGAGTCAACACCAAGGTGGCAGGACACCCTTTGGGGGACCCCAGCCCGCAGGGCCCCACACCGAGCACCCCTTCACGGCCCTCTCTGCGGCCTGGCTGCCCTCATCCTCCACGGTGGCGCCAGGCACCCTCTTCCAGGAAGTCTTCCCGGGCTCCTGGGGCTGGAAACGCCGCCTCATGCACCCCGGCCCCTCTGAAACGCGCGTCACAGGACCGGCCCCGGACCTCAGCGGAGACGTGTGGCTGCAAACGGCGCTCTGGCTTCTCTGGGAGTGACGGAGGCCTCCAGAGAGCGGGGGGCTCAGCGTCAGCCCCAGCCGGCGTCTGGCCTCAGACGCGCGGAAACCAGACGTGCTCCGGCACACCTTCTCCCGGAGCCGTGGGTCTCGGGGAGATGAGTGCGCCCTCGGAAGAGGGTCTGGTGCTACGTGACCTCACAGGAACTGCCGGCAACTTCTACGTGAGTCAGATACACACACGGGACACTCAGGTGTCCGTGGTCGCAAAACAGTGACATGGCGAAGGATGTTCGCTTTCTTATGTGTGATTTCTCTGCCATTTAAAAAGTTTATGGAGGCCTCCCTGGTGGCGCAAGGGGCTAGGCGCCCACTGTGGGGCATCCATGGCCCCCGCGGCGCACGTTCGACCCCGGCCAGGAGGGGACCCACAGGGCGCAGCAGCCCCCTCCTGCCTCCCGCTGCTCCCTCAGCAGTGTGTGTCAGTGGATCTGCCTGTTGTGCTCCCCGCTCTGTCCCTGAGGATCCGCTCACCCCCACACCTCTGCCTGCACCGCAGTCCTTGTGTGTGTGGATGAATACTCAGCCTTTCACAGTAGAAGAAAAGTGTTTTGCTATTAAAGAGAAAAGACTCAAGGATCCAGAAGGTAGGCGGAAGGTCGAAAGAGCAGAAGCGCCTGTCCACAGCACTTGGGCCTCCTTGCTCAGCTGAACCCTCTTGTTTCACGGACAGACCCCTGTGAGCCCCGCTCTGCGCACCCCCGTTCCCTCCAAGGAAGCTGCTCCGAGATGCCTGGCACGGTCGGTCTCTGGACAGACTGACCGTGCCCAGCACTGCTGTGCATGAGCACAAAGCCTGGCACACGCACTGCCCCGAGCGATGGGCGTGCACGCTGGGAGCGCCATCCCAGGGAAGGGGCCTGGCCCCGTGAACAGCTGGGCTGAAGTGAGACTCCGTCACCCGCATTTCCTAAAGTCTCGGCCCCCAGCGCTCCAGCCTAGGCCCTGACTCCCCGCCCCTCGGACGCATGGGCCACACCCTCCGGACCCCCACTCAGGCGTCTGCTGCGACATCGCCCCTCCCCGTGGCTCTACATCCAAGGAGACGCACCAGGCCGCCTCTGCCTGACACCGACCGCCGCACACCCACAGCCGGGCCCCTGCGGGCCGAGAACGTCAGGCGAGCAGGCGGCTCGTGCACACAGGAGCGAAGCGCTGCAGCGCGGCCCAGCAGGAAGCAGCCGGCGCGGCAGTGGGGGGCGTGCTCAGGGCAGGCGTCTCTGGAGGGCGGAAGGGCCCCCCCCCCCGCCCCGGGAAAGCTGAGGGGAGAACCACCAGTGCAGGGCCCAGGGGCAGCAGACGCAGAGCTGCTAGAGAGAACACGCTTCGCCCGTGAGCCTCTGCACTTCGAGGGGGGTCGGAACCGGGCTAGAGTGATGATCGCTGGGCCAGGTCAGCAAGGACCTGAGGCTACGGAGCAGCCGGCTCGCACCCCAAGTGTGGCGGAGTGCAAAGGGCAGTGGAGAAGCAGCGGGCTCTGGCTTGCTCTGGGCCGGTGCAAGGCGTTCCCAGTGACAGCCGAGGCGGGGGGACACACAGCACAGCCGAGGTCTGCTGGAGGTGAGCGGGGGGCAGGGAAGAGGTGCGGCTCAGACTTAGGGTTCTGTAGGCACCGGGCAGAAGGCCACTCCGCGAGGTGGGCTCAGAGGGAGGGGCCGAGCCAGCCGGCACTTGGGGCAGCGGGGACTGAGCCTTTTGCTTGAGGCCAGCTGAGGGTGCCAAGGAGGCGTTCTGGGGACACGCCAGGTTGACAGTCCTGGAGCCCCCCGCAGCCCGGACCACGAGGTCTGGGGTGGGAGCTGGTCAGGAGACACGGGCACCAACAGAGGGAGGACGAGAAAGAACGAGGAGGAAGAACGAAGGGCCGCGGCCAGCTCCTGGGGTTCTCCCACGCCTGAGCTTCTCCGCGGGCAGACGCGACGGCAAACCACAGAGGTGGAGGCCGGAGACCAGAGGAGCCGCAAGAGCCCCACACACAAAGACCAGATGAGGCCAGACGCCCGCTGGGCTGCGGAGGGTCAGGGCTGGCTGCAGAGCCGCTGGCCAGGAGACCAGTGGCAGCGGGCTGAGGACCGGGCTCCAGGCGAGAGAGGCGCAGCCACTGACACTTCTGCCAAGACAAGCCATGAGGCCGCACCGGAAGGAGCCCCAGATGGGGGGCGAGGGGGAAGCCTCAGGAAGAGCAGAGGGGAGCTGTGGGCTTGGGGCAGGGGACCATGGTGTCCCCAGGAGGACAGATGAGACCATAGCCCCGCAGAGACACGGGTGCACCCTGGTTGAGAGAAGAGGAAATTCCTACACATGTCCACTTGTCAGTGAGAAGTGAAGGAGACCAACAGCTGTGAGGGGAGGACAGGGAAGGAGGGTGCGGTGTGAGGAGACATGGTGGGGGGGACTGGGGAAGGAGGGCGCAGTGTGAGGCGCCATG
>JAGFMF010011760.1:1646379-1669740 GCA_019455555.1 Galemys pyrenaicus | reverse complement strand
GCTCCCTGCCCTTCCTGCTCTCCCTGCTCTCTCTCTGCTCTCCCTGCTCTCTCTCCCTGCCCTCCCCCTGCACTCCCCCTGCTCTCCTTGCTCTCCCTCTGCTCTCCCTGCTCTCCCTGCACCCCCTCTGCTCCTCCGGCTCCTGGCTGCTCCCTCAGGGTTTTGCAGGCAGTGCCACCTCCTGGACGGAGCCTGAGCTGCGCCGTCCCCTGCCAGGACAGGGGCACCACAGCTGGCCCTGGAAGCAGTTCTCCTCCTGGCAACAAGGCGCTACTGGACACTGGTGCACCTCTGTGATGGTGGAAATTTGCTTTCAAAAAGCAAGAAACAAACTGCGATCAAGGCCCAGGTGGAGAGGAAAGCATAAAACAGGGAAGCACGTGGCCTTGGACAGACACTGGCCCTCACAATGTGAAGAGCTGCCAGTGACAAAGCGCGCGTCCCTTCTCGTGTCCAAAAACACCACGCCGAGTCTCTTGTAGGCTCTCCAGCTCCAGCGCTCGCTCCACGAGGCACCTTCCGCCTTGATACAGAACAGCAGCCAGAAGTCCAGCCCCTCCCCACCAGGGTGCCAGGGCGCAGACTCATCCCCACCACGCAGCAGCCACCGCGCCAGGGCCGAGCCGTGCCCGCGGGAAGGGAAGCCCCCCCTCCCGAGACGGGGTTCCGTCTCAGGTCCCTCCGGGAGCCGCCGACTGCGTGTGCTGGGTGCCAGCCTGCGCGGACAATGACATCGTGGCTGCCCCAGATCAGCTGCCACTTCTCAGGCGCGTTCCCCCAAGCTCCACAAGGCGGAGCTACGAACCCACGCGGAGGCAGTCTCCCGTGCGGGCATCGGTGGGCTCCCGGGAGGAGCAGGAGCGCTCCCCGCAGCGCAACACGGCAGCGCGCATCCGCTCCAGAGTCGGGCAGCGAGCACGGGGACAGCGTCCCTGGTGGCCCGAGCCAGGGCTCGACCCGTCTGCCGAGGCTGCGTCCACGCACCCGCACCTGGGCCGCTGCTCAGGGGCCAGCGCAGGAGGAGACGGGAAGCACAGCAGCCACGGCCTCCGCTCACGTCCCCGCCCGCGCCCATCGCCCGGCCACGATCCCCCCTACATTAGGGACGTGGGATCGTAGCTCCGAAGAGAAACAGAGAGGGCAGCAACGGGCGTGAGCGGCAGGGGCACAGACACCCCAACACCCACGGGCCCTCCGCCTCGGCGCCGAGGCCGTGCAGCGTCAGACCGTGGGTGCACCCCCCGCTGTGGGTGAAGCGCCGTCCTCCGCTGGCTTTATGAAGCGCCCCCAGCGGGCCCGGGGGTCACCAGCTTAAGGGGGATGTGCAGGCAGGCATGCCAGCCACCTTGGGGCGCGGGACCACCCCCACACAACCTGCCTCCTCCCTCTGTGTCCAGAATCGGAAGACCAGAAGGGCCCGGCACGCCAGAGACACCAGAGCATCTCTCGAGCGCGCAGCAGCCGCGACCCTGTGGGGAGGCGCCGTCAGGCGGCAGCGTGAACCTGAAAGGCGGGAAGCAGCAGGACGGCCGCCCGAGCTGAGGTCCGGGCTCCGACCGAGACGCGGGCAGCCTTGCCGAGGGCGCCGTGCTAGGCGTGAGCGTCCTCTGTCTGCTGGTGGAGCCCGTCGGCTCCAGAGGCGCGAGCCAGGACCCTGTCCAGTCACGCAACCGGCAGGGGCTCGAGCCCAGGGGCAAGCACATCGGCAGACGACCCTGAACTCCCCTGCGCCTCTGCCTTGGAGGGGGGGCTGCGGCCGTGCCATGAGTCCCTCAGGACCTGCTCGAGCGAACTGGTGAGCGCGTCTGCGTCTCCTGGGACGGCTGCCGAGCTCTCTGCACCTCTCATGCAGCGGCCGCCCAGGGGAACAAAGCCCACCACTTGCAGACCAGGTAACCGACTGCAGCTATGACTCCTAGCTCCTGAGCCCTGCCCCACGCTTCGCCTCACCCCACACTGACGCCGAGCAGCCGCCCGTGCCCACACGGCCGCGTCCACCGTGGGGCGAAGTGACACCCACGCCAGCGGAGCCCGGCCCTGCCCGCAGAGGCTGGTGTCCAGCAGAGACCGCGGCACGAGGCCACGCCCAGAGCAGAGGGAGGCCGGACGTCAGAACGTGCCGGGCCCCGCGGCGGCCGGACCAGGAGCTGCGCTGGCCCAGGTGTTCACGCCGACCGCAGTCAGGGGAGCCCGGTCAGACACCGTGAGGGCCGCTGCCCGGCCCAGACTGTTCTGAACGCTCCTGCAGGGGCACTTGGGCCAGACAAACATGGAAACCAGGGACTCGCGTGAAGGCTCCACCACGGCGCACCTGATGACCAGCCGGTCCGAATGAAGCAAAGGGTCGTCGTCCCCAAACGAGGGTCTCCGAGCAGAAAGCAGCCTTTGGATTTGAACGGGAGCGCGAGTTCTTCACCCTGGAGATTCCAAACCGGCCGCCTACGTGGTCATGTGCAGCGACTCCTGGCGTGTCCTGAGAACCGTGACTGATACAGTGTGAGGGGGGCGTCTGGGGAGAGGGGGGACGGTGCCCCGGCCAGAGGAAGGAGGCCGTGACTTGGGCCAGGGCACAGGCTTGCCTCGCCCGCCGAGTCCCGTGCTGGCCCCTCCGCCTGGACCGCTCTGTGCTCTCTCCCAGCGGCGCGGTCCCAGGCACCTTCCTCTCTGGTCTGCCTCCCCGCCCAGTGCCTCTGACGCACGTAGATGCTTGTGGTTCCCTGCAGTGGTGACGCCCCAGAAACCTAGGCCCGATCAGCTGGAACCAGCCCCCGCCGCCCCGCGTCTTGCAGTTACGCTGTCAGAGAACATGCAGGGGCGTCACAGGGCAACAGCTGCACCTTTTGGGAAACGCACAGCGTCGAGACTCCGGGAAAAACTGAGGTACAAGAAGGCGAGTGGGGAGACTGAGGGGGCCGTGGCCAAGGCGCCGAGCGCCGGGTCCCCGCTGGTGGGTGTCGGCGCAGGCGTGGCCTCTGCCCGTGAGTCCTGCAGCTCGGAGAACCAGTGCTAGCTCACTTAAACTGCACACCCCCAGCAGACGAGACCGCCAGGGTGTGAGAGCGAGACTCCAGAGACAGATCGCCTTCTTGCCCGCCTCAGAGAAATCTGGAGGCAGCGGAGATGGCGTGTCTCGTCGATTTCTCTGTGTGTCGATTTCTCTGCGCCAGAAGGCGGGGCTCGGCCTGGATGACGTTCAGGAGCCCCTGGATTCCCGAAAAGGTCCGGAACATGCGAATGTATGTGCGACGACCCGAGGGAAGTCCACAGCTGCATTCTTCAAGAAATCCCACGGCTCACCCCACCAAATAAAAAACGGCAAGACGAAGAACAGGAGCTTGAGCGGTGGAAGGCCGCTGGCGCAGAACAGGTCAGAGAGCCACGACTCTGACCACGGAACCCGACACAGACACACCAACGGCTCTGGAGGTGGCAGCTGTGAAAACGGACCCCTGAACCCTGCAGCTTTACTCACCTTCGCTGCGTTGTCGCGTCGTGCAGGCTGTGGCCGGAGTGCAGAGTCCCTTCCGGCTGCCACGTCAGCGCAGGACGACAGCTACGCGCCAGCAGCGTGGCCCACCGCCCGGGCTCTGCGCACACCTGCTGAGACGCCGCCGTCTTTCCCGGCCGAGTCTCCACACCCCGAGGCTGGGTCAGTGACCGCAAGGTCCTGCCTGACCCTCGGGCGTGCCGTCCAGCGTCACTTCGGTGGGCCAGGCAGGCGGCACTGTCCCTCTAACGGCGCTGGACAGCCATGCACATTAGCCGGAGCCACGCGAACGAGTGTGGCGGGAGACACGACACTGCAGAAGGAGGACACGTCACCTAAGCGACCTCGCACCGGGACTCGGTGGTCGTGTTCTTGAGGGCCTCCCGGGGGAGGCGCTGGTGAGCCACAGGGAGAAAGACCCGCAGTCTCCCGGCGCCTGGAAGGGCGTTCTGATTGTTGCTTGTCTCCTGATCCATGAAGCTTGTTCAAAGGGGACTGCCGCGAGAGGCGAGCCGCAATCACTCCTATTAGCTATGCCACTTCTTGTGCGTGAGCACCCTCACACACCGGGAAATCAGCTCGACCGTGAGGGAGGCGGGGCGATGCGATGCAAACTCCGGCCGGGCGTTCTGAGGCCCGAGCAGCCGTCCGAGCCCGTGGCCTCAGCCGCCAGCGAACACCGCACGGCGACCGCGGGGGCCACGCTCTCCCGGCCCGCCCGCCTGGGGACTCCTCAGCCTGCTTCCAGCGCGGTGTCCGTGTCACTGCAGCATCAGTAACTGACCTGGCTAAGCGGACGGAAAGGTAAACGACTGAACAGTGATTTTCCCCTCGAGCCTCCATTTTCTTATCGGCAAAATAAGATCTGCCCTACGAGGCCGCTCAGACAACCCCAGGAGCCGCTAAGTGGAGCTTCCTCCCGCTCACGTCGGAAGAGCAGATGAGCGGCTGATTAGCCCCCCGCTAGCGGGCTCGGGCTGATGAGAGACCTGCGCTGGGGCCACTCAGCCGGTCTGTCCACCTCCGGCTCTGCTGCAGGGGCAGGGAGTCTGCTCCGCTCGCAGCCGGGAGGCCGTCAGGGCCGGGGTGTCCTCTGCACAGACCGTGCCGGGGCGCGCCCGCCCTGCAGCGCCCGTCACTCCAGGGCCTGCGGTGCTCTCGCCAAGTCGCTCCTGACTAAAACGACCGTCACGGGCACGGCAGCCAGGAGGCCGGAAGGGACTGTCCATATCATAGTCCTCCTGCCGGGGATGAGGTGGAGGAGGCAAGGGGCCTCTTGCTGCCCGGCGCAGGGTCCACGTCCTCAAGCCCGCCCAGCAGGGCCGGGCGAGGCCCGCAAGGCTCGGGCAGCACGTCGCTGCCCTCCCCGGGGGTCTTGCCAAGGGCCACTGCGCCACGGAACAGCAGTGAGGACCTGTAGGTCAGGACGTGCGGCCTGCCCCCTCCAGCGCCGCCCGCTGTCACCGCTGCGGCTCTTGCAAGCCTCAGGGGCGTGGGCCCGGCCACAGCAGGTGCCTCAGCTCCCCACGGGGCTCCGGGGAGTGGTGACAGCGAAGGGGGGTGTCTCTTCCTGCGCAGGAGGACCCAGAGGGGACTGAGGAGTCCGCGCACCACAGCTGGCATGTGAAGCCCCAACCCACCTGCTCGGGCGCCTCCTGGAAACGGTCCCTGCTGCGGCCTCCAAGTCGCGGGAACTGGCCCGCGGAGACTCCCACGCTCTGGATCCTCTGGCACCTCCACCTCTGCCCCGGGCAGCTGGGGGAAGCGAGCCCCGCTCCGCCAGGCGGTCCCCGCGACCCTGACCCGCAGGCGCTCTGCCCTCACCCCAAGGCAGCAGGACGCGCACTGTCCCCAGGGCCGGGCTGTGGTTCGGAGCGGAGGACTGGCCTGGGAGGGGCAAGGGCGGCCTGGGCAGCATGTGTTCGCTGAGCTGCGCGGCAGCCACCGCCCAGCACCAGGCGACGTGCCCGCCGGGTCCGAGGTGGCCCTCCGCCGGACCCCCCTGCGTCCCCGTGGTGGCGTCTTGGCCCCGGCGGCACCCACCCCGACCCGCTCCCGGGCAGACACTGTCCAGGCGCGGCGGGCGACCCAGAGCCAGGCGGCACCCAGACCTGGCCAACCGGCCGCTCCCGGCGTGGCGGTGGGCGCAAGGCCCGCGGCTAGAAGCAAGTAAGGAAACAAAGCAAAAACCCGGAAAGGCGCCTGAGGACGGTGACACTGAGATGCAGAGAGCAGCAAGGCGCTTCCAAGCCAGCCCGTGGCCGAGCGGCCAGTCAGAGCTAGGGGCTCCCGGAGACAGATGAAGCAAAGGTCATTTAAAAGCAGGACTTTTAAACCTACAGTTCGTTTCCTCCGTGGGTCAAGGAATCAGTTATGGGTCGTGACCAGAGTTTTTGGACAGAATGGAATAATTATGCTAAAAGCAGACAGGAGAGCCCCCAACCAGGCACGTGCGCCCGCGAAGTCTCACTTCCGTCACACGGGCACGTCTGCGAGTGCACACATAGCCGGTACCATGTAACGTGTGTTTCCGACAGCACATGAGGGTGAGAAAAGTTTTAAGCATGATCTTAGAGGTTTGAAATCTGCATCCATTTAAGACTGTTAAACAGAAAAAACACATTAACAAGCATCAATGACTTGGACGATGAAAGCTCTGAATTTGAGGTAAGGTGCTGAATAGCTTTTTTTAGTTTTTTAAAATTTATTTCACATGGAGGAACCAGAGCACAGGCCACAAGTGCAGGGGTGAGAGGACTCCCCAGAGACAGAGCGGGGAGCAGAACAGGCAGATCCACTAAAACACACTGCTGAGGGGGCAGCGGGAGGCAGGGAGGTCTGCTGTGCCCTGTGGGTCCCTCCCTGGCCAGGGATCGAACTCGCACCGCAGCTGGTGACAGCTTCCCAGCGCTGAGACGTAACCCCTAGGCCGCCAGCTTCCAAGGAGGAGCAGACGAACCCCGAGCACACTCGGGGATCTGAACAGTGAACGCCAAAGGCTCGTGCGCAGGGAGCCTTGTGAGTACCGTCTGTCTTGTGAGTACCGAGCTGGACTCCTCTGGGCCCAGAGAGGAGGGATCGAGGCCCAGGATGCGGGGACAAACAGGAGAGAGACTGAGTGTGCGAACCAAGAAGGGCGTGGTTCTCCAGCTTCCCGCTGTCCTGACCACACTGCCATCGTCCCAGGGCCCCCGCCCTCTGTGAGGTCCCTGGGACACCCCCAGCCGTTTGGCACATCTACCACAGGCACACAGCATGCAGCAGCCCCTGTCACAGCCCTCTGGGGGGGTCACCCTCATCACCCCACCTCAGAGAGAGGCCGAGGTACAGACAGCCAGGGCCACGGGTCTGGGTGCAGAGCCCAGCAGGGTGCCGGGGCAAGGGCCGTGAGCTCGGACGGTCCCGCACACCTCCTGGCGCGTCTCTGCACGTCTGGCGTGGGCCGGCGTAGGGGGCGAGGGGCGCGCCGTGGCTCTGAGGACAGAAGAGACCAGAAATCCTGGGGCCCACCAAGACGTGAAAGCGAGCCCAGTGGAGGAAGCCTGCAGGATCCTTTAAGAAGGAACTGGAGAGTAAGACTAAGAGAATATAAGCACCTTCTGCAACCCCAGGAGTCCCAGAGGACCCCAGGACCAGGACAGGGTTCTGTCTGGAGGAACCTGATGCCGAGCATGGAACCCGCCACGCCGCTCCGCGCAAGTGAGGCCCCGGACACCTCGTGATGCTCTCTCTGGGCTCCCGGAAGGACCCCAGACACCTCTATGGGCTCCCCGAAGGACAGCCCAGATCCCACCCATGGACACAGCTCAGCTCGCTCCCCGCCGACACCCGCAGGTCAGCAAGGCGCCCGGACAAGTCCCTTCTCTGGCCGCCTTGCTGCTCGGCATCTCCGCAGCTGCCTGAGAAGCGTGACCCACTGGGGAATTACTTTATTGCTGCACAGGTAAACAGGCCAGAATGCAATCAACGTTCCCTGCTGACAGAAAAGGTTCGCGTGGCTGTCACCTTTGCCAAGGTGACCGTGGGAGGGGCGGGCAGAGCATGCGGCTCCTGCCGGCCGGTGCGGGCGCGAGGACAGCGCGTCGGCCCAGACGAGCACCAGTTAGAACAGCTGCCCGTCTGTGTCTTCGAGGAGGAACTTCAAGGAGGAACTTGCGTGCGGAAAGACGAGGTGGCCGCCTCCCCGCCCCAGAGGAACACGCGCCTGCGGCCAGCCCCGCACGTGCCCCACGGGGCCAGCGGCAGGGCAGAGCTGCTGCAAGCCACGGACAGGACACGAATGACCTGCTTGAATGCCAAGCCCGCGTCTCGCCCCCACATGCTCGTAGGTGTTCCCGTGTGTGTCCACGCGGCGGCTCCGGCCGCCCGGCGCGAGCAGGAGGGGCCAGGGCCGAGCGCTGGGCTGCCTTGGGCACCGTCCTGGTCCCAGGACCTCAAGGCCAGACAGCAGCCCAGCGCTGGCCACAGGGAGAGGCCCCGCACGTCGCACAGCGCTGCGCGTGAGAAGCCAGGACTGTGCGAGCCCCGGGTGCGGACACCGCCGGGCCCGGCAGACTGACCGTGGGCCCCGCTGCCCCGCAGGCTGCCCGGAGCCGGCCTCGGCACCGGCGAGCCTTGGAGACCCCCGCGCCGCGGCGGTGCACGCTGGGGCCGCGTTCCTGCTCCGCACAGACGGCCTCGCCCGAGACCGCTGTGCAGACAAAACCAGACCCCACCCCGCCCCGAAGGAGCCCGCAGGCCCCGCAAGAACAAGCCCCCAGACCAAAGGACTGGAGACCTGCAGCCTGCGGGGGCAGCGCTGGGACGGCTCTGGCTGTCTGGGCGCAGGTGAGGCGGGGCAGCTGCTGCAGGCACCAGGCCAGCGCAAGGCGGACCCGCTTGAGGAAGCAGAGGCCTGTTCGGGGCGGTCACAGAGGCCCCCCAGCCGCACCAGGCGGGGGAAGCAGGCGCGGGCCTGGGCAGCAGGCGGGCCCAGCAGGCTGGGACACCAGGCCGAGGACCGGGGAGCGGTACACGCAGGCGGGAGCCAGGCTGTGCGCGGAGTCACCTGAGCAGACCGGCTCAGAGGCCACTTCTCAGGAGAGCGGGGGGCCAGGAATCAGGAGGCTGAGTTCTGAGTTGCCACCAGGGGGCGCACGGACACCGACCGCCAGAGGATGAGGCCAGCCCCAGCCCCGGGCTGGGCAGAGGCACGCCCACTCGGTGGGCGCCAAGGGGAGCGGCACAGGGGAGTCCAGCGGGCAGCGGGGCTGCAGGTTGGGATTCTCATCATAGGAAACACAGGAACGTGCAGCAGGAGCGAGGAGGGGAACGCCACACTTAGGAGCGCCTGACCTGCACCAGTGGCGGGGGCTGGGCCGGGCTGTCTGCCGCGTGACTGTGCAGCCTCGTTTCATAACCAGCAAAGCCAGGTCCGGGCTCACGCCTTGAGGCGTCCGTGGAGCACGTGCTCTACACCAGCACGCGGGGGCAGTGAGCGGACTGGACGGCTGCCCTCGCGAAGCGTCGGGACGGGGCCAATACGCAGCCAACAGAAAGGAACGAGGCCGTCCAGGCACAGCAGTAACAGCGTGGAGCCGCGGCAGCTGTGCTGGAGCTGGCGGGAAGCGCCCCCGTGGCACTGATCGAGAAGTGAGTCTCGTGGCAGGCGCCAGTGAGCTAAGAGACAAACAAGGCACTCACCAAAGACCTTCCAGGGAGAGGCCCAGTCTGGGAGGATAGCCCAGCCAGAGCCCCGGGAGGGAGACCCTGCAGCCTCGTGCGAACGAGACACGCACTCACACCAGGGGATAGTCCATTCTGGGCAGACAACCTTCCTAGGGTGTCAGGAGGGGTTCAGGTTGGGGAGAAGGAAGAGTAAGCCGAACAGGCCCCCAGGATCCCAGCCCGAGCTGGGAATCCAGGGGCCCCTGTATCTGCGAGGATACAGCCTAAGACCCCCGAGATGACAGCCCTGGGCAGCACCGCCCAGTGTGCACTGCTTTACCTTCCACCACACTGTTCCATCACCACTAGGTGCAGCGAGACTGAAAACAAGCACCAGTAATGAGAGTGTGCTGAACGGCGTGGTGTGAGCTGCGTCCACCCCGCCCTGCCACGCATGTCTGTGTTCTCCATGAAATTTTTTTAACGATTTTATTTATTTATGCACACAACCAACAACTGGGGTACAGGCCAGAGGTGTGGGGGGTAAGAGGACTCACCAGAGACAGAGCAGGGAGCAGAACAGGCAGACTGACTGAAATCCACTGCTGAGGGGAGCAGCGGGGAGACAGGAGAGGTCTGCTGCGCCATGTGGGTCACTCCCTGGCTGGGAACAAACTCGCGCTGCGACAGCTGCAGAAGCCCCACAGTGCAGCGCTCAGCCCCCTGTGCCACCAGGGAGGTCTCTCCATACAATTTTATTTATAAAACTGCAATATTCTGTGCATGGCTGATGCAGGCCCCTGGAGTCATAGAACGCGACACCCAGCTTCTCCCACTGTCCTCGGACCGGTGGCTTCACCACTCTGTGCCCGCACCACTCACGCACTCTGTGCCCGCACCGCCTCAGGCGTGGCGCAGACAGGCCTGCCCTGACTCAGCAGAGTTGCTTTCGGGGGAGGAGAATGGGGAGTCCAAACCCTCAGACTGACCCTGGCGCACGGGTGTGCCTCGGGAGCGCGCCTCAAAGCAGCCAACGCTCAGACCAGGAATGCGCCACCCACCGTGCTCGCAGCCCTCTGCAGCCCCACTCCTGCCGGTGCCCCTCTGACGGGAGGGACAGCGGCGCGGCTGCGGTGCCTGGGCACACCCACTTGGCGCGACATCCGGGGCGCCGGGCATGCGGACAGCCCCACGACCGGCCGTCCTGGCAGGGGTCCAGTGCTGTCCTCCCCGTCGTGCCCCCGGCCTTGCGCAAGGCCCACTCGCAAGTGCAGGGCACACCCGTGTGAGGTCAACGTGCTATTTTTAGGGGTGACATCACGGCTTCCAGACTCGCCCAGAGCCCCTGGGGCCCTTCCAGGGCGGGCCTGCTCGGTGGGGGCCCCGCCCCGTGGGAGCTGCTGTTTCTGACCTCGGGCGGGGCGAGGGCTGGTTATTTCCAAGGGACGGGAGAGAACGCAGCGGCTGAGACGCGCTGGAACTGGGCGAAACGTGCCTGCTGAGGAGACTCTGGAGCCTCTCCTGGCTCTGGCCTGGCCACTGTGCGCCACGGCCAACTCCAGCTTGTTCCCGCCGGGGCCAGAGAGAAACAGCGCGGCCAGTCCTGAGGCAGCGCAGGGGCCGCGGCCCCTCAGACGCCCCGCCAGGGACTCAGTTCTCCTGCAGCAACATCACGTCTTACTTCTTACCCTCTACACCAAGTGCCCGGTGCACAAACCAAAGGAACTGCCGCCGAGAACTGGAAGGACTGATGAGACCCGCACGTCGTTTTTAATTGGCCTGGCTCTCCTGAGCCACTAATAAAGACGATCACGGGGACCTGGCCCCCCACCCGCTACTTCCCCTTACTGGACTCAGTGTCTCCCGCAAGAAGCCTGACGGCGGACTGCCCCCAGGCCCCCTCCCCAGCCGCGTCTGCGGACGCTGACCCAAGTCTGCGCCGGGGTCTAAGGGCACGAGAGTGCGTCTCTTGGGCACGAGCAGGTGTGCTGCTTTGGCATCAGAGCCCGGGTGCCCACGCTCACACTGGGAAACGTGCCGTGGCCACCCCGACTCCTGGGCTGGCCTCTCCAGGAAGGGTGTGACCTGGACCCTGCGGCCCTTGCCCGGCCATCTAGTGACACCTAGTGGCGACGTGCGGCATCACCGGCCGCAGCCCGCGCTGAGGCCAAGGATGCAGGGTGCTGCCAGCCTGGTGGCTGTGGCTGCCTCGCTCCTCCTTCCGGCTGGCTCTGGTGCACATCGTCCATGCGGGTCCCTCCAGAGCAAATGCCACCGCTGCCGTCTCCCAGGTGGCCCCAGGGCAGCAGGAGCGACGAGGTACCCAGAAGATGGGAATGCATTCTTTTTCTTCTTAAAGATTGATTAATTTATACATACAAGCATTGGGGTACAGGCCAGAGGTTCAGGAGGTGAAGACAGAGCGGGGAGCAGAGCAGGCAGATCCACGAACACACACTGCTGAGTGGAGCAGCAGGGAGACAGGAGAGGTCTGTTGTGCCCTGTGGGTCCCCTCCCTGGCCGGGGATCGAACTCGCGCTGCTGTGCGGCGGATGCTTCACAGTGCGGCGCTCAGCCCCTGCACCCCCAGGGAGGCCCCTGAATTCTTTTTCTTACTGCAACACAGGCCTCACGGAGCCAAGAGCAAGAGCGCGCCCTCTGCGCCCACTTATCCCTGGCTGAAAAGCAGGCAGCAGGCGTCCCTGTGTGCGGACGGGCCGGCTTCTCGCCCTGGGCCAGCTGCACGCACTCCGTGCCCAGCACAGCCTTTCGCCCCGACCCCGCTGCCGAGAGCAGCCACACCGAGGACGGCGCGGGCCCACAGACAGCACCGGGGGGGGCGGGGGTCGCCGCGGGCGTCTGCCTCCGGCGCCCGCGGCCAGCGCCAGTGACCACTGCAGACTCCAGCGCAGGGGCCCTCCAGCCCTCACAGGTTGACCCCAAGCCCTCGGGAGACGGCGCCGTTTATGCGCTTGAGAAATCATCTTCGCTCTGAAGGAGACGTGGCCGGTGGCGCATGCGCGAAGACAGCAGCGCCTGTGCTTCCTGTGCTGCGGTGAGTGCGAGGGCCGTGGAGCCACCAGGGCAAGGGCGGTGGGGGCGGGGCGAGACTTCCAGAGAAACACCCTGTCAGCAGCGGCGCGGGAGTCCGTTGGAAAGGCAGGGCCGCCTCCAGGCAGCCCGGGCGCCGTCCAGGGCTGAAACGCCGCTGTGACCGTGCGCTGTCCCCAGACCTCCTCGGTGAGCCCCACAGACAGTCCTGCCCGACCGGGCCCCCGCACCTCCTCCACCCGTGCTTTGTGCGAGGCAGCTTCCCCGTCCAGCAGAGATGCGCTCATCTCCTCTCGGTCAGTTTGACAAGCCTTTCCTCTCTCGACTACGAGAACCAGGCGTGTGGCAGGCCTGGGGAAACGGAGGCGGGAAAGTCGCAGAAGGAGCCGCAGGGGCTGAGGGAGTGCCCTGGCGTCAACGGCCGTCCAGGGTCTGTCTGGTCTGGGCTCACAGAGGGCAGGTCTCCTGTCACTGGCCTTCGCTTTCCCCGCCCGTCTCTCGCTCAGTAACAGCCTCAAGCAGGCCCTGGGCTCCTCCCCCTTCTGCGAGCTAGTCTGCAGGTGGGGCTGCGACAGGCAGGCAGGTGGGGGCCAGGAAGAGCCTGGCCCTCCCCCTCAGCGGCAATGCCCTAGATGGAAGCGGTGTGGGGGCAGGGGGTATGTCATCGCTGCGGTCTTGGCTCTGGAGACCCCATCTGAGCCCGTTCTAGAAGGTTCCAGTGGCTGTCCCTGGCAGGCAGCAGCGGGAGCCCACACTGCCCTGACGGCGCTGAGACTGCTTTCCTGCACCTGCCGCCCACGATAAAGACACGAGGCTCCTCACAGCGGCCTTGTGAGCTCAAATTCCAGGTTATTCTGTTCTCATTTTTAAAGTTGGGGTGCAGTGGTGAATAAGGCAGAGATAAATACTCAAAGCCAACAATGACCCCCCAAACAACCAAGAAAATCTTTGAGGCTAGTTTTTTATCACTACGTTTCAGAGGTGAAATTTCAAGCCAGTGCAGGAAAACACCTGACTTGGGGGTCCCCTAAAACGCAGTGAAGCTGTGGCTGAGCTGACGCATCCATGATGATCCAGTCTTGTGACTCCAGAGCGTGTGAACCCAAAGCAGACAGAGCCGCTGCCCTTGAAACGAAGCGTGAGGAAATGCTTAAGGCCTTTTATTTTTACAGCACAATTAGTTGCTTTTATTTTCTGCCATTTCATAATCCAAAGCTTTGGATGGAAACAACAAAACGAACGTGCCTGTCACGGCTGGGAACGTCGGAGACACGAGAGGCTGGACCAGAAGAGCCGGCGTGGGCAGTGACTGACCTGCCGCCTGCTGGTTCAGCTGGCCAGACACATCTGGGGCTCCATCTGCGGGGTGCACATGGCAACGACATGGGGTCATGTGGCAGACATGGGGGTGCACGCAGCAGACATGGGGTGCACGCAGCAGACATGGGGTGCACGCGGCAAAGACAGGCACTCAGGCCACAGGAGAGAAGCAATTCATGAGCAGCGAACGCTCCAACAGTGCAACTGAGAACCAGCCTGTGCCCCTTGTCGAAGTGCCTCGTGATATACCCGGGGCGGGGGGGGGGGGGCAGCAGCTACTGATTCCGCCCTTCAGCCCCTGCTCGGCCATTTGAGGCACTGCCCAGAGCCCGCATCTCAGAAGGTCCCTGGCGGGTTCTCCTACCACACAGAAATCTACAGAACAAGCCAAGACTGGGCCTCCAGTCTTGGCACAAGGGTTAAGGCGCCGCCCTGTGAAGCAGCCGCAGCCACCGCAGCGCGAGTTCGGTCCCGGCCAGGGAGGGACTCAAGGACGCAGCAGACCCCTCCTGCCTCCCGCTGCTCCCTCAGCAGTGTGTTTCAGTCAGTCTGCCTCTTCTGTTCCCCACTATCTCTGGTGCATCCTCTCACCATCCCCGCGCCTCTGGCCTGTACCCCAGCTCTTGTAACTCTTTAAAAGAAAAAGCCGAGACTGCAATCACCTTCACCCCAGTGCCTTCCCAGCCAATCAGCATTCGGGGCCACCTGGACCCTACTTTTCTCCTCCTGGGCCCAAGAACCCCTTGCAAAGATGAGACCCGGGAGGCGCTGCCCTGGTGACTCGCTCCGGTCCCGCCTGCTCTCCGTTCAGGCCTTCAGCTCGCTTGGCTCCGGCTGCGGGCGGCGGGGCCGTCTAGGGAGCAGCCCTGCTCTCCAAGCTGACAGAGCAGCAAATCCCGACTCTTCCACTGACAGCATCGGGGGAGCCCGGTCTGCACACAGCACAGGCCCAGCAGGTCCGGAGGGCACCTGCTCCTCGGGAGACCCCTTTAGGAAAGGCCCGTGGCGTCGGGAGCCTGGAGAAAGCGTTGAGAAAGCGCCTGGGAAACCTCAGCCCTCGGAAGAGCTAATGTCTTCAGCTAGACTGGGAAGCGCTTCTCCTGAAGTAAAAAAAAGGCTGACGGGAGGGGGGCGGCTGGGGACCCAAAGGGGTGACTTCCGGCGACATGAGGCAAGTCCACAGGGAGGCGCTGTGCGGTGGGCTCGCCAGGGTGCGGGGAAGGGGGGCGGCGACAGGTCGCAGAGGCCAGTACCCAAGGCAGGGCGGGTGTCCGGCCAGTCAGGCCGGCCGGCATCTCCCGTCACACCCCAGGGCTCTCTCTGCAAACCATCGTCCCCCCAGAAAACCCTTCAGAACCAGGACCCCCGCATCTCCCTTCCAGAAATATAAAGAACCCTTTCATCTTGCACCTGGGGACCTGTCTCCAGCCCTTTGGTCACCTCTGCTGCTTGTTTCGACAGATGCGCCAGAGCCTCGCACCCCTTTGGACGCGGCCAGCGGCACCGCCCTCGGACTCACACGTGGCTGCTCCAAGCGCGCAGAGACGGCGCCCTCTTCCCGCGCCTGCGCCCAGTGTCACGTGGGCGCTCCACGCGAGTGAAGAGCCGCCAGTCCGCTGCGCTGTCCCGCGTCCTCCCCCGGGGGGGCTGTGCGGGGTCGGGCATCACATCAGCTGGCTGAAAAGGAGTCCCCGTTTGGGGGGATGAAAGTGTGGGCAAGAGTAAAAGATGCCTTTTTGCAAGCCAGCCATGTTTAAAACAAAAGCAGATGTTTCAGTGTTCAAAGGGGGAAAGTAGTAAAAATCTATGTTTATGCAAAGCAAATTCAAGCAAATCAGATTTTAACAATAAGTTCCACGGGATCCCGAAGAAGAACGGCCAGTGGGACCCAGATCTGTGGCCGTGCTCCCTCCACCCCTCGTGCCCAGCCCACCCGTGCAGCTTCTGGACCTGAACTGGACTCACAGAGAGAGAACCTGATGCTAGCTTGAGAGGCTTAACACCGGCACAAGGGCCGTTTAAAGAGCAGTGTGCAAGGAGAGCTGGTCAGAGCAGATCTGAGTGGCACAGACGAGCAGGCCGTGCCGACCAGCTGCACGATCTAGAGCTTACAAAGGGGAGCTGCACGGCTGCTGGGGGGTCACACTTGGGGTGCTCCGGGGACAGGCAGGACCCTGTGCAATGGAGCCCTTGGAGAGGGTGTTCTAGAGCCTCGGTAGCCTGGAAAGGGCTTCCCAACGTCCAGCTGGGCCCTCCCACGCAGCACAGCCCCATCCGAGCTTCTCATGGGCCCAAGTCAGCCCTCCCCCGGCTCTGCCCCAGCAACAGCACCGCCGGTCCCGCCGCCCAGGGCCACAGCACGCGAGTCAGTCGCTGGACCGCGTGGCGCTAAGCTGTGCCTCTGGCGTGACCTGCTCTGGCCCCTGCCTCCCTGCTTTGTCCAGTTTCTGCAATTTGACGTCTCTCCTCAACTGCCGTCATAGCTTCCTGGCCCTCTCGCTCTCCTCCGCAGCCCAGGGCCCTCTGCCCTCTGTCACTCCAGGCCCCGCTTCGGCCCTCCAGACCTGTGACGGCTGTGGCGAGCCCCAAAGCAGGCCAAGCCCTGCCTTTCAGAACGTGTAACAGAGAACCCGCTCGGCTTCCGGAGGGTCAGTGATCAACCCCGTCTGTGCTGCTCTCGGCACGTCTTTCTGCACAGCACCCTGCCTCCCATGGGGAGGCGAAATTATGTCCACCTTCGCCTCCCGTCCATGCTCTGCAGAAGCCCGCGCCCCACGCCAGAGCTGGCCGAGGAGCAGCGGCCGGGCTAAGGAGAGGGCCCTGGCCCAGGTCTCAGGGAAGCAGGCTGCCCAGGAAACCCAGGGGATGCCAGGATGTCAGGGAACACAGCGTGTGCATGTTTGCGAGACGCCGCTCGTCGAATGGAACAGCCCGGAGAACATGTGGACGCTCCCCCGCAGGCACAGGCGGCATCAGAGCCTCTCCCCAGTCCCCTCCAGACGGCCGCCAGCACCAGCGCCCGCCCCGCCACACCCACAGCCGCTGCCAGGCAGTGCCGGCCCGAGGGCAAGGACAGAAAGGGGAGTCCCTGCCCCTGTGGGCTCACAGGCCAGCGGGGCGCCGTGCAGTTAAACCCACAATTCAAGCTCTTTTGGCGGCCGGGGTGGGGGAAGTATACACACAACCATTCCAGAAAAGCGACGGGGACTCATTCATCTTGTGACCTGAAAATGGAAAGAGCACAGGCGCCAGCGAGCCCACTCTGGGCATCTCCACGCAGAAGATGCACCGCTGCACGAGCGCCTGCACGCCCCGCCGCGCTCACAGGGCTCTGCGCTGGCCGGGGCACGAGCAGCTGCCGGCGGCGGCACACAGAGCCATGGTCCAGCCCACCTTGGAGCACTACGCGGCCATGAAGAGGAAAGGCAGCAGTGCGGAGGGAGCTGAGAATTACATGTCGTAAAGCAAGCCAGGACAAGAGCAAACACCAGATGTTTATATAGCAGATGACCCGATAAATAAAATACAATCCATAAATGTAAAGTTCAGGGGGAGACAGGACAAGGGAACATAAGAGATGAGGGTAGAAGACTCTCGCCTGGGTCCGTTTCATGCTCTCTCTTAGGAAAAGAGAGAAAGACTGACGTGGCACACAGACAAGACAGCAGGGCGGGGGAGGCGGGGCCCTGCCCGAAACCCCCGACGTGCTGAGTCTGGGACTCCGGAGGGTGTGGTGGGATACCAGATGCTGGGAGGATCTTGGGGAAGGAGGAAGGCAAACTGGGGAGCCCCGCAAGCATGTGCGATCACAGGGTTGGCGCCAGGACCTGCAGGCGTGGAGAAGAGGCTGCAAGTGGCCGACGCGAGACTCTCATCTCATCGTGAATGCGAAGGGGCCAAGGAAGGGTTGAGAGCCGGAGGGGAAGCACGATTCTATTTCCCTTTTAGGACAATCATGTTTGCAACCTAGTGGAAAATGAGTTACAGCGGTGAATTCTTAAGAAACTGTTCAGCTACTTTAAATAATGCGATTAAAGGCCTAAACTGATACAGCCAAAGGAATGGGAAAAGGGGAAAGAATCTAGAAATATCTAGGAGGGTCAACAAGATACGGCCGCTGACTGGCGCTAAAGAGCAAGGGGGGGAGGACTCCAGAATGACTTCTGGTTTCTGGCTGAGCATCGAGGCGAGAGGCAGTTACTTCCCGGGACCCAGGAGGACAGGGGAGGGGCCGGTGGCTGCAGCTGAATTACTTGTCATTCCTATGAGCCTGCGTCCAGAAAACTGGTCTGGGCCAAGGTGCGGATTTTGGAATCATCACAAGATAAGTGATTAGTTATATGAACTTTAATTAAGCCACCCAAGTGGAATAGAGAAATAAAATAAGCAGGGGGAGGAGGAGGAAAGGGAGAAGGGAGAAGAGGAAGAGGGAGAGGAAGAGAGGGAGAAAGGGAAAAAAGGAGAGGAGGAAGGAGGGAGGAGAGGAAGGGAGGAAGAAAATAAAAAGGAAGGGAGGGAGGGCTATAAAGATGAAGGTGGCGGCTGCGGGGAGGGTGATGGTGATGCAGACTGAGCCTTCGCTGGGCCAGGGAGCCTGGAGCAATCACTGCCCACACCAGTGACCACCTGGAGCGCTGAGGGCAGATGCGGGTCACCTGAGTGAGGCCGAAGAGAGGGAAAGAAAGGGGAGACCTAAAGTCAGCTTCCTTCTGTAACAGGGCCCCAGGAAGAGGGGAGGCTCCAGTTCCCTGCCCCGCCCAGAGGGTGGAGCTGAGCAGGAGGAGGAAGAAGCTGGAGAGGAGACTCACTCAGAAGGAGGCAGGAGGAGAGAGCAGGAGCCCCGGAGGAGCCCTGGAACGGAGACACGTGAAGACGCTGCGCTCCTTCCTGGCCCTGGGCTGGCTGGGACAGACCGGGCGAGAGCCCCGCCGGGCGGTTACCAAGGCAGCTTTCATCTTGAGTCTGATTTTGCTTCCCCCACAAACTTGTCTGGCTGTCTCTGACCCTGTTCTATGGGTCCCCGCCAGGCGGTGCTTTAGCCGGTGGCAGCTCTCGGGCCTCGCTTGCATGCCAGCCTCCCGGCCCCGGCCGGCCCGGGCCTGCCTCCTTCCACGCCAGCCTCCGCCAGGCCCTGCACACCTGCTTCCCTGGGAGAATCAAGGCCCGAGGACTCCCTGAGCGCCCCAGACTCCTTCATCCGTCGGCCCGAACTCACAGCGACCTCGCCTGCCGGTGCGACAGTGGCCCAGGATGAATTTAAATGTCGCGATTCAGCGCTGTCGGGGTAGTTTTTGTATGGCCTTCTAGGAGGCCCCAGGAATCTGAAACACCATGAGCGGCAAAGTATCTGAGTTACCCTGCTGAAAGAGCCGCCCCACGCACCATGGGGAAGTGGGTTCGGCGGTCTGGGGAGGGGAGGTGGCGCACAACCAAAGAGCTGCCAGGGTGACCGGCTTCTCAGACACTCTCCTGACCGAACATCAGCTGAACACACGTCATCCGTCCCGCGCATGGCACAGCACTGGGGCCCTCCCGGCCGGGCACACCCAGGGCTACTGCACAATTGTGTCCGAGCACTTCAGACCGGTTTACTTTTGACTCACCTGAAAAATTATAAATATACGTGCCCCGTGTCGCTTTTTATGAGGCAGAAGCTATGAAACCAAACAAAAATAAGATTTCATAATGCTGAAAGACTGCGAATGCTACCCTTAGAGAGACTTGTTCTGAAGTTGCTAGGTGCGATGCATTTATGCAACCGATATGCTGATAAAAGCGAGAAAATTCAGCCTGATTAGGAAACATCGGCTGGAGACCGGCACAAGCCACCCAGCAGAACACTGCTCTGGCGCCTCGTCTGCAGCCAGCCACTCCCCGAACCCAGCCCGCGCCCTGGCAGCTGGTCCTCTGAACGGGACGCCCAGGGCGCTGTGCATCCACCCTCAAGTATGCCCGAGACACGAAGGGCCCGGGAGGCCACGGAGCGCCCCAACATGTAAGTGAACTCACTCCCCGCTGAAAACGCAAACAAGCTTGTCATCGCCAAGCTTCGTTCTCAAGCCAGACTGCCAGCTCCTCCGGCCACGCGAGCGCGCGCCCCACAGCGCACGCCCTGCCGCGGCCGACCAGCCCCGCCAACCCCCAGTGCTGAGCCCACTGCCGCGCTGCGGGCTCCGCGGCGGCTCAGGCCTCCGGGCTGCCCAGCCTCTGTCCAGCTGCTCTTAACCGAAGGCCCCGCCTGCCGTGAGACGACAACCGGGGCTGGCCGGGCTCGCCCTGGCCCCGCAGTCCGCGGTTAACTGAGACCCGGGTGCACCTACCTGGGCCGTGCGCGCTGGCGCCTCAAGCTGGGCGCTGGTCCTCCAGGCCGAGCGGCTCCCCGGAGTGCGAGAAGCGTCCAGGCGAGGGCGCGCACCAGGCTGGCTCGCCGCGGAGACCAGGAGGCCGGACGAGGCGGCGGGCGTGAGGACGCGAAGGCACACGGGGGGTTAGTCCGTGGTCGTGAGGCGGGGAAGGGCCACCCGGGAGCACTCAGGACCTGAACAGCCGTCCTGGCTCCCGCAGGCTGCAGAGCCCCCCTGCCCCGCGCTCCCAAGGCTCCTCCCTTCTTCTCGGGGTCTGAGCCGAGTGGCCGGGACGCTGGGCGAAGACCCGAGACGTGTCCGCGCGGGCTTTCGTACCCCGGGCCTGTGGGGGCGGCAGCTGGGCCCACCGTTGGTCCAGGACTGTGTCACAGCCAGCGCCTCCCACGAGCAGGCCCCTTCCAGGCACCAGTCCAGGTGGGCTCCGAGCCCGCGCGGCGTGCAGCAGGTGTCGGCAGGACGGCGACAAGAGAAGAGCGGGTCCCGCCGGCGCCGCTGTCGCTGTGCAGGCCATCTCCCCAAGCCCACCGGGTGCTTCCCGGCGCGGGCCCGCCCACACCCACGGGCGTGCTCGTGGCGCGCCGCGTCCGCCTGGGGCGGAGCGTCCTGTGGAGCACGTGCACATGCACCTGTGCGTTCCATCTGGTGGGGCGCGTGTACGCGCACCTGTGCATCTCGTCCCGTGGAGCACGTGCACGTGCCCTGTGCGTCCTGTCCTGTGGAGCGCGTGCGCACGCACCTATGCGTCCCATGGAGGGGCGCGTGCACGTGCACCTGTGCGTCCCGTCCTGTGGAGCGCATGCGCGTGCCCTGTGCGTCCTGTCCTGTAGAGCGCGTGCGCGTGCACCTGTGCGTCCCATCCCGGGGGGGCGCGTGCGCATGCACCTATGCGTCCCGTCCTGTGGGGTGCGTGCACATGCACCTGTGCGCCCCGTCCTGTAGTGCGCGTGCGCGTGCACCTGTGCGTCCCCCTGCGCTCGGGGATCCCGGATCACCCCGGACACAGGCTGGAAGGAGAGGCTGGGCAGTTCTTGGGTGCGTGAGCAGCACGGATGATCTGTTAGTGTGGGAATGCTTTGGTCTGTACTTACAAGTTTGCTGACGGTTTGTGGCCAGGAACAGGCCCTCGGGACTTAGCTCTTCTGTGTAGCCGTTAGCCCATGCGGATTGCTTGTCTCATATTTCCTTCGGCTTCGTCAGTCTCCAAGAGCCTGCCAACTCGGTTAGGACTTCGAGGACACCCGGCCGCACCTGCTGTGTGCTCCTCGGGGCCGCAGATACAAGTACCCCGTTTCTGCAAGTTCCGTGTTAACCCACTTGGCTTTTACGAAAGACCATATTATCCCTGTTTTCGCCGACAGAATGAAACCTTGAGAGGGTTTTTCCCTTGTGCCTCAGCTCCACAAGCAAACACAACTTTTGGGGTTGGTGTAGGGACGCCTGTTAGAGAGGCAGTGTCGTCCTGCGCGGGCGGCAGCTCCCGCCCCGGAGCCACGTCCGCAGAGCACGTGCCCTCTCAGCCTGCCCCCCTGCGCGCGTGCTATTTGGCACGACTTGATAGGCTACTGGGCGGAGGTCTGGGAATGCGCAGAAATTTTCCACATAAATTAATGGCAATTGCTCCTTTGCATTGCACCGTTTTGTCTTAGGAACGGTTTCGTGGTGCGGTGACACCTGAGGGAGAACCTGTACCTCTGAGACACACGTGATGTAGGCCAGTGTTAACACAATAAAATGCTCGTATGTATATAAATAAAATAAAAATGGGTCACCTCTCCGAATCTACCCCAGGTTTCTAGCGCGATTTCCTGTTCGTACTGCCTCCCAGCATCCCACCACACCCCTCTCATTTCTCTAAACCTAGTTTTCCTTTACCCTCACCTATTTTTTCATTGTTTTGCATGTTATCTGTGTTTTGGTCTGTGTTGGCTGTTCCTCAGGAAACAGAGGAGACAACTTTTGTTTCAGTGTGAAGTTTTGCACAATACCCTCTTAGTTTTCCTTCTCGGCTTTTCTGGAGCACATCCCCATGCCTGAAAGCCTGGGGGCTGCGGGGGCTGCAGTGGCTGCGCCCCGGACTCCCCCTCTGTGGGGCATCAGACCGCGAGGTTAGCACCTGGCCGGAGAGAAGTGGCGTCACTTGCCACAGTCTCCACTCCTGAGTGGTAATGGGAGTTCTGTAGCTCGTCCTCCATAAACTCATCATTTGGGCCATTTCTCCAGAGTATTTACTTAACTATCTTAATTCAATTTGACTCTAGTCAAAAGATTTAATTCAAATATATATGCAGCACCCCTATAAGTGATGGCTTTGTCCTTCACGGGATAGCCAAGGTCATTTTGCAAGCTAATCCCCATGTCTTCCTATGTGACTACTCAAAAGAGCTAGGAGTCAACTGTAAACATAGATTTCTATTATTTATGCTTCCTTTAACTTTTCTGAACATGTCCAAAAAACCATTGCCTTATCCTTGATAAGGATATTCCTTCCTGGGATGGTTAACTTTGTGTGTTAATTTGCTTGGCCATGGTGCCCAGATATAGGGTCAGATATTATTCTGGATGTTTCTTGAGGATGTACAGGTGAGATGAACATTTAATGCAGTAGGCTTTGAATAGGTTGCTCTCTAGCCTGTGGGTGGGCCCCGTCTAATCAGCCGAAGGCCTGAATAACACAAGAGTGACCTCCACCAAGCAAGGGAGAATGCTGCCAACTTAGTCTTTGCCTTTGAACTGCAGCATCAGCCCCTTCCTGGATCCGAGTTTTTGTTCAAGTTCCACTTTATTTTTGTGTATGCTTTACTCTGAGAAGTTACTTCCCTCCAGATCACAGGCACTGAAAGACTGCCTGGTATACCTTCAAGCCATCCTCGGCACACTGGCGTTGACAGGATACTGGGGTACACAGCACCAACCCTCTGCGCCCACCTTGATTCTAGCCTGTTTTCTGTGCATGGCAAAGCTTTCCTTCCCTCTTAGAGCCCATATAGGTATATTCCAGTTTACGCAATGAGCGGCTTCCTGCAAAAGTATGTGATACGTACCTTTATGAGCTGCTTTATATTTGGGGTTTTTTTGTCATTTTTGTTTTTGCTTTTCATATACATTAGAGGAGGTTGGCTATTTCAAAGAAATTTACAAGCATCTCATTTCTTTTTTTTTATGTCTTTTTTTTTCTTTATTTAAGTATATTTGACATCAATTGTAGTCCCCGTGGATTCCCCATCACCATTTCACCAGTGCACCATCACCTCAGTCCCTTGTGCTCTTATCTGCCCTCAACTCTCTCCCTTCCCCCTCCCCACCAAGTGTCCCCAACATGTCCTTGTCTTTTTGTTTTGTTGTGTTATTATTATTATCATTATTATTGTTGTTGTTCTTATTCTTTTCCTTGATCCTTATTTGGTTCCCTTATATTCCTCCTAGGGGGGAAACCATCTGGTATTTTTCTTTTGCCTTCTGACTTATTTCGCTGAGCATAATCCCTTCCAGCTC
>JAGFMF010011760.1:1587207-1645947 GCA_019455555.1 Galemys pyrenaicus | reverse complement strand
TGAAAAAATGCTCAACTTCTCTTGTCATCAGAGAAATGCAAATCAAAACTACTATGAGATACCACCTCACACCAGTGAGAATGGCACATATCAAAAAAACTAACAAAATCCTCGCTGGCGAGGATGTGGAGAAAAAGGAACTCTCTTACACTGCTGGTGGGAATGCAAGCTGGTCCAACCATTATGGAAAGCATCTCATTTCATAATGTCATAAGCCTTTGTGATTCAAGATCAAACCTCCCATGTATTAGCTTATAAAGTTCCTTTTTTTTTTTTTCGCTTCAGAGATTGAAGTAAAGCAGGTAAAACTATGCTAAATTGCATTTCATTGCCTGACAAACTTATTATAGAAATACCTAACGTATTGCCAGAAAATAACGTGTCTCCAAAAACGCTAAGTTGTCCAAATCAAACTGACAATTTAATCAGGAATAAAAGTCACTATTACATCTGCACTTTTCCTATATTTTTTAGAAAGGAACCATTCACACAATGAAGGGAACCAGAATCTGTTTTATTTTTCCCCAGAGTTATAAACATTTGTATCAAAATATTTACAATTATAGTATATGAAAATCAGTCTATTAAAGAAGAAGCCAAATACAGTACTAGGACAACCCACCAATGCAATGCAAATTACATGAGACATAAATGTCACAGAAAGAAAGCAGAAAACTAGGGAATATATGGTTCACTCCAGTCACAGTCTGACTTCTTAACATGTCACAACTATCTCTTCTGGATAGGTCTGGTATGTGAGTATCACATAGAGAGCCTTCTATAACCATAGTTCAATCATAATTCAATCAATGTTCATCACCCCAGTCTTTTTGCTTGTCAATCTCTCAGCTCCTCACCCAGATCATTTGATGTCCTGCCCTCAACATTTCCTCGGCTAGAATGAACATAGAGGAATATACTTAGGAATAGCCGTTGACATAAATACCAGCAATCATGGCATAGCAACTCCCCAAAGGAAAAGTATGTAAGAAACGGGATCAGGACAGAGCTGGGAGAAGGAAAACAGGCAAGATATCTCAGATGCCTCCTGGAATAGATCTCAGGGAAATAAATTCCTTTTCCCCAAGCCCCTTTAGGGCAGAATCTGAGATGGCTTAAAATAGCTGCTCCAGGCCAGAGCGTGCCTGCTAGCCAGCCGACTAAGACAAAGACGTGCCCATGGGACATTTGGCTTTTTTTTTTTTTTTTTTTTGCTTAAAGAAAATACCTACCTGCCCATCACCTCTTTTTATGGATCTCATGGGAATTTTCTTTTCCTGGGAGAGCAGGCTCTCTGCACTCTGTTCTTACCACCGCCAAAATCTAGCATGCGTAACACCTTACGATTCTATAGCACCTTTCACCCAAGCACTTTGGTTTTGGTTCGTGTGTTTTAATCAGCTTCCAGAACGTCCTGCCTCGTTGTGTGGGGTCAGCAGGTCCTCTGAAGGTGACCAAGCGCTCCGGTCAGTGTCAGAGCTACAGCTACCGCCCAGCCCGGGGCCCTGAGGCCAGTGCCACAGTTGCACAAGACTTGCTCAAAGCCTCTCCGTTTGCGGGAGAGTAGCAGGCAGTATTCCAAGGAGCTGCATCCTGCTCTCGTCCATCTTTACGTACAGGACACTTCAGCTGCAGGGCGAGGACACCAGAAACCCTCCCCCTTCATTTGGGTGGTGCTCTGGCTGGTGATGGACTGGGTCATGGTGGCTTCCAGGAGCTCCAGACAGCCCGGGCTGGAGTGAGGAGCCAGCTAAGCCCACCCCAGGGGTCTCCACATGGGACAGCTGCGTGGGGTCTGGTCCACTGTGACCCTGCCCCAGCCCTGCATTCTGAAAGGTTCTCTTTCTTGGTCAGCTAGCTGGCTCACGTGAGGGTGCGCTCTCTTCCTCCCACTTTGGCACAGATGCCGCTGAATTCCAGAACTAAATATCTGCTCTAAAGAGGGACGCAGGCTCAGGGCGAGGCTTCCCGTGGGCCTTCACACTAGAATGGGATGCTTTTTGCGCTGGGTCATAGGGGCGGTTTGCTTTCAGGCAGAGTCGATTCGGCACAAAATGGTATCTGTTCTTGCTGGCCCCTGTACCGCTATTTTAACTAATCATAGCTCCGCGGCCTCAGTGCAGGCTCAGAAGGCACCCTAAGAACTGGAGCCAGCGGCCGGCAGCTGCTGGGCCCTCGGCAGTGCGTGCAACGAGAACAGCTGAGGCTGGAAAGACGTTCTCTGGCCCCACCCAGGGAGCACGGAAGCGCTAGCCAGCTACTTTCTCCCAAGGCTTGGCTCAACCGTGGAGAGCCTTTTCTGTAACAGTTTGGGTTTCAACCTCTCCCACCCTGGCTCCCCTCCCCTGCCCCCCTCCCCTTGCCTGGTTTTTCCTGCACAGAAACTTCCATTTCCCTCCCACATTCAACTGCTTCCTCCACCCCACCCCCCAGACCCCCATCAATGTGTTCAGCCTTATTTCTTTCTCAGGACCAGGTAGACGATGCCAACGATGAGGCTGAAGCAGAAGCAGATCCAGGTCAGGATGAAGCAGTAGCCGTGGTGCTTGTTGGCCAGCATGGTTTTATTGGCGTAGTGATGAGTGTAGATGGACGCGCCGACCAGAACACACAGCCCTGCAGGAGGGAAAGGACGCTTTGGCTTTGGGGTTTCTTGTAACATTAAAACAAGACAGGGCCTCCCTGGTGGCGCGAGGGGTTCAGCGCCGCACTGTGGGGCTTCTGCAGCCACTGCAGCGCGAGTTCGATCCCCAGCCAGGGAGGGGACCCACAGGGTGCAGCAGACCTCTCCTGCCTCCCGCTGCTCCCTCAGCAGTGCGTTTCAGTCCATCTGCCCGTTCTGCTTCCCACTCTGTCTCTGGTGATTCTTCTTACCCCCATGCCTCTGGCCTGTACCCCAGCTTTTATGTGCATAAATGAAAAAAAAAAATCTTAAAAAAAAATCAAAAACCAAGACAAAGTTTGTATATTTTGTAGAAGATCCTAGTGGCAATGGGAAAATTAAACCTGATTGCCTGGTCCCAGCCAGTAGCTCCGCTGATATG
This sequence comes from Galemys pyrenaicus, assembly GCA_019455555.1. Classification (NCBI taxonomy): domain Eukaryota; kingdom Metazoa; phylum Chordata; class Mammalia; order Eulipotyphla; family Talpidae; genus Galemys; species Galemys pyrenaicus. The sequence goes on along the minus strand of JAGFMF010011760.1, from coordinate 1,642,903 downwards.
CCCGGAACCGAGCTTGGCGGTGACGCTGGGACGCTCCAGCTGTGGGACTCACATCTGCACTGCTTCCCGTGGCTGCTCACGAGCCCACGCCCACCGCCCGGCCCTGCCGTCTGCAGGCAGGGAGCCCGGGGCCCGCTCACAGCCTCCCTCCCAACAGTGCGTGCTGAAGAGTAAGATAACCGTGCGCCGGAGGGGCGGCCCACCTTTCCGAGGACTCACACTTCCTGCCCTGCTCGGGGGTTACAGGCACGTGGCAGGGACGCACACACCTGCCCGGGAGCAGGTGAGGCCTCCGAGCCCAAGCAGTTCTCTGGCTAGCAAACAGAGAACCACCAGCAGAGGGCCTGCAGCCCAGCCGCACTCCAGGCGTCCAGGCCAGGTCTGCGGGAGGCCGAGATACTCACAGCACACCAGCATGGTGGCGCCCGAGATGAAGAAGCGGTTTCCTTTCTCCAGGGTGAAGAGCTGGAACACGAAGATCACGAGGGAGATGACGCAGAAGATGATGGCGAGGATCATGAAGGCCTGCACCGCCTTGATGGCGCCTGCGGCACAGGACGGACACGTCAGCACGTGAGGCTCACCGGCACCCCTCCCCCACGTACCAGGAGCACCCCAAGTCGTCAGCAGCGGGGGCACTATCTCCACGTACCATCATCAGCATATGGCAGGGTCATGTTGCAGCTGCCGCCAATGCACTGTTTCCAGAGGCCCATGGACGAGTTGTCATAATTAGTGACCACCCAGACCTGCAGCCGGGAGGAGAAAACTGTTATTTAGAAACCGACCCCTCTGCTTTGACAAAAAGAAAAAACAGCTCTCGCCAGGACCGAAGCTCACACAGGACCGCATGGTTAGCTAGAAATGTGGCCGAGCAACCTGCCTCCTGGCTGAGATGACATCTGACTACGACAGAACTCGCAAAGGTCCCAAGGGAGAAGAGAAGTGTGGGTGACTGGAGAAGCTTCGCCTTGCCCTCTGGGTTTCATATTTCTCATTGGTTTCAAAAGAAAGTAAATTAACCACCCTTTAAAATGTTGAGCTTCTAGGGGCCTCCCTGGTGGTGCAAGGGGCTAAGCACCGCACTATGAAGCATCCGCAGCCACTGCAGCACGAGTTCAATCCCCGGCCAGGGAGGGGACCCACATGGTGCAGCAGACCTCTCCTGCCTCCCGCTTCTCCCTCAGCAGCGTATTTCAGTGGATCTGCCTATTCTGCTCCCTGCTCTGTCTCTGGAGAATCCTCTCACCCTCTCACCCCTGCACTCCTGGCATGTACCCCAGCTCTGGTATGCATAAATAAATCCTAAAAATAAAAAAAATAAAGTGCTGAGCTTCTAAGAAACAGAAGCGTGGGTGAGGAAACCGGTTTCAGGTAGGTATGCATAATTCAAACTCTGAGAAAAACAGGAGGAAGAACATTCAGCCGGAGACACTAAGAAGCACGCGAGGACAGCTGAGAAACGCGGCGACCTGGGTGCCCGGGAGCCCACACCGTGCCCCAGGCCACCCGGCTGCGGGGCTCCTCCCACCCGACCCAGGAGCGCGCTAACCGTCTAGAGGGGTCGGCGGGACGAACACCAGCTCCGTGCGCACACGTGCCAGCTAAGGCACATGCCTGGAGGGACAGGGCCCAGCAGCGGCGGCACCTGCCCTGGGCCCGGGAACTAACTCTGCCGCTCCCGCTTTGGGGCACCGACTCGGGCAGTCAGCACTTTGGCTGGAGTGGCTTGAAGCTGCTTGCCCCAGCGACCTCCTGGCCGACTCCGGGCGGGCACACAGGATGGTAAAGAAGAGGCGAACGCCCGGGCTGGCGTGTCTGATTGCAGCGGTGGCCCGCCAGTGCTGGCAAACTCTCCTAGCTGGATATCAAGCCCATTTGTCCCGTCCCCATAACAACGACCTAAGTAGATTCTGGAACCAGTGGTGGCTGTATAATGACCGGTGGTCTTGGCTTTGGGTCCATGGAACTATCTTGCCTATTTGTTTTATTTGTCTGAGAAAAGCGCAGAAAAAGCAAACTTGGTGTTGTGAGCTACCACTAGGGGTCAGAGTAGCCCAAGGCGCAGAGAGAGAAAGAGGCTGCGAGTTCTGGGCGTTTTATTTGCGTTCTGGGGGGAGCCAAGTTATTCCTGCAGAATTCCATTTCACATGCTCCTGCTGCCGAAAGCTTGAATGGGTCAGTCGGCCACCAAAGCGCCCGCCACCTTGCTCCACCGACCCATCCCATTGGGGTCCCCCGAGGGCGCCTACCCGCAGTAGGCGGGTGTCCCCGCAGTAGCGGGTGTCCCCGCTGCCGCGGACAGAGCCGGCCTTCCCGCCAAGGCGGACGTGCTCCACGCCCACCCGGCCTCCCCTCCGCCCCCAGACGTGTGGCCTGGACATCAGAGGTGCTTCCCGCGGCCTCCGCTCGGGGTGCCCGCGGCCCCGGCGGGGCCTCTCACGGAGAGCAGGTTCCTCTGCGCTGGCGCTTCCACAGCCTGGCGTGCAAGTGTGTGCCGCCGCCCGCGCCAGGAAGCTGCACCCACGACGGGCGCGGCGGGGCGGGGCCCCAGCCCGGCAGCGTCGACCGAAATGCTACAACCAGCTCCGCGAGAACGCGTGGAGTCCGGGCGGCACTCACGTTGGCGATGGCGGACACAAACAGCATGATGGCTGTGGCGGTGTGCACCACGAAGATGGACGCCAGTAAGACCAGCATCTTGGCTTTCCGAGGGCTTGGCGCGAGGGCAGTTCTGGAAAGAGAAGGGACACGAACGGTGACCGTCAGGGCAGTAGACCACTGCCGCCCCGCATGCGGAGCCTCTGCTGCCGGCAGGCGCAGCCGTAAGACCGTCCTAATTTGGGCCTCCCTGGTGGCCAAGGCGTTAAGCAACCGCCGCAGCGCAAGTTCCATCCCAGCCAGGGAGGGGCCCCACAGGGCGCAGCAGACTCTCCTGCCCCCGCTGCTCCCCTCAGCCGTGCGTTTCAGATCCACCCGTTCTGCTCCCGTTGTCCTCTCACCCCCACACCTCTAGCCTGCACCCCAGTTTTTGTGTGCATAGATAAATCTTTTTGCAAAACCATAATTTCACTGTTACTCCTGAAAAGCCCGTGAGCTTACGCATGCACCGTGAATGCGTGCTCCTCTTCGACAGCCCCATGCTCAGCTCTCTAATCCAGCCCGTTTCCAAAAATGGCATTTTAGGGTAAAGAGGCTAAAGCAGGACTTCGCGTCTGAAAAGTCCTCTGTGCGGCTGCCGTTTCCAGGTCTCTGCAACCAGCAAACGTATTTCCACTTCCCACGAGGGAGGGACCCACGCCTCTCTCAAACACCCGCCCTGCACGCAGCCCAGCACCTGCAGCCCGAGCAGGCGAGAATCTGATCCCGAGGGAGACACAGTGAGCGCCGCGTCGGCTAGTTACAGCGCTGTTTGGCTTTCAACCACCACGACGCCCCGGTGGCGGTGCACCAGTCTGATCACCGACTGGCCGAGCGAGCGTCCAGGCTGGCACCGCCCTGAGCCTCGGACCGGACGCCTGACCTTGCGGCCTCTGCACGGCCAGAGAGAGGCGCGGACTCAGAGGTGCGTGGGCTCGGGGCTCGGACCGGGAGGCCACACAGCATAAAAAGGGGGACATCGAGGCAGTGTCAAGCACGCGCGGGGAAGGCTGTTCTCACCAGGTCAGCCGCAGGCGATGGTGCCGACCAGGGAGGCTCCGGACTCAAAAGGCAAAGGGCCGGAGGTCAGAGCAGCGCGGTGGCCATGTGGGCGCCCCTGGGATCACCCCACCTCCTCTCACTCCGCCCAGTTTAACTGCAGCTTGGAGGAGCCTGAGTCAGCTCACACTGCGCAGGGCACTCCCCGGCGGGGCCGCCTCGCCGACTCTCCTTCCAACGCCCTGGTGCTTCACATGGCCTCGCACTTTCCCTCAGACGCTCAAAACCTAGAAAGAGCTGAGTTCACCGCACACAGGAGCCGCCTCTGCCAGCCCAGAGGGAGAGGCAGATCCCGCCCAACGAGCCCCCTCCCTCCCCGGGCTACTGCGTGGGAGCTGCAGGAAGGCCACCACCTCGGGAGAGCGCGGGGCCTTTGTGTGATTCAAATCCCCATTCGTGTCTATCTGGTTCTCGCACAGCCCGCAAGTCTCTGCCTGACTGATGCACGACAACGGGGTTCTGGAATTAGGCAGAGGTTGCGTCCTGTAGGAAGTGGGGGCGCCAGGGCTCAGGCCGACGTGCGGCCAGCCCAGTGCCCGGCTCCTGAGCTGAATGGGGGCGCCCTGCAGCCCCGCCAGCGTCACCACTCTTTCTACATGATGCTGGGTGACTGCGGCCCACGGCAGGGCCCTAGCGTGACCGTGGCGGGCCAAGTGCGAGCTCACGCGCAGAGCGATGAACGCACGCTGGTTCTGAGAAACCGTCCCCATGCCTGCTCCTCGCCCTGGGAGGAGGCCTTGCAAAGGCACGCTTTGCCCGATGGGAACCCGCTCCTCCAAACCCCTCCTGGCCTCCTCCTGCCCCCGAGACCACGCCTCCCCTGGTCTCCCCGTGCAGGGGGCCTGGACTGCAGATGTCACATAACAAGTCCTGTGTTCAAGCCCCTAATTGCTAAGCATCCTCCTCCCGAGAGCAGGAAGCGGTGAGGGCCCAGACTGGGCTCTAACACCAAGTGAGGTCTGGCAAACCAAATCCAGGAAACACAGCTCTCCCCGCCCCCTCCAACTATGGACATTTCTGGGAACTGGCAGCGTTTTCTGTCTCTGGGGGTCGCTGTGAAACCCTGCCAAGCCCAGCAGGATTCCTTCTGCCCCACTCCCCACCACCACCACGACTTGGCCGAGGCGGATTTCCACGCCCCTGTGCTCTGTGGACACACACAGTCAGCCTGCCTGTGTCCCATCCGCCCTGTGCTCTGTGGACACGCACAGTCAGCCTGCCTGTGTCCCATCCGCCCTGTGCTCTGTGGACACGCACAGTCAGCCTGCCTGTGTCCCATCGCCCCGGGGGGCGGGGGGAGGGCGGCGAGGCCCAGGCCGGTCTGGAGCTCAGGGCCCCACCCGCTGCTGCAGTGTGGAGGAGCAGGTGGCACCGTCAGAGAAGCGACTCTTCAGCTCAGGTTTCCGTGGTCCTGCCGCGTGCACCGTCCGCGCCACAGCGCCGGCGTCACCAGGGCTCTGGCGCAGAGAACACCCCGCACTCTGCGCCCTGGGCTGCTGGGCGCTCTGCTGGAGCTGCTGTGGGGTGCACACGTCCACTCTGCCCGCACGGTCCTCGCTTGCTGGGTCTCAGTAGCGCCGTCCGCGCACGGCCCTCGCTTGCTGGGTCTCAGTAGCACCGTCCAGCAGCGAGGGACGGCTGCCGTCTTCAGCAGCCCGTGTGGAAACAGAATGAGCCCCCAAAAGAAAGGTCCCCAAGGAGAGGAGACAGGGAGGCAGCCCCTGAGAGCTCCACAACTCCCCACAGGGGGCGCCGCCGCGAGCCCCGAGGGGCAGAGCAGGTGGGCTGCACTGGCGAAGACCCCCACCCACAGCGGCACACAGCCTCACCCCTGTGGCTTCCCACGAGAGCCCTGGGAAGGGCCATTCTGAGCTCTCTGTCCCTGGGAGCGGCGGCTGCTCCTGCTCGGCACCTTGGGTGATGCCCGAGGGAGAGCCGCCCCCCGCCACTGGGCAGCGCGGCAGGACGTGGACACCGGCAGACCGCAGCCGCCGTGTCCCACAGAGGCAGGTGCGGCAGCCTGGCCCCGGCCAGTGGCCACTGGGAAGCCTGTAGGAGCGGCTTCCCCGCCGGGGGCGCAGGCCCGGCCACCCAAGCGATGCATCGCTGCTCTGGAGGGCGGGTGCCGCCGACTGCCCCTGAGTGTCCAGAACTCAGCTCCCACCTGCCACAGCCAGCAGAGCGGGGCCCACATGGGCCCAAGCCCCCTTCTGGGGACAGGGTGGGCAGGGTGCGCTGGGAACCAGCGGGGTGGCGTGAGTGCTCCGGAGAAGTGACTGGAGAGAAACGAGGCTGCGCCTTGGGGCCCTGGCTCTCTCATCCCTTTTCTGTTCTTTCTGCACCCAGAGAGGCCTGCCAGTCCCCCTTCCAGCACTGCCTTCTTTCTGCGGTCCTGACCGCGCTTCCCCTTCCTTCCCTGCCCAGCGCGCATGACAGCTGCGGCCTCTGCAGGCCAGGCTCTCCGCCCCGGCCACCTGGCTTTGATTAAGGTTTTGGCTAACAGAAAACGTGTTACAGTTAGTGACAACGGCTCTGAGGCCTGCACTTGCTGGCTCCGGCCGCAGTTGGCGACGCACTATGCTGGGAGGGAGGAAGTAAGGGCTGACCCCCGAGCAGCTGTCTCCCTTCGTTGGTTTCCCATACCCCCCAAAACGGAAGGATCAAAGGGACATCACTCGAGACAGCCTTGCATCGCCCCTCTGCCTCTGTGCCAATAACCTCACGCTTTTAGGTCTATAAGTAGCGGGACCCCACGGACACCAGGCCTTCTTTACGGGGTAACACTGCAGAGCCGTCAACAGCGGATAGCCACAGGCACTACAGGGGAACCGGGGCTTGGGGGCTCAGCTCCCCCATCGCTAAGCAGAGGAGTCGGACCACTTCTCCCTACCACGTCTAAGGTCTGGCTTTGAGCTGAACCAGCATGTGGGGTGCAGCTCTTTGGGGTGACCAGTGGCACAATAACTGGGAGCAAGAGCTATCAAAACCCTACTTCACCAGCAAGGGAAGTGAAGGCGGCCCTGGGCTGGGTTCCTCAAGAACTGAGCCAAGGCGGGGCTCTACCCTAACCAGAAACAGGCCCAGAGCCTGGGAGCGGCGGGAGCCCGCAGAGCTCATGTGTCCATGATTCACGCTCCAGTGGGTGAGGCTCCCCCAGACACAGACAAGAGGAGACAGCCTGGCCAGATGGCACGAGAAAGCTTCCTGAGCAGCTCTTCTGAGGATCTGGCTGACCAGCTAAAGCCAGTTTAGTCATTTCCCTGGTGGCCTCCGAGAGCTCAGGCTTTTTTGTGGAAAGAGAGCAGCTGTGGCCAGCATCTGCGGCAGCCTCTCTGCTTCCCATCCCAGCTTGACTGTCCAACCGCCATGGGCAGGCCTTCGTTCCTTATCTCCGCACTAATCTTCACCCGCTTCCAGCCTCGCCAGGACGGTGGCGTCAGCCTCTCCCGTCTCCCGTGAGGATCTCTCTCTGTGAACTACTCACCCCCAGTACATTCTCCATTCTGCCACCGGTTGTCTGGCAATGTTACCTCTCTGCTCAAAATCCCCCAAACGCTCGCAAGCTCAAGCATGGGAAATAGGCCCTGAGAATCCTAGAAAGGTACTTCCTCTACCCAGAAAGAAAGCCCTACTCTGTGTGCTTCCTCCAGGAACCACCTACCAAAATATTTTGAAGAAAAATCAAGGAGGCCACTTCCTCCAGGAAGCCTTCCTAGATACAGAGCTCAGAATTGGTCTTCCTTTTCAGGTCCCCCAACTGTCCTCCTCTTATGCTATGGTCCTTACACAGTCTTGTTAAACTACTAGTGACAGCCTCCCTGGCTGTCACTTATGGAAAGTTATTTATGGAAAGATTTGGTTCCCATCCCTAAGATTCTAAGCTACTAAAAAGAGAATACTGCCCATGACATATACCAAATATGAGTAAGTAAATGAGTAAATCCAATGAGTAAGTGGATTAAAGAAAGTAATCATTTCTTCTGGGTGAAACAATAATCAATGTCAAAGTGGCTGAAGGCTTCATAATAAGAGATTCTAGAGGGAAAATATTTTTTAATATACATCAAATGTAGTCCTTTATTATTTTTAGAAATTATAAATTATCATAACTATGTATCGAACATCTTACTAGATGCAAATTCTGGGATCAGATTTCTATGTAAGTACCTATGTTGACATGCGAACATTCCCTGAGTGCTTCTGACAGTTTAATGGACAAAAGCACGGTATGTTTTTGCCTCTTATTCAAGAGAAGCGAATGATGCAAAGAAATATCTTCAATTCCTAAACATTCGTTTTTCCAGACTTAAGTTTCTCTCTCTTTACGTCACAGAATCTCTGGACTAAATGAGGGATTTTACAGTTCGACCCGTGCATGAAACTCGCCACGAATCTACCCCAAGGAACCAGCTCAGCTCGCGCTGAAGCCCTCCGGGGCCAGCTCACAACCCACCGAGACCCACACCAGGACTTTTCTCACGGTGCACCCCCTTGGCCTCGGCCCCCGGGCCGCGTGCCCCCTCAGCCTGACGTCTGCTCTCCACCCCTTTCTTGGACAAGTCACCTCGGCGGTGGCTCTAACAGGGCGTCACAGCAGCAGCCACAGCCGTCCCCTCGGACGCCCGAGCCCGCAGGAGCCCTAATCAGCACGAGATGACACGGCCCCCAGGCCCTCGGTCTGTCCCCGACGAGTGCCCACCGCAGGCCGGGCCCTCCGCCCAGGTAACGCAGCTCTGCAGAAGGCTCCCCGTCCCCCAACGACGCAGGCTGGAAGCCACAAAGGCCGAGCCGCCCCGCCACAGTGCTCTGCTGACTCAGCCCCCGGCTCTCTGGGTGACACCCTGTGCACCCCGTCACCCCGGGGTGCCAGGCAGGCGGTGGCCGGAGGCTTGTCGCCCCTGCACTGGGGCGTTCGTACTCGCAGGCTTGTTCTGATTCGCTTCTCTCCCACCAGGCACCCCCGGGCCGGACCGCGCGTGTGCACAGGATGCAGGACTGGAAGGAAACACCCGGTCAGAACCCCAGGGACCCCTGCCCTGGGAGGAAAAGGCTGGGGTGCGGCAGGCTGAGCGGGGAGCCCCACGAGCCCCCTGCCATTGTCCTGGTGTCAAGTGCACTTTCCACTCTAGATATTGTCCTACGTCCGGATGGGACGGGTGGCGCTCGTGTCCCGTGGGAAAGTGTGGAGAAAAGTGTCGTGCAGGACCGTTTCCTCCTGCTTCTCCACAGCTGCAGTTTGGCGTGGAGGGAAAGCCCCAGCAGACACACACCGTCCAAGGGCCTGACACTTACGGCCGGGACAGACAGCGGCTGCCGAGCCGCAGAGGAATGCGGACCCACTGCCGCAGGCCCCAGGCAGAGGGGCAGCCTCATCCCTGGGAGCCAGCCCCCGAGGGTCTGTGCGGGGCCTTCTGCCCACGAGGGCGGCTGCAGGGCGGCTGGCAGGGCGCAGGCCCAGCTGAGCAAAGGTGTATTTATGGGGTGGCTACTATGGCTGTGCGCCCTGAAATGTGAGCGTCTGGGCAGTGAAGGACGGTCAGCTCCGCTGGCAGAGCGGCGGGCCCAGGCAGGCAAGCAGCATGGAGTGTTTCTGCAAAGGCTCCCGAGGAAAATAACCTCTCCCTCCCTTGCTCTCGTTTCCCCTTCACGCCCCGTGTCCGGGAGGGGGTGGACCTGGCGCCGCTGCAAAGGCCGGGCCTGCCCACGCCCCGGTCGCAGCCGCTCAGGCCACCGGGCGACATCCCGGCGAGGAGGGACGCTTCTGTTGTCCTCTTGTCTTCTGTCCGGACAAAAGAGGAGTGTTCTGGCCACCAGGACGTCTTCATGGAGCTTGCCAAGATAATAACTAGGGCTTGGGAAGAAAACCAAGGTGTGGCCTCCTGGAGGCGTCCAGGCGGCTGACAGAGAGGGGCGGCAGCTCCGCCAGCAGGGCCGAGCGAGCGGGGTGTGGCCGGCGGGTCTGGGCCCTGGAGGGCTGTGGCCTTCGCCTCTCCTCTGGAGGGCAGCTCACTCTCTAGAGGTGGTCCAGTCCAAGCCCAGGAAGGAGGAGGACGGTCTGCACCGAAGCCCACCCGCCCAGCCAGGCCAGGCCTCTGCCTCCTGGGCAGGGTTTGCTGTCCCACATCTGCCCTAGGGCCTGCCCGTCCTTCCAAGATCTGTCACAGCTCCCCTTCACTGCTCCTCCGCCACCCGCTTGTTCACGGAGCCAGGACGGTCCCTGGAGCGGCGCGGACCGAAAAAGCCTCTTCTGGAGGCCACTGCTTCCTCCGGCCACGTCGCTGGAAAGACCCAGCAGCAGCCGCCGCCCACTGGCCTCTAAGCCCAGCCAGACCCCCGCGTGGCCCGGCCCTGCCCAGCACCAGCACCTCCCCAGCGAAGCAGCCTGTTGCCCTGCAGAGGGGAGCCCCGCTCCGGCTTCAGTCTCCCTCTGAAACCCCCAGACCCGCTTTGTCAGGGTGCTGAGCCCAGCTCCGATTTCCTCTCCATCCCCGGGAGGGGGTGGGGGGTGGAGGGGTGTGGGGGTGGAGGGGTGGGGGGGTGGAGGGGTGGGGGGGTGGGGGTGGGGGCTCGGGAGGTCTTTGATTATTTGAAACAAGAAGTGGAAGTATCGGGGGCTCCATTTGGCTTGGAGCAGATGCTTCCTGAAAGGGGGAGGCTTGGGGGAGACCCCCACATCAGGAGACGGCACGCGTCTGCTGTCCCAGCAACAGAGGGCCCTTCATGGGGGGTGCGGAGGGGGTGCCAAAGAGCAGGGTGTTTGAATCTAAGGACTCGACCCCTCGCACTTCTCCCTGCTCTTTCTCTGCCTCCCCGTCTTCTGCTGTCCAGATAACCCCCTCCTAGGAGGCCTTTCCATCGGCCCTGGGCTGGCCCCCAAGTCACAGGCCTCCGGACACACCCACACACCCACGTGCACCCCTCCCTCTGGGCCCTGTGTGCTCCTCCACACCTTCCTGCCACACCTCTGGCAGCCCCTCTCCTGAGCGGGTGGCGCTTCTCTCCCAGGACCAGCCCAGCCCCGCAGGCTGGTTCCCGGAGCCTCAGAGCTGGGGTGGCTCCTCTGCCCCCTGGCCAACGACCTTTCCACTTGATAACTCCGGCCTCCTCCTCTCTGTCCAGGAACTGGACCAGTGCCCTCCGACCAGAAGGCCCTGAAGCGCCAGCCCTCAGGGGCCTGGGCGTGGACAAGACCCAGGCGCTGGGTCTCTGAAACGCTGCTCTGGAGCCCCTGCCTCCTCTCGCTCTCCAAGCCCCGTGGGTACGCCAGCAGCTGCTGTGCCCCGGGGCCCTCCCGCTGGAGGTGCAGCACTCAGAAGCGCAGGGCCTCGCGGGGAGCCCCGGGAACTGCCGAGCGCGCCCTGCCCGCAGCCCAGACCCCGCCCAGTCTCCTCTCTCACCCTCCAGCCCAGCTGCCCCAAGCATAGGGGTCTTGATTTTGATCCCTCCGCTCTTGGAGGGATTCATGAAACAGGCCCAGAAAGCGCAGAAAAGGCTGAGGCCAAGGGCACCGAGGGCTGGGATTTCGCCTTGCCGCGGGCATCGCCGTGTGCAGGGCAGGACGGCCGCGGCCCAGCAGCACGCGGAAGGGCAGAAGCAGCGAGGGCTTGGGCTGGGCAGAGGGGGATTTGGGTTTTGTTCTGCTATTGCTAGTTTATTATGAAGGCTATAAACGCTTGTTAAGAGTATCTCATTAAGAGTTACGTCATCTCATTTCCAGTTCCTTTTCAACAGTATATTTCCTTGCTACACTAGGCTTCATCCTTTCCACTTGGGGGATTACGTTTTTTGCTCTTTTGGATGCGCACACGCCCCGCCCACCAAGGGCTGCCCTCAGTGTCAGTGCCAGTTACTGGAGAGAGATGGTTACCCCAGGGCGCTTCCCGGAAGGCATTCACTTGGGCAAAAGTGCTGCGGCAGCATTTTCCAGTCGCCCCAAAGGCCCAGGTACCAGGCAGCCCCTTCTTGGACAGGAAACCACAGCACCACGTGCAACCCTGCCCAAAGAGCGTGCATCCAAGCCCGGGGGTTGAGGATTTCCGAGGCACTGGGCTTGGGGCACATGTTTCTTGGGGAGTGGGGAGCTGAGACCCAATTAAGCTCCTAATTGGAACCATGTCTGGGACCCCCAGACGACTGGAGAGCAAGGCAGGCTTATCTGGTCTGAAGTTTTTCGGGAAAGGTGAGTCAGGAAGCACTGGGAGATGCCCAGAAAATTCCAGTTCCTCCAGCTGCCAACCAGCCGTCAGACAGGGGGTGCGGGGCACCCATGGCCTGCCCGTGCGGCTGCCCCGACAGGTGGCACCTTAAGACACAGCTCCCTGAGCTGCAGTCCAGGCCACGGGGCGGCCGCACGGGCTGTGCAGCCTGCGTCTCTGGCATCACCCGGTTCAACCACGACCGGGAGCAGCCGCCCTGGCGTGTCCCTCTGGGCATGTCTCCAGCCTCTGTGTTGGTCAGGTGTCTGAGCTCTCATGCTGGGCAGCTGGGCATGTGCATGTGGTGGAGAAAGAAGGAGCCACAGTCGCGTCTAGAAAATGAAATACTACAGAATCGGACCTCGCAAGTATGGCTGGGCGCGTTGTCTTACAGCTACCCCAATGCCCTGTGTTCTTTCTGAGTGTCAGGCAAGATAATGATGATGAGACAACTGTTTTTAAAAATAATAATACGGCCTGCTTACACCAAGTCGTATCGATGACCTACGGAGCAGGGGTTACGTGCTTAGAGGACAAGCACCAGGCAGAAGAAGAGCAACAGAATGAAATCCATCTTTTCCAGGCTGTTCCAGGACCACAGAGCCAGGGACAAGGGTGGACGTTACAGGGAAGCCAGTATCGCCGGATTAGAGGGAGCACCTATTAGCGATGCTAATCTAAGAATAACTCTCCTAGCGGTGCTAATCCTGCTGTCCAGCCAAAGGGGCGGGCAGGGAGGCCGCTCTAGGGAACGGAGACCCTCGCTGCGCACGCGGGGAACTGTGCCATGGCTGTGCATCTGCCCAAGGGGGTAAAATAAGACGTCTGCACGGAGGAGGAGGCTGAGCATGCTGCTCTCCAAGAGCCTCTCGAGCCGAGAACACTGCGAACTGAATCCCAGAAGGCCCATGACGAATCCCCTGTGCCCCGGGGAGGCCCTGCCCAGCTCTTGCCCAGGCTCCCGGCCGCCTCCTGGACAGGCGCTTGCTCCCTCTGCACCTTTCTAGGCCTCTCACTGCTTTCTCTCCACTGGGCCCAGCATGAATGGAGACGCCCAGAGCCACTCAGACCACCAAGAGGGTCTCCACCCCCTGGTGGTCTCCCTGGAGCCCCCTCGCTAGACGCTAGAGTCTGGGTGTCCCCTGGGAACCGGACAGGCCAGCGCTGCTGTCGGGAGGGCACAGGACAGATGGCCCAGATGCAGCAGGTCTTTTCAGCGTGCAGAAGGGGCGACTTTCCTCCCCCACCTCCTGCAGGAGGCAGCCTCTGCTCTCGCTGGTCCTCTGTGGCCTTCTGCCAGCACCCAGGACAGCTTGGGGGCCACAAAAAATGCAAGATCTGGGGGGGCTCCTGCGCCAGATGGGTGCCCGGTGGCCCCCCAGACAGCTCTCCCCACCACTGCAGTCTCCAGGTCTGGGTCTGGGGTGAGGCCATCAGCCTGTGTGGGTGGGAGGCAGCAGGGGCATCTAGACCCTCCTGCCCACCAAGATTACACACCGAAATCCAGAGCAACGCCCAGCTCAGGAGCCCCCGCCCCCGCCCCCGCCCCCAGAGGAAGAGGGAAAAGCAGGAATCAGAACAGCATTTTCCTTGCCCTCAAAAGCCACCAGGTAACAGGCAGGCTATTTTCTCATCTAGAAAACCACAGCGTAATGCGAAATGCTGCACAGACAAGACAGCTCCTGAGGCCCCAGAAGTGTGAGGCTTTTCCATGTACTGGCTGGTTAAGTTGTGCTTATTAGTTTCAACTCGCACGGAACTAAAAGAAGATTTGTACGAGCTTGGTGGAATACCACCGCGTCAACTTAATAATGGCCTCCCTAGTCCACACGCGTGTAATCTTGAAACAATAAACATTTTAAGCAGAGGCTGGAGTTCCTTGCATCTTGAAAAGGTGCCTTTGCATTTACTTAATCATCCCCTTGAGGGCAGTTTTCCTGGGAGGCTGCCCACACAGAGCACACAGGCTGATTGCATTTAACTCTCTCCCGGCATTTCTGAAGGAAAAGCCTAATTTCACCAGACAAGTTGAATCCTGCATTTTCCTCCTCTTGTTTTGCGAGGGGAAAAACACGCACTCTGATGAAATGGGCCACGCCTCGACCAAACGGGGGAACCTGAAAACAAAGCCACCGCGAATGAGCCTCTTCCTCTCTGCAAATGCCCCTCAGGAGCCCACAAGGCCTCAGCCTCGTCCAACCACAGCTCAGGAAACAGAAGGGCACGTTTCAGACCGGCCCGCTTCCCTCCACGTCCACGTGAAAAATGTCTGTACGTCGCCAAGATGCAGCTCTCCACCCAGCACCAGACTCACTGCGTCGGGGGGCAGCACGAAGTCTCCTCCAGAGGCGTGTGGAGTTCCCTCTCCCACCCTCTCCTCCAAACCCACTCCCCCTCCCTAGCAGGAGTTTACGGACCCCGAGTGTCATTCGAAGCACAACCCCCACCCCCCACGCCCCTCTCCCCCACTCTCTCCTGCCTCTCTCTAACGGTTTCCTTCTAGCAAACCAACCTCCTCTCCCACCCCCGGGGAGAAGAATCACTTAGATTTAAAGAGAAGCGGACGACCACGCAGCGTCTCTGACAGCCGGTGGTAAAAACAGACTGAGAAGCAGGTACGTCCCCCCAACCCCGCAAAGACCAGCGAGCGGCCGATGCCAGAAAGGCCCTTCCCGCAGCCATCTCCTCCCAGCAGAGGCCAGAAAACATCTGGCCAGAGCCGTGTGTCATTCCAAAGGTATGCAGCGTTTCCTCCGTGAAGAACCCCCTTTCCCCAGTGGGTTCCAAAGTCCGGCACAGTTCACGTCTCCAGAGCAAGAAGGCAGCCACTCGACCAGGAGTACGGCCAGACCCGCGGGGCCCCTGGCCGCCGGCCGGCCCCGCCACGTACATTTTTCTGAACCTTTTGGAAAAAATTGTTTCGGTATCTACTTTCTGCGAAAGTTTCAAGGACTCCGCTCTTGCAAAATCACAAAGAGAAAAAAAAGCAAAAGCAAAACTTAGGTGAGGTGAGAAGGAGGAGAAGCGGTGGGCAGGGAAGACAGTTGCTGGGCACTCGCTTGTCCGGGCTGACCTACCTGGAGCTGGCCGGGTGGCAGGAGGGCGCTGAGCTGCGTCCGCTGTCGGGGAGGTGTGTGGCTGCAGTGAGGGAGGGCCCTGCCTCCCGAGGTTATAAGTTTCCTGAGCTGGTGTGCTGGGGTGTGGGATGGGCGGGTCCTTTGCACTGTGTTTTAAAGGAGTTTCTATGAATCAGTCTGGCTTTAAAAAAAAAATTGTTGGTAAGCTACGCCCTGCTCGTTGGCAGCCAGTCAAGAGAGCCAGGAGTGAGCCATCGATTCAAAGAAGCCTGTTGTAGCTGCCTCTGACTCAGACGCAGTGGAAAAAGGAGTGACAGTGCTCCAGTGAGTAAGAGAGTCACACAAATAGCTCTGTTTACCGAAGCCCGTGCCTCCTCACCGAAAAGGAGCACGGTCGCCATGGACACGGGGCAAAACACAGGCCTCTGCCTCAGTTACCCGGGGAAAGGACCGTGCCGGCCTCGGAACCAGCCTTGATGAGCGCCCATCGGGCTCGGCCCAGCCCCTCCCCCCAAGGGCATCAGCTCTGCTCCTGGTGGGGCTACCAGATCTGTGTCTCACACTACCCCCCGACCCTGGCCCAGGCCTGCGGTGGCCGGCAGGTGAGGTGCTGGGGCGCAGGGACACACGGAGTCCGCTCGGCAGCCCGCCTCTGCGCCACGGGGCACGGGGCAGGGGCCCTGGCCTTTGCACTGGGCTAACGCGCGTGGACCCCGTGCCCAGCGGAAGTCCCTGGCAGACCTTCACTCTCCTGGCCCCCTGCCATGTGCCCGTGGACCTTGCTCCACACGGAGCTTCCTGCGCTGAGCTGAGGGCACCATCATCACAGCTACTCCCCGCCCTATTCTCTCGCCCTCTGCCCCAGGCTGCCCCAGCCCAGCCCCAGCCCGCCAGGCTGCCCGCAGACGGAGCTGGCCGCCGAGGTCAGGCCCTGTTCTCCGCTGACTGCTTGATTCTCAGCAAGTCGGCCTCTCGTGGCTTCCTAGCGCCGGAAGTGGGGAGAGGAGGAACCAGTCTCACAGGGCTTGGAAAAAATACCCCTCAGGAGTGAGAGAAGGTGCAGCCTCCGCCGGTGCAGCCAGGGGAGCATCTCACCGGGAAGGAAACCGAGGCCCGGAGAGGCGAGGGACTGATGCAGGAGCCGCGGCCGCATGGCAGACAGCCGGGCCCGGGCCGGCGTGGCCACGCGGCTCTCCCTGCCACCCGCACGTCGCCCAGCCAGTCCAGTCGGAGCCTCCTTGCAGCTGTCTGTGTCCTCGCCCCGCCGGCCGGCCTGCGTGTCCCCCGGCTCGGCAGCGTCCGGGCCGCTGGGTCCCGGAGCGAGCGGGGCCTGGGTTCTTGGAACTCAGAGCCCAGACAGGCCTAGAGGGAGGACGACAGCTGTTCACCAAAAGGCTGGTCAACTCGGGTGGGAAAATAAGTGAGTTGAAACATTTCCTGACACACAGGCGTGTGCACACGCCGCTGGTTGGCTCCACCTTCACGCGTCTCTGGGGTGGGCTCTGACCCTGGATGGCACTTTTCATCACAAAGCTGATGCTGTGACCACGAGCTGCATCAGGTTCCCCGTCTCTCTTCACCTCCCTTCCTTCCATTACTCATTGGATAATAAAAGTGTCTGTTTCACAGGAGCTCCTCCACTTCCCACAGGGGGGAGTCCCTGGCGTGAAGCGGAACCCTCAGAAGCGGCCGGCCCCTCTCCATTCTCCAGGTCCTCTCTCCCACAGCGCCCGGCTGGGGAGGCCCGGCTCCGAGGTGGAGCCAGGGTGCTGAGCAGCATGTGGTCTGGCCACATTTTTTAAAGAGAAGTCTGGAGCAGGGCGGGGGCGCGTTCTCCCCAGGGCCCCCTAGGGGAGACTAAGGAAAGCAGCAGAAGCCTCCCCTCCCAAGGCCTGCTGCGGGGTGAGCCAAGACATGCCCCCTGCACCCCGGCCTTCCCGCTGGGCCTAGTCACTTCCACCTCCCTCTGCACTCAGAGATGTCGAAGTCTGGAGAGAACATGCGAAGTGCTTTAAGCTATCAGCACGCCCACACCCACACGGAGTGGTGCTGCGGAAAGCTACGTCGTGCAAATATTTTCAAAAGATAAATGCCGCTCCAGGATTTCTAAAGGTGTGTCGTTAACCCGTGCAATGTCCTGGCTCAGTTTATAAACCAGAGCTGTCAGGTCAGGGAGGGGACGGGATCTGCTCTGGCAGCTGCGCCCCTCGCAGCGCCTCTGCGGGAGGGAAGACAGTGAGCCCGTCCCGCTGCCTGGCCCGAGGGGCCGCGAGGACGCAGGAAACCACAGGACCAGGGCTCGGCTCGGCTCTCGGGGCAGGACCCTCTCTCCCCGGCTCGGGTCCTCTGTCTTTCTGCTTTGAGCTCCCATTTTCCCCACCTGGCAGGTAAATTGACACATTCGTTTTCCACATGGGTCCACGGGACCTCAGAGAAGGGAGCGTTATTCTTGGGCAGGAAAGCCGCCTGCGCCTGGGGCTGCGTCTCCCTCAGACATAGACAGCTGCCCTCCTTCCTTCCGAAGCAAGGAGAATCAACTGCTGGCCTGGCCACTGGGGGCGGATCTTCAGGTTTGAATTGGCGCAAACTCTAATGAACGTGTGAATAAGGGCTTAGTGATGAGCTGCAAAGAGAACTCTCCGCGAGCATGTCTGTTCTCCCACCTGCTCGCAGCCCCCAGAAAAGTAGACGCATAATGGCTGCTAGCTGCTGTGGCACAAGCTCAGCCACAGTCTCCGACAGGCGCCCCTAAGCTCCGAGAGGCGCAGGGACATGGCGCAACGCTGCCGGGCACCTCGGTGGGCAGGCAGAGCGGGGTTGTCTAGAAGCTTCCAAAGTCGATGACCCTTCTCCCTTGCCACTCCTGTTTGGAAGAGGGAGCCCACGCCCCTTCCTTCCTGCTGTGCTCTTTTCTTTACTTCTCCCTGGGCTGTTTTCGCAAAATGAGAAGTCGTTAAGATCCCCTCAGGCGCCCCCTTGCTTGTCGCTGGCAAGCTGGTCCCCACCCGGCTCTGGAGGTGACAGGGAGGACGCCCCCAGGATGTCCGGAGGACACGGTGGCCCGCACTCCGGCTCAGGGAGCCTCCCTGGTCGCTGGCGGTGGCTGGGGCCGAGGGGCCGGCTCTGCTGCCGGTGACATCTGACCTTCCCGGCAGAGTCGAGCTGCCGCCACACCCTGTGCCAGGACCAGCTCGGCGCTAACTGCTGTCGGCAGCACCTCAGCCGCGGGTGTGCGGAGGGTGAAGGGGCAGCCGTCCTGAGGGCCTGCACTGGGTGCACCGGCCACCAGCTCACAGCAGGAGTGACAAGCGAACGCACCAGCGCTCCTGTCCTCTGAGTGGCGTTCGCTGCGGTGCGGGCGGCAGACCTCAGCGGGAGGCGCTTTCTCCGCCTGCCCTGCGCTCCCCGCACATCCCCACCATGTGGTGGCTGCGACAGGCGAGCAGCTGCACACTCGCCGGTGAGGAGAGGGGCGGCCTCTCCCTTCAGAGCGGACGGTCGTCCGCGAGCGACGCTGGCGCCCTGCACAGCAGGGACTCCACGAGGGCCTGGTGCGGCTCACCAACGGAGCGTCCACCCCCACGGGGAAGAAGCTCAGGTTCCCCTCTCAGCCTCCAGGGAAGCCCCAGCCGTGGGAAAGTGGCCACTTCGTTTGAAGCGCGGAGGCACTGTGTCCCCCGCGACACCCCTCCTCCTCACGGGGTGCTGGGCAGCACTTGGCTGTTTTGGGGGAGCCACGCAAACCACCGGATGCGAGGGGCTGACACCCGCCTGCCTGCAAACCTCTGAAACGGCCGACAGCGACCCCCGACGACAAGGAGGCCGTGTCCTTAGCTCTTGTTTCTGACTACAGCAAATTACGCGTGACCTTTGAAGAAAATCCCAGCAGGGCCTGGAAACGAAAATGAGGTTAAAACCCTCCAAAACCTCACCTCTGAGATGGTCACTGCAAACATATTTCACAAACGGCTACGCCCGTGCACACAAGAAACGTCACCCACGATGATGGGTAAAATGCAGCGTCGACATCCGCCACCAGCGTGCAGCGGCCACCCCCTCTGCACCCGGAGCTCCCCGGTGCCTCCCCCCAAGCGACCGCGTGACCGCCCGGCTGTGTAGAAGTCCGCTGAGCGCCTGCCGCGCGTCATCAGCAATTCCCTATTAAAGGGTAATGGATATTTATGTTGCTTTGAACTCTGTTGCTCTAAACTGTCCTGTGGTGAGACTCTGCACATAACAGATCTGTGCATCTCTGCCACCTCGTTAAAGAGCCTCTTCCACTGTCACCGGGCTGGCTAGAGAACCGACGTCCCCATGCAAGGCTGGGCAGCCTTGGCAACTGCACGGACACCATCTGGACCCCATTCCCTGTGATCTGGAGGGCCCCTCCTCCTGCTCGCCTGTGAGGGCCACCTGCCAGCCCAGACCCATGGTGGCCCATATTCACGTGGCCGGCCAGCTCCCTCTGGCCGCTCCCATCTCCGCGAGCACATGCACAGTGATGGGGCCTCATGCCGTTGTCCTTCTGCCCCCTCATCCCAGAACGCGGCTCAACGGCGCTGCTAGCCCAAGATGCAGGGTGGGCGTCTGCCACGGACCTGAGCGTTACGAGAGCCTTTAAGTCTGGCTGAACCCTCAAGGGCTGCTCCGTGGTGTTCTCAGCGCAGGCCCCTCCACTTCCCCAAGTTCAGCTCCTGCTGTCATTTCCCCTAATCTGTGCGTTCACCCCGAGGTGCAGGACGAGCCCGGTGAGCCGCACAGACGGCGCGAGGACAAACAGGAGCGGAGGGGAGGGGGGGCACCTGCCCAGGGGAGCAGACGCGTCGGATGCAGGGGGCCTTGTGCAAGCTGGGCGGGCAGCGCCCCAGTTCAGATGGACGCGAGGAGAGGTCCGGCCTGGCCGGTGGCGGGGCCAGAGCTGGCCGTGGCCGGGCAGGTGCCTCACTAGCCCGATGGTGGGGCCACCCTGGGCCCGTTAAGAGAGAGCCCGAAGCAGCCTGAAAACCCCAGGGCAGGAGAGTGTGACGAGGAGAAGGCCGCCAAATCTGAACACAGCAAGAGCTGGCGCTTTTGTCGGCCGCACGGACACACATCGCTCGCATCTCAGCCACTAAGAAACAAAACCCAACGGGGACAACGGGACTGAGGCCAGAGCGGCCTAGTTACCTGGCTGAGCCTCTGGACTGAAGAAGCAGCTTTCGGGTTCTCGGGCACTCTAGCCTTCTCTGCTGCAAGCCTTTCCCCCCACACTGCTTAGCTGGGGTGCAGTTCGGAAGGGGCTCCAGGAAGCCTGGCAGACCGCTGCAGCTCTCGGCTAACCCAGGAAGGTGGAGGACTCCCACGTATCGACAGGAATCGAAGGACTCCAGCCGCCGCTACCCAACCAGAGCGTCCTCGACTCCCACCGCGCAGGTCACCGCTCCAGAGGCCCCGCCTAAGTGCTGCGCCCGGGGAAACCTGCTGCCCAAATGTCTGCCGCAGTGGCCGCTGGCCGCTGGCCTCCTCGCCCAGCCGGCCTGATGCTCTGCCGAGGGCAGCCTCCGGGGGCGGGTGGGCTGGCGTCTGCTTGCTCTACCTCGTTCCCATCCACAAATCAGCTCGAGCCTGGGGGCCCAGGCCCCGGGCCACACCTGGGGGATTCCCCTCCCAAAAAGTCTTCAAGGAGGACAGGAATTAAAGAGTCCAGGGCTTTGTGACAAAAGGTGTCCCTCTGAGGAACCACCGGGAGAGTTGGCGGGCACAGTTAAGCCATCATCTCGAGAGAGTAGACAGCAGAACGGGGATTTAAAAAGAAGTTGGGTCAGAGAGAGCGGGCGGAACAGCAGGGACTCGGGCAAAGCACCGATGGTTCTGTTCGGGAGGGTGAGGCCTACGGCCAGAGAGGGTCCTTGCGAGGGGCAGGAAGGGGTTCAGGGCACAGCCCCACTTGCACAGAGCTGGAGGGGACACTGGAGAGGGGGCCGCCCCCTACGTCTGTCCCACGAGACCAACAAGACTCATGTACACACTCCGTCATTCAGGCTGCGGGAGCACAAGGCTGCAGGGGGGTCGGGGACCCCTCGACTCCCGCATGCACCCCAGGACCTACAACGATGCCTGGCGCATGGCGGGCGCCCAGTACATATTTGTTGGATGAGTGAGACGAAACCTTACCTAGGCTTGCAAAAAGAATGTGGGGTTCTCTCAGGAAGCCAGCAGAGTGATTAAGAGCACACGGAGCTTCCCCTTCATTAATCCAGCACACGATAAAGATAATAACACCCGAAAGAAGGCAGCTCCCTCTCCACAACAGTGATGAGTAAAGCAAAATAACAAGCCCGGCTCATCGCACAGACGTTGCGACACCGAGATGAACGGCTAGTGGGCAGGGGCCGGGGAGGCGAGGACGAAGGCGGCAACACCAGGGTCTGACCCTCCGGCAGGGACGCAGGACTGTGAGGAGGGGATGTGCACTTGCGTGAGCCAGCCGTCTGAACTGGTGCTTGTCGCCAGCCGGAGCGCCGCAGAGCAGCTCACGGAAGTGGCCGGGCAGGAGATACGGCCCAAAGCTCAGACCAGGCCCAGGAGCTTCTCTCTCCTACGTGCACGTCACATCCGCCCCCCTGGACGCCTGCCTTCCAGGCCTGGACCGGTGCATTTCCCGGACTCCCCTCCCCGCACCTCTGTGGCTCCCTCCCGCAGACCTCCCCGAGGCCCGAGCTCCTCCAGTGGCCCCCGTGTCTCGGCCCTCCTGTGTATGCTCCGAAGGCACCCTCTTGCTTTTGGTCCTCGCGCATAGGAACTCTCAGAAGCTTACAGGAGTGAAAAACCCCACATCCACCCTGTCCGTTTCGACTCTTCCCTCTTCCCCTTTCCATGACCAGAGTCACCAAGTTGAGTGAATCCTTTAAAATGTATTTCAGCCCCCCTGGGGGTGCAGGGGTTAAGTCTCACACTGTGAAGCATCCGCAGCCACCACAGCAGAGTTCGATGCCCAGCCAGGGAGGGACCCACATGGCCCAGCAGACCTCTCCTGCCTCGCCCGCTGCTGCCCTCAGCAGTGTGCTTCAGTCCGTCTGCCTGTTCTGCTCCCTGCTCTGTCTCTGGTGAATCCTCTCACCCCCTGCACCTCTGGCCTACACCCCAGTTCTTGTATGAATAAATAAATTCTTAAAATAAAAAAATGTATTTCAGTTCTGGCCCTTCCTCTTCATATGCACTGCCATGGTCTAGCTCAGGTCTTTCTTTTTTGTCTCGACTGCACCCACGGCTTCCAAAATTGCTGTCCGTGCTTCTGGACGCCTCCACTCCGAGCCGTCCTCCATCACAGACCTGGCAAACCAGCAGCCCACACACACACAGAATTGTTTGGCCCTGAAAAGTTTCAAGAGCTCATCTGAATGGATCTCCGACATTTTAAGATCAGGAAACACCAAACACAATGTGTTAGCTTCCAAAGCTACAGGCACTGCACGGGTTGTCTGCCTCCGGCTGCACCGGAAGAGGCGCAGGGTCTGGGGGCTGCACCTGCAGCTGGGTGTCCCCCTCCCGCCCTGAAGGATGCCTCCGGCCTCTGAGCCCACTGCCTGGGCTTTGGGGCCGGATCCCTGCAGGCATCTCTGTGTGTGACTCAGTCTGTGTGACACCGGAGTCATCCATCCGAAAGTCAGGTCTGATCGCACCAGATCACGCAACCTTGCTGGCAAAATCCAACCCCGTGTGGAAGGCCCGTCGCAGGCGGCCCTTGCGCCTCCCGCCGCACTGAGCCTGTGGGCCGCCCGCAGCTCTGCCACTTGCCCGCGCTCTGTCCTCCAGCATGAGCGCCCGGCCCTGCACAGTGCTGGTCCAGGGAATGTGCTAGAATCAGCCTGCAAATCCTCTCTAAGCCTTCACTTCCTCTTCTCTCAAATGGGGATAATTCTACTTGACACCTCCTGGGCTTACTGGGAGGAGCAAACCAACACTCTGTGCATTCCTCACACAGGGCCTGGTGCGAAGAGAGGGCTGAGCAAGGGACGGGCCCGTCACCGCCACTGTCCTCCTGTCCCCCTCTCCCTGAAGACAGGCTGCTCCACCTCCACAGCCAGTTCAAATGTCACCATCTCAGGGACGCTTCCGCGCCCCACCCCAGGCAGGACAAGCGACCGCCCCGTGCCCCTGGGCGGTGGTGTCCTCTAGGTGGCACCGGCTGTCCCGCCCACCCTCAGGCACACTGTGCCCCAGCTCCGAGCACCCCGACGCCTCAGGGCCCGGTCTGGACGTCCAGCCGCTGGACACTTGCTACGCGGCTATTTGTTGAGAGAGTCGGGCTGGCGGTAAAGAGAGGAAAGGTCAGAGAAGCAAGTGACTCTCCCCGGACGTTAGGTGCCATGACTGTTGAGTGGCTCACGGGTGCAGTCAGCAAAAGACAACAAGAAGGAAAAGAACCAATTCAGAGCATTAGAGCAACTTACTTTTGCCACTTACCACCACCCACTCATTCGGCTGCTGCTTGCGTCTTGTTTTTCCCCATCTGGAAGATGAGATGATAGCATCCTTCCCACCTCACTGGGCGCTGGGGACGCAACGAGGATGACACAGTGAACATTCTGTAGGCCACAGAACTCCCGAGAGCCTGGCACCGCCTGGGACCCTTACTTTCCTACGAGAAGAGGAGGACAAACGGACTTCTTGAAGCGTCCATATTGCTGACATACAGTTATAGAGTGTGGGTGTGGGTGGGGACGGGGAGGACCAACAGCCCTCCCAAGTCAAACCCCAGAAACCATGATGGGCTCACTGCACGTGCTGGGCTTGGGGAGAATAGTGGCTTGGTCACTTTGAAGGACTCTGGGCAAATTCCTAACTTTTCCAAGTCTTGGAAGGCAAGGATGGTGCTCCCTCTCTCTTAAATCTCATGCCTAAAAATAATGGGTGCGTTATTTTTATTGAATGAAATACATAAGGGAATGGAGACTGCGAAGATGTATTGGGGACAGTATTAACATGCAACGAATAAGTAATTTCCCTGACCCCTCCAAAAAAATCACTTATTTTCTATCTTTAGGAGTTCACTTTTACAGATATAAAGAAATTAAAGTTACAGGGCAATGGACGGTGAGGCCCCAGACCATTGTGTTCAAGCACACCAACATTTGCTAGACAGAGGCCAAGTCTGAACTGTGGCTCGACCACTCTGAGGCACAGCCATAATTATGCAACTTCTCTAAGGCGCAATTTCCTTCTCTGCAAAACAAAGATAATGAGAGTACATGCTTCATAAAGTGTTTATGAGAAGAAGACAAGATGATACAGGTAGACACAACCTAGCATGTAATAGGTGCTCAATACACATTAAATGAATGAAGAGTTAAGAAGTCCCAGTAACTGCCGGTTGATCGGTGAGTCACCCCGTCTTTGGGTGCCTGCTGGACCATCCATGCAAGGCAGGAAGAGGCTGGGGTCAGTGTGCGCAGTGAACCCCATCATGGTTTCTGGGGTTTCATTTTGGAGGGCTGGCCCTGCCTTCCCCACGCACACCCACACTCTACAACCGTCTGTTAGTAACAGGGCTCTTCGCGAAATCATTGTGTCCTCCAATTCTCGCAGTGAGAGCCCCAGGTGGTGCCCTGGACTTAGGGTACACGGGAGGACGAGGCGGCAGTGCAGACAAGCTTGCCCCCACGCAGATACCCGCGAGCAGCGTGCCCAGCGGCCAGCAGCTGGAACACTCACGAAGCTGCTGTGGTCTTTGCAGCAGATCCTGGCCCTCCCGCCACCCAGCGTGGAGCTTCTGCGAAGTTCCGAGGACTGTTCATTTGTTTTGAAATGCTCTCCGCTCCTGGTCCCACCTTTTGTCCCCCAACCTGTCCAGTACCTTCTGGCTCACTTGATTTACTACGATTCCCTCTGGCCTTCCCCAGGCCGGCCCTAATGCTTCAGTCTCCTATACTGCCACAGGGAGGGTTCACGACAAGACTTTTGGGCTCACTTAAGGGTGAGCCCACAAGAGCAACAAGAGAGGGGCAGAGGTGGTGCATGGAAGGACGCGGCCCAGTGCCAGCCTCCCGGGACCTTCGTCAGGGGCCCCCAGAGGATGGACGGGAGCCGGCTCCCGTGCTGCAGCGTGGCCCTCCAGCATGGAGAGGGCTCGGGAGCTGGGGGCCTCGGCTGCTGCCTGACTTAGCCCTGCTCCTGGGTCACTCCCTTCCACCTCTCTCTGCCTCTGGCCCACTCCCCTGTCCCAGGGCCCCAGGACCCTGCAAGTGTTCTCTGACAGGTCACTGTGCCAGCTGACCACACCCAAGAGAGCCCTCTGCAGTCACTCACCCCAGGCTGACAGCCCTGGAGTGAAATACGAGCCTGACTGCCCTGGGATCCCTTGAACTTATCACAAGATTTCGCAACAGCCATGGGGCGCCCAGCGTTTCATTCCACATAGTCAGAAGATAGGTCGGTCGGTCATGACGGGCGTGGCTGGCTGAGCATTTTACTTGTGGCTCACATAGCCCTGGTTTTTTGGGGGTTTTTGGGGGGGGGGTGCATTTAAAGACATACCATCTCCAACTGGGGATGAAGAGGCTGAGACTCAGAGAAGGAAGCAGCAGGCGGGTCCCCAGGTGAGGAAGTGGCCGAGGCAGTCACACCCATGTTCCTCCAGGTGAGGACAGAGCCGCCCTGCGGCCCGGCCACCTCCCCAGCCACACTGCAGGAGCAAGCGCCTGCCCACACAGACCTCCCAGGCGCAAGGCCGTGATGGGGCCATTTCCAAAGGACACCTGTACCCCTGTGTTTACTGCAGGTAAGACCTGGAAACAACCCAGCGCCCAAAAATAGACGACCAGATCAGGAAGATGTGGCACAGACACACGATGGAATACTACTCAGCAATCAAAAAAGATAAACTAGAGTCATTTGTAGAGACATGGATGGAGCTGGAAGGGATGATGCTCTGCGGAATAAGTCAGAAGACGAGAGAAAAATATCCAACCGTTTCACTACTAGGAGGACTATAAAGAAACAAACAAACAAAAACCAGGGCGTAAGGAAAAGAACACAATCAAAAAGATAAATACAACAAGAACCAAAAGACAAAGACAACCCAAAGGCGTTGTGCAGGTGGGCAGGGGGCGGAGGGGACCGGACGAGGCAGGAAGAGCACACGGGCCGGGGCGACGGTGCACGGGGAAATGGTGGTAGGGACGCCAAGGCGACCACAACTGAAATCAAAGATGTATAAATAAATAAATTTAATTTTAAAAAGACATTGTTAGAGCTGCGCTGGCAAGTCTGCCAAGTGCTATAAATATGGACGCGGACGCAGCGTGGAGAGGCGGATTCTGGATGGACCACAGGGACAAACTGAAGTACATCCTGTTCCACGAACGCTTCCTTTTTTTTCCATTCTGCTCTCTCTGCTTCTTCTGCTCCTGCTCTTCCCCTTTCCCCCAAACTGAGAAAATAATTGCTATGAGGGCTGAGCCCGGGCAGAGCTGAAGATTTCTTCTTCCTAAAACTGTTGCAAAATCTTCAGTCTCTAAGGGAATAACAGCCCTGCCCTACACACACACACACTCACACACACTCACACACTCTCACACTCGTCTCCCTGGCGAACAGGAAGCTCTGTGGGCCCGTGGGGCTCCCCAGCCAGGAAACTGGTCTTTGCTGCTCTGCTGCCTTCCCCCCAGTTCTTCCTGGCCATGCAGCATAGCTATAAATAGTAACCCCCAAACCGGGAGAAAAGATGCTTGCATTGTCTGCCCACTGCAGCGGGGGCTGACTGGGGTGGTGGCCGCTGGAGCTAGTCCTCTGACTCAGCGAGTCCTTGGGCACTCTGTGGGTCAGCGCTAGGCCTCCCCCAGGGTTTCAGCGCCCAGGGTCCCAGGAGCCAGCCCCGGGGAGGCCGTGGCGAGGCAGGGCTGGCACACGCACGTGCACACACAGACAGCCGGGGGAGGCCCGTGGGCGTCCTCCTCTCCCGGATTCGGCTGGCACCAGTCCTGGCCGCTGAAGCCAGGCTGGGCAGTGCTCTCTGCCCTCCGAGCCGGTTATCCCTGCTACCGGGGGTTGGGGCTGTGCACCCCCAGAACTGGCGGGTGTGAGAAAGTGGGTGCCGTGCTGAGTCCATGCTCGATGCCAGCGAGCTCTCAGGTGCTGAGGGCCCACGGGCCCTGGCAAGGCCAGGGGGAGAGCAGCAGCTCGAGGGAGGCCAGGTCAGTGGGGGCAGCAGGGAGAGCTGAGCCGTCGCTGCCAAGGCCGCTTCTGCGTCTGCCTCTCTGGGTAGGCTCCTCCAGGCGGAGGTAATGCACGGGGCCGAGAGAGGTCAGCGCCTCCGCTAGGGAGGCGCTCCCTTTTCCTGATCTGCTGCTCCGTTTATCAGGCAGGTGACCAAGGAGCTCCTGACTGCCGTGACACCCCAGTGTGGGGGAGCAGAAGATACTTGAGGTCTGTTTACAGCTGGGAGGCCTTGGTGGTTAGTTCAGGAGAAAGAACTTGCTCACCTGACATTGCCAGGGGGCAAGCCCGCCAGCTGCTGGGTGGGGCCTAGCCGAAGGGCAGGGTAGGTCCTTGTGGGGCCTGGGGGACTCGGTCTTTGGGAAGCTTTGAAAGCTGAAAATTCCTTTTCCAGAGGGCAGAGGGCCTGAGGGAGGACATCACCCTGTGGAAAATCTGTGTCTGGCTACATGCGTGTCCGCTTATCTGTTCCCATTGCTACACATTTTAAAGAAAAGCAACCACAGTGCCTGATTCTACCCTTTGGGTAGATGCATCCTGTGAGTATGGGGGGAGCAGCCTCTTGGGTAGATCCCTACGAACGAGCGGTGTTACTGGGTCATACGGCAGCTCTATTTTTAGTAGACCGAGGAACCTCCCTACGACCTTCCACAGTGGTTGGTCAACTTGCATTCCCGCTGGCAGTGTAGTAGAGCTGCTTTTTCCCCACATCCTCGCCAGCATTTGCTGTTGTTGGTTTTTTTGATGTGTGCCGTTCTTACAGTGTCAGGTGGTACCTCGCTGTGGTCTTAATTTGCATTTCCCTGATTATGAGGGATGCTGAGCATTTCTCGAGTGCCTCCTGGCCTTTTGTATGCCTTCTTTGGAGAAGTGTCTTTTAAGGTCTTCTGCCCACTTTTTGACTGCATTGTTTACGTTGTTTCTCTTGAGTCTCGTGAGTCCTTTATCTGTCTTTGTGACATGTAACCCTTATCAGTTCTGTGTAGTGCAAAGATTTCCCCCACTTGGTGGGGTGTCTCCTTGTTTTGGTCAGTCTAACAATGTCTTTTAAATGAAATTAAATGAAACACACACCTAGATCCTGGGAAGCTCTTTTCTTTTTTATAAGATACAGCCTGGGGCGACGGCGCTGGTCGAAGTGTGGCGGGGACCTCCCCGGCTGCCTGGGGCTGCTGCCCAGAGCTACATGGGGGCCGACACCCTGCCTGACTGCCCTGGTGTGGGACTGGGAGCTGTGGGGGACCTCGGCTGCCGCCTCTCCAAGGACAGCTGATGGCCCGATCTCTCCGCCCACTTCCACCTGGCCCCAGCACCTCTGCCCGCCCAAGGGTGTCAGAGAACCGCCTGGATCGGCAGGGGCCCAGCTTTCTGCAGCTGGAGCATGGGCCGCGAGCCCAAGCCCTGCGCGCCTTAAGCGTCTGTCTCTGAGCCCACGACGCAGCGTTATTTTCAGGGTAGAACAGGCCTGATCACACGACAGGCACCATCTGTCCAGGTCAGAATTCAGGATTCATAGCGCCCTCCGTCCCAGATCATTTCCCCCGAGTCCTGCGACTTGTTCTGTCCCCTTCCTGCGCGGGGCCTCTCTCCCGCTCTGAGGAGGTCCGCGGGGCAAGCTCTCTCTCAGCTTCTCAGCGTGAGCGGGTCGCAGTGCCATCTGGGGCGCTCTCGGGCTCCGGTCATTTGTGTGTTAGGCGGTACCACGTGCAGCTGCTCAGAATAAGCAGCTTCAAGCACCGCTTCACACCCCGTCAGGATGTGCGGCTCCTTGCTGGCCCCCTCATCCGCGTCGCACGCTTCCTCCGCCACTTCGGCGCGCACCCCGTTTCCGTGGCCTCCAGTGGCCACCTGCCCGTGTGCGGACCCCTCTCCAGGAAAGCACGCACGACGCCGTCGTCCCTCTGGCCGAGTCGGACGCTGAGACTCAGAGACCCGCCGCCTCTCCCGGCAGCTGGCGCAGCGCCTGGCAGGGACGCCCGAGTCCCGCTCCCACCGTTCAGGACACGAAGTGACCGCCCCCCAGCCGCCGGCTCGCCACCCCTGGCCTCGCGCCGCCCACGACATCCGCATGCCCTGGGCAGCGAGCCCGGCTTGGCGGCCCCGGCCAGAGGCTCTCAGCGTCAGGCGAGCAGAGGCTCTCAGCGTCACAGCGGCCGCTCTGCCTTCGTCCCCACGCTGCAATTTAGGGGGATGAGCAGCCACCACGAAGGCTTTGCCGAGGGCGCCTCTGCTTCGTGAGCGATCCGCGGCACAGGCAGCAGGAGACGTCCCCACCAGTCCTCCAGTGGAGGACTCCACCGCGCTGGTCGTGCTCCTGAGGAGCTTGCTGTGACCCCCCGGAGCCCGGGGGCTTGGTCCTCTGGCCCTTGTCCCACCCACCCCAGCACAAGCCCCGTCACTAGCAAGAGGGCCCAGGAAGGCCCCAGCACTGTCTCCATTGTCACCGCTGGGGAATGGCATCTGTCACCGCCCCGCCGCATGTGCCCCTCCGGCGTTCTGCGGCGGGCGGCGGGGCAAGGCCGTGCCCGCAGGGACACTCTTCCGCTCGGCCCCGGCTTGTCCTCTGGTGACTGGGAGCCGTGGCTCCCGCAGGCGCCAGCCAGAAATCCGCCCGGCGCAGAGGCCCCGAGCACACAGGGGCATCGTTAGGAGCCGTGACAGGAGCACAGGCTCCCGCGCCACACGCCGAGCCGAGCCGGCTGCTTCTTGCCCTACTCCCGAAACCAGTTCTAAGTGGGTTTAGTGGTAAAAGAAAATGAAGATTGCCTCCCTGGGAGGCCGACCCGAGTCCATTTCATAGCCTGAGCATCAAATATCAAACACGGAGAGCGAATCTGCTCAGGCTCGCATCGGAACAGAGTAACAAGAATTCAGCCCCGATTAGGCAAAAGCAAGAGGAACTCGGCCCACCACGAAGACGAGGGAGAGGACACAGCTCCCACTGGACTCTCCGCCACGGCACCCAGAGCAGGGGCCAGTCGGGAAGCAACACTGAGGGCAGAGCGCTTCCACTTTCTCTCAGAGGGAGCACCCCCTGGCGTAAGTCCGGGAACACACCCGCACCCGCCGGGCCTCGTCCCGCCGCCCTCACCGGCTCCCCCGGCTCCCAGGGCCCGGCCACTCGACGCTGCTCTCAAAGCGGGTCGTGAACCAGGAAGGAACCTGTCTCCTCAGTCAAGTTCTGCCGCAGAGTTCAGTCGCCCCAGAGAGGAAAGGGCGGTGGCGGGTCACCACCGTGGCAGAGTCCTCCCAAGGGAAGCACCCCAGGTGGCTCTGAAATCCTCCCTGCAATGCACAGGCGTGGACACCGGCTTCCGCTTCAGCACACCGTCTCTGAGCCATCTAGACGTGCTCACGGACAAGCAGAACTAAAGGGCATCGTTGGGAGCACTCAAAGGGCCACGCAATCACAGAGGCCCCCGGGGTAGCCCAAACCAGAACTGGGGTCCTAGGGGGAGGCGCTGGGGTCAGTGAGCCAGGCTTAAGCTGGTGTCCAGCTGCGGGGCCTTGGGCGAGGCATCCGGCCTCTCAGAGCCTCGGTTTCCCTGTCTGTAAGACGGGCTAGCGCCGCCTCCCCGGCCAGCCGTTAGCACCCTGCATGTGGGAAACACCAGCGGCCTGAAGAGCCACAGTAAAGGGCAGGTCGCACTGGGCGGAGGGAGCAGACGCCAGGGCGGGCAGGGGAAAGTCAGAGGTAGGGGAGGTTGTTCCTGAAGCATTTTCTTGAGCTTAGGTCACCGAGGATTAGAAGGAACACGTGGACCAGGCAGAACAAGCATAACAGACAGGTGAGCAGAAAGGCACAGAACAAGCCATCGGGGAGGAGCACTCGTGTGAAATGACACCCTGGGGTCTGAGGAGCAGGCTGGTCTGAGCTTAGTCACCGCTGAGGAGTGAGCAGGCGTGGTGGGGCCTTCCCGGGGCAGGGCCTTCCCGGGGCAGGGCCTTCCTGGGGCAGGGCCTGGGCTGGGGCAGAGGCCGTGTCCTCTCTCAGGCCGGCCTGCTGCCCCGGGAGCGCCGGGCCCAGCACCGGCTCTGGGGCGGTGAGCCCGGGACGTGCGGCCAGGCCCAGCAGAAGGCAGAGGAAGGCCGCCGTGCGGCGCCTCCAGCGGGGAGGCCGGCCCGGGACCTGTGCCGCTAAGGCCTTTAGTTGCAACTAGACACAACCGGTGTACACGGGTGAGATGACCCACTTCGCCAACACAAACGCCACGCCGAAACCACCAGCTCAGAGGCATGAAGGAACGGGGTGGGGGTGCCGTATGGGCCACAACGGGGTGCACGCTGCCCACGCCGCACCGAGCCGAGCCCGGCCGTGTCTCCCCCTCACCCCCACCCCGTTCCGAGCAGGTTTAGCTACAAAAAGCATAAAGATGCGCCTCGCCTCCTCGCGAGGCAGGGACAAAGCAGCTTTACAAACTGGACTCGGACCAGCTGGAGCATCACGTGTGCTGAGACGCAAACCGAAGGGCGTAACTTAAGAACTCAACCCCCAACAAGTGAAGACAAGGGAGCCCCAGGCAGACGGCGAGAGGAGGCGGTGACGGTGGCTTGAGGGCCCTCAGCCGCGAGTCGCTCCCTGAGCCGGGTTCACCCCGCAGCGACCCCGGCGCCCCCCCAAGCTGGATCATCCACTTCTGTGCAGCCAGTCGGCCTGCAGATCCCAGGGGGAGATTGGGGCCTCACGGAAAACAGAGATGGCTCATTAACGCCTCCAGCTCAGTGACCACTGACGGCACAATTAGGTGTGGGGCGGAGCTCACGCCAGCGTGTGTGCGTGTGCATGTGCGTGTGCGTGCACTGCTCCGTGTGCACGGGTTTGACCAGCATGAAAACCGATCAGCGACGCGTTTTGTTGGGATGTGTCCCAGGAGCCACGGAGGCCGATAAAGCGTGGGCCCTGCAGGGTCGGCTCCGTCTGAGCTCTCTGTGTTGCTGGGAAAACAGAGGGGTGAGAAGAAACAGCGCGGAGCCTCCAGAGCACATGGCAACCGCGGCTCGGGGCGTCGCACGGGAAAGGGGGCCCGCCGGAACAGCGGGGAGACCCTGGGGAGCCGGCGAGGCAGCTCCGGTTTCCTGAGCGCTGACAGATCACGCTGACCTGGCCACACGGTCCCAGCGTTGTGTGGTTTCAGACTTACTCATCCGAGACACACGGCCTCCTCGCCCTGTGAAGGGACACGCCAGGCGGCCCCGAGAGACGGCTGCTGATTCAGAAGCCGAAGGAAGAAAGGGCTGTGTGGGCTCGGCGCTTGTCCTTCGCGTTCCAGCTCAGCCCTTCTCCGGCCTGCGGAGGGGAAGCCGTCCCGCTGGCCGCGCCGGGCAGCTCTGGGCTGAGCTCTCGCAGGCCTGGGGGAGGGCGTGCCCGCAGGCCCCACACCTCTGTGTCCCCGAGACACAGGTGCAGGTGGCCCCGGGAAGTGCACTTTTCGGCTGTCAGCCCACGTGGGGCCGAGGCCTTCCTGCCGGTCGGGCCACGATGGAGAATGTACCCGAGTCCTGTTTTTCTCCTTCCATTTCTCTCCCCTTTGTCCTACTTCCCCCTGTGGCTGAGAGCGGTTTTCCATTCCCTCGCACAGACATGTGAGGCATCTCGCTGCCCCGCCCCGCCCCACGTGGCCCCACATCTGGAAGAGTAATGTGGCATCTGGAGACCATCTCATCGGGAGACTTCTTTCGACATTCTTTTCTTTGAAACTCAATCCATGTAACCTCTGTTCAAAGGGGCTCTCAACTACTGGAATCATTTGCAGAGACAGGAAAAGGCCCTTCGTTCCGTCCCTACGTGGCGGAATTTATGACGCAAACCCAGCCCAGCAGGGTGTTTCTGACTAATGGGGGGGCAATAACTCCTCTGAGCTTCATGTTGAAAAGGACTGGAAGTTCTGGCCTCAGCCACCTATAAAAAGGGAGGGCACTGAGCAGTCACGAGGTGACTCCTGTCCCCAGCTCTATGGCCTGAATAAGACGGTCGTTTCCTGTGACCTTGAACAAGACGGCTGTTCCCCTCCCCCACCCCCGTGAGCCCAGGATTCGTCGTTTCAGGGGATGACGATTCTGCTTCGCTCTCCCACGGGACTGGGCGAGAATCGGCGACAGCACATCTGAATGTACTGGCCTCGCACCTGGGAAAGAGGAAGACTGAGAAGGCAGAAGGGGCTGTGTTAGGCCGAAAGGGCTCTGTACCCGCCACTCCGCGGGGGACCTCAGCTGTCGCTCTCGGGTGCACGCCGAGCAGAGGATGTCTCTGGGACACGGGACCAAGGCCCTCGTTCTCCCCAGTCCACCGCAGCAGTTCACCAGCGGGTCTCAAACGCGATGGGCACGCCAGCGACTGGCCATTCACCAGAATAAACGCCCGTCCGGCCAGCAGGCCTGGGAGGGGTGAGGTCTGGCATCTCCTACAAGACGCCAGCTGACGCCTCTCAGCTAGTCCCAGGCCTGTTCCGAGTACCACGGCGCCGGGAGAGTGGACCCCAAGCCCAGATTCCAGCTCTGCTAACACACGAACTTGCTGTTTTCCTGTCTGCAGGCTCAAGTCTGAATTCCAAGCAGTCAGGGGGAGGCGAGGAGGAGGTGGAATGAAATCCATTCCTGAAATGCAGGCGCCCTACTCAGCCCCACTTCAGCCGCCTCCTGCCAGAGCCGGGAGCACGGCCTCTTGGGCGTGAAGGGAGCACGAACTGCCTGCCTCGCCTGTGCCCTGCCCTCCGGCACTTGCCCCAGTCGGGGTCACGCCTGAGCGGTGGCGAGAAGGCCGCAGTTATGGGCAGCTGCCCGTGACCTTCGGCAAGCAGCTGGCTCCGCTCCTGGCTGCTCCAGGAGGAAGGGACACGAACCGTCCGCCGGGCACTCGCAGCGGCCGCCTCTCCCGCCCTGAGCCATGCGCGGGCAGCCCCGTGCTGGGAGAAAGGCCGGGGTGGAAGCGGGCTGCAAGGCAGGAAGGAAGCGCGGTAACAGGAGACACGGGGTGGGCCCGGAGGCTGCGGCCCAGACACCCGCCCAGCAGGGTGGGGTGTTAATAAGCCTCAGAGGGAGGGTGCCAGTGGGTGTGAACCTCGAAAGCAGGAGGCCAGATGTTTACAAACGTTCCATTTTATTATTTTAAAGATGCTTAATAAAAGGCGGAGGGGAAAATCCTCCTTCATAGATGAACTGGCAGGACAGGAGGAAAAAACTGAAGAACCGCTTCTAAAAAGCAAGGGAGTCATTACAGGGCGTGGAGGGGCTGGGCGCTCTGTGGAAAGCCTGTACTGAAAGCTAAATCACGTCTTGAAAGGTGGCCAAAGACATAGTTTATGGCGAGGTGTAAAAAGCCGAAACGAGGCGCCGCCCAGGTGTGGCTGCTGGTGGTTCCCTGGGGGAGGGGCGGCCGCTCCTTGCAGCCCACCTCTGGCCCTGGCCGCCTCAGCTGCAGGGGCCACCCAAGCGCAGGAGGGCTCAGGACAGCAGGTGCGGCCCAGGCAGCCCGGCGGCAGGAGGACTCCGAGTCCGGCCTTGGTCACGGAAGCTCGGTTTCCCGACGGCGTAAAGCCCAAGCCAGACCCCTAAGAACTCCACGGTGCTCTTAACTGCCTCTGCTCAGGCCCTGCTGCCCCCGTCCGCCCCCCACTTCCCACGCTGCTCCCCAGCCCAGCGGGGCTGCGAGAGGCTCTCCTACTAGATGGAATCCCGCTGCTCAAAACGTGTCCTCATTCCCGGTGCCAGCAGAGAACATTCCAAACGCCTGAGTATGGCATCCGAAGCTTTCCACGGCCTGGCTCTAGTTTACTTTTCCAGAATCATCTCCAGCTACTCCTGCCTCCCTCCCAATCCCCCTGCAACTGTAAATCACTCCGACTCGTATGATTTTGTGCCACGCCTTGAAATGTGTAGCCTTCTGAGCTTTGCACCTTGCCACAACCCCTCATTTGGCTCATCTTGCAAATAGGTACTATTTATTCTTTTAGAAACACACAGGAATAAAATTTTCAAAATTTCAAAGTCATACATTCACGATTTAATTTTTTTTTTTTAAGGTGCAGAAGACTTAAAATACAAAACCACAGTCTCTGGCCTTCCTCTTTCCCCTCCCTGTGCTCATTCCCTTGACCAAACTGCCTTTCATTCTTTTTAAAATTTTCTCTCTTGGTCGTTACCATCATTTCCTTAGAAACTATTTCTTGATTTCTACAAAGGCATTTTTTAATTTAGTAAGTTTAATTTATGTAGCTGCCCTTTTTTTACATTCTGATTCTAGGAGTGTTTAAGGTTACACACGGACTCTACATCCATTTTCATCCTCCCAGTGGGAAACTTCAATTGCTTTGAAATAAATTTATAAGAAGCAGCAAGTTAAGAAAAGTTCAAACTCCAAAGTCAGACTAGCCAGACCCCGGGACGAGGGCACAAACGCGTGTTTCTGTCTTGGTGAAGCGCACACTGCTCTCTCGCGGGCCTGCGCCAGGCCTGCCCTCTGCGGTGCTCTTCACTGCTGTCCAAGGCTGGCGGGACGGCGTCCAGAATCCTGTCTCCTTCGGGCTTGCGTTACTCCCCATTTCGCAGGAGTGTGTCCTCAAGTGACTTTCTTCAAAAGACACGTGGAATTAAGTCTTTCCAGCACATCTGTCTGGAAATGTCACTTGCTCTACTTTAAAAATCCACGATTATTTTTCCTGGATGTAGAATTCCAGTTGAATAATGAAAGAGCCACGATTAATTTCCCCCCATTGTAAAGACTGTCGGTGGGAGCTCAAACGCTGGACCGAATGTTCTCACCCCTGCTCTGGGACCATGGCTCTCCCAGCCAGCACCTGTGCAGGTACCCGGGCTCCTGCTCCTCGCCAGGCTTCCAACAGCATCTCTCTAGGCACGTGTAGCTTGTCGTGTTTTGGTCTGGGTTTCTTGAAATGTGTATTTCTTTTCTGTACCTCCTAAGTCCTCATGACATGGCAACGAGGGATACAAATGGGCATAAACTTCCAGCAGTGAAGACAAGGCGGGAAAGTTTTCAGAGGAACAACGGGTGTGTGGTGGGGGGCAGCAGGAGGTGGGGGAGGGGGAGGTTGGCTGGGGAGGGACAGACACAGCTACCGCCTGTCAAGGGCAATTTTTTTTTTTAGGAACCCCAGAAGGGATGACGACTCAGAAACTCCGCACTTGGTTAGGAGCAAGAGGAAGATTTGCACGCTGAGGTCACGGGGGATAAACTGCATCTCTAACGATCGAACAAGCTGCTCTTAGTGTGGCCGCTGCTGCCCCATCCGCGCGCCGCTTCTGCACCCCCGGAACGGGCCCGAGAGCCACGAAGGCCTGTCGGCAGCTGTCGATTCTCACGCTTGCCACCCACCCGTGAGCGGGGTTTGAAAGGAGTCTGCTCCTGCAGAAGAAACGCTGTGAAATAGAGAAATGGCCCCAGTGGGAAACAAGAGGCAGACCAGGGTAAGTTAGAAGCGAGGAGGACATGGATCTGTCTCCTCAGAGACACCTGAAGATACCTGGTCAATCAAACAAGAAGGCGGCATGAGAATGCTTGAAAGTTAGAGATGAAAATAGAGAAAAAGTGAAACAGAAAGAGAATAACCGCTGGCTTATTCTGAACAATAACAAAAATACCATCCAGAATAACCCAGGGGGTCTACAGTCGACTGATGGAAAATCCAAAAGGAAAATTATGTGGAAAAGTATTACAGAGACAAACTCCAGGAGAATGTCTAAGAATCAAAGGACACAAGCATTAGGAAAGAAGCGTTTCCCTAGCCCCCACCATAAAAGAACGCGAGTGGGAGGATTAAAATGCCACGATGCCTTAGATACTCCCAGAGAAAGAGGCGACAGCTTGTAAATAAACGAGCATCAAAGACTTGGAGGAGGAGTGCCGATGCTAAAAGACACGGAGGAAAGACTTGGCCGAGAAACCTCTTCAGACGCAGAGGCACAAGGGAGCCGTCCCAGTGGCAGACAGGGTCAGACGTGAGTTGAGACGGCAGGTGGGGGCAGACGGGACACGCAGCGCAAACCGGGAATGAGACGAGAATCCCAAACCCCAAATAAGACGGGAGCGCGACCTGGCCCAGCCGTTCGCGGGCTGAGACTTGTGTTCCTCTCGGTTCTCCGTAGCTGATGGTCCATACGAGGAAGCCACATGCTGCTCAGCTCTTAGGCCGGCCGGCATCCCTTCCTGACCCAGCAAGCGGGGCAGCGAGCGCGTGAGCAGCTGCCGCCGGCCACTGCACTTGCCATCCAGCAAGCCAGACTGTGCACAGGGCGGGACCCTCTGCAGCCCCTTCGCGGTCTCCCCGCTTTATCCAGACTCAGGGAGAAGGACGAGGCCT
This sequence comes from Galemys pyrenaicus, assembly GCA_019455555.1. Taxonomy (NCBI): domain Eukaryota; kingdom Metazoa; phylum Chordata; class Mammalia; order Eulipotyphla; family Talpidae; genus Galemys; species Galemys pyrenaicus. The sequence continues at coordinate 1,605,424 of JAGFMF010011760.1, read as the reverse complement.
CACCCTCCGGAAGGAACCCTCCTGCCCTGCTTAGCCTGCAGACTTGCGGTTCCTCACCCACTCTGACTTCCTCACCCCGAACCCCATGAAGAGGGGGAGGCACACGACCCTGGGGATCCCTGCCCATTCCCAGCCACATCAGGGCCGCGCCCACACCCGGCCCTGCACACCGTGGACGTCGCGGCCGCAGCTCCGGGGCCACGGACCAGCCTGCCCGGCTAGGGAACGGTGGCAACAAGGCCCTGTGCTCCTGGGAAAGGAATTCTTTTTGCAAGACCATTTCTGCACCCTCCGGAGCACTCACACTGGGCACTGAATGAAGAACCACCAGCTCCCACAGACAGGGATCGACAGACGTGGGAGGCACCCCGGGAAATCCGGGAAGTGACACAGTGAACACTCAGAGCCGCGCGGCGACGAGGGTCAGACTGGCTTGGCCCCCCTGTTCTCACGCCCCTGACCGCCACCACTGCTCTCTGCATCTGGGGGCTCGCTGTGGTTTGGGTTTGGAGATTCCACAGATACGCGAGACCACACAGAATGTGCCTGTCCCTCTTTGGCTTGTTTCGCGAGTACAACGTGTCAAGGTGCAGCCTGGCGTCCCAACGGAGGGCTCCGTTCTTGTCGACGGCAGCGTGACGGTCACGTGCCCGTGAACATACGTACGGACCCCCTCCCCTGCCCTCTGTCATGGTGAACACCGAGGCCGTTTCCACATCTGGGCGACTGTGGAATGCTGCCAGGAGGGGGGTGGGGCAGATATCTCTGAGCCATTTGCTCATTTTCCTCAGATAAGCACCCGAAGCGGAGCTGCCGGCCCCTGAGACAGCTCTACTTCTAATTCCTCGAGGAACCTCATGTTTTCCATGGCGACTACAGAGACAGGGGATTTTTCAACAGAAACATCACTGGGGCCTGCAGCGAACCTCTCCCTTTTAGAACCCGATCTCGGTTCTTCAGTTTCCCTCGGTTCCCGTTCCACTGACTGGCTCCCACTCAGACACACCCAAACCATCGTCCCCTCTGTCCCACTTGGAAATACAGTGCGCCGAGCCCTGGAATTAGACGCGACATATTTTCAAAATGAAAAATCAACAAAAACACACGCACGAGAAACGAAGCCCGAGCTTGTGTGTTCCGGTCTCTTCTGCGGCAGAAGGCCCTGGACTGAGAAACAGTCCTGACGGTGGGGGTACGTTTTGAAATCCAGTCTGGGAGAACAGAAGGTTCTGGACTGGCAGGGAGAGGACAATGAAGCTGGCTCTTCGAAGAGCCTCTCCTCAGGCAACAGCCCCTCCTCCTGAGCATTTCTCGGATCTCCCAGAGAGGGAGGAATCAGCCTAGCCCAGGCGGGGTGGATTCTGGAAGGGGGCGCAAAGGTGCTTTCTGGTGGTGAGGCGGAATACCAAAGTTTCTCCTGAAAGGAAGTGGCGAAACATAGGTTTTTTTCCCCTTAGATGATTCTGGCCACTTCCCATTGGACATGCACTCCGGGAGCTTCGTCTGCAAATGGCGCCTCTGCACTACCCCTCAAAGACAGCGGCATGAAGAGGGGTCGAGGCCGCCCAGAGAGCAGCGAGGACTGCTCAGCCCAGGCCCTCAAGAGGCAGCCGCTGCCCCGCCTCCCGGCTCCAGACTCCTCTGCCCCACCAGCAGGCTGAGTCACCGGCCACGTGACTGAGAGTGCACGGCCCCACGCTTGGCAGGGCCGCATGAAACCCAAGCCCGGGCCTCCTGCTGCAGGTTTGGCAGGAAACATGTGGGGCCTGTCAGGCCACCGAGCTTCAGAGAAAATTCAGGCTGGGAGGTGATTCCCTCCAAGGGGCACTGCCTGGCTCCGGGGCCAGTTCAGTGCACCCTCAGCTGCAGGAAACTCAGCGCCCCCACGCCCAGCCTCCCTTCACGGAGCGGGGCCTGCAGGCACCCCACGCCCCCGTGCCCCCCGCGCCCCGCGTGTTCTTGTGCTAGTCACGCAGCTGCTTAGCTGGTAGTGAGCTGGCTAATGGGCCAGTTGTTAGTTTCGGAAATAGAACCGGGCACAGTCACCTCCAAGAAAGCGGAGCTCACAGACTCATTATCGATCTCACTGCCCACAGGGAGTCAGAGGCCTGACCAGGAAGCACGCGGGGAACTCCCCATTCTCCTGGGAATCGTGGACTTGGACGTGACTCAGGTCAGCCAAACCTTAGGGACCATCCTGTCCCCTGGGAAAGGAAGCCAGACTGATGCGGTGACGGCCAGGGTCCCGCACTGACCAGCGCCTGCGGCTCACGTAACGGGGTGTGCTGGAGGCCGACGGGAATCCTTGGGGCCTCCTTCCCTGTCTGTGTAAGTGACACGGGAAGTCCCAGAACAGACGCAGGGACAAGACAGGAATCAAGGGGAAATCTGCAAGAGTTTTGCTGCTCCCTGGGGTGGTGAACAGGGGTTAACGACCTGATGCTCCAGGCCCGCGCACCTGCGGCCATACGTTCCCTCGGCTCTGTTCTCGCTTCACCATTTCTGGGCCATCTGTGACAGCTTCGCACGTCGGCTGCCGTGGAGAAGAGGCAGTGGCAGACCCAGAGTCACAGATTCGAGCCCAGCCCGCTGACCCTGGAGCTGCGGCACAGCCCCCGCGAGAGGCTCCCCGGGGACGGCCAGGAGCGGCACTAAGCCCCAGCTGACCACGACTAGCCTCGACAACCATCTCCCAAGTCCGCTCTCCTTGTCGTCCAGCCAGCCAACTTTAATCCCTGTTCTCCGCCAGCACCAGAATCTTCACGGACCCCCGTGCCGGGCGCCTCACGCGTCCCGCGCCGGTCTCGGGAGCGTGCCTCTCGTCTCTGCCCTGGCCGGTACACCCCGCCCCCGGCCTGGCCTCACCGTTCTGTGGAGTCCACTCTTCATCCTGACCAGCGCGCCTCCAGACCCTCTGCTGTGCCCCTCGGCCTACCCTCCAGCTCCGGCAGGCAGGGCAGTGGGTGGTGACTGGCACACCACTGGCTTGGCCTCCTGTGTGTCGGGGCGCTGGGGTCGCTGCGGGCACCGGGACCCTTCCAGCGTCCCTGACACGGCCACAACACTGTCACCGAACACCCGCCTGGACGTGCTGCCCCGCTCCCCCTAGGGGCTCGCCAAGCCTGCACGCCACAGGGAAGCTGCCTGGGCCCACTCAGAGGGGCAGGCAGAGGGCCCCGCCCCGCAGGCTCAGGCTCCATGGCAAGCACGGGACCTGGGTCAACCACTCTTTAAATTTTTACTTTTTTCACTGTTGCCGCCCAATCCCACGATTCACCAGCACGCCCCGGGCGGGCGTGGGCCATGTGGTGTGTGAGAGAGCCTGTGTTCTCAGGTCAAAAGGCCAAAAGGCACGGCCTCACTCGAGACATTTCGTGATTGGCATCTTCAAACTGGGGACAGTAATGACACAGCGCCTGAGAATGACATGAGGTCAGACTTCGGGAAAGCCCTTTCGAAACCGGCAGGAGAGGACACAGGGAGCTTCATCACCATCTCCCAGAGACTCTGCCTGGCCAGGCAGGGCAGCTCACAGCCCAGAGGAAGGGGGCGGCGCTGGGCTGGGCTGGGACGCGCGCCCTCCCCCACCTGTGCACCGACAGCGCCTCTTCCCAAGGCCCGAGGAGGGCAGGGCTGGGGTGTGTCGGGCTGGACCCCCATCACCTCCCAGAATGCTCTGCTGCGGCTGTGTCAGCCCTGAAGCAGCTCTTTCTGCTGTTGTTCTCACGCTTCTAGACAACTCTGAAGTGACTGTGTCACTACCGGCCTGACAGATAAATAGCTTGCTCTAGGGCAACAGCTCGTTTTTCTTTTCCCAGACTGAACTTATGCAAATGGATACCACTGGGACAGTAGATACTTAACCTCAGTTACTCCACATCCTTCCAGAACTCAATCTCCCCGCCCACGCCAACAGCTTCAGCAGTCTTCACACAAAAAATGCCCTCGCCTGCCTTCTCCATCTCAAGACTGTTCCTTCCAGAAAGAGCATCCTCTGTTAGCTCGAGTTAACTGCACCACCCACTCTGTCCTGTCTCCTGACCTTCCTCCCTCCTGCCAGCAGCCGACCTCAGCCAGGGGCACTTCTCCTCACAGTCTTTTTCTCTTCTGCCTCTTACATCCAGACTGCTATTAACTTGAAGCATGTTTCTTGAGATTTCTCCCACTATTTACAATCCTATTTTTATTTTCTTCCAACTGCCAACCTCTTAAATCAGTGATCTAGACAAGAAGACTTTTCTTTTCCCAGAAGCAGTATTTTGCCGTCACTTCATGCTTTACAGGAACCTCACTCCCAAAGGCACCAAGGAGTTGTCTGGCAGTCAATGACTAATCTCTGGTCTTCATCCTTCCCCTTCAAGGTGATGTTCCACTCATCGGGCATCGCTCTGCCATGGCTCTGTGACAGCACAACCTTGTGCCCCTGTTTTCCTGTCTGCCCCATGTCCCTTTTGTCAACACCTCTTCCTTTTACTGTCTCCTTAGTAGAGATCCTGTTAAGACTCACTTCCCAGACCTCTACTATTCTGTTTGTTCTTTTTCCCTTGTTAATTTCACCACTCTCTTAGATGTTTCAGCTGCAAACATGTCAAAGTCAGTGTCTCTGCAGATGACTGAAAATGCTTATTAGATGTCTTTCTCAGGATCTTTGTAGAGGTTTAACATAACCAAAACTAAATTCATCCCCCTGGCTTCTGTATTTCTGTTAAAATATGACTTCTCTCTTCATGGATCACTTAGGGGATAAACTTGAGAATCATTCCTAAGTCCTCCATCTCTCTCATCCCCCACATTGTCAATCACCACATCACATCCGTTCTTCTTTCTAAAAACTTCTGCACTCGCCTTTCCTACTTATCCACTTTATTCCTACTGATTACACCTTCCCTAGTTCAGACCATTGGTCCTTTGAGGCATTCACTTAACAACTATGTATTGGGGCCCACTCTGCACCAGGCTTTGTGCTATGAACTAGGAAGGAAAAACAGTAGGCCCACAAGCCAGGCCTACTCCAGCCACGGAATTCCTAGCTTAGTAGAAGAGACAGATGCTGCTCTTCGAGAGAATATGCAGCTATGAACTGAAATGAATATTCTGAATGAGAAGAACACCGCTAAGGGTGAGACATGGAAGGTGAGTAGACGCTAACCAGGAACAGTGGAGGTGGTGTGCTGAGAGGAACAAGAAAGTTATATCCCACCATAAGTGAAATAACTGACTCAAAGACTATTTGGCCAGCTATAACATAGTAAGTTTAAGAAACCAAGACCTTTAGCCAGTGAGGCTAAAGCTGAGAGACCAAGAAGCGAACTGTAGAGGAGAAGGCACGGGAGGCATGTCAGGTCCGGTCACCCAGGGTTAGCTGCTTGGCCAGACTCCATTCTAAGATCAATGAGGTGCAAACAAAAATTCTTTCCTATTACTCACCTTGACTGGCCTCCTGCCTGAGATTCTAGCTTTCTCTACTCCAATCTGGGTTGCATGTCCTCACAAGAGTTTTCATAAGATAACTCTCGCACCCACCGAGACTGACTTGCCAAGACCAGCTGACACAACCTGCACATCGCAACCACCTGGTCTGCCCTTGACCCCTGGGTTATTTTGTGTTTCTTGACTCTGTGCCTTTGCTGACCTTCCCATCTTATGCTTCAACTGCCATCTGCTGATAACCTCTAGCTCCTGCCTGCCCAGCATTTAAGGGATTGTTTGAAGCCACTATATTCTGGAAGCCATCAGTCCCCTGGCCCCTCTAACTTAAAACGGCTTTCCTCATGGATTAACAGCGAAGACCCTTGCCACTTTCGCCTTGCAAAAGCATGAGTTTTAGGGCTAGAAAGTCTTGATTTGAATCCTGGTTTTGAGAAACTCATTTAATTTTCTAAACTTTAGACACTTACTCTAGAAAATGGATAAAATCATTGTACTGGGTTCCCTTGGCCCTCCCTGGTCTGGTCCCACCTGCCTGGGAGTCCCACTTTACTTATGTTCCTTTTCTCCTCAATAAACTTTTCCTGTCTCTTAAAAAAAAACAAATCACTGTGCTTGTAGGGTGAATGGGAGAGTTAAATGAGAATACGCTGTTAAAGTATCTAAAGAGGACCTGGCCCATAGAAAATTCTGAGTCCTTGTCATTTGTGTTCACCCCTTCCCCTTCTCTCACTTTTCTAAGGAAATGATAGGATTTTTTTGAAAAATGGAACTGTCCTTTATTTTTGTATTCTACAAGCACAACTAACTAACACCTGGCATAGATTAGGTAGCCAGTCAATAAAGCTGATGATTGAAGAACTATTCAATCAAATGGAATTCATTTTAAAAAAGTCTTCAGTTAGAAAAAGCTTCCCGTGAACAAATCACATTGACAGATGAGAGGGAGAAAATATATACCCGCAAAAGTTAGATTATCCACAAAATTTATATCTCCCTCCCCACCAACCAACAGAAATAAAATTCGAATGGATCAAAACATAAAATGAAAACTATGCATCTTTTAGAAGAAAATTATGAGACTAGTTCATATCAGAGTAGCGATTTTCTTAAACAAGATAAAAGAGCATCAACTTCAGAAGAAAAAAATGAGTGACTGAATTAGATTGTTTTTTCTGAAATTTTGCAATATTGCTAATACAAAAACAAAGTGAATATACCAGTCACAGGCTGAGAGCCTATATTTTCAATATTGTAGTCAACATTGAATTAATGTCTGGAAAATATGAAATGCTCACTTAACTCGATATGAGAAAGCAAATAACGAAATGGACATGCTGTGAAAAGACAGATAAAAAGCATACAGAAGGTGTCACCAATTGTCACAAGCCAATATGCTTGTGAAAGATGCTTACCTCCCTAGAATCAGGAATATGTACGCTTAAAAAAGTTAAACTTTTCAACAACAAGCCCTCCCACGGAGCCAAGAAATAGAACCTCTCGTAAATAGTGGTGAGAACATACACCAGTGCACCCCACCATCGACGAAAACACGGCACTCGACTAAAACCCAGCCCCCTCTCAGGACCCCACTCTTCTTCCAGGCATATATGCCTGAGAGAATCTACAGCCGAGGGAGCGGGGAGGCTGTTCGCATGATCTGCAAGAGCAGAAGCAAAAATCTAAATGAAAGAACAAGCAGCAGTGACGACGTATAATAGTCAGAGCGTATCCATGTGGATCCATCCCCCAAAATTAATTTGGAGCAAAACAAAAAGCAAAAAAGAAATCACCTCCTGAATGACATATGCAGCATAACACTATATAGAAACGTGTTTAAAACATGACAAGCAATACTCTCCATAATGCATGGACTCATAAATGTGTAGAAAATGTAAAAACTTGCAAAGGAATGACAAGCAGACGTGGCTGGGAGCAGGGAGAAAGGGCTAGGGGATAGCGGGGGGTGGAATTCCACAGGGGATGCGCTAATTTCTGCAGTGATTGGCCAAACACGGCAACACTTAAGATTTTAAAGCTGGTTGTGAGCGTAAAGAATTCTTATAACTATTCTCTATTCATTTCTATGTTTGAAATATTTAATGACAATAACTGGAAGATTTAAAAGCCTAGGCTTTTATAAATATACTAGACAAAAGATTAATAACTTCAATATATAAAATCACTTGTAAATAAAGTGCAAAAACAGCCAACACAGATAGATGAAAATATTAAGATGAACAGAAAATACAGTTAATGAACATTTAAAAGTCCACTGTCAAAGAAAATCAAGTGTAAAGTAAATCCATATTATTTCCACAGGCCAGCAATAATTTCTTTTTCTTGGCAATGCTCGGTGTTGGTGAAGATACGTTTCTATGAACTCTCATATGCTGTCAGTGAAAGCATAAAATCACTACTAACAGTCAGAGAAAATACTTGGAAGTTTGGATAAGATGATCATAACGTTTTTACTTTACAATTCATCTCTAGGTGTTTATCAGAAACAAAAATAGGAACATAGCAGAGATTTAAGTTCACAGATGCCATCTATTGCCTTATTTATAATTGAAAAAAAAACAAATAATGTAAATGAGGGAACAATCCAATAAATTCTAGATTATGGTTTACCTACAAAATAGATTACTACATAGTCCTTCACTTACAATGATGTTTATAAAGAACTCATAAAGATACCGGAAAATAACTGTGATGTAGTGCTAAATGGCAATATAGGCTATAAACCCGTCCTACACTGTAACCCTGGCTACATAAATATACACAGGGGTTCTCATTATCCACAATTCAACATCCAAGTTTCCGCAGCTGCAGGACTTAATGAAGAAGCGAGCGATATCGGAGAACTTCACATATCACCGCGTGAAGCCAACAGCAAAAAGGGTCTGGACAGTGAGATCAATAAGAAACTGAAGAGAAAGTCACAGGAATGATCACAGGGCGAGACACGCAGAGAGGACATCTGGTTACTATAATATTATGAAAGGCCACCGAGAAGTCAACAGACTCCAAAAATCTTTTCACGAAATTGATCCTCTTGGTGATTGTGTCACAAGATAATCAAATAAGAAGTGAAAGGTGCAGTATTAGACTACATTATATTTTCTTTGCAAAAAGTATCCCCCATCACTTTACTATTGATATTTTCTTCTAAGAAACGGTATATAACTGCAAGTAAAACCCTAACTTATTTTAAAGACTTACGATGAATTTTTTGGAAAATGTTATTCCATTTTCAAGATAAAAATCAAAACTAATCATGCAAAAGCTGGTAAAACACAACTCGGATCCCCCAAAATAGACAAGTGGAAAAGACAACTCAAAAAGCTGTGGGATATTTATAGAGTGGAGTGTACACTCAGCAATCAGAAAAGACACACTCATGCCATTTGCAGCAACATGGACGGAACTGGAAGGAATAATGCTAGCCAAAGTCAGTCTGAAGGAAAAAGATAAATATCGGATGGTCTGGCTTACGTGTGGAATATAGAGAAACCAAGAAAAAGGCCAAACTAGCAGCTGACACAGAGCTGAGGCATCCAGCAAAGGAAGGCGTGGCCCAAGCACAACTTGTGCTGGTTCACAGGTGATACGGAGGCAGGAGAACTATGGGTACCATGGCAATGCAAGGAAAATAAATAACCAAAAAATCTGTTGAAACATAGACAGAAGAGTTCTTGAAGCAACAACCAATTCGAATCAGGCTACACAACGGAAGCAGGTGAGACCACGGACTCCCCCCAGGGAAGCGAGAGGAATGATACACAGAGATGTCGGAAAAGGAAGTTCTTTGATTTGCTATAGCTTAGCAAACTTGGGTTTGGCTGTCTGTGCCATTCGATTTTACAACCATTAAATTTCATAACTTGCAGACTTAGTTTTGATTTGCTTACGTAGTCCATCACAAATTTAATTAATCTACCACTGCCTATTATGAACATTTGATTCCCACTTTAAATGGTTAACTTTAGATGATTCTAGATCGACAAAGATTTTCTGATTATTACACATAGAAAAGAAAAAGAAGAATGGCAACAGAAATATAAGGTGACCCACTTATGCAATTTAGGTGAGATTCATTTAATAATATGGTGCATTTAACACAATTATCAAAATATAATAATTTCAGCACATAAACAATATAAAAATTATTCATGGCATTTGCTTTTACACAGCACATCACAATTTGAACTAATTACATTTCAAGGATTATTACACAGCTCAGTCTAAAAGTAAATGCATCAAAATATTTTTCAAAATTCATACAAACTGATGTGTATAAAGGAAAGGGTTGGATGTGAGAAATTATTTTCATAATTTAAATTTTTTAAGCTTTGGCAAAGTACTCCATATTTTTAGTTTTAATTTTCCCTTATAAAGGATACTATTTTTGTGTATCTTTCTTTTGTGGCAAATGTGTTTAAATAATATATTTTTCCTGTTCTCTTTATGGTCTCTTTCCTAGTTGCATTTCATTTCCTGCTCTGGCTTTTCTTGTGTCCTCAGCAAATTATTTCCAGTTTTCCCCCATCTTTTCCAGCAGTAACCTGGGGGACTCCCACTTATGAGACTATTTTAAAGCATGCATTGGCCCTGTCAAATTAATTTCTTTCTACCCATCCCTGCCGCCTCATGGATCAAGATTGTTTTATTTAAACCGTATTGTTTTCTTATGAAGCAAGTAATTCTCTTAGACATCTTTGTCTTTAAAAGATCCTTTCTAGGAGATGCTTCAGACTATTGGATTCCATTTAGTTGATCTTTTTATTCCACAACTGTCCTCCCTTCTGTACTTCAGAATCAAACATTACATGATGTAGAAATGCACCTTCAACCGTGTTGCTGAATTTAGATTCTCAGATAGGAACGTGAATGTCACATCAAGCGCTGTGTTTTCAACCTAGTGGTCCAATTTCTCCCCGTGACATGAAGCACTGTTTCTCCTGCAGGAACCTGAGAATTAAGTTTGCATTTTTACCATACTGTCTCCTCTACCAGGAAAATTCCAGCAGAAAAGTTTGGGTCATGCTATTGCATTCTATACCAGTCACCACTGGGTAAGCTCTCCCAAGGAAACTGTGGCGCTCGGCCAGGAGACTGCATATTATTCCCTTGAGGTGACTTGATGAATTTCACCTTCCCAAAGGCCCTGATATGGTGGAGCGGCCAGCGGTGCACAATCCAGCCTCGGGACCCCTCCCGAGGCCATGAGACAACAGGTGGTGGTACCATAAAACATGCACTCTCAAAAGACAGAAACACTCATTTCAATAATAAAATGGAGTGAAATAAAAGGGGAGAAATGAAGAGGTGATGGAGAAAGGGCTTCAGGGCGGAGCTCCTCGAATGCGTCCAGCTCAGCCAAGGGTCCAGACACATTCACAGATGCTGAGATGCACCTCCAGGGCTTCTCCCCAGGAGCCTGCAGCCCACCCACAGGAAATGGGCTGTTTTGTTTTTTCTTATCCTGGGGGTGGGAGTGCAGAGCTATTAAATAATAACTTCTTAATGCAGGAAGTGGAAAAATAAAATACAACAAACACTTGGATTGGGGATGGAATGAATTAATAAGAATTTATACTTGCTGTGCATTGTGGGTAAAGTGGTAAAACTTACAAGTTAAATGAGGCTATTAGTGGGGGGCACGGGAGAGGGGAAAGGCTCATGATGTGTTTCTCTCCCGCCCTTCCTTGTGGGGTTGTGAGGAGACCCAAAGTCACTCTGAAAACGAGGGTGTTCTGTGGACAGGAATGTACAGGACGTAGGGAAGAAAGACAGTGGGTGGAGGAACGGAGGGAGAGAGGAAGGCATTGTGGTGACATACACTTCCTTTGCAGAAGAGGTTTCTCTGATGGTGGGAAAATGACGAAACGCTGGCTACTATTTGAGTACATTTAGAAAACATTCACCAAGTCCTTGCTCGGCGCTAACCTGCGCCAGGTGCCCAGGGGTGTCACAGGAAGCAGGGTGAGCAAACTTCTGCATCGCGCCTGGTCCCCGGCCCACCAGCTCGCGCCCAACGGAGGTCAGATTTTTCCCATCATGAGGCAGGAACCCACAGCAGCACGGAGCCCAAACTAACCCTGACTGTCCGGGCAAATCCAGTCTGGAGGAGCCTCGGAGGAACAGGCCAGGTTTGCAGAGCTGACCTTGCCCTTGCCCTACTGTCAGCTCGTCCACGGGCGTCTCCGCGGCCCCACGACTCCCTCCACCTGCGCATGAACTTCGGAACAGGCTCGCAAGGAGCTGCGGGGAGCAGCCCGGACCAGAGCACTGCTGAGGGAGCGTGACCCCCACCTCTGCTCTTCAGCCCTGGACCCTTACTCCCCCAGGCAAGAGCAGAGGTGCTGCCAGTTGAAGGGAGCCCTATGTCTAGGGCTGGAGAGCAGAGGTGGAGGGGACGCAGGCAGGGGAGAGGCAAGAGGGGAGAGGGAGGAGGGAGGTGAGAGCACAGAGAAGTGTCTGGAGTCAGCCACGAGCCGTGTGCCCTAAACTCAGCTCAACTTTCAGGGGCCCGTGCTCTCATCTTCGACTGTGAGGACGCCATGCGCGGCCCAGCATCACACTGACGAGTGAGATGAGCTACCTGAGCATCTGGAAACTGACACCAATAACTGGACTGTGCTCTTCACTTCTGAACCTGGGAGGGCAGATGTGCCCGTGGAGCCCAACCTCAAGGTGCTGCTGGGTGTGGGGGTGCCGGACAGACCTGGAACACCCCAGGCAGCCTGAAATCCCTGCTGTCCAGGGTGCAGAGGATGGGAAGGGTGTGTTCCTGGAGCCCTAAACTCAGAAGGGAGGGAGGGAGGGAGTCGGCAGCTGGCAGCCATCTGGGCTTGGTTCTGCCACACCCTCCCCTCCACCCTGTCTGGGGCCTGCAGAAGACACAAGACCGGACAGCACATAAATTAGCTGCAAAGTGTCTTTCCCTGGCCAGTCACCCAGAAAGACTCAGCACTTCTTCTTGGTTCTACTCGTGGGCTTCTTTTCCCCTTCTCTTTGTTCATCTTGCAGCTGACCTGGTTTCATTTTATCAGCCCACATTGTCAAGCTGGGAGGACACAGTTGCTGCATTCACTAGCATGGATGCAGCATGAGTGGTCTTTGGCTCTCACAGCTGGTAAGCCCTTGGGGCTACCACCTTTCCCCTTATATCTACATTTCCTCCTCTTAATCAAATGCCACAAGGACACGACGAGTCAAAATGTACCTCTATTTTGCAAATGTTGCAGAATTCTAGGATGAAAAGAATTTCAAACAACTAAAGGAGGAATCCCTAATAAGGAAATGGCAATTAGCCTTGGACAAGTGATCCAGGCCAATAATAAAATGAGGCCTACTCAGGATTTACTGGTGTAGAGCCAGGTCTGTGCTTTACCCGCTCACCTCACTTGGTAACAAACATCCACTGTGCAGACACACGTGCAGGAGGTGGTTTCCAAGATGGCGCCAGGCAACTCTCGCCCCCTGGGTCTCACGTCCCCCCCGCAGCCATGGCCACATGGAATAGTGCTGACCTGCACACGCAGCTGGGTATGGCAGAAATGATGGAGCACGGCCGCCAACGTTAGATCATACAGGCACTGCGGCTTTGCCTGACTCTTGGGTCTCGCTCTCAAAGAGAAATCAACTGCCATTGTGGAAGGACACTCGGCTGTTGTGATGGTTAACTTTATGTTGTTAGCCTAACTTAGCTACGGGATGCCCCAGGAGCTGGTAAGACATCATTTCTGGGCCTATCTGGGAGATTAGCACTGGAATCAGTTCTCTGAATGAAGAAGCTGCATCTGACCCATGAACATGAAATCTTATATGAATCTCAATTCATTTATTTCAATAATTTTTGTAGTTTTCTGAGTATGCGTTTTGTTCTTCCTATGTAGAATTGATTCCTAAGTATTTCATTTTTGGTATTACTGTAACTAGAATTGATTTCTTGATTTTATTTTTGGAATGTTCACAGCAAGTATTTCCTGCAACCCAGATGAACTCCTTTATTAGTTCTAATAGTTTTGTTAGTTCTAATAGTTTTATTAGTTCTAATAGTTGTATTGTGTATCTTTGGGATTTTCTGCACATAAGACCAGGTCATACAGAGGGTTTCACTTCTTCTTTCAAATCCAGAGAACATTTTATTTCTTCTTTTTGCCGAAGTGCCCCAGCTGGACCATGGAATACAATATTGCATGGTCCTCTTCCTGATTTTGGGGGCAGATCGTCTTGTCTTTCACCATTCAGCATGAGGCTAGCTTTGAGTTCTCCATGGACGCCCTTTATAGGATGAGCACGTCCCCCTCTTACTTAGGAGTTTGGGTGTTTTCATCATGAGGAGGTTTGTCGTGTGTTTTCTCCGTACCTGTAAAAATGACTATGGGAGCTGGTCTGTTATTGATATGGTGTATTACGTTGATGCACATATCAAAATCTTGACCAAGGCCTCACAAGAAATCCTGAGCAAGACCCTCAGCTAATCCACTTCCAGATTCCCAGCCCACAGGAACTGAGGTAATAAACGCTACTTCCTTTTAGGCTGCGGCACCGGGGGCACCGTGTTGTGCAGCACGGCTGCCTGGTACACGCTGTCACTGTTTACAGGCGACCTGGGCCTGGTGTCCACCTGCTACGTGACTGCCCCGGGCCACAGAGGTGGAGGTGGACACGACTTGAGCCTGTCCCCCCTTAAGTAAAAGGTGCTCCTTCATCTAAATCTGATGACTGAGTCGGCCCAAGTTTCCTGCAAACCACTGTCTCTGACTGGCAAGTCCAACTCAGAGGCTCACTGCACAGGCGCACGGCTGGGACGCGCGCGAGAACAGGGCGGCCTGCTCTGTGCGCCTCCCGCCTCGCTGCGCCCTGGCTCTGGCTGCACCAGCGGAGGAGAGCGCCCCTTTCCTCGGCAATGTGCCCAGAGGGTTAACACCCCGTGGAGGTGATCTTCCACTTTGAACAAAACCTGTCAGGCTGTTCCATAAAACTACACAACCGAGAAACAAGCCAGAAAGAAAAAGAAAAATACCAGATGGTTTCACTTATAGGAGGAATGTAGAGACCCAAACAAGGGATCAGGAAAAGAATAATTATAATAAATTAAAAAACAAAAGTAACAGACAGCTACAAATCAGGAACATTCTGCAGGCCAGGGGGAGGGAGAAGGATCAGAACAGGGGAGGAAGGTGTGCAAGGTGCAGGGGATTTACAGGACGACACGAGAGTGGAGGATCAACTATTGTACAAAAGGAAGAATATGGAAAATATGTACATAATAATAACAATATCAAAATAAGTAACTACACCATACAGCTGGAAAAAGTTTCCTATTTCCCTCTGGACCGATGTTCCCTGCCAAGTAGGCCGCATGCGTCAGCGGGACGCGTCCCGGATAAATCCTTAAATCTGTGGCAGTTTGATCTCGCGCTTCCCCTGGCGCCCCTTCCTCGCCAGGACTCGGCCTTAGGAGCTCACTCTTGGGAAGACCGGCAGAGAAAATCGCTCTAGCATCTGCTGTCTCCTGCGTCTCCTGGCCCCAACACTGCGGCTCGCACCTCCTCCACGCCAGTCACGGGTCAGAGGTGCGAGGTGAGTGCTGCTGGCGCCATTTCACAGAAGTGCCCGAGCACACAGACAGCCAGCGGAGAGGACTCGGGCCCTCTGCTCTGGAGCCCACCCTCAACCGCCACACTGGCTGCTCCCTCGCTGTGGCTCAGGGGCGCCGCGGACTCGGACATCCTTGCTGAGCAGACAGCCAGGACCCAAGGGGAGTGACCTGAACTGGCAGGAGGTCCAGCCCGATGCAGGGCAGGCGGGTTACGTGGCAGGCCGCACCGGCTACGTCTCACTACAAGCAGTGACAGCATGAACGCTGGGGTGTGGGACTCTGTGCACAGGGGTCTCCCTGGTGGTGGGGGGGGGGGGGGGTTAGGCCTGCACTGTGGGGCTTCCGCGGCCACTGAAGCACAAGTTCAATCCTGGCCAGGGAGAGGACCCACATGGCACAGCAGACCTCTCCTGTCTCCCTGCTGCTGCCCTCAGCAGTGTGTTTCAGTGGATCTGCCTGTTCTGCTCCCCACTCTGTCTCTGGTGGATCCTCTCACCCCCCACACCTCCAGCCTGCACTCCAGCTCCTGTGTGCATAAGTAAATAAAACCTTTAAAAAAACAAAAGCTCTGTGAACATACTCAGAAGTCACTTTCCTACTTAAAGGTAGCCCCAGGGCAGCACAGTCCCCCCAGAGGCTCACGCAGCTTAAGACTGCAGGGCAGAGGAGAGAGCTAACTCAGGAGGCAGACGCTCCTCTCCTCCAGCCACACTTAGGGAGGGTTCGCTGTGTGCCAGGACTGCGCGGCAGATGAAGCAGCTTCCACGAGGCACACGCATTCCCTGGGCTCGGGGAAGGTAATCTGGCTCCTTAGCCTCCCTTTCCCCCTCTCTCTCCCAACCTCCCTCCTTTCCTACACTCCCCGCTGACCCCCAGGGGAGACCAACAGTCACCTATCACCTGGCGGCTGTCCAGTGCTCCCCTCCCCGGACAGCCTGGGCAGGGAGCGAGGCAGCACCGCAGTCTGTGCGACTGCACTGGGGGTGCTGGCACCACAAGCACGCCTCTCAGAGAGCACCCCATCCCTGGCGGGCGGCCTGGCCCGAAGCAATCCTTGGCCTGATGGCGGCTCCGCAGCTGCGGCCGCGCTCTGGGCACACGATGCCAGCGCAGCTAAGAGAGCCGCTGCACTCCTACGCCCCGACGCTGCCCCTGCCCCTGCAGGCCAGCGAAACAGGGCAGACCACACACTCCGCTGACCGCAGGGCCTCAAGGCCAGGAGAAGGGCCCTCCTCCAGAAGCCAGGCTGAGGGCCAGGAGCTCAGCGCGCCGATGCCGGAGCTGACCGGGGCTCTCGGACTAGGGCAGAGCTTGGGTCACTTGAGAGCAACGTGTGGAAAGAATTGACTGCTCACCCAAAACCTTATCTGAACCCAAAGTGTCTGCACAATCGGGCAGCAAAGTTCAAGCAGCCCCTCCTCCCTTGGCTCGGCCTGCCAAGGCTCCTGGCACGGGACCGAGCGGCTGGAGCTGCCAAGGCAGGGGACGGCCTCTGGGACTCCACCCAGGCCTGCTGTGAGCGGGGACAGAAACATGTGGGTTGGTGGGAGCAAGGTGTAGACATGTTTGCTTTGGGGTCCTTCACGTCTACAGAACCCTGGCGGGTGTGAGGGAGGCGAGCGGCTGCCCGGCTGTGGCAGAGCCCAGGGCTGAGGCGCCCGGCTGAACCGCGCTGCTCGCCACATACCAAGGCAGGGACAGCCTCTTCGGACAGGATGGGCTTGGAAGCCCCACACCCAGAAGAACGGGCTGGAAAATGGAATCTGAACTATGCCAAAGAAACAGATTCATGAGCACCGATAAGGCAGAGCGGGGGCACCTCAGAGCTGCTGCAGAAAGGGCCGGTAAGGGTGCCGCCCCCAGCCCTCAGCTCGGCAGGTCAGCTCCCCTCTTCAGGGAGTGAGGTTTGGGAAAAGGTTGCTTTGAAGGAAAAGATTAAGATAGAGAAACAGAGGCAGAGAGAGAGGAAGGTAGGTGGGTGGACAGAAGGACAGACACGGACGGAGCCATGATTCGTCGACAGCGGACACAGGAAATTGAAAATGCAGGAAAGCCGACGGCTGGGAGAACAGCTTCGGCCCACAGGGCAGCACAGCTTGATTCCCCTTTGTCCTCCAAACTGACAGCCGGCGTGGTCCTCGGGTCTCCACGCTCGGAGCACCTTCGTCTCCCACCCACTCTGACTGTCCGCGGAAAGCTCTAGAAGAAGATTGAGCAGCTTTACAACCGAGCCTGAGCCCTAGTCCGGCTCCTCCTCTTGAGAAGACTCCCTTTGAAAGGAGACAAACTTTTAAGTCCTCTCTGCCTGCAGGTGGGCGCGGGCGTCAAGGGCAGCTCCGAGGGAGGGAAGGCAGACCCCCTGAGGCTGGGGCTGCGCTGTGCCCACAGCACTGCCCAGCCGCGCAGCGGAAGTGCCTCGCCCGTCCTTGGCCCTCAGGTGGGCCGGGCAGGGCCACGTGCTGTGCCTCTTGAACCCTTTGGTGCCCACCAGTCCCCAGCACTGAAGGCTCCTCCCACCGCACAGATGCCAACGAAGGCTCCAAGGCCGGGCCTGTCGGGGTTGCCGCTGGGCACAGAGCAGGGCGTCCCCCCAGTCTGGCACCAGCGCTCTCGGAACACTAAGAGGAGACCCTGTTGATACCGGCTCAGCAGGGAAGAGGGGAGGCCAGCGCGAAGCACGTTGTCCAGCAGACAAGGAGGACTCAGCGAACCCCGAGCAAAGGGGCGCCTGAGGTCCGCGGAGAGGCAGCCGCTGAGTTACTGAGGTGCAGGGCTCCAAGGAGCCCGTCAGAGACCACCAGAGCCACGAGGAGGTCGGGCCACGGGCCACTGGCAGAACGGGGCAACGGCCAGCAGGCAGGGCCCTGCAGCAGGGCGAGAGGCGGCTGGCAAGGGAGACTGCCGGGAATCCAGGCCAAGCACCCGAGCGCCCGCCTGCGTGCCAGCGGGGCCCACGCGAATGGGTCTTGAACCTGCTGGGCTTCTGGCGTAGAGCTAAAAAGGGTCAGTTCTGGGTCAGTCAAGTGGAGAGAGGACTCTGCCCCCACCAACTGTGGTAGCGCAAATGATTTTTGCTGGAAAGTAGGAAGGGAGGGGAGAAAGGAGGAGGGAGAGAGAGGGAGGGAGGAAGGGAGGGGAGGAAGGAGGGAGGGTGGTAGGAAGGGAGGGAGAGAAAGG
>JAGFMF010011760.1:1492348-1587019 GCA_019455555.1 Galemys pyrenaicus | reverse complement strand
GGAGGAGGAAGGGAGGGGAGGAGGAAGGGAGGGGAGGAGGGAGGGAAGGAGGGAGGATGGAGAGGGAGAGGAAGGAGGGAGGGAGGGAGGGAGGAGGGACGGAGGGCAACATACATCAGAGACATTGTGTTTTCGGTTCCACATGGAGTTTTGGGTCTCTGAGCACACGAAAGTTATGCGTCTACTGTGCAGAAGTCCATTAGGTGTGCGGAGCGTTGTCTTAGGGAAGCACACATCCTACAGAAACAGAGCGAGCACAGCCTGTTGGGACAACAGTGGCCACCGTCCCCGGCAAGGAGCCGCACCACCTCCCGCAGGTAAAAGACAGGTCCTGGGCGCCGGAGCGAAGCACACCAGATGAGGCGAGCCTGTCCTCAGACCGCTGCGCTGCTGTGGGGTCCGCAGCCCTGTGTCAAGGTGTGGGGTGCCGCGGCTGCAGGGCCCTGCCGGCTACTGTGCCTGGTCCTGAATTCTCCCGAGCGGCGCTGGTCGCTGTCCACTGTTCTCCTCGGCCCATCAGGCCTCCACCAACAAAATCGCCAGGTCTGCCTCCCGCACCTCGCACTCCGCACTCACTGCCTTCGGGAGAGCAGTTGCAGACCTCTGCCGGCCCTGGCCCCTGTCCACCACTGCCCGCCAGCCCCCGCCCCCCCCCCCCCCCCCCCCGGNCCCCCCCCCCCCCCCCCCCCCCCCCGTACTGAGCTCGCCAGACCAGCACCAGGCACTGCAATCTGGTGCTCCAGGTACTGCAGGCCCGGGCACCTCTCCGGTGGGAGCCGCTGAGGCTGGAGGGCCGTCCCACTGCACTCCCTGCTCTGAGCTGTGGCTCTGGGCCATCTTCTGCCCTAGAATCATGGCCCCAGGGCGCCTCAGAAGCGCTGCGAGAGCCCCTCTCCCAATCTGTGGTCGGGAAGAGTGCCGGCCTGTCACTGTACCCGCCGCACCGCGCTTTGCGCTTCCGGGCTTCCCCATGCCGTGCACCCCTTAAGCCTCCATCTCGCGTTATCCACAGGGCTCGCCGGTGCCCACCCCAGCCGGAGGCGCCTGGTGGCCCCTCATCACGGCCCCTGGGGCCCAGCCCGCTGCTGCGACACCGCGGCTGGTCTCTCCCCGTGCTGGGCTCTGCTGAAGTGACTAACGCATCTCAGGCTGAGGCTTAACGGCTTCTGGGAGGGGCCCGTGGGGGGTATGGGGAGCGTGGAGAAGCACAGCACGTCCAGCAGGCCAGTGCTCCCCGCGCCTCACGCCGGTCCGCCCCAGTCCCCGCGCACTAAGACAGCACAGCGGGGGAGGGGGGGCCACTCACACGGCCACGGCCGTGCGCAGGAGGCCGCTAGAGGGGCCTGAGCACACAGGGACAGCCATGAGCCTGTCCGGACACAGGGAAGGACCGAAGTGAAGGGTCCACTCGCGCACTTGTTCGGGGCTGGGCGTGCCACACCCATTCCTTCCTCCTCCTCGTCTCGGCCAGTGCCCCACCGGCTTGGTTACAGGACACGCACCAGCCGGGTTACCGGGAAATCCATGTCCACCGCCGCTAAAAAAGTCCAAATACCAGAGGTGCGGGGTGAGAGGCGTCCCCAGGGACAGAGCGGGGAGCGGAGCAGGCGAGCCCGAGACACGCTGCTGGGGCAGCGGCGGGCGGGAGCGGCCTCGGCGCGTGAGGTGCAGAGACACAGGGACCCCAGGCGCAGGCGCAGGACGCAGAGGCAGCCGCTGAGTCAGACCGACAGGGGCTGAGCACAGAGCGTGGGTCTGGCCATTTCGGGAAGCAGTGGACGTGGAGGAAGTGGCGAGGGAGGCGGAGACAGGGCGGCAGGCGGCCAGGGGACAGACACGATGTCCCTGACGGCTCCTCCCCGCAGCTGTGCCAGCCGTGTGACACAGCTGGCCGTCTCCCCCTGAAAAGCCTGCCTTTCCTACTGCACAGCCTGGCCCCGACGGTCCTCCCTGCCCCAGACTTGAGTCCAGCTCACGCCCGGCAGAGGCTGCTCTCCAGCCCCGCCGGCCTCTGCCCTGCTCTCTTGGGTTCAGAAAGCTCCGCACCACCATACGGCCCAAACACCTCCTGGGCAGCGCCCGCCCGGACTGCCTCAGGCACAGCCAGAATGTTTTCCCTCTGTGTTTGCAGGGCATTTTAAACTTTCATGCAAACTTCCTTTTTTTAAAGTTAGTTTATTTCTTTATGCACACAGGAGTTGGGGTACAGGCCAGATGCGTGGAGGGTGATTCACCAGAGACAGAGTGGGGAGCAGAACAGGAAGATCTGCTGCTGAGGGGAGCAGCGGGAGACAGGAGAGGTCTGCTTCACCCTGTGGGTCCCTCCCTGGCCGGGGACCAAACTCGCGCTGCGGTGGCTGCAGAAGCCCCACAGTGGGGCGCCCAACCCGCTGCGCCCCCAGGGAGGCGGGTGCAGACTTCTGTGCGAAGGGTTGCACCGCGATCGTGTTTACCTGGCAGGCACCTAACTGCCTTGCTCAGTCAGCAGACAAGGACAAAGACAGAAAAGAGAGAGAACTCTTTTATTCCCCAAGCCTAAAAGCAGCTTCAGCCTTGTTTTTGTAAGAGGAAAGCTCTAGCTACAATGCAACAAGAAACAGGGCCACCTCTCAGAGCTGAATTAGGCCTTTTTCTTTTTCCGCGGTATGTTTTCTGGACGACCTGTCGCTTCCCTCTATATCTCACGTGTACTAGGCCTCTGAATAAGGCGCCACCTCCGCAGCGCATCACACGGGGTGTCCTGGCTGCTCCCCCAGGGCCGTGAGCGTCCAAGGCCGCGCCGGTGGGCCAGTTGGGGTCTCCCGCGACTTCCCGGCGCCTGCCCTGCCTTCCCGGGGAGGGCGTCTTGGAGGAAACGCTGAGAGGCTGGTGCTTCCCGCGGGCCGGAGGGTCTGAGGGATCCGTCCCACCCCGACTCCACAGCGCCCTTCAAACGCCGGCCGGTCCCTTCCTGGAAGGCCGCGAAACGCCAGGGGCACAGGGCACGCTCCGTGAGGAGACGGCAGAGTCTAGCGCGAGGGCGTGGGGTGCAGGGCGGCCTGTGGCCGCCACCAGGAAAACCCACCAGAACCCCGGGGCGAGCTCTAATAGCAGCGTTTTGTTCTCACAGCCTGAGCTCCAAGTCCATTCACGACCACACCCTTGAGCTGCCCCTGACACCGCAGCTCTCCAGAGGCAGAGTTCTAGAATCTTCCACGTGGCCATGAACCTCGAGGGAGCAATGGAGCATGAGAGGGAAAGCTCTCGGGTGTCAGTGGCCATCGCTCTTGAGCCCCCACAGTAACAGGTGACGAGCGACAGGACCGCGGGGGCAGCCCTGACCGCTGGCTGCCCGAGGAGGAAGAAGCCAGGTGGCTGGCAGAGGGGACATGGTGTGTGTCCTGGCAGGAGAGGAAAGATGAAGGCATTTCTCAAGTTCTTTCTTCTCTTATATCCCCCGTCCACTTCCCTTTATAGGGAATTAGAAGCCCTCACTTTTCACCCATCCACGGAGTCAAGAAGTGTTTTCAGCACGCTTCTCCGGCTGACACGCTGCCCGTCACCAGGCTCAATTATACAGAATTGTGGGCTAGACCAGGGTCGTCATCAGTGTGACAGAAGCTTCTAGAAAGGCACCTAAGCCCCACAGGAAGAGAAAACAATGAGGACGGGACAGCCGTCATCACAGAGGAGCAGCGGGGCTCGCGTGCCAGGTGCTGAGCTGTGCTCTTTCTGTGTGTTGATTTACTCAACACTCACAACAGCTTTATAGGTACGTGACCTTATTACTCCCCCATTATACAAAAAAAAAGAGCGAGAGAGAGAGCAAAATAAGCTGGGAGCCAGAGCGGGTACGTGACCTACGCACAGGCGCAGAGCTAGTTGTGCAAAGCCGAGGCTGACTCTAGCCTGACTTCAGACAGATGCTCTGAACAGCGCCTGCATGGGGAAGGCCTCCCACAGGCGGTGACCGGTGGGATGTGGGGGCCAAAGGACAGGTGTACAAGGGCACAGGCAAAGGAAAGGTAGGCATGGGGGAGGTGCTGGGGCAGCAAGCGGTGCCTCTGGGAAGGTGACCAAGGGGCAGGTCAGGAGACCCAGGAGAGGACGACCACACAAAGGTCAGGAAGGCCACCCGGCTCCCGTGGAGACTGTGCACTGGCTGGGTTCAAGCCGGAGGCAGGAGACCAAAGAAGAGGGTTTGCTGCCGCAGGAAGGCCTGGAGGCTGGACTACAGTGGCGCAGGAGCCAAGGCAGCAAGTTTAAGTCTGTGATGCCGGCACCAGCTAACAGGCCAGATGTGAGCAGGCGAGGGGAGGGTCACGCAGGCAGGCAAGACCTGGCTATCCAGCTGGGGAGGGTGGGGGTGGGGCCATCACTGAGAGTACCCCCTTAGCAGCTCATGTTGCATCCGGGCGCTTCCCAGCACCAGAGGGGGAGGGAGAAGTCGGAGCCTCCCCATGCGGGTCTCTGCCACAGTCAAGCGCAAGAGGCCATTCTACCATGTCCGCGATCAGCCTTCCTGGGAGACCCCCGCGGGCGCGCAGGAGCCGGGGGTGCAGAGTGACGCCCCACCTCTCTGGAGCGGATGTAACAGCGGAGGGAAGGCCCACTAGAGGCAGGAGACAGAGCTCATCTGGGGGCCCTCTCACTGCCCCTTGGGTGCCCTGCCGGGGACAGCCTAAAGACGCGCAGACTGCACGAGGTGCAGGCTTCCGAAGGGGGCCGGGAGGAAAAGGCAGTCTCTGCCAGCCCAGCGGGGGAGCAGCGGACAGGCGTGCAAGGGCACAGGCAAATGGCGAGCACTAGTTCGCGGTACTGGTGGTGCGCGTGCTGCACGTGCAAACCAGCAGTCAGCGCTGAGCGCCTGGGGGGGCGGGGAAGATGCAGGCAAGGGCCAACTGGGGGGGTAGCTTCACACAGAGGAAAAGTTGGGGGCAACTCGCAGAAGAAGACCAAGCGGCCAGGAGGAGCCATGGAGATGGTCGGGTGACTCACGCGGAAGCTAGGTAGGAAGGGCCGGAAGAAGAAGCACCCACGGCGAAGCTGCTCTTGGAGGTGAGAGCTATCCGGAGGTCGTGCCCAGGAGCAAGGGGAAGCGCCAAGCAGCGTGACCTCCAGAGAGGACCTGACAGCGAGCGGAAGAGGGGACAGGAGCCCGGCCCGAGTGCCTGAGACCCCTGGGGAAAGGGGTGTCTGCCCCGAGCTCCTAGAAGCAGCAGCGCAGTTGGCGATTGGCAAGTGGAAGCTGGGGTGGTAGGTCCGAAGCTAGAGGAATCAGAGGAGCCAGAAGGGAGAACGGGCAAGAAGGCAGCGGACAGAAGAGCAAGGGCAGGTGGGGTGGGCAGCAGCCACGCGGAGACGCAGGTTGACACGGCGGGAATACGTGCGCTGGGGGAAGGCAGTGGGCCAGGCCGACGTGCCCAAAGGCGCTCGTCCAGACGCCAGCCCGAAGGCGCCCCGCACTGTGTGGCAGCCTTGGCCACGATGGGGGTGGGCCTGGGGTCCCGCTGGTGTGGCCCCGACTCGCCCCGAGGGTGGTGCTGAGGTGCTGGCACCTGACCGCCCTCGGGAACAGCTTCCTCCTCCCCCCAGAACAGACAGCACCGACCACGGCCCCATCCCACTCCCAAGCCCATCCACGCCTCCTGTGCCGACTTTTGTACCCAAAAAGTTGCATCGGAACACAGCCATGCCGCTAGGGGGGTGCCGTCTGTGGCTGCTGCAGGGCCCCCAGGCCCCAGTGGACAGCCGTGGCCTGAGGGCTGTCCCGCAGAGCTAGAGCACGCACTGGCGCAGGAGTCTGCAGCCGCCGCTGCGTGCAGAGGTCTCATTTCAGAAAGCTGGTGCCGAGCGTGGCTCAGGGATGCGCCAGGGCCACAGTGCTGGAGGAACACTCTGCGGGCGGGTTTCTGCGGCCATCTGAATGGCACTGTCCACGGGCTGTGGGGAAGGGCAGCTATGGTGGGCCTGTGGGTTCAAAGGTCAGGCTCCCAGGACAGTCACCCTCTACCGCCACACCAGTCACCAGCACCCAAAGGCCTGGGGCTGCCTGAGTACAGAGCAGAGGCCCTGGCCCGCGGCCATTTGATGAGAGAAGCACTGCTGAGTGTTTATGCGGGTTTGTCTTTGTTTTAATTAGATGGTAACTCCTCAGGGTAGAACCTGTCTAACCCTCAACTTCTCAGTGTACACTTCGCTAGAAGGGTAAATAAAATAATAACAGGAAACCACAAAACTCTTTGCTAGGAAAGAAAAATAATTATTTTTATTCTATGGAAACCTTTGTGAAGTAGTGGTCAGTAATAACGGGGTGGGGGGGGGATTGGGATTTTGACCAGAGGTCTCTGCCCATTTTAGCATCTGATTAATTTCCTTGATCTGGCTAGGCCAGGGTGTGTATGTGTGTGTGTGTGTGTGTGTGTGTGTGTTTTCATGATGGCAAACTGTTTCAGAAAGATCTTTTATTATATGGTAAGAGCGTAGGAAGGTTCTTCATCCACGCCCTCCCTCCCCCATTCCCTCCCTCCCCCATTCACTCCCTCACCCACTCCCTCCCTCCCTCCCTCACTCCCTCAGTGGTGTGGGCACTAACACCACACCAAGAGCTGTGTCAGTCCTGGGGTTCCAGTGTTGAGAAAAATGGACAGGAGGACTGCCCAGAGGAGGGGGGTGAGGAAAGGCCTCCCCCGGCTCACTGCAGGCTCTGGCTCTAATTCTGGCTCCCAGCTCAGTGCTTGATTCAACTGGAGATTGGCTGCTGGGCCCGCAGTGTCCCTGACATGGAGGTGACCCTGCCCACTGTGGCCACCTTCCCACCGGACCCCTCTGCTAGGCCTGCCTTAGCTCACCCCAGCCCCTGGCTGACTCACCGGCCAGGGGCGGGGTGGCCCAGGAGCTCTCCCGCCAGGCCAGCCCTTGGAAGGCCCCTAAGGCCCCTAAGGGTCCCTGCACTCCAGCAGCCAGCCCTTCCAGTTGGGCAGGAATTTCCTGCCTTGGCAATCCAGAGGCTTCTGTGTTGTTTTATTTTAAATGCACACTTCAACCCCAGGCAGCCCCACCCTCTGTTCTAATTCCATTAAACCTACTCCTCCCGGAATAGATTTTCTGCACTTAGAAAGGGGGGTGGGAGAGAGGGCAGGAGAAAGGCGGATAACCTGAGGGTCCTCCACAGACAGATGAAAACTGAGGCTCCCTCTACCGGTTCTGTCCCCCCAACCCAGAGTGTCGCCTGCAGTCATCCAGTGCTGGGGCCTGTGCCCAGTCTTGGGCCGCAGGCTGGCCGGTCACGTAAGAGAGCTGAAGGAGACAGCGTCACGGGAGCCGCAGTGAGGGAAGCACATGTGGGCATCGGCCCCTTGGCGCGCCCTGCTCTGGACGCAGGCCCCATGGCAACGCCGCCGGCTGAGGCAGTTCATGCCTCATGTGTCAGCTCTGCGGGAAAGACCCGTCCGCAGAACCACCTCTCCCGGATTCCTGGCACTTACAACCTGGGGCAGCAAATCCTTGAAGCATTTTTCACCCTTCCGGAAGCCTCTCTGAGCATACCGTGCTATTCTGTTTTTCTCAGCAAAGCTCACCCAACGGGCTGATGCGGCCTCCACAGGACAGCCAACCCCAGTGCCTGGGGAGTGCTCGACTCCCGATTACTGCTTGTAGAACTAATAAGTAATTACAGCCTCCCATTCTGAACTTTGAAGTAGAAAAAGAACAAACTCTTGAGCCCGGGATTACAGAGAGCTGCTTGCCCTCGCATTAGGTGACATGGTTTCTACTTGTGCTTTTATGTCCCCAGTCTCCTCCCTCCCCAAGCTGCCAGGTTTTTGCTTCTGTTCTGAAAGCTCCTCCCTGCTCCATTAACACTCTGATTCTAATCGGGCAGCTCAGAACTCAGCCTGTTAAGTCAGCCTGCACGAAGGAAACAGCCCCCACGAGAGGCTGCGGCAGATGTGTGACTGTCTGATGCCGGGGCACCTGTGCCCGGTGGGGGCCCCTGAGTCTCAGGAAGCTGCTGCACTGGACGGTAACTTGGCCGAGGCCCAGCTGTCAACGTGGGCTTTTCTGTCCCAAAACAGAAGTGTGGGGCACGTGCGGGCGGCCTGGCTGTGGCAGCTGGCCCCCACCGAGCGCCAGGGCTGACTCCCTGACCTGCCGGCTGGCTGGCGGAGTCCCAGGCCCTGGCCACGCCCGAAGAGTAGGTCCTCCCGAGGCCATGCTCAGAGGAGAGGGCGCCGTCCAGAGCAGGGACGGAGGTGCCCGGTGCGGGGCTGTGAGCGCTGCGCTCCCCGAGAGGGCCTAGAAGCTCGCTCAAGGCCTGAGGCAGAGGAGGGGCCCACAGAGGGAACGCTGTGCGGCTAGAGGGGACCGAGCTCTGTGCACTGGCAAAGGGAGACAGCACTGGGTGGGGCCATGTGGAACAAGAGAAACCAGGAAAGGGTGAGGCTCAGACAAAGCCTTGCAGGTGGGCCCTGCGCTGAAGGCATCTAGGAGAGGGGGGCGGGGGGAGGGCGAGATGGGAGAAGGTCGAGCAGAGTCAACTATGGAGGGGGCTGTGGGCGCTTGGTTGGGAGAGAGCCTCGGGAACCACACCTGAGGGGAGCGATTCTATACCGTTGAAAATGAACAAGGATGCAAAATAATGGTACTTCATTTAAAAATTGTAATTTTTTTAAATCTTAAAAGAAAGCAGCATTTTCTCCACTGAAGACGCAAGGCCAGGTCACCTACCCACCCTCTGATAGGACTGTCCCTGCAGCTAGGAAGGAGCCCCTCCCTGGCACATAATTAGGTGAGATAAAGCCATGACTAAGGGGCAGGGCACTAACTAACCACCCTCCAGGATGATGGATAAGGGGCCACAGGCGTGAGGAGATAAGAATGCAGGTAAGAATTCAGAGGCGAGTGACCTCATGGAAAGAAGGGAACCAGCCCCTTAATGGTGCTGGCTCAGGCCGCTCCACTCCTAGTGCGCCTCTGCTTCTTGGGGCGCAGCCTGCAGCTCCCAGGTGGGTTGACTCCCTCGTGTGAGCTGCAGAAGCTGGAACAAACTCTTGCTTGGCCCCTGCAGGACCAATCCCCATCCTTTCTAGTTCCGGTAACACGCCCAAAGGCCCTTTTTCTTCCCTCTGGCTTCAGGAATCCGCCAGCCTATTAATGACTTCCGGAGAAGTCAAGCCTGACCCTGAGGGCCATTTATCATCCTGCATCATAAAAGTGTCCTCCTGGGCTACACCTCTCACCACGTCCTCCAGGAAAAGTGCCTGCTCACAGACCCCGACCTCTCAGCGGCTGGTGCCCTGCACCACAGGGTCCATACCAGTGGGCCCGTCCAGACAGGCTGCGCCTGGCCTGGACATTCAGCGCATGGTGGGCCTCTATCTGCTGGTGCTCTGGTTCAACAGGCTCCCCACCGGCTCCTGCTCCGGGAGAGTCGAAGTTTCTTGCATCATCTAATGCAGCAGCTCTGAGCACTTCCCAGTTCCCGCAGCTGTGAGGATTTCAACTCTGTGCTCAATAGCTCGATAAAGACATGGAAGCCAACGGGTGGAAACCCTGACTCTGAGTTCACCAAGAAATCATTCAGCCTTCCCATCCACATCCTCGCCGTCTCCAGAAAGCCGATGAAGGCAGAGCCAACTGTCCAGAACAGTGAGGAAGGAGGTGAGGAGACTAGCCTCACACTGCTGGCCCCCACCCTGAGAGGCCCCGCCAACTACCTGCTGCCAAGCAAACTCGACCATTCCCTTCCCCTGCATGGGGACAGGGCAAACCGTTCTGTGTTGGGTAAAGGAAGGACAGCCCAGGGGCAGAACTCGAGCTTAACCAAGTCAGCCCAGGGCCTCCCAGGTGACCCGCCCCGACCCAGCCCAGGCAGGTGACCAGTGGAGCCCTTTGGGATGCAGAGCTTGGGTGTGTGGGGAGTGCGGGTCCCCCTGACTGGTGTCTGGGAGAGCGTCTCAGATAGCGGAATCTTCGCGCACTTGGCTTTTCCTGGCTGCAGCAATAGGGCTTCCACAACTTCCCTTTGGAGAACCGAGGCCGTGACTCTAAGTGCCAAGTGAATCGAGGCCTTTATAAACTTTTGATGTTTCCCTCTGACTCATTTTCCATCTCACAGATGAGCAACACAGACTCCTTCAACTCTAAGAAAAATTCTTTGAAAACTTTTCATTCTAAAAATATGTGGTATACACTGTATTTTCCCAAATCAAATTGTGCAGTAGTAAATCAGGCTTGCATACAAATTTTAATGTTTCCATTGCATAGAGGATTATGTTTTTTGAAGCAAATAGCTATCTTCTGGTATTATCTCTTTGAACAGCTGTATTAAGATACAACTGACATTCAGTAATAGAAACTATTTAATTTGTTAATTTGAAAATTTTTGATTCACAAATATAGCCATGAAACAATCACCACAATCAAGATAATGAACATACCCAACACCCCCTAAACATTGCTTGTGCTCTTCTGTGATCCCTTACCATATCCTTCTTCCTCCCTAGTTTGCATTTTCTAGATTTTTATACAAACTAAATTCCAAATCGTGTGCTCTTTTTGTCTGGATTCTTTCATTCAGCATAATTATTTTGAGGTCCATGCCATGATATCAGGTATGTCAAAGTTCGGTCCTTTTCACTGCTAAATAGTATTCCAAATTTGGATATTCCACATTTCTCTTCATTTGATAGGCATTAGAGTTGTTTTCATCTAGTGGTTATTACAAAATAAACTACTATGGACATACATGTACAAGTCTTAGCATGGATATATTATTTCATTTTTCTTGGGCAAATACCAAGTTGTAGAATGGTTAAGTCACAGAGCACAATATTATTTTCTGAGTATACCTGAATACCTAGATATTGTGCTTGGCGGAGAGCATGACACACGCTTGCAGGTGTTTACAATGGCACCAAGAACCGAGATTCCCTGAGGGCGGTGGGCGCAAAAGGGGGGAGGGCGGGGTCCCAAGGACCCAGGTGCAGTGTGCTTAGCACTTCATGTTGGGTATGACGTGACAGCGTACAGTTAACTGAAAGTGAACCTGTACTCCTAAAATATAAAAGTGTTGTGAACTGACACTACATCAACTTAAAAAAATTATTTCCTTAAGATCTTTTACATTCTACTACAGGTAAAGTTTACCTCAAAAGGGAAAAGGACTGTAAACAAATGTTAAATTCTGTTACTGATAAGTATCTGAAGGACTTACATGCTCACATATTCAACTTACTTTGAAACACACAAAAATAAGGCAAGTTGATAAATGAATAAAGGGGTGGATGATAGAGTAGAACGTTAATTAACAGTTACAGATGGGAGGCATGTGGATGTACACGACATAATTCTTTCCATTTTTGTAGGTCTGATATTTTTCACAACCAAATGGTGAGAGAAACCCTCCTAAAAGTAATAACAAAATACAACTCTTCAGAAGAATAAACAAATGAACAGAAAATTTGAAATAAAGAAAAACAAATGGATAAAGAAAAGAAGAAGGGATATTCACTTTCACTTTCACTTTGAATCAACATATAAGGGAGAAATAGTAGGAAAAATGAATGTGTAAGGATATGTATTGTTCTTTGGTTGACGATAGAAAATGGGCTGGGGGGACAAAAAGGAAAAAAAGAAAAACAATCCAAACATCCTCCCCAAGGCAGTGGTTCAATAAATGACAGTGTGCCCGGGCCAGAAGCCCACACCACAGAGGGAAAGAGCAGGAAGGTTCTGAGTCTGGTGAGAAAGCGCTCCAAGGCCTACCATTCATTTTAAAAACAGGCATCACAGGGCCTCACTGGTGGCGCAGCGGGTTGAGCCTGCACTATGAAGCATCCACGGCACAGTAGTGCCAGTTCGATCCCCAGCCAGGGAGAGGACCCACACGGCGCAGCAGACCTCTCCTGCCTCGCCCACTGCTCCCCTCAGCAGTGCGTTTCAGTCCATCTGCCTGTTCTGCTCCCTGCTCTGTCTCTGGTGAATCCTCTCACCTCCCTGGTGTCTGGCCTGTACCCCAGCTCTTGTATGCATAAATACATAAATATTTAAAAAAAAAAAACAGGCATCACAGAATGAATTGCA
This sequence comes from Galemys pyrenaicus, assembly GCA_019455555.1. Lineage (NCBI taxonomy): Eukaryota > Metazoa > Chordata > Mammalia > Eulipotyphla > Talpidae > Galemys > Galemys pyrenaicus. The sequence continues at coordinate 1,574,956 of JAGFMF010011760.1, read as the reverse complement.
TATAATGACCATTTACACAAAAAGTAATATTCAAACTGTGTGTGCGCACAGATGCACAGAAAAAAATGTCCCAGTGCACACATGTTCTATCCATGAACTTATGTTGGGAAAGAATGTCACTGGAGAGAGCGGGAAAGGAAGTCAACAGGACATTTAAGTTTCTATGCTGTAGACTTCTCTATTATTTGGACTTTTTACAATGAACATACAAAATTTGGTAACTTTTTAAATTACCTAAATTGACCCAAGATTCTAATCATGAATAGTATTCAACTATTCCCAGACCACATGTAATAATTGCAAAATTCCATCAAGAATGTACATATTTTTCCTACCTAACATCAAAAGCCTAAAGTCTTTCAGAAAAGACATCTGGTGCTCTTTTATGGGATTTTTTTTTTTTTAACTTTCCATCTGAATATCTCAGCATTCATGTCTACTAAGCCAAAGGGTCACAAGTTTCTACATCATGTGAAAGTTCTTTCTTCTCCCAACTGTATCCCCCTGGGGCTTAACCCAGTTCTGGATGAGAAGCCTGGACCCAACAGAAGCCTCATTGAGAGAAAAGATCTGAAACATAATGGGACATCTTTGCAAATGCCAGCGATGAGATGGGTCAGGGAGGGAAGGGTTTTATAAAAATACTGCAGCCAAAGAAAAGAGGAAGAACAAGCAGAAGGAAGATCGAGGTGGAGGGAGAAAGACTATGAAAGGGCTGTGAGTTCATGGTCTGCCACAGTCTGACCCTGGGAGACTCAGAGGAAACTTCACCTCCGAGGGAGGCATGCACACGACCTGCAGCTAGCTAGCTCCACACAGGAATCCAAAGGAGACTTTTGGGAGCCAGACAGATGGGAAAAGCCTCCTTCACAGTGAAAATTCTAGCTCTGCAGATAGGCAGAAATGGAAAGAGGAGAAGGGAGAGCTGAGTGGGGATACACTCTGGAAGATTCCATACCTGCAAGGAGCAAGAGCCCGCCCATGGAGAACCGCAGAGCATTTTATAGTCATTGTTTTCGTGAGGGGGGGGGGACTTGGCTTCCCCCACCTGTGGCTCCCTGGATGGGAACTGGATGACCGTAAGCTGGGACCTGGCAGAAGTACCTGTGTCCAAGAGAAGCTGCAATGCAGCCAAGACAAGAACGTGTTAAAATAGGACATGTTTCTGATCAGTGCTGTTGAAAGAAAAACTCCCCTGTGCTTTTGAAGGAGGGTGGGGTTCCCAGCTCACCCACGCCCTCATTTCACATGGTCAGTTCACACAGCACACATGCACGCACACACTCACAGGACACTTAATAAGTGCCAGAACACTGTGATTTCAACAACACACAGCATGACCCTCTTCCCGAGAATCTCACAGCCTGGTGGGTAAATGTTTATGACATGATGGATATTTGCACAGAGTCAACAGAGATAACTGCTGGGAAGGAAAGAAACAGGCCCAGAGTTGCAGAAGGTGAGCTCTGAGCTGTGCTTTAAAAATGAGCAGCAGCTCAGGAGAATCTAAAGATGAAAAGACTGGGAGAAATTACTTACAAAAGACTAATCTGACAAAAGACTGCCTTGCAAAATATTTTAAAAACTTAACAATAAAAATACAAACAACCTGACTTTTTAAAAAAAAAAAAGGGCATAAGACCTTGTCAGACACTTCACCAAAAAAGACAGACGATGAAAATAAGATGTGAAAAGACACTCCACATCACTTGTCACCAGGAAATTGCAAATTAAATAATGGATGAGCTAGAAGAATTAACATGGTTAAAATGACCATCTTACCTAACACAATACACAGACTCAATGCAGTCCCTATTAAAATCCCAATGGCATTCTTTATAGAAATAAAGCAAAGAAAAATCATACAATTTATTGAAACTACAAAAGTAACAAATAACAAGACAACCCTGGGAATAAAAAGAGAAAAATTGGAGGTATCCTATTCCTCAAACCACAGTACAAAACAATCAGAATCAAAACAGCATGACATCGATGGAGACACACAGATCGATGGAGATGAGCTGAGAACCCAGAAATAAATGCACACAAATACAGACAATTAACTTATGAACAAGGCGCTAAGAGCATAAAATGGAGAAAGGAAAGTCTCGTCAGACTTTCCTAGGGCCACACCCGGAGAGCGGCTGCTGCTCTGGCGGCTTCTTACGCGGGAGGTAAAGGAAGCCGGCAGGGTGCCACTCCATTGCCAGCTTGCTCAGGCAATGGTGCTTGGAGGACACTGCTCAGTGCTCAAGGAAAATCTGTTCAGCAAACAGTGCTGGGAAAGCTGGACTGCCACATGCAGCGGGACAAAGTGAGACCGCGCTCTCACACAGCGCGTTTGCCAAACCACAGGACACACACCGCCACACCTGCACCTGATGCAGGCCTCGGACTTCGTGGTAACAGCTATCAGCACTGGTTCGCTGACTGTGGCAAATAGGGGAGGCTGTTCTGGGGCGTAGGAACCTTGGGCACTCGCTGTGCTTCCTACTGGGTTCTGCTGTGAACCCAAAACTGCCCTACAAGAAAATCCTATTGATAAGAGGAAAACACAAGGTACAACTCTGGCTACACACAGGCCAGCGTGGGGGCCCCCTTTAGGTAAGAGCCGCAGGCAAAGCCGAGCCCTCTGGATTGCAAGAGATGCCGTCATGTGAATAAACACAAAGACCTATTTTAAAAGATCATAATTACACTTGATGAGCTCGCCCAGAGATAGAGGCTGGGAAGCAGATGATGAACGTAAGGCCCTGAGCACCCAGAGGTTCTAGCGTAAATGCCCGTATGTGTGGCCGGCGATGACATCCTCCTCCACTCCACCGCCGGCGTCATCAACAGCATTCCAGGAAGGGAGCGCACCCCAAGGCACAGAGACAGAAAACCCCATAAAGTCGCTGAGTGTTCAGGTGCGTGATCCGGACACAGGAGGTGAGGCGGGCAGAGACAGGCCCGGTCTTGCAGGCCCATAATTACCCGCAGAGGATTGTGGGCAGCGTGTTGTAGATAAGCGAAAGAGTCATAAGCAAGAGAGTGCGTGGGGTGAAATTCGTGTTTCTGAAAGGCTGGGGGAGGGAGCCCGCCCAGAGGCAGCGGCCAGGGCCGGGGGGAGGAATTCTGCTGTCCTGAACCGAGCAGCAGGGGACAGAGGGCCGGAGACGGACACTGAGTTGGGAGAATGGCCACTCTAGCGACCCCTTCGATGTGGTGATGGAGCCAGGAGAGCGGGGTCTAGGATTGCATCTGCGTTTCCCGTTTCAGTAAATGAGACACTCAGGGAGGCGGGAAGAGGCAGCCAGGGAAGAGGAGGGGACACAGGGCACACGCGCGGTCTGTCCACGCCACTTGCCCCTGGTCCTGGGCATCACGCGCCACCAGCGACCGCACCAGAACACTCGAGAGCACTGAGGCCGGCCCGCCGCTGCGCTGCGCCTCCCCCGCTTTGCAAAGCTCAGACAAGCTCGTGCCGCAGACACCTGCTCCGAGTCCAGCAGAGGGGCAGAGGCTTCCAGAGGCCACAACAAGTGGGGGCGCAGTCTAAACCCGAGCCTCTGTCAGCACACGGCCCCCAAAGCAAAACGCTGCGCACCGCGACTCACGAGCCGCCGCCTCCAGCCCTTCTCCGCGGTGCGACCTGAAGCAGGGACGCGTCTGCACCAGCCCCACGGGCGAGAGAGCGCCCCTCAGCCGGCCGTCAGCAGGACACCTGCACAGGGACCCCACGTCCTAAGCACAGCCCCCCTTGCTCCCCGGAGGCAGGCCTGGGCGGGTCTAAATCCACACAGGGCCTCCCCTGCCCGGGAGTCGGCTCCACTCCCTTCCCGCGCCACCGCCCGAGGTGGTCCCTTCCAGCTGCGCCCCTGCCCGAGGTGGTCCCTTCCCGCGCACCTCACCTCCCTGCCTGAGCATGCGCTCCGCCTGGAAACGAACAAGGCGAGGTTTTCATTCAAAAAGAACTGAGGGTAAAACTGGACCAAAAGGAAATGACTGAGGCGTGTGTTGGCAGACTTGTCGTGACGACGGGGACGTGGGCCCTGCTTCCTCAGCAACGCGACCGTGGCCACAGCGCCCGTGGCCACCACCGGCTTCTAGCACCGCAGCCCCAAGTGCCGGTTCTCGGGCAAGCGAGGCCTCAGCGCAGGGTCACTGCCGCGCGAAGCGAGAGACGCCGGCGCCGCGTCCGCCTGTGTGCCCGACCCGCGCACCTCGCCAGCAGCTCGCCCGGGCGACTTTCCCACCGCTTTCCAACGAGACCGTCATCCCCCATGTTTGCAGTGATTCTCACCTTCCAAACAGCGGCTCCGAAATTCCAGAGCCACTGTCATGCGAGCAAACTGAGTTAATGACTTAACCAGCACTTCCTGAGCACCTACTTCCTGCCAGGCTTGGGGTGTCCCAGGGAGACCGGAGATCTTAGGGGGTGTGGGCAGTGACGCTGTGACAGGCGCACATGGGCCTGTGCTGGGGGAGTAGCCCCCCCAAGGGCCCGCAGGGCTCCCGGGAAGACCCGCCCCCCCCCCCCCCCCGGAAATGGCACTGAGGATGACACCAACGGGTGAGTCGCAACAAGCCAGAGGACGGAACCCCGCGAGGAGGCAGAGGGCCATCTGGGGCCCAAAGAAAGGGGGTGAGGTTCAGGTGCAGAGGCTGGCTCTGCGGCAGGTGTCCATCCAGGTGGGCTGAGTCCCGCACTGGGTGAGCTGGGAAAGCAAGTGTGTCTGCAGGGGCAGCTGCTGGCAGCTTGCAGACAGGTGCGTGCCCGTGAGTGACGCGGCTCACCAGCGGGCAGAGGGGCCAGCGGGTCACCTGGCTGACCGTGCTGTGCTTCCTTTGTCCTGGTGCCTAAGATGAGGCGCTTCCAGTACAGAAGTTCGTGCAGGACAAGCATCCCCCGGAAGAAGGTGCAGGAGCTGCACTCACTGAGCACGGAAAGCGCAAGTCCTGGGCTAGATGGTGTCTGCGGGGGCAGGTTCCCGTGGCTGTGCAGAGACGAGGGGCCCTGAGCCAGCAGAAGCCCCGAGGTCCCACGTGTGTGCAGCACATCAGGGCCGAGCCTCGCCCACGCCGCCCGCCCTCGGAGCACACGGCCATGAGGCCGGCCATGCTGTGACGCTGCCACTGTTCTCCGGGCAGTCCCAGCGGGCACTCAGAGTCCCCTTCGGGCTGCCTCCCCCTCGGCTAGCCACCTGGCCCCCGTCTGCCGCATGACACGACGCACTGGAGTGAAGGCAAGAAGCAGCTGGGCCGTGACCCCGCAAGCAAGCACACGACGCGGGCCAGAGAGACGTGGGCTGGCGGGGCAGGCCGGGATGCCCGACTGAGCCTGTGGGGCAGCCTTGGGGCAGCGCCCGGGACGGCAGCTGGAAGGCTCAGGGTGCGGCTGCGAGTGTGGCGGGCACACCTGGGCAGAAGACGCAGCGGTGCGGGCGTGGTGCTGGCGGGCCGGCTGTGGCTGGGACCCGGAGGCTGCAGGACCGTGTCGCAGACCAAACCAGGCACTTCAGCTCCGGGAGCAAGACAAGAAGCGCCTCAAGAACGGAGCCGAAATGGGGCCTGGACCCAAGAGATGAACAAGGAACCCCCGATTGATAAGGCGCGCCTCTGATGAACCACGCCAGCAATAAAACTCCTCAAATAAGAAAAAAGTGGTCTCGGGTTTTTCAGGCACACGTGCATCTGTGTCCTCGCTGCATCACAACGGGTGGGACTAAGTGCCGTGGGCTGCTCTGGCCTCCCCCAGCCTGACGCTCCTCGCGGGCAAGCCGGAAGGAGGGGTCTGGGGACAGACCAGCTCCTGCGGCGCTCCCACAGGGGCCTGCTCCCTAAGACGGACACGGATACGCTTCACTGCAGACCACCTCACCCAGGCTGTCGGCATCACTAGTGGTCTCGGCAGAGAGCGCGTCTGGGGCAGAGACCGGGAAGACGCGCTGTCCACTGTAAGAGAGCTGGACTCCGCAGACTCGGGACCCGCTTCTGTCATGAAAGTGCCTTCCCCGGCGGGGCCGCCAGCCCGCCCTGCACATCTACCCGACAAATTCGACTCCTTCCTTCGACCACCCAGCTCAGAGCGAAGATGGAGAGCAGATAAAAAAGTTCACGCTAAATATGAATGTGCTCCGCTACCAGTAACTCACAAATAAATATTGTCACTAACCAAACACTGTGCCTTCAAGATGCCACCGCTGCAAACCAAAACCACAAGGAGACACCAGCTCACACCCACACCGGAGAGAGCGGCACACGAGAAAGCTACTGGCAACAGCAAATGCTGAGGGGGGTGGGGATGCCAACTGCCCCAGACACCAGGAAAGCTGGGTGGAGGCCCCCAAAACTCTCAAAATAGATCTACCATATGATCCTGCAATCCCACTCCTGGGACTCTACCCAAAGGACACAAAAACACTAATTTGAAGGGAAACCCGCACCCCGATGTTTCCTGCAGCGCCCTCCAATAGCCGAGCCTGGAAGTAAGCTCACTGCCCGGACACAGAGGCCTCGGTGAAGACGTGGTCTATACACGGTGGGAAGCTACCCAGCGCACAACAAAAGATAAACTGACGCCATTCGCGGCAACGCGGATGGAGCCGGAAGGGATCGTGCTCAGTGAAACAAGTCAGAAGCAGAAAGACAAACATCGGATGGTCTCACTTATAGGGAAACTGAGCAAAGGGTCAGGGAAAAGACAAACCTTGCAGGCTGGCCATAGGTCTGAGGCACTCAGCAGGTGTGGGGGAGGGAGACGGGCCTGGACGGGGGTGAGGGGGAAACAAGGGACTGAGGTGATGGCTCGTGGGTACTGTGGTGACGAGGGGAGACATCCAATACCATACCAAAGTGGACAACAGCATAAGAGAATTTAAAAAACAAATCAATAGAAAAAAGATTCCAGCTCATTTCTTCATCTCATTACGACCTTTTAAAATCTCCCAGGACAGTGGTTAGCCACATAATGTCTACACATTGTCCCCCGAAATGGATGCTTATTTCTTGCATGTCACTTTTAGTCCCTGCCTCAATAATTACTGTGTGAGGGCTGCGACCGTGTCTCGCCCCTTCTGGACTGGGCACCCACAGGTACCCTACGTCGAGATGCCCAGTAAACACTTGTAAACTGACTGAGTCTCATATGTCACCTGCTGCACAATGATCACCAGAGAAACTTCAGGAAAGTCAGTGGGAAGGAATGCTAATTGCTTTTAATCAGCTCTATGGTCTCTGCGCCCAGCCTCGCAGCCTGCAGAGGAGGCGGGCTGGTAAAAGCTGTTTGTGGGCTGCAGCCTATTGATTCATCTGAAGGGCTGACTTAGCAGCTCATAGATATCTGCATCAAGTGCATCATCAAGCACAGACTCAGCATTCATAGACGCAGTGCACTCTGCAGAGGCTCACATGAGTTACTGCCAGCAGCTCATGGCGTACAACAGGCCACCTGCCCACCCACAGGAAACAGTCAGACCTCAGAGGCCACATCTTCACCCTGTTCCTGGGCTCTCTGAGCCACAGAGTGTGTTATTTATTCCAAAAAGATGCGAATGGAATTAAGTTCTGAGCTATTATGGTCCGCGAGCAGTCCCGCTTACGAGCAAAGGCAAAAGCGGCACGAGCCAGAATCAAGCCCTGGGACCACAGTTTGCGTGCTCCTGCCCCTTAGGGCATCTCCTCTTGGGGCACGCGGACAGTTCACTTCCTCCGGGCACCTGCCTGCAAGGTGGGCAGAGGCGCTTGGCCCGACCTCATGGCTGGTCCGACTGCTTTGCATCTGAGACACACAGTTACCAAGAGCTGGAAGGCTCTTCACGAGCGAGGCTGAAACGCTTCGGGCTCGGCAGTCACCAGCACAGACCCCGGAGCTGGCGCCACCGTCCCACACGCGTGCCAGCGAGGAGCCACGGCCGCAGAAGCCGGTGCACCCAGCGGCATTTTCACATTCCATCTCTGTGTCTGATCGGTGGAATGGCTGGAGGAGGTCACCCCAAGGGGCCCCCCCACACTTACCCACCATGAGCCTTAATTTGGACTTTAAAATAAATCCAGGGCCTCCCTGGTTGCTCATGAGGTTGAGTGTAGCACTGGGAAGCATCCGCAGCCACTGCACGCAAGTTCTATCCCCGGCCAGGGAGGGGACCCACAGGGCGCAGCAGACCTCTCCTGCCTCCTGCTGCTCCCCTCAGCAGTGTGTTTCAGTGGATCCGCCTGTTCTGCTCCCCGCTCTGTCTCTGGTGAGTCCTCTCACCCCTTGCCCCACACCTCTGGTCTGTACCCCAGCTCTTGTATGCATAAGTAAATAAAATCTTTAAAATAAAATAAACCCCAGTTCTCAGGAACCATGACTACCTGTGAAATTATATGTATGCGTCTGACCCATTATAAGCAGTCAGTGAATATTAATCCACTTTTCTACTACCTAGTAAAAAGTGAGTGCCGCCAAACCAACCCGGGAGGCAGTGCCGGCGAGACACGACAGCCAGCCCCACACATGCTGCCCCATCCAGCCGCGACCTGGTGACCGGGGCGGAGGACAAGAAGAAAGCAGGCCCCCGCTGAGGCTGCAGAGGCGGTGCGGGGCGCAGACCTCTGCAGGGAAGAGGCCCGAGCAGAGCGGGTGCTGGTGTTCCAGAGAGTCGCAGGGTATCTCCGGTGGTGGACACCTGCAGAGAGCACCCACCTGGGGCAATGGACTTCGGCCATCTGTTTTTCCCACTAGAACCTGAGGGATCTGCAGCCTGAGGGGATGCTAACAGGCCAGCCCAGCGCTGAGGACAGCAGGCGGCTCCTCCACAGCCCCGCTGCAGGCCGCTCGTGCCAGGACGAGGCCGAGCACGCCTTCCCGGATCACGATGCCCAGAGCTCACCGAAAGCCAGAAACAATGCGGCCGATCTCACAAACCTCTGTTATTGTTGTTTACACCTCAGAGGTGAAACTCTAACCTTGGGCAAGTCAAAATACACTCTCTATAAATTAAGCCCAATTACACCCGACTCCAGATCTCAGATCTGCCCAGACACGAGCTTTGGCTCTTCAGATCAAAGGCCCAGCTCCTCTGCCATCTGTGCTGTCATGAAGCAAGAATTCCACCTCTTGCCCTCTTCCCAGCCGGCTGCAGCCTCCACGCCCGCCAGAAGACAAGCAGGCGGCGGCGCTCAGTGCCTTCGTGGCTGGTGACAGCACAGAAATAAGGCTGGGAAGGAGACTGGCGAAGCTCTGACTTAAGTCACTGAAATTTATTGAATAAGCCAATCTCTCAAGACCAAACCTCCGCCGAGGAGACTCTTCTGGCGCCGTATCAGATGGACGAGTGTGCCGGCCGTACCAGCGCTAATGTCTTAATGAGTGTTTTTGCTTCTTTTACTCAAGGGCCTTGGAACCCTGCGATGAAAGGCCAAGGAGCCCAAAAGGGGCTAATAACAGTCTGTGAGTGTCATTATCCTCCCACAGAGACACCTGCCATGCAAGGCCAGAGGGGACTTCGCAGCCTGAGGCACTCAGGTGCCTAAGTTTTTGCTGCTTCAGAAAACCGCCCAGAGCGAGCACAGCACAGAGCAGGAGGGAGCAGGGGCAGCGACGGGCATGCTGAGGGGCCCGGCCGGCTGGACCAGGTGGCAGGGGCTGCTTGCCGCACCTCTCATTTCTCCCTGCCGGCCACGTTTTACATTTTCCAGATGAGGAAATTGAGGCAGAGACACAGGAGACCTGGTCAAGCTTAGCCCACCCTGGATGACACAAGACAGGGCTTGAAGCCAAGTGGAAAGCAAGCGCGGAGCCCTGGCCACCTGACGAAAGACCTCCCAGCCGGCAGGAACAGGCCTCCCGCCCCTCCCCTGCCCCTCCCCCCCTCATCGCTGAAGCACCTCCTACCCGCCGCGTCCCCTCAAAGTAAGTGGACTGAAGCTGAGTGTCTGTTTCTGGAAACCAAGACACTGAGGGGAAGAGCGGCTAGAGGTGAGGGGGAGCTGCAGTTAGGCCCGGGCCTGCCTCCATGACAGTGGGGACGCCCCGGGCGGCGGAAGGGCAGCCACCGCCAGGACGAGGAGTGGTGAGAGGCCTGTGGCCTGGGCAAGAGCAGACCCAGGGGACAAGCACCGTCCTCCAGCCTCGCCTGTGCCCAGGGTCGGAAGCCGCCTGGGGGCCCAGGGAGAGCACTCACATGAAAACCTAGGCGCTCAGCTCCGCCATGCTCAGCTCCGCCATGCTCAGCGCCATGACCACTAGTCGGAGACGGCAGGAGGGAGAGGGAGGACGGGGAGCAGAGCGGGGAGGGAGGAGCACAGGGCTGGGGTGGTGGCGCTGGGGGATGGGCGATAGGAATCCTAAAGGGGCTACACCAAGAGAAGCAAGCAAACGTTAAGAAAATACATTAATGAATAATTTTTAAATATGAGGCAAAATGCAAATAAATAAAGTTTCATTTTATGAGCTTCAAAAAAAACCAGTGGCAGGCGGGTCTCAGCGGAGAGGCCTCAGCACAAACGCGAAGACGCCCGGTGTCCACGCAGTGACCGTCCCCACTCCCCGGAGACCCGCTGACGACGGCCGTCACAAGCTCAGGCGCACAGCGCCTCGGCGGGGACAGCGTGCAGGCCTCGCATGCCTCCGAACACAGCAGGTCGTCGTGAGTATCTGGCTTCTTCAGGCTGAGGGGCTGTCCCGCTGCATAACAACAAGCCCCCTCTGGGTGTTCCCCCCCCCCCCCCGCCCACTCCACACCCTCGTTCACGAGCCCCGGGCAGACAGCGACCAGGAAAAGCAGCAAAGCACCGTTTGCCTTGCAGCGCCGTGGCCTGCCGCCGCAGGTGGGAAGTGGCCGGGCCTCAGACAGCCTGTCCCCGGAGCCCAGGAGCTTGACCAGAGAGCCCAAGTTCAAAGGGGAAGGGAGAAGGAGAAGGGCCCGGATCTCGCAGCCCGGGGACAAGCCCCGACACGGCTGTCTCCGGGCGGTGGCCCTGCGTGCTCTGCTTGGCGCTTTCACGTAAGAGAAAATGAATCTCACGCACGTACACACACGACAGACAGCACAGGCATAGGGACTGAAATTGGTATTTCTTGACTACCATTTACAGGAAGGGAGGAATGAAGAGCAAAAGCAACGGGAAATGGAAAAAAGAAAGCACCCCCCGTAAAAAAGAGTTACAGGGGAGAGAAGTCGGTAGAGGCTCGCGGGAGACGGACGCCCACTCGGCGCTGCCTGGCAGAGGAGAGGCCTCACAGGTCCTCCTCCATCTGGCGCCTCGGCTCTCGCCAGCGGGGGCTTCACTGGGGCTCGGGAGCACTGAGCCCACCTGGCGGGGCACCAGCCTGCTCAGCAAGGGGACTTGACGCAGCCTCGTCTTTCTGAGCTGTCCAGTCCACGCGTGGACGCCTTCAGGACAGCATCTCCAGGGCTTTCTCTGGCTCAGATGTTCAGTGACTGCATGATGGAAGTCTAAAGGCGTAACGGCCCCGGAAACTTCTTTCTCCAGGTTAAGTAACAAGGTAGAGAAAACAGCAGGAGGGAAATCTGTCAGGAGCTTTGGAAGTGTTTATGGAAAGGAACAGAGGCAAGAAACCTAAGCAAGGAAGGCTCCAGACTTTCCCGAGGGACCGATTGCCTGTGTGCTGCTCCCGGGCTATGGTCACTCCCGGGAGGGCAAAGCACGCTCAGGTAGTGCCCTCTCTTCGGCAGATCTTGAAAAACGAGGCGCCAGAGGGTCACGGTGAGCAGGATGGTGGTCTCCCCCGTGGGGCGAGGAGGCATAGACGGGACACCCACATGCAGCATCGGGTCCAGCCACAGGTTCCACGCCCCGGGCAGCACAAGTGGGCGTAGACACCACCAGCCACAGCAAGGACACCAGAAGAGAAATTAGCAGAGCCCAATGGGCAGGAGAGATGTCTGCAGAGAAGACCCGGAAAGACAGACGGTTGGGGGTTGCCAAGCACCCCAGTACCACCGGGAAAGTACAGGGTCCTCATCAGCTCCCCAGCCAGCCAGCTACTGCCCAAATGCCTGCGGGGGCAGCATCTCCGCAGCTGCAGAACAGCCAGGTTTGGGTCTGCGCTGGTCGGGAGTCTGGGCACTGGGGAGCCAGGGCTACTAAAGAGGCACACCCCAAAGTGCCCTGGGCGCAAATTCCCCTGGCTCAGGGGAGTCTCATGCTTTGAGCGTAGCTGACGGTCATCTCTGGGCACACAGCCCGACAAAGCCCACCCGCAGGGGGGTGACATCGCTGAAACCCACGCGGCCTGCTGCCCGCGTGCTCGCAAGTATGCTACCTGGCAGGTACACAGGTACGCTATCCAGCAGGTACGCCACCCGGCAGGTACACAGGTACGCAGGTACGCTATCCGGCAGGTACACAGGTACGCTATCCGGCAGGTACGCAGGTACGCTATCCGGCAGGTACACAGGTACGCAGGTTCACTATCCAGCAGGTACACAGGTACGCAGGTTCACTATCCAGCAGGTACACAGGTACGCAGGTTCACTATCCGGCAGGTACGCTATCCGGCAGGTATGCTACCTGGCAGGTACGCTAGCTCATTGGTGCGCAAGACGGCTGCGCGATGTAAACACAGCTGGTGTCACCACCCCCTTTTTCAAAAGAAGAAAACTGAGGCTCAAGCAACCTGGAGACACACACGCTGCCCCAGTGGGAGTGTCCAGAGCCACGCGCGGCAGCACGGAGGTCCTCGCCGACATGGGCAAGGGGAGCACCCCTTGCAGGGGTTGGTCCCCGCTAGGGACAGTGGCTGTCCCTACCCGCAAGCCCCCAAGCATCTCCTCCTCCGTGAACGCTGGCCGGCTGGATGTGCGGAGGCAGAACACGCGCGAGGCCAGCGCCAGGAGCTGGTACCACGAGTATCCTCCCACGGCCCCTGGGGCAGCAGGTACGCAGGTCCACTATCCGGCAGGGCGACTGTCCTTCAGCAGGGCGAGAAAGAAGCCACCACAGCCCACCGGGCTTGGCTTCAGAGGAGACTTCCGAGCCTGTATAACAAGCTTGCAGTTCCTGGCAAGTCTCCGGCCGCTCCCTCCGCACCACCCGCAGGACACAGCTCTGCAGACGCACAGGGCGGGCGCGTTCCCGACAGCCCCTGCTGCGCCCTGGCTCCAAGGAGCTTTAAACACCCACAAAGTCCTCACCAAGCCCGGCAGGACCCGACGGCCACAGCGAGCATGCTCTTCGTTCTCAAGGACTCACGGACTTAGCAAGTTCCATGTGGCACAACATGCTGGACAAAATTCTGGGAGCAATAGGAACACATGACTAAGTTGCCGTGGACCACCTCCCCACCAAGGAGAAAGCAATAGGGTTGGTCAAACTCATTACCTGAAGAAGCACACTGGGGGCCTCCCTGGGGGCGCAGCAGGTTGAGCGCTGCACTGTGAAGCATCCGCCACACATCAGCACGAGTTCGATCCCCGGCCAGGGAGTGACCCATATGGTGCAACAGACCTCTCCTGCCTCGCCTGCTGCTTCCCTCAGCAGTGTATTTCAGTAGATCTGCCTGTTCTTCTCCCCACTCTGCCTCTGGTGAATCCTCTAACTTCCTGCGATTCTGGCCTGTCCCCCAGCTCTTGTGTGCATAAATAAGTAAAAAAAAAAAAAAAAGAAAAAAGCACACTGGCTCTGCTCGCTGTCATCAGCAAATGAAAACATATTTACATATTTCCAAAGGCTCCTTGGATTTTGCCAGTCTTGCATTTACTGCTGCAGCTAATGTACTGCACGATTCCTTTCAATCTTTGTGATTCCTTTCCTGCCAGTTACAGTTATTAATAATAATAGCTCATAGCAAATGAGATGTGTATTCTGTGCTGGCATTATTAAATGAGTTACATTTGCTATCTCATTTAATTTCTCTAAGGGGAATTCCTTCCAACGAGGCAGTGTTATCATCTCTTCTTCAAATAGTACAACTGAGGATGTGAGAGACTAAAGATACTTGCCAATGTCAAGCGGAAACACCCACAATAGCCCTCACTGCGTCCCACAGGACTTGACAGCTGCACAAAGTGGAAATTAGTGGAAAAGATAGATCTGAAGGAAGATCTGTTCTGAACACAAAGCTCCTAAGTTTGTATTTCCTCATTTTAGCATGATAGCGTCCTTACAGGGGAAGTGGAAAGTTTTCTTCTTCTTTTTTAATTATTTTAATTTTTATTTATTTTTCCTTACAATGTTGGCTTTCCTTTCTAGGTGTAGACCCCATAAAATCTCCCCCACCGTAGTCATTTCCACCACCGCACCGTCACCACAGCCCCCTGTGCTCTTCCCGGCCGGCCTTGATCCCAACCCTCCCTCTTCCCTGCAGAGGACTCCGATATGTAGTTGTCTGTTTACTTTTGTTGTGTTGTGTTGGTTGTTGTTGATGATGATGCATTTTTTCCCTTCATCCCTCTATTCCTCAGAAGGAAAGTTTTCTTACCTCCATTTTAACGATGAGGAACGCGAACCGTCCAGCGTCTCAGAGGCTAATGTGACAGTCTCGGCAGCCCCTTTCTCCTCACAGCCCGGCCATCATCCTGCGGGCCCAGAGCCCCTCCCGTCAGGGAGAGGCTAGGCCAGGAGCCAGCTTTCGGTCTGAAGCTCGAGCAGGCAGGCCGTGCGTGCGTTTTTAAGTCATTCTTTGCTTCATGGGGGTATCGCATCCAAATATGAAAAGCGCTCCCCTTCACCGTCCAGAATGCGGTGGTCTGGCATCTTCAAAGTCAAGCTGGAAATGACCAACTTTTGAGAAAACTCCTGTCCTGCATTCTCTGAGCGGCAGAGATGGACGGAGCCTGGAGCAGGGCCCCTGGGCGCACACCCACCCACGACCAGCAGTCACCTCGCCGACAACTCCGCACACTCCACTGGACTTCCTGTGCGTTAGCTCCAGGGAGATGCGCGTCCCCAGTGCGGGCGCATTTGTCAAACACCCCAGCAAACTGGTGCACGGCCGCACAGAGGCCCACAGAGGCCCCTCGGCCTACGGCCCGCTGACCCGCACCTGGACGTCAGGGGTCACCGCCTGCAGCGCAGTCCTCGGGCTCCAACGCGGATATAAAGTGCACGTCTGCATCACGGGGTTCGACTTCACATAATCAGTGTGAGGAGAGTGAGGAGAGCTTATTCAGTTTCGTCAAGGAGAATCTGACTGACTAATGGATACACGCAACTGAAAGTTTTTGCTTAACTGCAGGGCTCCCCCTCCTCCAAAGAGCGGCTGGAGAGGGAAAGACGCAGGCTTAGTCGCACAGTTGGCATCGCGCTGTGCCCAGGAGGCCTGGCTGGTTCTGGAACGCGAGGCTGAGAACCACCCACCTCCGCGCAGGGCGGGGGAGGGCGTGCAGGAGGCAGCTGCGGTCAGGTCCGACACTCAGTCCGCGTGCGGGGCCGGGCAGCTCCGTGTGCGGGGCCGGCAGCTCCGCGTGCGGGGCCGGCAGCTCCGTGTGAAAGGCCGGGCAGCTCCGCGTGCGGGGCCGGCAGCTCCGCGTGCGGGGCCGGCAGCTCCGTGTGAAAGGCCGGGCAGCTCCGCGTGCGGGGCCGGCAGCGCTGCGAGCGCGTCTGTCGCAAAGCCCGGAGCCGTAGGGCGCGCCTGCCGTACGAGGCCTGGCCCCCTGCCGGAGAGCTGGTCGGAACTTGGTTTCAGGGCGCGAAGGACTCCCTGCCCTCCAGGCTGTCTTCGTCCTGCCGGGCCAGGCGGTGACGGCCCCCGTCTGACAATATGGCTGGTGGAAGCGACAGATCAACCCCATGGAAAATACTCGTGGAAACCCTGGGAAGGGCGAGGTCGGCCGAGAGCCGCGCTGCATGCTGCACGCAAAGGGCCGCCGGGCCAGTCTGCACATCCTTCCGAGTGCGGCCTTGCTCCCGCCGCTCAAAGCCCAGCGCCACCAAGGCGCGGCAAACAGGGAGTTGGGCCACGAGTCGGTACCTGTTTTAATGTATTCCACTGGGGCCTCCTTGGTGGCCAGCGGGGTGCGCCCCCCACTATGAGGCATCCACAGCTGCTGCAGCACGAGTGCCCCAGAGAGGGGACCCACACCGTGCAGCAGACCTCCCCGTCTCCCGCTGCTCCCCTCAGCAGTGTTTTCCAGTTAATCTGCCTGTTCTGCTCCCGGCTCTGGCTCTGATGGATCCTCTTGCTCCCCCCGACACACACACCTCTGGCCTGCACTCCAGCTCTTCTATGCATAAATAAATATTTAAATGTAGCCCACTGTTTTATTTTACTTTTTTTAATTTTTAACTTCTCATGTTTCATTGCATTTTTTTAATAAGTGTTGCTCTTTTTGTGAATTTTACATGCTTTTACAGCAAAATAATCATGCAGTGAAAATGTTTGGGGCAAAGAATATAAGATGAATCTACTAGCCACATATTCAAGTGTTTCATCCGCGTGGACTAATTAATTCTTTTTTTTAAACAATGGTTTATTTGTCAATGCTGTATTTACTTCGGATTTCAAATTGTCCTAGATTTAGCCAGTAGAAATCCCTTCAAGAAGTCTGTGTTCCTTGTAAATGCCCCTTACCATTTTTTCCCCTGAGCATTTCTTTGCTTTCTGGCTTAATGTTCTGAGTTCATCTTTTACCTACCTTGACCCAGCTCTAGAGTTAGGCATTTCTTCCAGACGTTCTTGGTAGTAGAGGGCAAGACTTGAATGCTAGGTGTTCACTGATTCTGGAAGTCTTTGCTTGGAGGTCCTTCCAGCAGACTTTTGTGGGGAAAATACACATGCCTGTCCACATATGCATACAAATATAAAATACAAGTATCCAAACACACCTATATACACATGCATATCTATTCATGTGGATGGATAGAGAGATAATTCTGAGTTCACACTCACCATCCAATTTACCCCCTAGGATTCTTCTTGCTTTTCCCCATCCTATTATTTTAATCTCCTTTTCCCAAAAAGGAATTTCAGCTCCCATCTGCATTAACCTATTTCCACATTTGCCCAATGCCACCTTCCATCTAAAATAGTGTGAAAACTATTTGACTCCCTGGCCACAAATGAATTTGTATCTACACTAAACAAGAGTCCAGGGATTGCCTGAGATTCTCCCCCACCGGCCTGTGCAAGACTGAAGGTAGTTGGCGTTCATCAGTCACTTGCGTTTGTCCTTCCTTTTGCTCTTTCCCTTCGTATGGTTACAGTATTCGCTTGAAATACATTGAATTCTTTTGCTTCCATTTGTTTTCAGTTTTGCATTTTTCCTTTCCCTCCCCATCTTGTTTTAATTTTATTTTTGAATATGTAGAAAATTAACAAGCTTTTGAAAGTCAAAACTGTGCAAAAATACTTCTCAGAGGAGTGCCACGCCCTTCTGAATTGCTTCCATCCTGTCCCTCCAGTAAATACTCAGTTCCACGATTTTCTGGTCTATCTTTCCTGTGTTTCTTTTGCTAAGGATAAACGGATATTGGATGGTTCATTTCCCTTCTTTCTCACACAGAAAATGACATACCAGCCATCCTCTTTGAACTTTCCATTTTTTCAGTTACTATTTCCTGGACAGCATTTCCTATCAAGTTAAAGAACTTTCCCTCCTTTTTTTTTTTTTTTTTTTTGGTAGAGCTTCACAAAACTCCATTGTGTGATTGTGCCATGTTTTATTCAACCATCTTATGCTAGGAGATTCATGTAAGTCTCCAATAGTTTATAATTACAGTGAAAGCTGCAATTAATAACACTGTGCATATATAGTTTCATACTATCAGGACTGCAGCTGCAGGGCAAATTCCTAGAAGTGACATTTTTATGGTCCAAGGATAAATGCACATGTACTTTTGTTAAATGTTGCCAAATTCTGCTCTAGAAGGTGGGACCATTCTGGATTCCCTCCAGCTGTGAATAAAAGCTCCGATTTCCCCACAGCCTTATCCGTGGAATATATTGTCAAGCTTTTTAATTTTTGCAATATGATGAAAAATGGTAGCCTGTTGTAGTTTTCACTTGTATTAGCCTGTTAGTGAAGTCCATCTCTTCACATATTTAGGGTCACGTGTAAGTCTCCTCTCGTGAAGTGTATGGTCCTGATTTTTACCTATTATTCCATAGGAATCTTGATCTTTTTCCCCATCATTAAAAAAAATACTTTGTATGTTAGAAATATTGATCTCTCATCATCATATTACACATGTTTTTTCCCAATTTGTGAATGTTTCTTTAATTTTGTTCACAGTAATTTTTGCCATGCAGAGTGTTTGTTTACTGTTTTCAAATGTAATAATGTTTTCTTACCTATAGCTGGATTTTTTTTATTAGATTTAATTGTATTTGACATCATTGTAGTATCTATAGCTGAATTTTTAGGCATAGTTAGTATCTTTATTTATACCCTGGTGGTAAGGGAATTTACCCTTGTTTCTTCTCTACTTGTATGATTTTCTTTTACACTCAGATCTCCAATTGTGCGGAGTTTATTCTTGGGGATGGTATAAAAAGTGGGTACACGTTCCATTTTTCACCATGGCTACCCAGTTTGTTCCAATACAATACCATTTGTTAAAAAGATCATCTTTGCCAGGCATGGCTACAGAGTGCCTCTATCGAAACTGAATGGCTGTGCATGGCTGTTTATTTCTGGATTTTCTCTTCTATTCCAACGGTGGGCCTGCTGGTCAGAAACCTGCGCCACAAGTTTCATTACAGAGGCCATGTGGCAAGGCTGTCTACCTGTTAGTGGTGAAGGACAAAAGAATAGAAAAAACCTGGAAAGGCGGCACCTTAAGACCAGAGACCCAGCTCACACAGGGAGGTGGGCTAGACAGGTTTGACAGCCATTAACCCACCTAGAGAAACAAAGACCCTTAGGCGCCAAGGACTGCTGTAATTCGTGACTGTCAGACCAGAAGTAAAGACAGAGTGAGCGCTCTCTCCAGAATCTCCGGAGCCCATCATAAAAATTCTACATAGTTGGTTAAAAGTCAACCAGCAAGCCACTCCATGAAGGTATGAGCCCCATCCCAAAGAGAAGTCTCTCTCAGGGCAGTCTCTGCCCTGGCTCGGGGCAGGACCTTCTGCCCACCTGTGACGATGCAGGTGCTCTCTCCACCAGCTCTCTCCTCTGCAGGGCAGCAGCCTCCTGCCTGCCCATGACCGGCACCATGCTGGGGGCCTCTCTTCCCTGGCCTCCCTCAGTGGAGGCAACTCTCCTCAAGGCCGCCCGCTTGCAACCACACAGGCCTCTCTCAGCAAACCTGTCCCTTTCAGAGCAGCTCTTCCTGCTACTTGCATCTATACAAGTGTCCTTTACTCTTCTGTCCATTTTCCTAATACACCTGCTCTTTAAAATAACTAACGTCTCTGCCTCGTGGAGAAACTCACCTGGGAACTCGCCGTGGACTGCCAAACAGGGAGCGCTGGTGAAACCTTCCCCAAAGTGAACCCAAGAACCCCACTGTGCAGACCCATACGCACCAAAAAGGACATCATTAGGACTGGTCCCTGCAGAGCCTCTCCCTTCCAGTATCTTCCTACATGGACTTGTGCATTTATTTTCCCGTATGAGCTTTAGTATCACCTTGCCTTGTTCTTTAAAAAGACGCCTACCGGGATCTGCACAGTGGTTACATTACATTTATAAACTAACTTATGGACAAGGACTTTTTTTTTCTTTTTCTTTTCTAGCCTGGAACAGTTTACTGATCCTGAGGAAAAAGGACAGGAGAAACACTCTTACCAACCACTTAGCCCATCCTCTGCGGCCAGACCATCCTCCCTGGACCAGGACAGGCCAAGAACAAAGCAAATTATGCCTACTGTTCAGGTTATCAATACTTTGTTTTGATGTTCTCTCTTAGATACTTACCTTAGCTCATGAAGTAAAATATTTAATGAGCAACTCTAATGCCCCCCAGAACTATTTTAAGCACTATGGAAGTAAAACATTTTCTGTCCTCAAGCAGCTTCACATTTTATGAGAAACAGACTGATGAACCTCGAGCAAAGCCGGGCACATCCCCATGTCAAGAAGTGGCCTTTGTAGAATCCAGCCCGCGGGGCAGCGAGGGCAACAGGGCTGGATAACAAGGGAGACTTGGCTGAGGGAAACCGGAACTGGGTGCCCTGAGGGTGTGTAGGATTTAGGTAGGTGGGTGACAGAGAGGGAGGAACCCCAGAGGGGCCCCGGAGAGCACTCAGGGGTGACTGCCTGGACCACCTCTCCTGGGGCAGAACCCTGGGATCCAGAAGCCACCACCCCTGCCTGAGAGCCGGGACTGGAAGTCAGAGCTCAGGGTCACTAGCTCCATGGAGTTATTAAAACCACATTAGTGAGCATGTGCCCAGTGTCCAGACACCAGTCAGGAATGTCCCCAACTGGCCGACCCCACGTGGCAGCTGCTAATCACACAGGGGCCATGAACCCTGTGATGTGGCTGGTCCACTGCAAACTCACTTTCTAAGTTCACTTAATTTCAAATTTTAAAATGGAAGCAGCGTGCACTGGGGTGAGGACTGCATCTTAGTTGAACTCCTTCAGGGGAGGACTACCTCTCTTTAAAAAAAAAAAAAGATTCATTTATGCACACAAGAGCTGGGGTACAGGCCAGAGGTGCAGGAGGGTGAGAGGAGTCACCAGAGACAGAGCGGGGAGCAGAACAGGCAGATCTACTGAAATCCACTGCTGAGGGGAGGAGCGTGGAAACAGGATTGGTCTGCTGCGCCCTGTGGGTCAGCTCCCTGGCCGGGGATCGAACTCGCACTGCAGTGGCTGCGGATAGCTTCATAGTGCTGCGATTTAACCCCTTGCGCCACCAGGGAGGCCCAGGACTAGCTCTTAAACCATAAGACTCAGTTAAGCAGAGTGTGAACGTCACCGCTCTGCTGTTAACGGGGCCGCTAGAAAATGATGACTGCATGTGTGACTCGCCCTGAATTTCTCTGGCAGCCCTGACTAATGTTCCATGGGACATATGTAGTGCTCCATGGGATATATGTAGTGTTCCAGGGGACAACTCCATGTGTCTGCTCAGCATCTTGGGGCCCTCCCAGACCTTCAGAATCTGCCATTTTACTAAGACGTCCAGGTGAAGCTTCGTCCGGTAGAAGGAGGCCTGGCCTGGGTCACTCAGAGACATCCAGGGCTCTGGCATGTCCCCCAGAGGGACCCCCGTCCTCCTGGGGGTGGGGAGACAGGCTGGGGGTGGGGCAGGAGGTCCCTGCCCGCCACTGTGATGTCACAGAGCGAATCCTACGTGTCAGCCAGCCCCGCCCAGACTGGCGCTGGACACCCTCTCCATCCTCTCCAGCCCAGCCCACACCACCTCACCCCCTCTGCTGGCAAGAGGGGACCTGACCCAGCTCCACACCAGACCCCCACTCCACACATCGGGCCGAGACAGAGCAGAGGGGAACTGAGCCACCGCTGCCTCGAGCGTCACAAGTGAATGAGCATTCCCTCTCAGCTGACTCAAGATGTTCGTCTCACCCCGCAGGTAGGTGCCTGGCTGAAATCCATGGCTATCCGACCAACGCCCTTTAAGGTTGGAGTGTGGCACGGGCTGTACACACTCACCACTTACGTTTCTTCACTGGTTCACACGAGGAGCCGGAGGCCACGCCGCGGGGTTTTAGGGCACGGAATAAAACCGGGTTACCCCAGCCTAGCATTCAGGTAAACCTGGTGATGCCCCACCTGAGCTCACATTTTCATCATCCTTTATTAAAACCTCCATTTCTTCTTCCTTCACCCTACTTTTCCTCTCTGCTCCCTGGAAGCTGAGCACCCTGTAGCCGCTCTCTGTTCCCTCCACCTGTGTGATCCCAGCTGGCATATCTGGTCCCTGGTGAAAGGCCCAGGTTGGGAACAACACAGAGATGCACCCTCAGGTGGGCGAGGGAGCAGTTTCCACGGTGAGAGGGGGTGAAGCCCGGCCGCCATCCCACAGGCAGCCAGCTCTGAGTAATAAGCTTACACCACACACACACACACACACACACACCAGAGCCAGGTGTGGTGCCGTTCACATCACAGAAGTGAGGGTCTCCAGGACCCACAGAGGTTGGAGATGACTCTGGGACCCAGAGGGGAGCCAGTGGGCTGACAGCCCCCCGGGCCTCAGCTCCATTCAGAAAGTAGATGAGCCGAGACTGCAAGGCCCTCGGGAGTGGACACGAGCTCCGTAGAGCGAGCCAGCTAGCCTCAGAATAATCGGGAATTTATTAGTTTGGTTGCTGTGGAGAAACAGGGGCTGGGTCTCCCAGAGGCAGCGGGAGTCTGGGGTGGCTGTGAGTGTCAACTGTGGGCATGGCCTGCGGCCTTGACAGTGAGGGGCCCCGCTGCAGACGAGGCGCCTCTCCTCCTGGCTGGCTGAGGATGAGCTGAGAGGCCTGCCAAGTTGGTGAGCCTGTGGGCAGGCAGCTCCCGCCCTCCCTCACTGCCCTTTGACCCTCGCTGAACTGGGGGAGAGTTTCTCCTGCGGGTTGGAAGGTTAACCAAGACCCAAGTCATTAGGCCAGAGGAGCAGGCAGAGCAGAGCGCGCCACACCTCAGAACGGCCTAGGGGTTCCTGCCTGGAGGCAGCTTCACCTCCAGATCCTCAAGAAGAAGAGGGGGGCCTCACTCCACAGCAGGGGCGGGACCTGTCCCATGGGCAAGGCCCGGCAGGGAGGTGCCTGATTGGCTTCCAGTCACTGGCAGCCGCCCTGGGCTTCGGCCTGGGTTGGAGGGATTTGTGGGGGACCAGCCCTGGCGCCAGGCTGGGCCGTCACCCACAGCGCGGGGCGGCTCTGGCCCCCCAGGACCAGCGCACGGTCGCGCGGCTCATGCCCCCGGCCTCTAGTCCCCGCCCCAGCGGGCGCCGTCCTGGGGAGGGGAGCCTGTCCCGCGCCCTCTCCCTGGGAGGACCCCGGGGCCGCGGTTCTCACGCGGCAGGAAGGCCGCGAGGAAGCGGTGCACAGCCCGGCCGCGCCCGCCGGGAAGGCCCGGATCCCCGCCGCCAGGGCGGGGCCGCGCCAAACAATGGGCCGCTCCCCGCGCGTCGCCTTGGCAACGCTCGCCCGCTGCTAGGCAACCGCGCGGCAGTAGTAAATAGGGGGGGACCGAAGGGGGGCCACCCGGGGCACACCCCCACAGTGCTGGGCTCGCGCCCCTCGCAGCGGGGACTGGGGGGCTGGGGAGAACGCGGGGGAAGAGGGGTCCGGGGGCGCGTGCCAACTGGGAACGGGGGCCAGCTGCCAGCCCGCGGCCGCGCCCGGAGCACCGGCCCGCCCCGCGGTCCCCAGGGCTCTGTCACCCGCGCGTGAGCCACTGCCCACAGGATGTGCTGATGTGGCTGCCCCCCTGATTCACTGCAGCTGCTCGGGCATGGAAGAAAGGCCGCTTCCTCTCCTGGAAGTGACCGCGCTGGCGAGAGCCCTCCGGCGAGACATTAAACAGCGGAAAGGGAAAAGCAGGGGCGCCCCGACCCTTTCTGGGCCCTTCCCCCGGCCCTACTTAGACGCGTTCCCAGAACAGCTTGGGAAGACGGGCGTGGCTCGAGTCGTCGGCTAGGGCGCCGAGCTGAGTGCGGTGCTCCTGGGGCCCTGGGACTCGGGCGTGGCCGGCTCCTCCCGCCCTGGGTGAGCCCTTATCTTCATCAGCGGATGACTCAAACGCGAGGCCGCGACGTAAAAAATGTGATGAGGGCCGCCAGACCCCGGCTTTCAAGACGCATCACGCACAGGCGGACCCAGGGCCTGGGGGGGTGGCGCCTGCGGGGCTCCCAGCCGCAAACCCCCCCCCCCCCCCCCCCCCGGGCCNTCAAGACGCATCACGCACAGGCGGACCCAGGGCCTGGGGGGGTGGCGCCTGCGGGGCTCCCAGCCGCAAACCCCCCCCCCCCCCGCCCTGAGGACTAAAGCCCACCGCCCTTGCCCGTGGCTGGGGCTGTCCGCAGGGTGCGGAAGCGGGCTGGAGGCTGCTCTGTTGGATGGCCTGGGCTCTCTCTCTCCGGCTGCCCCGCCCGCCTCGAGGATCCCCTTCGCCTTAGCCGCAGACAGCACAGGACACTTCCTCCTCAAACCTTCACCCAAGGGCTTCCTAATTGTATGAGAGGCCCTTTCCACGCTTCCCCTCTCTCACCCGCCCCCAGTGCCAGGCTCCAAGGAGTGACAGTGAATAAAAGACCTTGCTCGGCCACAGCAGCTGCTCAGTCTAGATGCCCAGAAACCCGCGGCGAGCAGGCCAGCGAGGTGCGCGGGCACGGGAGACAGGCCTGCCGCGCTCCCGGGTGTCCGGAGTCACAGGCGCCAGCTAAGGGGCACGTCCCGGGAGACGCACAGACAGTGCCAGGGAGGACGAACGGACTGTTCTGGGAGGAGCCGCCAGGCTGGGTGTGCGGGGCCAGCCGGGGCTCTGGCACAGGGAGGGTGTGCTGGGGACCTTCTCAGGCTCCACCTGCGCGCCCCTGTTCCCGCAGCCTCCGTCCGGGGGCGCCCACAAGACGATAAACTGAAACCCTGTTTGCCCAGCACGAGTGGCCGTGCGGGGCAGTTTCTCCCCATGCACACCCGACACTGTGGTCTGCGCAGTGCAGGCCACCGTGACTAAGAACTTGAGCAAATACAGGTTGGCCGGGCTTGGCTTTGCGATGTCTTAAGTGGTGGGAGCCAGGTGTGGGGGCTGCTGGGTAGGAGCCCAGCCGGCAGTTAAACACTGCTTTGACCTGTGGCTTCATCTTGCTGCTCTGAGTCATGAGCCTGCGCCTAGCCTAATTATATGTATGTTGCACTGACTAGCAATTACTTTTTCTGTTCTAAGAGAGGACAGAGGAGAAAAAATAAGAATTTGTCCAAATTACAATGAAAGGAAGCAAGTGGGGTGCTGGGCTCAGACTTCTGCGGCCAGGCAGAGAAACTCACGTTTTGTCAAAGAAAAAAAGGAAATTAGAAGGATGAGCCCAGGTTCTTGGGGAGGGGCGAGAGCGGGCGTCTCCACATTGGTCACAGCTGGGAGGCAGCCAGTGCCAAGTACATGGCTTCTTAAGGAGCAGATTCCAGGTCTGGGGAGGCCAAAATAATAAAATCTTGGAGGTCCTGCTTAGGGAAAATAAACCGACACGTACAGATTAGGCAACAGGGTTCTGGAAGGGCCACAAAGCTGAAGTTTCATTACCTTACCCTTAAAACCCACCTCCAAGCCTCCTCGCACAACCCACTTAGGACCGCCGCCTCCCTCCCCCAGAAGGCGACCTGCGGGCTGGTGGAGCGGCTGGGGGTGCGGCTTATGAGCAGGGGCAAGAAAACCCCGGCCCCGGCTGGTGCCAGAAGGTGACTCAAGCGGGATATGAGACGTGTCTGCAAGTATTCGAAGGGTGTGAGTGCAGAGAGAGGAGAACTGTTCCCGCTCGTGGGTGAAAGGGGACTGAGGATACGCTCAAGGAAAGAAAAACGGGCACAGAAGCAGTGCGGAAACGGGCTATTTTCTGACACCGCAGCGCTGCATTTCCCCGGGGAAGGGTTCGAGGACCTCCTGAGTCACTGAGCCGGAACTGCTCGCCAAACTATAAATGAGCACATAACATGGGCTGCAGGAAACAGCTCTCCAAGATGCCCTCGAGGGAGCAAGCCCCTAGCGCCTTCGTGCCCTGAATGCCAGGAGGCTGACACACGGCTTGCAGAGATTAGCGCGTGGGTGGAGGCCAGAGAAGAAGAGAGAGCAGCCCAGAAGGACACAGCCACCTCCAACCATACTTGCTGGAGTAGTAGAGGGAGGGGCCATGCCTGGGAGGGAAGAGCGGGCTGCAGAGGACACCCGCGGGGGCAGAGCGCCCCCCAGCGTCGAGATGAAAGCCAGTCGGGGCCAATGGCCATTCCCAAGGTGAGAAGTGCCCCCAAGCACCTGCTCCCTGGGGGTAAGGGAGCTCTGTCCAGCAGCGCTGCCACCAGAGCACCATGTGCGCACAGGTGCGTCAAACCTCCTGCTGACGTCGAGACTAGAGACGACGCCACGGGACAAAAGCGAGAGCCGGGGAGAAACAGGTGGCCCAGACGTGCGCTAAAGCAAACGCTGTCAGGGGCGCTGAGTCCCCAAACCAACTACACAAAGACGGTGGGGAACAGGACCTGGTGGCACCTCTGGACGAGGTGTCAGAGGGCCAGGGCGGGGTACCGAGGGATATTTCAGGAAATATTGAGCCCAAGGAGCCAGTGGGTGTCCTTGATGGCGCGGCCTTTCTCCGGCACGTGCTGTTTTAGTCTCCTTCACATTTTCACTTGCTTACTCAGAGGGCGACTTCCAAGCCTAGCAGAACCGGAACCGGAAGCCAGAAGTCCACCCCTGGGTGTATACTGTGACACCTGCTTTCTGAAATGACAGATTCCTGGCCGCACCCCAGAGCTGCGAAGGAGTTGCAGGACGGGGCCCTGCAAGCTGCTTGCTTCGAGGTGTGCAAGGATCGCTGCGAGGCGCGGTCAAAACCGGAACTGCTGCCTTCATAGCAGACGGGGGCGAGGGCATCACAGGCCAGGCAGAGGACCGCACTGTCACGCAGAAGGGATTCCGCTGGGACGCGGACGGCGTTACAAGAGCAGCCAAGAGCCAGGCGGACAGAGGCGGACAGAGGCGTGAGCACGGCTGGGCAATGCCTGAGCCGCCCTGGCGGCCACAGGGTCAGACGAGAGTGGCAGCATTGGGGCAGGCACGAGCACCCCAAAGGCGCCCGGATGAAAGTCCAGGGTGTCCGGGGAGGCTGCAAGGCCCCCAGTCACGTGATCACAAGGAACTGGCACCATTTTTGAGCGCAGAAAGGAAAACAGGTGTTTCCTGGTGACACGTGGCAAGGGAGACAACCAACCGTGGTTCATCTGTCTGATGTTTTTAGTTTGAGGAGCCTCGTTTTGCAAAAAATCAGATTGTTCTTTCCTTTGCCTGAAGACTGGGACACATATGTGCAGCCAGAACTTCCCGGTGGCTTTTCTCTCCACACCTCCCCCACCTATAGCCTCACCCCATGCCCGCTGGATACCCTCTGGCATCCCCTGTGGAGGGGAGAGACTGAGTCATCTGTAATGACACACCAGCTGCAGAGTGGAGACCGCCTCTGGCAGGAAGCCCGCCACACCTCCCCTCTGAGGTCGCAACAGCGCAGAGCGGAGCTGGCTGAAGCGTGGAGCCCCAGTCAAGGGAACGGGCTTCTGACGGAATGGCGGCCCTTGTCATATCCTCTGTGCCCGCCGTAAAATCAAGCCCTCTATTCACACGTTACCCAGGGAATGACAACTAGATGGAAACTAAGTGATTGTGTACGTTTTAGTGGCCTCACCTCCACGAATGCAGATCCCAGCTGCCTTGTGCTCATAATCCCAGCTCCCCGTTGGAGAGCTCTCCCGTGCAAGCTCCAGAACAGCCGCCGTGACCGCTTGTCCATTAAGTGGCAAATTCCCTGCAAGCAGCATGTAATCGGGAGGCATGCCAAAAACTGCGATATGGGGGAGGGAGAAGGCGAGCGCCACTCCTCTAACGTGGAGCCAGAGGGGCCTGGAGCACAAAGACGTTCAGGACAAGCTGCAAGGCGACCAGCTCCCCGCGGCTGGGCGCGGGCCCACGCTGCCTGGCACGGGGTCTTCCGCGCGGCCTCGCTAGCCTTTGTGTGTTGTTTCCTGCCCACCGCTGCGGACGGAGTCTGAGCAGGGCCACAGCGCCCGAGCACCCCCTTATCTCGGAGCCCCTCAGCGTCAGAGCAGCCGCTCTGTCCTTTTCGAGGATCACCTTGGCACGGGGCTGGCCAGCAAATGCAAAGAAATAATCTTTCTTTGGGCTTCCACGTCTTCACGATCACCCTAAGGAAACTACTGCGGAATCAGGTTTGTTCTCCCGACTCAGGAGGCATCTGGATCCTGGAGTGAGAAAAACATTTGGAGGGGAATTGAAATGTGTGATGAGGGAGATTCTTGAAAAGGCTCTCGAGTGCACTTCCACGCCATTATCCAGATAATTCTCAGTAAGTGAAGGAGGTTCTTGGGTCTGTTGTTGGCGGGCACTCCTGGAGACAGCGTCCTCGAGCTTTAAGCTCTTTTTATTTTAAAGATTGATTTATTTATGCAACAAGAGCTGGGGTACAGGCCAGAGGTGCGGGGGTGAGAGGAGTCAGTAGAGACAGAGCGGGGGGCAGAGCAGGCGGATCTACTGAAACCCACTGCCGAGGGGAGCAGCGGGGGCAGGAGAGGTCTGCAGCGCCCTGTGGGTCCCTCCCTGGCCGGGGATCGAACTCGTGCTGCAGCGGCTGCGGATGCTTCACAGTGCGGCGCTCGACCCGCTGCGCCCCAGGGAGGCTCTTCCGGCTCTTCCTCATCCTGTTTCTCACGGCTCCTCCTCCCTAAACTAGTTATCACTGGAGCCACACAGAAGTTGCACCATGGTGCAGGACTTGTTATTTCTGAGTGACCCACCAGATAGCGTAATGAGTATGTGTAACTTGAAGTGGCTTGAAGGAGGAGTTAAAATCTAATGTTATGATAAGCAAATTTCCGAGTTATATTAGACTGAAAATAAAACTGGAAGTTCTGAATTGCCTAAATGCTTAGTTCAGCCATACACGGAATGATTGATGAGTGTGGTTTGGCCGGAAGTCCATCTCCTATTCCAGCAACAGATATTCCTGTATGTATAACTATAAAGGGTAACCGACACTGACTAAAACCAATAGGCTTTTCGTAACTAAAAACAGGAGAAAACCACCCTTCTGGGGGCTTAGCAACACGACTCCCGCATCTGCTCATGCGAGATCTTCCCCCCTGGAGGCGATGGTTTCTCAGTCCTCCTCAGGATGACCACGCTCTTCCGTGGACTGACAGTTGGAGTTACTGTGCTGAGGACGTTTTTAAAAATCTCAGTAGATTGCTTTCCAGAAGCTGCTTCCTCATGCGTTTTGTGGGTCTGGTTTTACATACATAAGAACCTTGTATGATTGTCTATGGCCTTGTTTTAGCCCCTGGAAGCTCTCAAGAACAAACTGTAGATTCCAAAGATAAAGTTCTCTGTTAAATGTAGAAAATGTTAAGCTGGAGATGATGGGAGAAAGATAATTGGGAGCGTGTCCTATTTAGCTATGGTTTTATTGACTTCTCTTAGGCTACGCAGACTTAGGTCTGACTGACTCTGATAAGAGATCCCCGAAAGCTCCAGATGGTTATTAACTCTAAGCTGCATCTGTCGGTGTGTGGGGTGAGTGTCCTTTCTGCCCCACACGCATTAGCGGGACAGCATAAACCGCTCTGCTACCCTTAGCACGGAGACCGGTCTCACTCCTTTATTTTCCTAAAGCCAATCAAATCTGGCACAAGCGGCCACGCACCACCCCCGAATTCAATGTCTAGGACAGTCACTTGCCAGTCCTCCCTCCTCCTCAGTTAAATGACCAGGGCAGGGACTCCGGCCGGAGCCGCGGGCCCACAGTCCCTTCTGCTGCTGCACCGTGCCCGCCTTGCCGGGGCCTGCGCCCCCCACCGGCCAAGGTGTCCTGCTGTGGCTCCCCAGCCGGCCAGCACAGAGCGTCCCCTGCCCCGCAGCGCCAGGCCGCCTCCCACTGCAGGCCGGCATCAGCCCGCGAGCTGGACCCAGGCCAGCAGTGCTCCACCTGCCCGGGGCTCCCCCGGGGCCCAGTCAGTCTGCTTTTCCTCAAGCCCCAAATCCGCTATCGGCACCCCACCTCACTCCATGGGGGTCCACTTAACAGTCACCAACAAGACACAGGCCCCCTCTCTCCTCCTAGAGGAATTAAGTTAGGGAAGGGGACGCCAAAGCCTGCCGCACGCCAACGGCCTGGCAGGAAGACAGCCAGACTCACCCCACAGGGCATGTCCAGGCCCCACTCCGGCTCTCAAGCTGGTGGAGACACGCCTCAGTGGCTCCGGTCATCACCGGCATCCCCGGGTCACCTGGACTGACGAGGACCCAGGGCGAGGGTCTGGCAGGCACCACGCTGGGCTGGACACGGGGACCTTGAGCCTGGAGGGCGGCGGGCGATGCCGGAGGGAAGCAGACAGGAGGGCCGCACAGAGCGGTGCAGGAGGAGGGAGGGCCGGAGTCCCGCGGGCGGCCCCTCCAAGCCCCACCTGCTGGGGACCGGCCCTTGGTGCCTCCGCTGGGGCTGGGAGAGGCCAGGTGAGGGCACAGGCAATGCAGACGCTGGGGGGCACCTCCCCGCGCGCTCCCGGCGTTGGGGCACGGGCCGGCTTCACAGGCACGCCAGGCTCTCGGACCCCAGCGCTGCGGGCGTGGTGCCGCCCAGACGCAGACACAGTCCAAGCCCGCCGGCGAAGGCCACGCGGCCACCGGCCACGGTGCCCTCGGCTTCAGCCACTGCTGCTGCGGCCGCCGGCGGTGGCCCCCTGTGGGCCCCGGCCTAGCTTCACCTCGCGGGCGGGCAGGGCTCTGCCTCTCTGAGGTCCCCGCTGGAGTCGGGGAGCCTGGGAGCCGCGGGAGGGTGTCTGAGGCCGACCGCACTTGTCTCTTGCAGATGGAGCTCCCGCCGGCCCTCTCTGACCAGCGAGCCGTCCTACATGCCGGCCTCCGCCTGCTTCCACTCGGGGTCGGGGTCGCACCCCTGCTCGGCGTCCTCCGGCTTGTGGGCGCACAGAAGGTGCCCGAGCCCCTGCTCGGGGAAGGTCTGGCAGCCCAGCGCCCTGCCCTGCCGCTGCCCCTGGACCGGGGCGGTGCCCACACACCAGCCTCGGAGGTGGTGCGACAGCGCAGGCCGAATGGGCCTGAGCACCTCGCCCACCGTGTCCTCTGCCGCGGCCTGCGGCTACCCCGTCAGGAAGCCGTGGAAGAGCCAGGTACCGCTCTGGGCTGAGTCCGGTCCGCGCCCCTCCCGCCTCCCCGCAGGCCCCGGCCGGCGTCGCCCCCTCGCTCCACGCCCCTTCTCTGGACGCGCCTCCTGCAAGACGGCCGTCCCTCCAGTCCCAGCAGACCGGCACACGCCGGGTAAAGCAGCTCCGCCCGCGGCCCGGTGGACTTCAGAGGCAGAGGCCCTCATCCAGCCTTCTGGCACAGAACAGGGAGGTGGGGACGGGCCTCCAGCCTGCCCGGCTTGCAGGAGTGACTCGGAGGCCCTGACCACACCACCAAGCCAGAGGCCAGGGCAGGCCTCTGACCCATGCGCCCACCACCAGGGGCACCGCTCTGGGCCCCGCACTGCGGGGGAAGGGGGGGCAGAAGGGCAGCACCGGAGAGCAGGCGAGGACAGAGCGGCTTGCGAGCAGCACCCACCACAGGGACACAGGCATGCACTGGCCGCCCCCGGGCAGGAGCCTCGACCGGGCCATCTGCCGCCCTGCCCGAGGGGCCCAGCCCTAGGCAGCCTGCGGGGCGCACCTGGTAGTAGGGTTCTCTGAAGCCCCAAATCCAGGCACAACGCGTGGCCCGCTCCACTGTGGGCCGAGAAGGGGGCTGTCTCTGCGTGTCTGTGTGTGCATGTGTCTGCGTGTCTGTGCATGCACGTGTCTGTGTGTGTCTCTGCGTGTCTGTGTGTGTGCATGTGTCTCT
The DNA here is from genome assembly GCA_019455555.1 of Galemys pyrenaicus. NCBI lineage: Eukaryota > Metazoa > Chordata > Mammalia > Eulipotyphla > Talpidae > Galemys > Galemys pyrenaicus. The sequence goes on along the minus strand of JAGFMF010011760.1, from coordinate 1,543,508 downwards.
GCGTGTCTGTGTCTGTGTCTGTGTGTGTATGTGTGTGTCTCTGTGTCTGTGTGTGTCTGTCTGTGCGTGTCTGTATGTCTCTGCGTGTGCGTGTGTCTGTGTGTGCACCTGCATTACTGTCGTGCTGCTGAGCCCTGCCTCAAGCCCAGGCCTGACGCCACCCATGTCCGTTCAGAGTGGTGGCAGCAGGAGGCCCTGGTTAAGGCCGGGAGGACCATGACGTCCCTGACACGGGAAAGGGCCCTGGCCAGGAAGGCCCGCCGGGAGGACACTGCGTGGGCCACCGCCAGGACCGAGGACAGAGCGATGCGGCCTTGCGCCTGCGCCGCTGTCCGCCAACGCGTTCTTCCGGCTTTCAAAGGGAGACACTCGCCACAGCCTGCAGGGCTGGGCTGTGGCAGCATCGGGGAGCGCTCAGCCCAGCTGCCCAGGGAGGCACTGGGACCCTGCGCTTGACCGTCGTGTCTGTGCGCAGGGGAGAAGCGCCGAGCCGTCGCTGAACTCGCACCACCAGCCCAGGGAGATGCGGAAGGACTACTGGAACCTGCCGCGGTGCAAGGCCCACGTCACCCCCCTCTCGGACCTGGAGGGGAGCGGCTGACGGCGCAGGCGTCCCCCCACCGCCCGCCCCGGGCGCTCGCGGCAAGTACGTGGGTTTGACGGTTCGGCAGCCCCTGAGCTGCGCCTTTCTGGGGCTCTGCTGTCCGGGGGGCCTCCTGCCTTGCCCCCTTGCTCCCCGTCGGGGACGACCTCCCAGCGCTGAGTCTCGCCCACGGGCAGGGCGCAGCACAGGACAGGACACCCACGGCTCTAGCAGCGCCTGGCGCTGAGCGGCCACGGTGCAAGCTTAGCTTCTCCCTTTCTTCCTCCTGTGATGTTTTTGATGTAGAAGTGGGGAGAGGGACAGAGGGTGGAGATGAGACGCCGCCAGAGACAGAAGGGAAAGGGAACCGGAGTGACGCCAGCAAAGCTGTGTGCCCCGCAAGCAGCATCCGAAGCCGAGCCGGTTATCAAAACTCCCCGACAGCACTTACCGTCTAGTTGCCCGAACTCCCTGTGGGGTCTTGAGCAGGGTGGGAGTTGTGGGGTGACAGCCAGGCTCCCCAGTTAAGGACTGTTCCCAGCTGGCTGGGGCTTGGCCTCACCCTTCACCCCTCGACCCTCCGTTCCCCACGGGCTCCCCCTCTGGCTCCGACAGGGCTGCGACGCTGGCCCCCGGGAGCCCACACGGCCGCCGACGGGCCTGAGCTCTCCGGCTTCCTCCTGCTGCTGACGGGCTTGCTGCTGGCCTGCGGGCTCCCTCCGGGCCCCCCTGCGGCCCCCGCGGCCGCCATGCTGCCAGGTGGGTGCCCCGTCGCGTGGGCTGGGGGTCCTCACCTTTGCAGGCCACTACAAGGCTGGAGCCTGTCCTGGGGGCGAGGGGGCACAGGCAGGACAGAGGCGGCGGCGGCGGCCGTCTGGCAGGTGCTCCCGTTGCCAGGACGAGCTGCGTTTCCGCTGGAGCGTCAGGTCTCGGACGCCGCCGTGCGCCTGGGCTGTCACGTGTCCCCAGTGGCCCGGCCCTGTGACACACACGCCTCCCCAAGGCCGTGGCTCTGGACGGTCAGAGGTGCGTCCTGAGACAGGAATAAAGTTCACGCTGGGGAGGGAAGGGGCGGTGGGTGCGGTGTGGTGGCAGACAGCCGAGGGGCTGTGCCCCGTACCCCAAAACAGAGTGCTGTGAAAACTCGCGTGAAAGGGCTCCAGTAAGTTCAAAATCAAGGGCTGCATCCCGGTCGGCGCAGACCTCCCCACGGCTCCGCCTGAGCTCCGGCAGCCTGGCGGAGGCGCCCGCTCAGAACCCGTTCAGCCGGTGTCCTGAGCACGGTGGCCTGCGGGCACAGGGCCCAGCGCCACACCGGTGCCAAGCCTGTCCCCAGCAGGTGGCACTGACGCCGGAGGCCCTGCCCCGGTGCGGCCACACATCCTCCAGGCCACGGCCAGCTGGGTCAGGAGCCTGCAGGCCGCATCCTGGGGCGCCGCCCGGCCTCCAGGGGGCTTCCTCTCCAGCGTGCAGCCTTGGCCACGCCCGCGGGAGCCACCTGCCCTCGGCCCCAGCCCTCCTGTCAAGAGCGGGGTGCTCCTCTCAGCCCAAGGAGGCAGTGAGGGGTCTCCCGGGGGCCGGTTGGGGCGTGTACCTTGTCGGTTTTTCTGCTGATTCTCCGCAGCGGCTTCTCGGCCTGCTGTGTGGTCGTCCTGGGGAAGGGAGCCTGCACGGCCCCGCGAGACGCCGCTCGCGTTGTGTGTTCCCGAGTCAGGGCATGGGGCAGAGGTGGGAAACGGCCTTGCAGTAAAGCTTCCCCTACCAGTCTCTCCAATTCCTGAAAAGCTAAGGGGGCGGGTTTCTTTCAAAGAGGGAGCAGCAGCCACCCTGGCAAGTGGGTCACTTCCTGCGAGAGGCCTCACTTCCCGCAGGTGCCAGCCTGGACAGACTCGAGTCCCTCTGAATCCCTCACATGCTGCTCCGCTGCCCCAGCCCTCGGGCTGCACTTCCAGAAGTGTCCTGCTGGGGCGCCTCTCCCCCCAGTAGCTCCTGCCCTTGGCCCCCGGGGCCTTGGTCCAGCTCTGCTGGCCTCGGTTCTGCGCCCGCCCGCACCAGCCATCTCACCTTCGGTCCCGGCCCCGCTGTTCTCGGCCTCACGGCTGCAGGGTGGCCACAGAGCTCCGGGCGCCCCCAGCCCGAGTCCCTCGGCCATCAGAGGGAGCGGCGAGAACACGCAGTCCCCACGTGCGGTGGGGCTTCACGAAACCCTCGCTAACCTCACACAGCGTCCTGCTTCCGGGCTTCCCAGAACGACGGGAAGCTCTGGGGTTGCCCTCCCAGATTCATAGCCGTGCGGGTCTCTGCCGCTGCAGTTGTTTTGACTCCGTCCCACCGCTCTTAATGGGCAGCTGCTCTTCCTCCGTCACGAACCACCGCGTATACACAGCAGGCACCGCGTATACACAGCAGGCACCGCGTATACACAGCAGGCACCGCGTATACACAGCAGGCACCGCGTATACACAGCAGGCAAACGCGCCTGCACAAGCCCGACACAGCCCACACCCAGGCTGCAGGCCGCAGGCGCGAGGAGCCCGTCCAGAGCAGGGCAGGGGGGGAGGTGGTTGCTCTGGCACCCGAGGCATCTGAGGAAGGAAAATCTTGACTCCAGAGCCAGAGGGGAAGGCGGTGGGGCATGGGCGGGTCTAGGAGCTCCGGAGACTCTGCAGAGGCGGCACTGCGGGCACGGAGAGTAATCAAGTGAGGGCCTCCCTGGGGCGCAGCGGGGTGAGCGCCGCACGGTGAAGCATCCGCGGCACAGCGGCGCGAGCTCGGTGCCCGGCCAGGGAGGGGCCCGCAGGCGCAGCAGACCTCTCCTGCCCCCGCTGCCCCCTCAGCAGTGTGTCTCAGTGGATCCACCTGTTCTGCTCCCCACTCTGTCTCTGGGGACTCCTTGCACCCCCACATCTCTGGCCTGTGCCCCAGCTCTTGTGTGCTAAAATAAGTCTTTAAAAAACAAAAGTATCAAGTCACCAGGAAAACCCCAGTGGACTCCCAGTGTGGCGCCCACACAAGGGCTTCCCTGAGCGGGCGTCCAGGACGACCCACAGACCACGTTCTCGGCCGCGGCTTCACTGCCCGCGGGGGTCAGGTGTCCCCTCACCCTGTAGGAGACTCACTGCCGTTCTCTCTGTTCTCCTAGCGCAGCCTGGGTCTCCGTCACCCGTGGTGCGGCCTCGGCAGTCACCGCCCGCAGCTGGCGCCACCCTCGGCAAACACCCGGGCTGCAGCTGGGGTTCCAGTGCAAGCACGGCCAGAGCGTCCAGGCAGCCCTGCGCTGCAGCCTCACCGCCACCCACGGGGGGCGCCCAGGACAGCGGGGGTGCTGGCGCCTAGCCACCCCACCGCTCAGTCGGCCCGTCGGTCCCGGCGTCTACTCAGAGCTACAAAACGAGGGGTTTCCGCCAAGGAGCAGCCAGGGCCTGAAGGAAGAGGCCGCGGGGTCACCTGTAAGGGAAGAGCAGTGTGGGCATTGGGTTTGGAGAGCGGGCCGAACCCACCTTTCCATGCCAGCTTGTCATCAACACGTGCTTAAGCCAGACTGTGTCCCGAGCGTGGTTTTGGGGGCAGAACGGGGGCTCTCGGCTGCCAGCGGTGGGTGTGAGCTGGTGTCGCAGCCCCCACCTCGCTGCTCCGCCAGCCGCCCCACACCCCGGGGGCCCCAGGCGCGCGGCAGCCCCACCGCTCCGCGGACCGCTCGTCCCGGGCCCGTCTGGAGAAGCAGTGGCGGCAGAGAGTGACGTCCGGTTCTCCCCGTGGGGACGCCTGCCAGGACAGCGGCTGACCGACCGGGGCTGTCTGGGGCTTGGGGGGCGGGCAGCTCAGCAGCGATGCTGGGGCGCGCCGGGGTCCTCCCGGGAGCCCCACTCGAGCCCCGGCACCACGCAGATGTGCGGCCCGGGGACAGCGGCAGTGTGGTCGCGTCCGCCCCAGTCGCTGAGACTAGCGCTGCTGGGGGCGACGGGGCCGGCCGGGCCGGGACAGGCCTCCTGAAACAAACTCGGGCTGTTCGCAGACGGCGCCACCCAGAGGAGACCAGGCTGAGCGCCCGCTCCACATCCCAGACCTCCATGGTAAGAACGACAAGGGCACACGTGTGTGTTCCGATACGTAGCGTTTATTTGTTCTGTAAGAATTCACATTTTAAATAGTGCTTCCTGACAGCACACCACTTCTCTCCATCGTGGGCGATGCAGACAGTTCACATTCAAGGGGCTGTTCAGCAGAACACACCGGGGGGCAGCAGGGCACCTGGGAGAAGGGGAGGGTCCGTGAGCGAAGGAGGGCCCGGGAGGAGAGGCCAGGAGGAGAGGAGAGAAGAGGCCGGGAGGAGGGGAGAGGCCGGGAGGCCGGGAGGCCCTCGCGCTCGCATGAGTCACCGCTCCAGCAGTGGTGGCTGCAGCCTTGGGCAGCTTGTGCTAGAGCGCGAAGAGAGAGGGCCACTGCCTGCCCCCTGCCTGCGAGGCGAAGGACGAGTGCCAGGGCACGTCGGACCGGGCAGCACCGGCACCGCTGCAGCGACTGTCCTCAGAGCCGCGGTCACAGCCGCCCCAGAGGGAACCTACAGCCACACTGCGGTGCCGACGGACCCCGGCGCCCCTCAGCGAAGCGGCCTGCCCGCTCGCCACGAAGGCTCTAGAGGCAGCTTTGGCCTGGTGCCCCTTACGTGTCTCTGGCTCCAGTGTCAGTCTTTCACCCTCAGAACCACCCGCGGCCTGGCCGGCCGGCCCCCGAGCATGCAGGCGCCACGCGCAGGGCCGCCACCCAAGCGCAGGTCCTCGGCCTGCTGGGAGCTGGTCCTCAGAATTCTCTAGCAGGCCCGACTGCGCCCGAGGCTCTGCCCTGGGAGATTCCAGCCCTAGAGAGGAATCTGCAGTAATGCCCCGACTCTCGCCCACCTGCCCCCCGCCCCCAGGCTACAGCACGCTGGGCTCTCCTGAAGGGTTGGAGCCGACTTGTGTTCAGGGACGTGGGGGTGGGCGGCCCGACCTTTGCCCCTGGCGGACCATCTGCCAGCGGGCGGCAGGCCTCTCCGCCAGCTCCGCTGTGCACGCTGCATGCGGGGCAGGCCACACGCGCCTCAAACCGGGGCCTGTCTTTCGGGCTCTCTGAAGTCCCTATGACAAGCTAAGAGATGCCGGCCCAAGCAGAGGGGACCCCGAATCGCCCACAGAGGCGACCTATGAGAATGGGGCGAAGAGCAGCGTCCAGCGGCTAATGTGGGGCTTTCGGCCGTACAGACGACCTGCGGTGGGCCAGGACGGAGTAGGAGGAGTTTTCAATAGAAAAAGGGAGACGTGAGCACTAGAGAGCATTCTGAAGACCCTAACCAGGTATAAAAGAGTCCTTACAAAGTTTTCCCAAAATACACGCTTCAAAAGCTCTGTCAGGAAGGAGGTGAGCAGGAAAGTGGCTGCATACCAGGCCCAAGGGGCAAGAGAAGTCCAGACGCAGCTTTGCTCTCGTGCAGGCAAAGCAGGAGTACCCCTGAATGAGAGAGCAGAGCAGGGGGAAGTCCCCAGGAGGAACGTGCGCCAGGAGCGCGGAGTAGGGCGGCGCGGGGGGGGCACGCCTCCAGCACCCCACTCGCTGCCCCAGGGAGAAGGGGGCACTCCCGAAGCCACTGCCAGAGGGACCGGCCAGCAGCGACCGCGGGAGAGCCGCGGGCAGGGCTCGGAGAGGACGGCTGCTCGGCTCGCGGTTCCCCTTCGGCCGGGAGTACGGAGACTCGGCCACTAACTCAGCAGGGGCAGAAAGTGTGAGGGGGCCAGGGCCCGAGGACGAGAGACGCCAGCGCTGGCCGGCCGTTCCCACGTCCTGTAAACCAGTCAGGTGAGCTCAGGGACACGACGCGTCCCCATCTGCGGACACGCCCAGGGGACACCAAACGCCGAAACGCGCGGCGTGGCCAGAGCAGTGTGCTCCCCAGCCGGGCGCCGAGCCCACAGCAGACACCAAAGTAAAGGCATTCACATTCCCAGACCGTCCCCAGAGCGCCTGCGGGGGTCGGTGTGAGGCTGGAAGGGGAGGCCAGGCGGCCAGCCAGCGACGGCGCTGTCCGAGCAGAGCCCCGCCGAGCCGCAAGGCCCCAGGGTGGCCCGCAGGGGTGTGGCGCGGCGGCCGCAGGTGCTCCTCTCAGAGAGACGCTGTCCGTTCGTTCTCTTCTTCTGCGACTAGGAGTCTGTCCCTCTAGATCTGGGGAAATGTGCCGCTGTCAGTGACCTTGTTTTCGGGTACGGAGGCCTCTAGACAAACCCGAAGGTCCTCTGTCCAGCCCCACCCCTCCTAAGTGTCCTTGCGGAAACGCCCGGCCCTGCTTTTGGTCAGCTCCTGCGGGTGGGGGCACGGCGCCCAAGCAGGGCAGCGCCTCACGCAGCGCCCGCCTGGCCCCCGGGCGTCCGGCCACCACAAAGCGCAGCAGCGCCTGCCCTGCCACTGGCGTGAGCACCACGGCCCCTGTTTCCAAATGCGCCCAAGAAAGGGGGCGCTTTCCCCGCTGCAAACAACGGAGGCGCAGCGCCCCGCTGAGACGGCGCTGGGGGCCGGCTCCTACTGTGCAGGCAGCACCCAGCTGACCCACCACCCCATTCCCTCCCGGGAGCGTCCAGCCCCGCGGAACCGCCCGCCCTCAGCAGCGCCTCACCTGGTGCGGAGAAGCAACAAACTTTATCCTGGCGAGGAATCTCCGCAGCTCCCCTCGGCCGATTTTGGGGGTGGCCTCCTTCAGCTGGACCACCTGGCCCTCCATCAGCGCCCACCGCAGGCTAAGCTTGCTGACCACCAGGGGCGCGGGGAGGCCTTCGGAGCCTGGCCCCGTCGTCCTGCTGACGTAAAAGGCATCTTTCCAGAGGTCGTTAACGCCCACTGCGGAAGGAGGAAAACGAGCGGCCAGTAGGGCGGACAACGGCCCTCTGGGGCGCGGGCCTCGGCCGCAGGCGCACGCCTGCCCGCTGACTCCTGCACGAGCTCAGAGCACCCGGGCGGGCAGCCAGCGGGGCGGGCGCAGAGCAGGACGACGGGTGGCTGCCCGGGCGGCCGCTCCTCCCGGCCCTGACCTGTGTCTGAGGAAGCCCGTGAGGGCTGTGCCCACGACCAGGGCCCCGCAGGAAGGGAGCACGGCCAGACGGGCGAGGAGGCCGCAGGACGCGGTGCACGCCCCGACCTACGGCTGGGCTGCTGGGCCTCGGCTTCAAACAGGCGTAGCAGAAAGGGTCTCGATTCTACTCGCCGCCGCGAACATTCGCGGAGTAACACCGCACGCTGATGCGCAAAGGCGCGCGGCCAGGGTCCTGCTGGCGGACACCGCCCTGGCCCACCGCCCAGAGAGCCGAGGACGGGCGTGCTGTGGGAGGCAGGGCAGCCTGCCTCCGTGCGCCCCTGACTGGGTCACGCGCGCCAACTTCCAGCAGAGGCGCTGTCACCAGAGCGCGGGGGACCACAGAAACGAAGGCGCCGCGGCCGCTCTGCTCGTTCCTGGGGGCAGCGGGCTCCTCGGCCGGCAGAGGCAGGAGACCGCCCCAGACGAGTGGGCGGCAGGGGCTGCGGCTCTGGGCTGGCCTCCTGAGTTCCAGGCGCTACTACGTGAGCCCAGCCTGGCTGCGCCTGCTATTTAGAGGCACACACGGGGGAGTCAAATGCTTCCTGTGCTCAGGGGGGTTGTGAGTGGTGATTACGGCTGAGGTTTTGCTTCCTTTGGTTTTCTCCGGCTCCCACGCCTGTGCAAGGGCCGTGTTTACTTTTGCAGTGAAAACAAAGTCTCGGCTGGTCCTAAAGGGACGCGCTGAGAAACACTCTGCCCCCATCATTTCCCTCGGGGCTAACCCAAGGCTGAGCCCCAGCAGGCGCAGTCCCAGCACCCGGCACAGGCTGGCGAGGCCGACGCCCGATAAACTGAGCGTGCAGCCAAGATGCCGACCTCAGGATCCCCGGGAACAGGCGGCACTTGGCTTTCAGCATGCTCATGGCAGGGGTCCCAGCCTGGAGCCTGCTGCTCCCCCCGGAAGGGCACCCTGTGATGGCCAGCACGCCAGGGACACGCACGGGCATGGCCCAGCACACACATCCTCCGCCCTCTGAAAGCTCGACCCTCCCTGCCCTGGCACGGCCACTGCCCTGCCCATGCCGGTCCGCCCGACTCACCCTCTGAGGCCGTCACCGTGCCCGTCGCATTGGCCAGGTCCAGGAGGATGGAGGGGAAAGCAGGATGCAGCAGGTAAAGGTGGTAAAACCCGGGCGGCTCAGTTCCCAGGGTGCCGTCCTGCGGGAGAAGCAGAAAGAGCGAGGGTGAGGCCACAGCCCTCCCGCAGGCGCACGAGACGGAGAGCTGGGCGATTTCCACGTGCTCAGGCCGGCACATTCAGGGACCCCCTCGTGCGGGCTCCCTGTCCTGTCTCCTCTGGAGGACAGGTCCTGCCTCAGCTGATTTTTGAGTCGCCACAGCGAATACTAAACGCTGACACACGGTCGGTGCAGCCAAGATGTGCTGCACTACGCTGTCAGGGTGGGTCTTCTGCAGACCTCCCTGGGAAGGCACGTAAGTGGCCGGGCCTCACCATGCCCCTCTACACTGCGGGGCTTGAGGGCTCGGCAGCACCCGCCCCACGCCCCACACCCCTCCCCGAGGCCGGGCGCAGGGCGCTCACCGACCACTGGGGGCGCCCTGTCTGCGCACCTGCCCCACGCTGCTGCAACCTCAGCTCCTTCACTGGGCTCGCCCTGCACCACACCACCGCGCCCTCCCTGCTGTGCAGACCAGCCTCGAGTGCTGCTCTCCGCAGCCACGCAGGGGCAGGGGCCAGCTGAGAAGAGGGCCTGGCAGCGGGGCGTGTACCCTTCAGCGTCCGGCGCTGGGGCCGCGACGAGGGGCAGCGAGCTTCTGCTCGCACTCCCAGCTTGTCCCATCCCCACCCACAACCGCCTGGCTGGCCTCACCACCCTGCAGAGCCCGGGCAGCCGCCACACAGGGAGAAGGGGACACCCCCACCCGCTCGCTCACGGCACTGGGAGACTCCGCCGCCAGCCCTTCCGCCCAGAAGAGGAAGACAGACTTCTGGTCCGCGGTGACCGCGGAGATGGTCGGGGTTTCCTTCATGTGGCAGGGCACACTGTGACTCCAAGCGGCCGAGCCTGAGTCCCCATCCACCACCACCAGCTGTGGACGAGAGCAGAGAGCTTGTGAGCACAGCCCAGCCCTGGGAAGGCCACAGGCAGCACACACACGCACACACGCACGCACGCACACACGCACACACGCAGCAACAGACCAAGCTATGGGTATGAACAGCTGGGTGTTTCCAGGACAGCTCAACAGCAGGACACGGTGCTCTGCAGCCTCTGTCCTTCCCCTTGTTTTAAGGACTAGAGACGAGTGGGGGGGCCCGAGAAGTCACCTAGCCCGCGTCTCACTACACGGAGGAGACAATGGAGGCTCGAGACGGAGCCGTGAGACGGTCCGCGCTCGCGAACGTGCTGGGACAGAGCCGTCGCTCGCAGGGGCCAGGAGCGGTGCTCAGCACCCTCCCGCCCGGCACTCGGCGGCACCTCGGAGAGCGGTTCTGGGCGAGCTGAGTCCCGTGCTCTGCTGAGATGGGCGCTCGTGCACTGACTGCTGATGTCAGCACGTGTGCCGGCAGCTCCGCCCTGCGGGCACCTTAGACTTAGAGTGCACAGCCCTCCCTTCAATGAAATTATCTCGCTTCTGGGTATTAAGCAGAAATATACGCACTGCTAACTCAAAGAGATACCTGTGCCCCACGTTTGCTGCAGCACTATTTACAATAGCCAAGAGTTGGAACCAGCCTACGTGCCCGCTGACTGACGAATGGGTAAAGACGTGGTATACATGCACAACGGAATATCATACAGTCACAAAAAGGGAAGCCTGCCATTTACAATAATATGAATGAATCTAGAGAGCACTATGCCACAAAAATGTGAGATGAAGAAAGGTAGGTACTGTGTGGTTTCATTCATATGTGATAAAGAAACAAAACAAAACAAAAAAACTGGTCTTTTGTAAGACCAATTAATGGTGATCAGAAGGAAAAAAGAAAAGGGGAAGGGAAGTGTAAATTGGGGAAAAAGGGACAATGCTATGGTGAAGGACAAGAACTGGACTTTTAACAGTAAACTTAATTCTCAATAATAAACCCCTGAAACTTATAATGCAAACACATCAATTTTTAAAGAGTAAAAGTAAGAAAATGAAAGAGTACAAGCCAAAAAGGCAAAAAAAAAAAAAATTTTAGGAGAAAATTCACTCCTCAGTTGCATCTCTCAAAGGATAATGAGGGCATTTGAATTGATAATCTCTAGTAGCCTTTCTATCTCTTTTCATCTGAAATACCTCACACCTCAGTTCTGGTCTTTCATTTGCCCAAATCCCCAAGAAACGTCCCCATCTCCTGCAGCCCATGGCTACCCCCTGCCCATCTCTCCCTGCTTATAAAGGCTTCCAGTGACCCACTCCCCTAGATGCCCGGCTTCTCTGACTCTTGGGTCCCCAGAACCACATTTATTTATACCCACCATTTCCCGCCGAGGGACTTCAGAGGCTCCTACCACCAGCTGTGAGTTAGGAGTCCAGAAGAACGAACTCCTGGCCGGGAAGGAAGTTACTAGAAAAGCCTCCGAGCTAAACCCAGTGTTCACATGTGTTAGTGCCACAGCACGAACAGTGATGAGCTTACATTTTCTCCGCTCTGCCGGAGCCGGAGGTCTTTAAAGGAAGAAACCGCATTTCAGATTCTTACTGCTCACCGCCCCTGGCACAGGCGGCACAAAAGCATCTATCTCCTTTATGTTCCGGTGCGTCTGAGGCCCCAGGTTTACCTTTTTCATCCCAACTCCATCCTGGACCTGCAGAAGGAAGTCCAACGTCTGATCGTCCGTGAAATACCCAGGAGTAGGCTGGCTGCAAGAGAGACGAGGAAGCCCGTGAAGGTGAGGCAGCGAGCGGGAGCGGGACTCTCCGCCCTTCTCGCGCATCAGCCCCCGGTGCCAGCGGGTATTTGGGGCAATCCTTCGACGGGGGAGGGAAGATACAGCAGCCGCAGGGAGGAGCGCGCCACGCACCTGCGCAGGCCCTGAAGGCTCAGTGTCCAGTGAGGCGTGAGGTTCTGCCCCCGGAGCAGGACCAGGCCCTGCGTGGTCGTAACCAGGAGGCTGCTGCAGTTGGAGTCCGGCGCCGTCACCATCTGGAGCAGCTCGACCCCGTCGCTGCGCCAAAGGGAACCCCAGTGAGTCCCCAGACGGATGAGGCCTGCCCCCTCTGACCCTGCCTCTGCTCTCTGACCGCCGCCTGTACGTACTCGTTCTTCCTTCCACCGTGACGCCCCTAACACTCAGAACCCGACGTCCGCAGACGCACTCGGAGCAGCGGCCGGGCTGTGCTTACTGCCGCCTTCCAGGGCTGCTGTGATCTCCAAGCTAAACCAGTGCTCACGGGGGCCTCCCCCAGATTCCGCTTTCCACCCCACATTCTGATCTTACTCTCAAGTTCTTTTATTAAGAATTACATCCAAAGGATCTCCTCCTTACGGCTGGTAGCATCACACACTGTTTTAGATCCTTCTTTTTAAGCTCTGCTTCCTCGCCGCCACCCTGGGGCCTTCCTCTCTCGCCCCACCTCCTGGGCCTCAGAAACCTCAGCTCACTCGCTAGCAGCTGCCAGTGTCCGGAAGTGCCCTGCTTTGCTGACTCAGTGCGGCAGAAATGCCAGGGTCTGTCCCTATCGCTCTGATTTGCTTTGCTCCACCTCAGCCCCTCGAACTCTTCACTCTACTGTAAGTGGCAACATTACGTCTTCCCTACGGCTGAGCAGTATGTCACCGTATGGCCAGACCACAACTCTCTGGGCCAGCCCTTTATCTGCGGGAGCTCGGGTGGTTCGGGGTGCTTGTCCTAGCTACTGGACGCAGTCCTGCAGTAAGTGCTGAGAAGCCAGCCATTCCTGAGTGAAGGTTCTGTGGCCTCAAAGTGGTGCAGCGGCTCCCGCCCGTGCTGGTCTGTAGCTTGGCATTCTCCCTCCAGCGGGGCACGCTCTGGACTTTAGAGACCAAGCGTCCCTAGAAAACACACCGTGCGTTCAAAGCAAACCCACAGAAGAGCCGCAGAGCAGAGCTCCGTGGAGGCAGAGTCAAGGACAGCGGGCGGGGGGGGGGGGGGGGGGCCAATGGGGCCNGGGGGGGGGGGGGGGGGGGGGGGGGGCCAATGGGGCCTGCAGGAGGCCTGGAGCTGTCCCCCTCCCCCGCACAGCAGCTCCAGCCTTCACCAAGGTGTCGGGCTGTCAGAAAGGCATGATGTGCTTTTTCTGTTATTTTTGTTGTAAAAACGCACTGTAACTTTTCTGACAACCCAGTATCTTTCTAAAATGGGGACCATTTGATCTAACATCTGTCCAGCTCACCAAAGTAACGTGAAACTCCCTAATCAAATGCTCAGCTGTGACCTGAAGCTTCCAGTGGACAAGAATGAAGACAACAATGACCCAGCCTGGGGCTAAGTGAGTAAAATGCAGCACATATGACAAATGACACACTTTTAGTTAAGAAATAAACAAGTTAACAACAACAAAATAACAAGGTCTTTGCCTTATTTCTGCCAAAACGATGCTTCAAACTACCAGAGGGAGCCAGGAAAAGACAGACACACTTCAGCTTGGCTTTATGTGCAGTTATTTAAAATAAATCTACCTCCCAAATCTGGACAAAGTTCTCCAGCCTCATCCTGTCCTGGTCTCTCTCAGAGCCCTAATAAAGACCCTCCTCGCACCTGTCTGCGGGGCGACCATGGCCACGTCATCCACACAGGCACCGACTCGGTATGCTACCAAGAACAGGAAATTCCTCAGCCCCTTAACCAGACCACCATCCCCAGGCCCGCCCCACACCCTCAGCCGCCGCACCCAGAGACCCAGCACGAGCTCTCTCGCGAGAGGCCGGACCTGCCCTACCTGTAGATGTCAATGAGCTCAGACAGGTTGGCGGATCTCCGCTTCTCCCACTCTGGCTCCTCGATCTGCAGAGGAGGCGGCGAGCTGTCTCGGTTTTGGGCCTGAACAAAAATGTCCCGCAGGGCGACAGCCTGAATATTTCCTAGCACCACAGGAGAACCGACACTGAGAAGCTGGGTTTGACAGAACTCCCCCGGGTGAGCAGCTGGCCAGACACAGGAAGCCCCGTCAGGTCGGACCCGCCCGCCCAGACGGGGCAACTCGGAACCAGGAAGGGGCAGCGGACGAGCCAGGGCGTCGCCTCCAGAGAAGGCAGCAGGGCGGCAGGGTGAAAACCTGCGGTGGGGGGCGGGGCCATGGCCTGCCAGGGGGCAACAAAAGGCCCAGCCAGCGAGTCCACACACCAGAGGGGACAGGCGCAGCGAGCCTTGCTTCTTACCAAAGCCGAACAGGATGTAGACAGCCCCGCTGGCGGTGACGTAGACCTGGGGCCCGATCAGGTTCCCCACGCCCACGACGCTGTACTTCACGGGGCGGCCCACGGGACTCCCGGTGCGGCCAGACACCAGCAGAAAGCACAGGTCTGGCTGCAGAGAGGAAGCAGGTAGCTGCATCAACAGAAGTCCTATCGCCTCCTAACCAAACGATGTCCCCAGCAGTCACAGCCCCTCACCAGCCAGGGCATCAGAAACTCTGAGCCTGCCCCGGAGTCGGACTCACACAGCCCAACCTGCGTCCTGGGGATAAGGGTCTGACTCGCCCTCCAAGTGCCCCTGCCAGACACGCCAAGGGCAGCCCCAGCCGCAGAGGCGGAGGATCCCAGCCTAGAGTCACACAGAGGATGCTGACCTCGGGCCACTGCGGGCAGCACTGTCCTATCTCTCCTCGCATAGCATGGAGGTCTGGGCTGCCACTGTCCACCCCACTCTCCAGCAGAGACCAGTCTCGCGTTCCACGGAGAGCCGGGTGCAAATACTGCAGGTTCCCCGAGGCAGAGGGCTTCTGCCCAGCACCTGCTCTGCCACTGCAGTGCGAAGGGGCCACGGGCGATACAACCACGGACAGGCGTGCCTGTGTGCCGATAAAACCTTACTGGCTGAAACCAGCCACGGTGCGCTCTGGCCTGCAGGCCTTATTTGCTTTGGAGCATATTCTTTGAAGAACAGAGGCGCCAGCTGGGAAATACGAGGACTGTGCTGCAGACCGCGGGGGCAAAGCTCTAGATCAGTCTATCATCATGAGTTCTGAAGGGAAAAATAAAGCGGTATGTTTTTCAGTGTGGCCAGAGAGAGATGCCAGCCCAGAGGCAGTTTGGGGGGGGGGGGGTCACCGCACTCTGCTCCTGCCCCATTCCCATCAATACTCTTGTCAAAGCCTTGGGTGAACAGAATTCAAGCTCACCACAAAGCCGAGGAGAACAGTGAGTATGCGGTACAATGAACTCAACTGAGAACAGGCTTAGGCGAGAAGATGGGTCAAAGTATGGAAGAAGAAATCAGACCATTGTTTAACTGGCTATTAAAAAAAAAGAAAATGGTGCTTTAAGTGATTATAAATAGAGAGTAGTTCTTGGGGAAGCTACAACTTCGGCTACATTGACAGAGTGTCTATATCAAAAGAACTAACTTTTTCCTTATGCTGACATGTCTCGTTACATACGAACAGAGCACTGCCTTCAGACAGGGGTGCCACATTTTTTTTAAAGATTTATTTACTTATGCATACAGGGCTGGGGTGCAGGCCAGAGGTGCAGAGGAGGGGTGAGAGGATTCACCAGAGTAGGGAGCGGAACAGGTGGGCTGACTGGAATCCACTGCTGAGGGGAGCAGCGGGGAGACAGGAGCGGCCTGCTGCGCCACGTGGGTCCCTCCCTGGCTGGGACTGAACTCATGTCTCAGCGGCTGGCGACAGCTTGAAGTGCTGTGCCTGCAACCCCTGCGCCACAGCGAGGCCGGTGGGCGCCACGTTTTAAAAGACGTCTGGACCACCTGGAGCACGAAGGGAAAGACCGAGAAGGGCCAGGCCTTCAGGGCGCGTGAGGAACAGGTAAGAAGCTGGAGTATTTATTGTTACAACAGACTAGAGGGAAGGCTAATGGCTAAAGGGCTTTTATACAGAAAGAGGCATACATAAATTCATTCCTAGTAGCTCTGTGGGCTGAAGAGTATGGAATGGAAGTGAGGAGAAAGCAAACTTCTCATGAACCTGACGGAATTCTCTACAGCTGACCAAACCGACGGGGCGCACAGTGCCGTTCCCACCCACGCGAGTCTGTCCAGAGACTGGGGCCCGCGTGTCTGGTGTGCTGTGTCCGGATGACAGCGTTTCTTGTCCTTTGGGTGGGCCCCTGGAGTGGACTGCTGGGCCATGTGGTGGCCACATGACCATAGTGTGAGGAACCTCCACACAGCTCTCCATAAGGTTGGGCCAGTTTGCATCCCCACCAGCAAGCAGTTCCTTTTTCACCACCTCCTCGCCAATATTTACTGTTGCTAGTTTTTTTTATTGTGTGCTGTTCTTACTGGTACATTGTGGGTTTAATTTGCGTTTCCTGATTATGAGAGATTTTGAACATTTTTTCATATGCCTGTTGGCCATTTGCATTTCTTCTTTGGAGAAGTGTCTTAAATTCTTCTGCCCATTTTTTAACTGGATTTACATTTTTTGTTGTTGAGTCCTGTGAGTTCTTTGTGTATCTTTGTGATCAGTCCCTTATCAGACGGATGGAGTGCAAAAATTTCTCCCAATCCACAGGGTATCTCTTTGTTTTGGTTAATGTCTCTTTTGTACTGAAATTTTTTAGTTTGCTATAATACCAGCTATTTAGGGCCTGCCTGGTGGCGCAGCGGGTTGAACACCACACTGTGAAGCATCCGCAGCACAGCAGCATGAGTTCAATCCCCGGCCAGGGAGGGGACCCACATGGCACAGCAGATCTCTCCTGCCTCACCCACTGCTCCCCTCAGCAGTGTGTTTCAGTCAGTCTGCCTCTTCTGCTCCCCATTCTGTCTCTGGTGAATCCTCTCACCTCCCACGACTCTGGCCTGTACCCCAGCTCTTGTGTGCATAAATAAATAAATCTTTAAAAAATACCAGTATATGGTGTGAGATAGTGGCCAGAAGGATACTTGCAACCCTATGTTTACTTACTGCAGCACTATTTATAATAGGCAAGACACAGAAACAACCCAAATGCCCAATATTAGACGACTGGATCAAGATGTGTGGTATATATACACAATGGAATATTATGCAGCAAACAAAAAGAATAAAATGCCATTCACAGCAACATGGATTTGCAGAAGGGATCATACTTACTGAAATAAGTCAGAAAGAAAAAGAAAAACATCAGATGGTTTCACTTATAGGAGGAGTATAGGGGAACCAAACGAGGGACCAAAGGGAAATAATAATAATAATAAATACAACAAAACAATAAAGAGACAACTGAAAATCAGAGAATCAGAGACATTGGTGGGGGGGTATGGGAACAGAGACCAAAGAGAGGGCGGGACGAGCACAGGGACTATGGTGATGGTTAACGGGTGAACTGGTGGTAGAAATTCTATGGGGACTACACCTGAGAAAAAAAAGCAAACACTGTAAAAAATAAATTAATTAAACACCCCCCCCCAAAAAAAAAAAAAAAGATTAGAGCATGGAGGCTTAACCACATGGCTTTCAAGGTTCCTCCCCACCAATGTTCCAGAACAGATCAGTTCCTCTAATCCCAAACCAGCGCCAGCTATTCCAAGCCAACCCCACTCCATTCCAGCGCTAAGAACTCAGTCACTTCAGCTCATCAACAGCTTTCGGCACTGGCAGCTTAGAGTAACAGGTTCCACAGGTTCTTTGTTGGTAAAGAGATCAAAATAGGTCAGCATAAAGATGCAGCTACTGCTCTAAACCCAGAACTTCAAGATTTTTCTAGTACAGTTTACCACTTTTCAGGCAAAATGGAAACCGTTCCATATCTGTACACTATTGTGCAAAGGACTAAATTCTGTGAGGTCATCACTGGTTTTGTTTTCTGGTAGAGACCAAAAGAAAAAGGCACAAAGCAGAAGTATGTAAGAAGCCAATTCCTCTAGCAGAAACTCCTACAGAGCCCCAACCTCCAGAGATCGTCCCGTCAACCACAAAGAAGCCAGATGTATTAAAAACCAAGATTTTTTAATCTGTTCAGGATAAACGATTTGTCTAGTTAGCCTTCTGCTAATGGAAAGTCCATTAAAAAGAAACCCCCCACACTTCCCACGTGGATGGCTGGAATCATCACTTCCTGATGAAGGGAATCACTGAAATTTCCCTAGAGCCAGGTCTCCATTCAGTAATGGGGGCAGAAAAGACCGCTGCTAGCGCCTGAAGCTGTGGTGCATGCCTACTTCGAGACCAAAAAGATGAAGAAAAACGTATATAAAGTGCCCTTAACACAGACACACCTCTTTATCTTCTCTCACCTCACAAACCTAAGGGGGTCAGTCCGAGAGCAGTACCCCTCAACTCTGGTGCTGCTGGCAGAACACCACAAAGCGCTGGGAGCTTAGCTCAGTTCCAGTGTCAAATCGGCAGGGCCCATGATGCCGCTCTGGGTACGTATTGTAAAAAGCAAAAGAGCAAATGCGCAGTCTGTTAAAATTCTAAATAAGCCATCAAATGCAGCAAAAAAAAAAAAAAAATGTCTTTTTCCACACGTTTCCACAAATATTATTCTTTGCCAGTTGTTCGATTCTTTTGCCCACAACATTTCCAGGCCAACTCACACCAGGAGGTTCCAGAGAAGTCCTAGAAATGCTTTCACAGAAGCATGGAGAAAAACTTCAGCAATGAAAACGAAAGCTGGAGCTAATTCTGTTCACACGCACCCCTTCCTGTGAGTAGGGGAAAACGCTATTATCTGCACACAGAACAACAGCCCCTGGCATGGGCTGTAGCCACCCCCTTGGGAAGCCTGGAAGAGACTTAGGCCCACTCTGACTCTCCCTTCTGGGTCACTGCTGTGACTCGTTCAATGTACAGTTCTCTCCACACAGAGTTCAAAAACTTTCTATCATTTTAACTGCTCATGATTGAAATAAAATTTAAGTATTTATATAATAAAGTAGAACTAAAAAAAAATCACACAAGGTAAAAAAAAATAAGCTTGCTCTAGGCACTTAAAATCCATTAGCTCTAACTGTCAGGACAATAGCCAGTAGACGCCACACTTCCCTTTAACGAAGAGAACCAGGCTCCCAGGCTCGCCTGAGGCCACAGCGCTCCACCGGCAGAGCGGAAACCCAAGCACACACCTCCCGGCTGGCTCCGCAGTCCTAGCCTGGCACAGTCAGTGGAAGCGAAATGCCGACAAGAGGGGCTCGCGACGCAATTTTTTTATTTACTGTCGTGAAGAGAACGACTTAACTGCAGCGCCCACGACAAGGTTCCGAGCGGTGCTGGCTGCTGCTCCGGGGCTGGGACGCGGAGCGAAGCTGTCCTGAAGGAGAGCGGCTCGCTCAGCAGGCGCCTACCTGTGAGTCCCCGATGGCCAGAACCACCAGGTCACGAACGCCGTCTCCGTCCACGTCGGGGAGCACCACGCCGGGGGCGGCCAGGGTGCCGCTGGAGAGGTGGTCTGCGCTCAGGGTCCACACGACTCTCCCTGGGCGGGCGACAGGCAGTCACGCGCCTGCCGGGCACGGGCCGTGCACGCCGACACAGCGGCGCCTGCTCACTCTGTCCAGTTTTCATCTTACTGGGGAGCAGGGGCAGGGAGGGGAGCCGAAGTCCTCACGTATCTGGCTAACAGGCCCACAAGATGACGTCCCACCTAGACTTTTTAGTTAAAATGGAGCGCGAAGACTCGCCAAGAAGCAGGAGCCTGCTTGTCTGGGCAGAGGGCTCCATCGGCGAGAGGGTCACAATGGTCAGGAGCCACGGGCAGCCGGCCAAGGCCCACGTCACCGCCCTCCTAACGCACGTCCCCACAGGTAGAGAAATGAGTTAGCGCACTCCCAGGCTGTCCTCACTCAGAAGCGCCCCAACCGCCAACTCAAACCCAGGGCTAGAAAGCACGACCTTTCTTGGCTCACAGGAGTCACAGGAGGCCAGCAGCAAGGGCGCACGTGCACCGTCAGGATGTGCTGGGCTCTCCTCCACCCCCCGGCATGCACGGCTGAGTGCAGCGAGAAGACACGGGGCTCCTAACGTGACCCCACAGAGCTCGGTCTCCTCACGTGTGAGTCTGGGTGTAAGGGCCACGCTTTGAGGCCAACTCCGAGGAGCGCAGGCCCAGCTGCCTTGTGCTAAACAGGGCGGGGACAGTCTCTGCAGACCTGAGGCCGCAGCGGTTTCTGTTTGGAGGACTCGGCCCCATGCTATGCCCGAATGGGATGAGCTGCGGCTGCATCACTCAATCCTCTCCAGCCCTTTCCCTCCCTCCCCGTAACTCCTCCTTCCGGAGCAGCAACCAGACCCCCACCAGTGAGGGAGGCGCCCTTCCCGCCAGCCCTCCGCGCATGACCGTCACCTGATGTCGCGTTGAAGGCGGTGAGCATCTTCTGCGTCCCTGTCACGAGGCAGACGGGCCCAGCGCCGCTCCCAGGCCTCAGCTCCAGGCACGTGATGTGGCGCGCCTGCTCGGGCAGGGGGCTGGACCAGAGCGTGCTGCCGTTCATGCCCGACAGGCACACGAGCATAGCAGCTGGCCTCGGTGCGCCTACGGGCACGAGGGGACAGGAGAGAAGAGAGGCGGAGGGGTGAGCTGCCGGCCGGGGGCCACCTGAGGGCTCGCAGTCAGGAGCAACTCACAGCAGCGCACCCGGCCCCCTGTGTTTCCGGCAACGAGGCCTGAGCAGGGCCCCGTCCAGCCGCTCTGCGAGCACAAGTCTCACGGAGGACCCCGTGCTGGGGCCACCAGCTCCCCGACATGGCTTCCAAGCGGCCACTCCCCCTCTCCAACAGGGCCGGCCTTCAGGGTAAAGACCGCAGCTTTAAGTCTGCAGCCTCAGCGCCCGCAGTGCGTGAAGCGCGGACGGCAGCTACTAGTAACTGCCTGCAGGGCAGAACACAGGGGCCGAGTCAAGACCAGGGAGGTGGCCGCCGGCACGGGCAGAGCAGGAGGAAGGCCCGCTCAGGAGGCGAGACTGGCCTGGGGCGTGTGCAGGCAGGGGCGAAGGGCCTGAGCACGGCACCAGCAACTCCACCCGAGCAGAGAAGCAAGGCTGTCGTCTGCGGAGACTGCACTTAGCAGACATCAGCAGGGCTTCCCGGCCCAGACTGCAACAGATCAGCTGTTTTGGCCCGAGTTAGGGCAAGACAGGAAAACTACCACCGGGATCCAAGCATAACAGGTAAAGGATTAGAACAGCAGCTCTCCAGTAAGTAATCCTTTGTGCCATTTAATCAACACGTCAAGGTAACGTCTCCCTGTGCCAGTTTTACGTTCAGAGGCAGGAGAAGGACACGGACCACTGGCACCTCCAGCACAGAGAGAAGGTCCGGAGATGGAGGCTTTACAGCTCGCCATCCCTGCTCCTCGCACCACCTCTAAACACACAGGGCAGGCTGGCCGCGCTTGTCTGTCTCGGACCCCGTAGCCAGGACAGCCGCAGTTGGTACAGGGACCTCCCAGACTCCGGGAGCCCCCGGACGCCTGGCTCTGCCTGCTCGTGAGGGACCCCCACCCCCACCAGCCCTCCAACTCACCTCCTGCCAGGCGGGGTGCCCCTGCCCACACGTCCGGGTTAGCTCCCGAACGGCCCAGCCCAGTGAGCCGCCCACAGCCTCCCTCCCGCGCCTGCCCAGCAGAGGGAGACGAGCGCTGCGTGGGACGCCGCCCTTGCCGCTCTGGGGCACAGGCCGGAACCACTGGCGAGGGTACGCGCAGCGCACTGACAGGCGACGAGGACACGACCTGGACGCCAGAGCCCCGCACTCGGCCCCGCTCCGCTCTTCACCGCCGGGGGCTCGGCGGCAGGTCTGCGCGCGCCTGCGGCAGGGGAGGACACGGCAGACTGCTGCGGAGGGGCCGCTAGTGCAGCCTGCAGCAGCAGCGCCCGAGAGCTGGCCACCGCCGGCACAAGCCGCAGCAGCGGGCTGTGTCCCCCCCAAGGCCCGCCGGCAGGGTTCTGTGACACAGCGAGTCCTGCCAAATGCCAGAGGACATCTCTGACTCTGAGAGTGGATGGGACAGCTTCACTGCGCAGGCAGGGAAGGGCCAGCTGCACGTCAGCCGGTTCCCGGGCGGGAGGTTCTCTGTGTGACAAGCGACACCCAGGCGGCCTCTCTATCGCACCAGCCCCAGAAAGGCACTTCCAGTGACACCAGAGGCTGCAGCCTCAAAGTGCTCTAGAACGCCCAGACGCTCCCTCCAGCGCCTGGGTGGCAGGAAGCAGGTGTTCTCGCTGCACACTGGGTTCCTGTACCTAGCGCAGACTGCAGGCGACCTGCTCTAACGGAGGTGCAGCACGAACCCAGCCCGCGGACCCAAGCTGGAACACGACACTATTTTCTTTCTGCCTCACTCGCTTGCGGAAAGGTTACTAAAGAGACCATCTAAAAGACTGCTCGGGTATAAGGAAACCTCAGGGAGACGCAGCCCCTGGAGCCGCCCCACCCAGGCTCCGGACGGAGCAGGGACAGCAGGTCTGCGAGGGGACCACCTCGAGAGGAGAGCGACAGGGCGCGGCCAGCGGGGACAAACACCCTGCCCCGCAGTCTCTCGCCTCTACTCCCCACTGGCCAAACCCACTGAACCCGCAAGCAAGGGAGCCTGAAGATGCAAACCACACAGGCCAGCCGCCCAGGATGGGGCGGAGAGTGGAGACGGCGCCAACTGTGTCGGGGCAGGCCCCGCCGAGGGTGCGGTGAGGCCTAGGGAACGCGACGCTCTTTGCCGGGGCAGGGTCGGTGTCGGCGCCTCCCAAGAGCCAGGGCGGCTTCGGTGGGCCGAGACTCGGGACACTGGAAGCCCGCTGTTCGCTGCGGTGTGGGGGCGAGTCGCTCCCTCTGCGACCCGGCTTCCTCACCCCTGCTGCCCGCTGGAACCCGCCGGCAACCGCTTGCTGACCGCTGCAGACGCCTGCCCTGCACCAGGGCGCTCCAGGGCCTGCCCTGCAGGCCTGTGCTCGCGCAGACCGCCCTTGGGCCCGGCCGGCGCCTCCGTCAGGCACTCCCTCTGCAGCCCCGATGGCTCTCACCAGAGGCGCTGGCGTTCCTGGAGGTCACGAAGGAGAGAAGCACGTCGCGCAGCCCGTCTCCGTTCACGTCGGCCAGCTCCAGCGGAGACAGGTCCCCACCTGAAGACACGTTAAAGAAGAAAGGAAAGGCCTGAGCACGGGACCCCAAGCCCGCCTCCGCCTGGGTCAGATGCGGGGCGCAATCCGCGGGGTGCAAGCACCGCCACAGAAGCAGCACGCGTGGGGTGCCCCGGCCAGCCAAGCTGACAGCCGGCCGGCCCCGCACTCTGCAGCTGGCCAGCGTCACACAGGAAACAAAGACCCGCAGAGGTGGAGGCGGGAGGCAGGCTGACGAGGGAGAGGCCCCGGGAATGACAAGGTGGGGGCTCCCTCGGTGTCTTTGCACTGTGCATCCCAGAGAGGACGCTGGAGACACTGGGAAGTCAGAAGTGCCCACGGGAACAGCTAAACGAGCCCAGGAAAAGCTGCCCCCCCGCCCCCGCCCATCAAAGGGCTGGGAAAGGCACGGCCCGGCAGACAGAAACCACGGCTGGACTGTGGCCCCGTCCCAGGGCAAAGGCCGCGAGGGGAGGCTGGACCTCCACTCTCACCAGTCCCCAGCAGCGTCAGAGAAAGCCAGGTGGGGGCAGGGTCACGCCCCGCCACCTGGCACTAGGCCCTCCACACACCAGGGAGCCTCAGCCCGGCCCAGCCCAGGAGGCGCGAGGCAGCTCCCCACCGCCCCACTCCCAGGCGGTGCAGCAGGGCCTGGCAGGAGCCCGGACGGCCGCTCCGTCGTGACACAGCAGCTGGCGTCCCACACGCACACAAACACGCACGCACAGCGTCAGAGGATGCCCACAACTGAAGAGAACGCACGCCAGGCCAGCGGACAGCCCACAGACACTGCCAGCGCCCGCAGGCACATCTGCCAAGGCAGCGGCTCCTGCCGAGGTCTACGCCCTGCAGAAATCCTGCATCTAGACGTAAGGGCTCCTCCTCGCGCGCTGCGCATCTCTTCAAGACGCCGCCAGCGGTGAAGCAGAGGGGCGAACCACGGGACACTCACGCCACAGAGAGGCGAAAATGAGTGAGCTCCAGCTGAGGAGGAACCTCAAAAACAGCACCTTTAAAAATAGGTTTTAAAAAAGCAAGTCACAGAAGACTAAATGATATATGTAAAATTCAAAATCAAGCAAAATTAAAGAATACATGCTTTAGAGCACTGTGGTAAAAATGGAAGAAATACAGAGCCACATCGCCTTCCCCTGGCAGGCTCGTCTCCCGATCCCAGTCGCACTGACGCAGAGCCTCCCTGCACCTGCCCTTCCTCACACGCGGCCCGGAGGCCCAGCCCAGGCGCGCCCTCAGGCCCCGAGGCCCTCAGTCTGCCGCTGCCGCCAAGGGCCAGCCGCTCAGCACTGAGCGCAGACCGTTCTCACGCCGGCTGGTCCGGCTTCCAAGCACCCGCTCCGAGGTAGGACAAAACCACCTCAGAGCCACCCTGACCCTCGGGGCAGGAAAGAAGGTTTCTGCAGGGAAGCAGTTCTCTTCTGCTTGAAATGAAAGTATTTTAAAATTCAAATTCGGCCCAGCTTCTTTCCAAATCTCGGTGACTGTCAAGGAGCGCCCGGGGGCCACCAGCCCTGGCCTCGACCGTCCAGCCTGCGCTTCGCTCGTCCCTGAGAACAGCCCTCCTCCCCGCAGCTCTGCGCTCCCGGGCTCGGGCGGGCTGCGGGACGGATTCCAGCCACGTCGTCCATCCCGACTGCGCGGCCAAGGCCAGGCGGACACCCAGCAGTCGCACGTCCATCCTCTTGTTGGCGCTAATCTCAGTCCCCTGACCACCGCCACGCACACAGCACACACGCTTACTTTACAGAGCAAGAGGAGACGTTTCGCAGAACCGCAAGTGTGCTCACCTGCCTGGGGGCCCAGGTGGCGGCTCCAGGTGCTGTGCAGGTCCCGGGGCGGGCAGGGGGTCAGGAAGGCACAGGCGAGCACCAGCACCACGGCGACCACCACCGTCAGCAGGAAGAGAGAGGTGCGCACGTAGGAGGCTGCGGAGGAGGCCGCCTTCTGCTCCGGGCCCCCGGGGGGTTCCGAGGGGTAGCCCTCGGTGGGGACCTCCGAAAGACGTGGCTTCGCACGGCCCGCAATCTCGGCGTCCGAGCCGGGCTCAGGGGCACCCCCCAGGGCACTCCTGCCGTTCTTGACCCCTCCATTCTGCTGCAAGTTGAGCACGAGATCGTCCTCGCTCTCGTCGCTGTCGGCCTGCGTGAGAGGGTCGTACTCGCCCAGGTCCGGGCTCTTCTTCCCTGGAAAGACACAAGAAGCCCGTCAGGAAGCGGAGGAGCCGCCTGGCCGGCGCACAGCACAGAAACGCCGAGAGCGGAGGGAGCAGGACAAGCAGCCGGAGCGGGCCAGAGCGGGCAGTCGGCGTTCCCGGCAGCCTGCAAACCAGTGCTCTGGAATCACTGTCCTCTGGAGTTTACGGAAGTTGAGAACTGTAGTTAAAAAAGGAAAGAAACAGCTCTAAATACACTCGAATCTCACCCATGAACACACGCCCACGGCAGCTGCCCGCCTGCCAGAGCGCCTGCTGCTCCCGAGTCCTCAGGTGGTGGTGGCTCCATCTTCCCAGGGACGCCCCTAGGCTTTCAGAACCACTGTTCTCTCTGCCGCTTCCCACAGCCCATCACTTGCGGCTTCCCAGCAGTTGCCATGGAAACAGCTCAGGAAGCTGAGCGCCTGCTGCCATCAGCACACGTTTTGAGGCACACACGTCTGAGGGCCTGCCTGTGCGTCAGATGCACCAGCAGCGTGGGCCCCGCAGGCACACGCAGTCCCCAGAGGCTCCTGGGCCATGTCTGGGGGAGGGCGGGGATGGAGCAGGTGCGGGAACTGGACGCTGGTCCACACGGCAGGCACCGGCCTTGACGGACACGCTCACTTGGGAGGCTGAGAGGCAGCACAACGAAGGCGCCCAGCCAGCCCGTGACGGGGCAGCTCGGCCTCGTCCCGCTCCGCAGGCAAGCAACCACCAAGGAAGGTTTCCGCTTTGGGAAGCTGCCTGTTGCTACATGAGCTCTGCTGCTCGGTGTTCTATTAGGGGGAAACGAAGCATAGGCTATAAGCCAGCTAATTTGAAAGGAAAAATAAAGACTTCTAGATGCCCAGTCCTGCCTCCCGCCACGTGCTGGCAGCGCTTCACGCTAGGTCTCGCTTTGCTTGCGGCGTCCAATGAGCAGTAAAACACGACCAGAGTCGCCGTTCCCAGAGCAAAGTCCAGTGTGTGTTACACGGAAAGTCAATAAATGTTTAATTAAAAAGCAGACAGCCCACAGAGGCATCCTACGGCAGAAGGACTCTGCAAGCACAAAGAAATCTGGCCTTCTGCTAGCTGGGAATTCCTACGTACCTTCAGTTTCAAAGAACTGTTCATTTTGTCTGATAAATACTGGATTTGGTCATTAAAGGCACACATTGTAAGAAAATAAACCCACCGCTGAAAACTAGATCAGAACAGCACTCCCGGGGCACGCCACGCCGCCCGCGCCGGTGCCAGCTGGACCTCTGCGGACCTCACTCCCTAGGGCCGCCCGTCCCCAGCCACCCCAGGCATTTTCATTCATAAAAATCTGCAAACTTATCATAAGCTATTGTAATAACAATGCTAACAGTTTAAAAAAGTTTTTTTAACTGAAAGAGGATGTGACGAAGAGGGTGGTTTAAAATGGAGCATATGCGTACAACGGAGTAATTAAAGAGTAAGGCCACCCGACGCGAAGCGCGACGAACCCAGGGTGCAGCACATCGGAGAAGAGCCGGCCACAAGGGCCAGCGCGGCAGGAGCCTACTCCAGCGAGAGCAAAGCTGTCAGGTCACGACACAGCTATCCCAGGGCCCAGGCGGGGGCGGATGGGGAGTCAGTGTTTAGTAGACACGGTCTCGTCGCGCAAGAAGAGACATTTCTGGATGCTGGCTGCACAACAAAGTGAACACACTTGATGACACTGAAATGATTTTAGTACTGTTTACAATAATTATGATCATAAAAACCACAATTTTAAAAGTTTAGCTTAAAAAGAGAAATACAGCTGATAAAGACAAAAACAGACGTGGAGCCGCAAACCTCAAGGCCGGACGAGACGGTGAAGACCAACCACTGTCCAGCTCCACCCCGCCTCCACACTGGCCTCTCCTGGAGCACGCCCCAGGCAGCCGGCTCCGGCAACCCCCGTGCGCGGGCACTGCTGGCGACACACCGCCCCCACCTAGAGGACGGTCACGGAGAATCTCTGGGGGGCATCGGGAGCTCTGCGCTAGCTTCAATCCCTGGGGCCCTCTTCCCCCGCACGTCCGTCCAGCACCGCAGCTGCCGATCGTGAGAGCTGATGCCATGGGAGCGCAGCGCGTCAAGCCAGCGAAGAAAGTCCCAGCGTGGCTCTCTCTTGCTGCGTGACCGCAGCTAAAACGCTCCGCTTCAGTATCCCATTCCCCAATTAAGAAACGGGACTGCTCCCACCTCAGACGACTCCCGCAGCATGATGACAACAATGAAGCCGGTTGTCAGGGCCTGCTCAGTCCCACCAGTACATTTTAGCATCTACCACTGGAGCCGACACTGGAGTGGACACTCCAACTACCCCCAAGCCCTCTCGCCTACCGGTCCGCTGCCCCTCCTCCCTGACCAAGCCATCCCTGAAGAGCCACGGTCCCAGTGTCCTGCTCGCCCCTCATCACCAAGTGCCCCGTCAGTGCCGCTCAAGCACTTCCCTGGGAGTCCTGGGCCCGCAGAGAGCGGTCCGCCGGGCAGGGGACACGCTGCGTTCCAGTAACCGTAAGCGAGCCGGCCAGCAACCTCAGCATCAAACCCCACAGCACCTGGACTCAAGCACTTTCTACGCATTCGCGAGCCGCCCTGTTCACGGCACAACTTAGTGCTCTAAGTGAGAAATTTAGCATCAACGCTAATACACTCCATCTTTCCAGTCAGTTGTCATCTTGCAGCAAACACAGCAGCCAAAACAGCACCTGTCTCACTGCCACAGGGAGGTCACTAGGAAAACACCGGCAACAGGACAGGCCACGGGAACTGCGTTTCCCATCACAGACCAGCGTCGGGAGGAAGAGAACCTGGCTGCCGATACCACAGACACTGGCAAAACCTTTACTGTCGATAGAAAAACAATTGCAAGTATTCTTTGGAAAACAGCACTGCTCCTGTGCTTGTCCCGTTAGTGAGATGATAGGCTCTAGATAATGACGCAAAGGAAGGTAATTCTGTCCCTCTCTTCCCTGAAACCAGGGGGAAGTAGGAAATAAAAATAGGGCAGAAAACAGCCACATTTCCAAATGACAAGCGATAAAAATGGCTGCCCAGTGCAGCGCCGGCCGTGGCCGGCCAAGCGGCACCGAGAGAGCAGCACCCACTGCTCAGGCCTGCAGCCAGGACGACACCAGCAAGGGTGACGTGACAGTCACTGGATCCGCACCTCTCGACCCCGCTGGCCCAGGCCCCTGTCACCGCACTGAGCTCTAGCAGCACCAGGAGGCAGGGTTATGGCTACCCCGCTGCAGCGACAAGAGAGCTGAGAGCGAGAAGGCAAGTGACTTAGTCCACGCTCCTGCCTTGCCCCACGCCCGGCGCAGCAGACCCGCAGGCGAGCCCAAGGGGTACAGCACAGAGCCTGAGCCCTGCTCCACACGCTGCGCGGTCGCCCTGCACAGGGCATGTACCTGAGCCAGGAGTCACTTGCTTGGAAAGACAAAGTGTGGGGCCCCGAAGCACAGAGAGCCCCCTTAGCCCACAGAGCCAAAGGCGAGGTGATGGAGTGAGAGAACGCAGAGTCTGCCTTCACAAGGAGCAGGCTGCGGCAGGTGGCACAAGTGGCCCCGGGCACAATCGCCGCAAGAGGCTAATTCGTTTTTTGACAGTCTGGGTCTAATCAGACAGAAAGCAGACAGGAATTCAATGCTTAACATGAAAAAAATGATTAAACAATGGTAACCGAAGAAATAAAAAGGTGGGACAAGATAACAAGCAGACACTTCCCATGGAATCCAGTAACAAATAGTTTTTTGTGATATAAGAGCTCCTAGAAAGAATAGCATACTTCTAAGAAGAAATGACAGACAATTCAAGAAAAGATGGAAAGTAAACATGCAGGTCTCAGAAAATGACCAAAGAAAATAATGAACCAGCTGCTGAAAAGATACCCCGGTGGGCAGACACGCCTGGAGGCTCAGACATCAAGGACAGACCCTACGTGACAATCAAGCAAAAAAATCCAGAAAGAACCACCACGGCTGGTAGCTGTAAGCACTTACTATGCAGAACTCTGAACCCTTGGACCGTCTTATCTCAATAAATCTTTAACACAACTCCTTGACGAAGACACACAACTCTCTCCATTTCAGAGATAACAGAGAAGTTTAAGTAACTGGTCCCGAGTTAAAGACTGCAGGTGAGAGAGCAAAGATCCAAACCCAGGCGGTCTGGCTTTGAGTCTCCCTGACCTCCCTCCCACGAAGGACAAGAGGCACAGAGGACTCCTACTCAGCTGATAAAGATGAAATCGCCTCTTCCAGGGGACAAGGATGGTGCGCGAGGCGATAAGTTAAGGGAAGTGAGCTGGAAAGTGAAAGGCCAGCGCTGAATAGCAGCTTCACCATTTGCGGTAACATAAACAACCAAAGAAAACAAACTGGCAAAACACAGCAAAAGTAACTCCTAGACAGTGAACAGACGATGCGCAGAGAGGAGGGGGAGAAGCAGGAGGAGGCAGCGGGGCAAGGTGATAGGGCACCGGCGCTGGAGTCTTGGTGCAGAGGGAGCAAAGGACGTGCACTTACGAAGCTGTGAAGCTGTACTCCCAAACTACAGTTACAGATATGGCAAAGCAATAAAATTTTGATCAAAAAATTGGTAAGAGGATGAGAAAGAGAGAGAGAACAAAGATGACCAATAAATGCATAACTGAAGAGAACAGAAAAGAAAATGGAGTTAAAAATATTTTTAAAATACACTAAACTGTCCCTGCAATAAGGTAATACTGAAACCTGCAGGACAAAGGGCATAGGGAGTCCCAAGAAAAACTGATACAGACTAATCAATACTGGAACATACCCCTGCAGACACTGGGCCGAGGACAAAGACTCACGAGCGGTCAGGCCAAAGGAAGAAGACTCAAGTCACCTAATGATAGAAACGAGCATCGGGCTGACGTCTTCCCTGTGACATCCATTTCGAAAATTACTGAAAGGTCATGGAGCAATATGGAGAGAGTCTTCAGAGAAATCGCAGGCGTGAAGTTCAAGAACTCAGGCAATTTTACTCTGAGTCTTTCTTTACAAGATCATAAAACACTATGACCAGTTCCTGCGCAAATTCTTGAGGATAAATATTTACTCTCACACTATTAACATATTTTTCAAACAGAGCAAAGACAAACCTCAGCTTCACTACTGCAGACTGCAGGTCTGGGCTGGAGAACTCCTAAGTAGAGATCACAGAAGGACAGGAGAGAGTGAAGTATAAAGCACCCCAACTCGTCTCAAGTCACACTCTGGATGAGGCGCTGGACGTCAACTCTGCTTCAAGGCGCCGGACACTTTAGCACCCTCGTCCCTGCTGATTTCTGCCGCCACCCAGATTGTTAATCAATGAAATACTTTCAAAGAATAATAAGAAAGGGCATTGATTTCATAACACATTAATATAAATTAACTTCCTACAACTGCATCACTTTCCCATTTAGAAAGACTGAAGATTCTGGCCCAATAGCTTCTCCTAACTGGCACAGAAAATGCATAGAGCTGCCACTCAGATATACAGGGAAATATACTATACTGTATACTATTTCATAACACGCATTATACTTTACATTGACTCTACACTCCACTGCAGTTAAAGGTAAACAGTTCACACCATGGGTTAGTTCAGGCAGGGCACATAATAGATCTAAGTTATACATAATAAAACAAGCCAACAATAAATTATGCTCTGATAACCACTTCAGTGTTTGACCTTCAAACTTCTAAATGGACTAAAAAAAATATGTACTTATGAGATAAGCTGCTTTATGAATGCCACATTGTCTTTCTGTTACTAATTAATTAACCCTTCCATGCATGTGAGCCACACACTTTCCAGCTTCCGTGATGAGCTTGGTGGAAAGGCATGTGATACACCACAACACCTGCTCTGTCCGCAGGAAGCAGCCCACCTCTGTCAGCAGCCTAGTGGCCTGGGCCTTCCTGCAGGCCTCACACTGGACAGAGGTCAGGGTGCTAACAGCGATGATAATAACAGCTGACACCGACTGAGTAATTAACACAGGTCAAAAGTTAACAAACCTCTGAAGCACATCCATCTCGTAACATGCCAAATAACTCCGCAAGGCCACATGTAATGGTCTGCAGCACATAATGCATGCTCCATGGCAACACTTATTATTATATTCAAGGTAATGGATTTGAACTCAAGCCTCCTCTGAGTCACCCTCTGATTCTGCTTCGTTTCATGTAAAAATAGTGAACATATTAGCCAAGCTGACATGAGGTAGGTAGCTAAGGTGACATGAGCAGTCCCAGCAGACCTAGTTACAGGATATCCAAAAGAGCCTGAGAAAGCAACGTCCACTGACATAAAGCTCACACATACACTTTGTGTGGGAAGAGGAAAGGCAAGGAGGCAAGGAAAGGGGAAGGGTGGAACGCCAGGAGGGGCCCCACATGGCATCAAAGGACAAATGCCTTGAGTACCTAGGCACAAAACAGCACCAAATGCCCCTGACCATTCAGGTCAAGCTGCCTTCCAGCCGCTTTCCCTACCCGCTCAGCTGGCCAAGTTGCTGCAACTGAGTACACGAAGGAGCAATAATGCCGCGGTCACGATATGAGAATGCAAAAAAGCTCAAGAATTCCAAAAGCAAGATTTTCTTGCGTCCCCCTCCTAGGCAAACAGCAATTACCTATGCTGAAAAGAAACAACCAATCTACAAGAAAAAGAGAAATACAGCTTAGTGTCTGATATGACACCCACGGGCGCTAACTATGTCAGACATCTCATCACTCCCCGGGGGCTGTCCTTCTAGTTAATGATACACAAGGCTACTTCCTTCAAAGTTAAAAGAATCCTGCAGGTAGAAGTGTGTCTACCTCCAACATTACATAACAATGCAGGACAGATATTATCAGTGTGTTCCTTCAGATGTCCCTGCACCCAAGGAAAACAAAATCTGAGGTCATGAGGGTGCGGACAGAATGCAAATTCCTGTCAAATTCACTTCCAGCTGTCATCTGAGGACAACAAGCAGACCAGAAGTTTCCCGAGAACAGGTCCCCAAGTCCCCTGCAGCCTCCTGCTGGGTCTCCACCAGACACCCAAGGAGCCCTTTTTAATGGTGCCGCTGAAAGCAACTGCTTTTCCCCTAACATCTTATCTATCAGCAACCCACGTTGACAGCTTGATGTTTACAATTTATTGATGTAGAACCATAAAAATAATTTAAAGTCTTAACATTTTAAATTTACTTGGGCAAAACACAAACGTATGAAGAGCAGTATTCTAGCAGCACTGCCCGGTTCTGGAGGTTTAAGGAGAAGAAGAAAAGCTAAAAAAAAAAAAAAAACTTGAACTGTATTAGTCCTGCCAGGTGTCATCACGACTAGTGCCGCCTCAGACACTATTCCATACTTCACCTGCAACTGGCAGGGGCCAAATCACTTCCCTCGTGAATGCTCAGCGTCCAGGGCCAGAGGCCGAGCGGACACAGAGCAAAGGCCAGGCCCTGCAGTCTGAAGCCCCCTGCTCCAGGCCAGGCGACCCCGCTGCCCAGGCGACCTTGGAGGAGTCAGTTAGCCAGACACCTGCCCTCACTTCCCTCCTGCAAACTAAGGGGCGAAGCGCCCGTGCCACCCCCAGGGCTGCGTCAGCGCTGTCACCGGCGGAGACAGAGGCTGCTCCTGACGGCCACTCTCGCCCGCCGCTCCCAGCCGGCCAGGTCCAGGGCGCACCAAGGCGCGGAGACCCCACGGCGCCCGGTCCGCGGCGCTCGAGGATGCTGCGCTCCCCTGGGGACGACGGCGGCGCGCGCTGCGACTCTCGCCGCGCCAGCCCGCCCGCCTCCGGGGCCACCTGCCCCGGGCCACCTGCCCCGCGCCCCCCGCCCCGGCGCCCCCACGCGAGCCCCGCCGCGAGCCCCTCTCGCCCCCTGCCGGCGCCCGCACCGCAGCCCGCGGGGGCTGCCCCGGCTCGCCTCCGCGCCCCTGCGGCCCGCCCGAGCTGGAGCGTGTCCCCTCCGGGCTCTCCCCCAGAACCTAGTCTCCGGGTGCCCCGGCCCGGCGCGGGCAGGGTGGTCGCGAGCCCGCGACGCCTTACCCGGGAGCTTGAGCGCCCTGGACAGCACGGTCGCCATGGCGGAGGCCCCAGTGCGCGTGCGCGCGCGCGGCCTGCCGGGAAGTGTAGTCGCGGGGCGCCCGCGTGCGCGCCCCTGCCGGCCCTTCGCCCCCACTCCCGGCCGGACCCCGGCTCCGCCAGGCCCGCTGCTCTGGGTCGCCTTTCCTCCTCGGTGGAGGGGGAAAGACAACCGCCCACAGGCCTGCTGGGGACTGGGACGGGTGACGACGGGGAATGGAGGCGCCTTGTGACATGCCCGTGGGCTTTGGGGCGGAACGACCCGACGCCTGCCCGCCTCCCTCACCTGGGCCCTCCCGGGCGAGGCGCCTGCTGTGGAATTTTTACAGTGGGGGCGATACTGCCCGCTTCTCAAGCTCGCTGTGAGAATTACATGACCGCTGGAAACACCCAGCACGCCGCGGGCACCTGCTGCAGTCACTGTAGGGTCCTGGGGAGCTCGCGCTCCCGAGCGCTGAGCCTTCTCTTGTCACCTCTTGTCACCGAACCCCCGCAGCTTCTCGCGAAGGTTCTGGAAGGCAGAGTGATCTGCTGCTCCCCCACAGGTGCCAAGAGCCCAGCATCACAGTGCAGAAACGCTGGAGCTGCTACTTAGCTTAGAAGTGGAAGGGACCTTGGGGACCCTCCCCTCCCACCTCCTTGTTTTTACTGAAGAGAAAACGGATCTAGAAAGGTGAAGTGAATTTCAGTGCAGACAGAGCTCTTAGCTCCCTCTCCCTTGGAGGCCACCTCATGTGCATGACTGTCAGCAAACTAGCCGCGAGTGTGAACCGAGAGACCCCGCCATTCCCACACCCTATTCTCCCCGAAAACCTGCCACCCAGCTGCAGGGCCTGGCCCCCTGAGTGCAAACCCCGATTCCACCACTTCCCGGTGCCAGGCCTAGGACTGGTTACTGATGCGTCTCTGTCTCAGTCTCACTGGTCAAGTGGGGACCAAATCATTCCTGTTCCCCAGAGTTGTCTGAGAATTAAGTGGCTGCTTGCACAGACTCCCTGACAACTACTGCTTGTGTTTTAAAGGTTGGCTCTTCTTTTTATTAATAATTTATTGGTGTTCTACAATTCATAATTTAACTTAATAACAAACTTGGTAATAGTTTAATGGGTTAGTTGTTTATACAGTGATTCTGTCGGCGTCTTACAACACTTGAAAGCCTCCGCTGCCACCTCCCTGGCGGTGGGATTGAAAACCACACTTGACCTCCGTGCAGACCATCATGGAGGAGAAACACTGCAAGTCACGGCTGGCCGGTAGTGTTTCCCCTGCTGTCAGTGGGCGGGTTGCCACACATTCTTGAGATATGAAGACAGGAACATCGCCTTGAAATGTGATGGGATCTAGGAAATGTCAGTTGAGTGGTTGAATTTGCATTTCTAGGAGAGGGTGTGGCTGGGCTGGAAGAAACAGGTTACACAGGACAGGAAGAAAGGAGAACATCTTCCCAATTTTTCTGAGACAGGGGTATACTCTAGGAGAGTTCCTTTTAGGGGATGGAAGTAAAATAAAATTGTATAAAGTTTAAAGTTTGATTAAAACTTTGCTTTAAGATGTGCGGCACAGCCGCACGAGTTCAATCCCTGGCTAGGGAGGGGACCCACATGGCGCAGAAGACCTCTCCTACCTCACCCACTGCTCCCCTCAGCAGTGTGTTTCAGTCAGTCTGCCTGTTCTGCTTCCTTCTCTGTGTCTGGTGAATCCTCTCACCTCCTGCACTTCTGGCCTGTACCCCAGCTATTAAATGCATAAATAAATAAATCTTTAAAAAAAAAAACAGCTTTGCTTCAAACTCTATAGTCACCCAGAATGCCCATGTGGATACATACACTTATCAATACATATGAATGGACGCATCCCAGAGAGGGGTCACCTCTAGTCCCTCAGGCTCCCGTGCCTCTTTATGGCATTTCCACTCTCCCCATAATCATCCAGTTTTTTGCTGATGATCATGATTTTCAGAAAGAAGGAAGCAGACAATCTGAAGGAGGCAATCCCTCCCCCAGACCCTCCTGTGTCCCCCTCTGTCTTCCCTGTCCCCTCTGGAGACTTCTTCCAGCCTTCAACCATGTTTTCCATTTTAACACAGGAAGTGCAGTGCTTGCAATTCAATGAAAAGGAAGTACTGTAAGCAGTCACCAAATGAATCAGGAACTTGCCTGCAAGCTCCTCTCCAGTTACCTGGTGGCAGGTGAGTACCTTAGCTGTCCAATTTCCTGCAGTGGAAAATGCAAATGCCCGGGGCTTCCTGACTTGGCTTACCTCCCCTGCTCCTCCAGGAAGCCAAGCTGGGGTGGCGCGGGTGGGGGGGCACCCAGATACAGCCTCACCTGCCTCTTGCTGTACCTGTTATAAAGACAAGAAGCCCTTCCTCCGAAAGTCACACCTGTGTGTTCTTCCTGCACTGACCTGCAGTGGGAATCTGTCCCTCACTCCCCAGGTCCCAAAAGCAGAGGGAATCCAGACTTGCTGCTTTTTACCTCTGTGATATCCCAAGTACGGCTCAAAATTTCTGAGTGTCCTGTGTGGGCACTGGATAACGTGATCCTGGACCCAGTGACCGCTTCTGCTGATTCTGGCTCCTGCTAGCTTTCCCTGCCTATTCTTGGGACCAGCACCATCATTTCCCTTCCTGGTACCACTGGGCCCGCCAGGCCTCATGGCTGTTTCTGCCTCCCTTGCAATAATGCTTGCTTCTTCCCATAGCTCCCACCAGCCAACACCATTTCGTGTTTCAGCACTCTCAGAATGGCAGAGCTCCCGTATACCTCCAGTGAGGGTTCGTAT
This sequence comes from Galemys pyrenaicus, assembly GCA_019455555.1. Taxonomy (NCBI): domain Eukaryota; kingdom Metazoa; phylum Chordata; class Mammalia; order Eulipotyphla; family Talpidae; genus Galemys; species Galemys pyrenaicus. Next base: position 1,507,608 of record JAGFMF010011760.1, on the reverse strand, counting down.
CGAGAAGATGGACAGGACTCAGAAAACTCAACGATAAAAAAAACAACCCATTCCAAAAATAGGCAAAGGGTAGGAATGGACATGCCTCCAAAGAAAACACACAGTTGGCCACACCCACATGAAAAGATGTTCTTCTCCTATTACTGAGAACTGAAAGTCAAAACAGCAGCGAGGCCACAGTGCTATTTATAGGAGCCAAAATATGGACACAACCTAAATGCCCCAAACAGAGGAGAGGACCAAGAAGACATGATATATACACAGTGGAATACTACTCAGCCATCAAAAAGATCAACGCACGCCATTTGTGATGGCATGGATGGAAGGGGTTGTGCTAAGCAGAGTAAGTCAGGAGAAAGATAAATATCAGATGGTTTCTCTTACATACAGAACATAGAGAAGCCTAACAAAGGGTCAGGAATAAAACAAAGTTCTCAAGCTGACCATAGGTCTGAGGCATACAGCAGGGCAGTGGGGAGGGAGAGGGGTCAAAACAGGGAAGGGAAGAGCACAAGGGACTACGGTGATGAAGCACTGGGGCTGTGGTGGGGAGAGACTTTGGAGACTACATCTGAGAGAAGAAATCAGACTGTCCAAAAATTAACAGCAATGTAAGAAAATAAATTTTAAAAATAAATGTTTTTTTAAATATCTAATAAGTGGTAATACAAAAGCCCGAGGCATCTGTAAAAAGCAATTTAAAGCACAGATGAAGTGTTCTGGGAAATGTTATTTCAACGCAAAATTAAAACAAAGTTCATTTAAAAGTAAAGAAAATAAATGAAACAGCAGTGACTTGTCATCGTGGAGATTTACTATCCAAAAGACAAGAACAAAGTGTCAGAGGATGCGGAGAGAAGAGAGCCCATCCACACTGTTGGGGGGAGTGTAACTGGAAACAAGCTGTTATGGAAACATTGCAGAGAGGCCGCAAAAACTTAAACATAGGAATTCCATTTGAACAAGTTATCCTGCTTATGGGTATTTACCCCCAAAATGCAAAAAACAACTTCAAAGAGCTATCTGTTCCCCCATGTTCACTGCAGCACTGTTTACAATAGCCAGGAGCTGGAACCCGGCTAAGTGCCACTGACTGGAGAATGGCAAAGAAGATGTGATACCTGATGCCAGTGAGAATGGCACACACTGAAAAAAAATAAGCAATTACTAATGTTGGCGAGGATGTGATGAAAAAGGAACTCTCCTACACTGCTGGTGGAATGTAAACTGGTCCAACCTCTATGGAAAGCTGCATGGAGGTTCCTCAGTCTACTAAAAATGGAGCTAATATATGACCCAGCAATCCCACTCCTAGGGATTTACCCAAAGGACACAAAAACATCACTTCGAAAGAATACATGCACCCCCATGTTTAGTGCAGCAGCATTTATAATAGTTAAGACATGGAGTCAACCCAAATGCCCCAAAATAGATGACTAGACCAAAAAAATGTGGTACATACACACAATGGAATATTATTCAGCAATCAAAAAGATAAAATAGAGCCATTTGCAGAAACATGGATGGCACTTAAAGGGATTATGCTCAGTGAAATAAGTTAGAAGGAAAAAAAATACCAGATGGTCTTACTTATAGAAGGATTATAGTGGATCAAAGGGAAAAAAAATAACAAAACCAAACAAAAATAAACAGACGACTACAGAGTCCTCTGCAGGGAAGAGGGAGGGACTGGGATTGTGGCCAGGACAGGAAGAGCACAGAGACTTCATGCTCGGGTGACGGCGAACGGGTGACTTGGCGGTGTAAGCTGTGGGGACTACACCTAGAAAAGAAAGCCAACATTGTAAAAAATAAAAAAAAAAAGAATTGACAGACACAAAAAAAGATGTGGTATACGTGCACAATGGGATACAGTTCGCAGAATTCAGTCCTGCAACAAAAGATGAGGTCACAGCTTACGACAGCCAGGGTGCCCTGGAGCGTAGCGTGCTCGTGGAGATAAGTCAGACAAAGACAGCACTGTGTGGCTTCCCTGACGTGTGACATGGAGAAACCAATAGACGAACTAATTCTTTTTAAAGCAAACTTAGCTGTGAGACCTGTGACACCTGTAAGTGGCTAGCAGGGGGAAGGAGGAAGGGGTGACCTCTAAAAGTCGGTCTGTCCTTCACCATGTCGTTTTCCCCTTTTTTGGGCCATGAAATTATTGAGTGCTTCTGGCAAAAACACGTGTTTAAGAAGAGCTGTGTGATTCAAGACCCCGCCACCGCCCAGGACAGCTCAGCTCCCTGTCCTCAAAGTCCCCATCCGGCTGGTTCATGGGTCCCCAACCACGTGTGGGCATAATGGAATGGCCAGAGCTGCCATTTACTCGGCACTTAGCACCTACAGAAGCTGCTGTTCTGGAGCCTTGAAAATCTTAATCGACACTCGGCCCTTTACCAGATTCGAGCAACAACAGTAACCATGGGTCAAGCACGTTGTGATGAATGCTCCCAGGGGTCAGGGGAGAGAAGTCACAGGTCACATAAGACTTGACAACAAGTCTGGAGGACACTCTCCCAGGCCCCTGATCCGGTTCCATCAACTTGTCTTGCCCGCAGATGAAAGGACCAAGCCCATCCTCACCACTTCAGATGCCAGTCCTGGATCCAGAGTGTCACCTGGGCTTCCACCCAGCTCAGGTCAGCAGCTCCAGCAAGCCCCTCCTCGGGTGTGAGCATTTGCACCCAGAGAAACATTTTTTTTTAAGATTTATTTATTTATGCATACAAGCACTGGGGTACAGGCCAGAGGTGTGGGGGGGGTGGTAAGAGAATCCACCAGAGTGGGGAACAGCATAGGTAGATCAACTGAAATACACTGCTGAGGGGAGCAGCGGGCGAGGCAGGAAAGGTCTGTGGGTCACCTCCCCAGCCGGCAACAGGGTTCGAACTCATGCTGCAGTGGCTATGGTTTGCTTCGTAGTGCGGTGCTTAACCCACTGCACCACCAGGGAGGGCCCCCAGAGAAGCATTTTACTTGCTGGATTACTAGTGTATGGGAGAGGCTTTCGCCTCAGAACAGCGGGATGCTCTGCACTGCAGTGCCCTTTCCAGGAGGCCCTGCCCCGATCAGGCGCTCACCAAACATGAGGCTCTCCAGTCCCTGTCTGGATTTTTCTTTTTTAAGTTAGGCTTCACTCCATTCGCAGGGTCAATTCACTCGTCCGCCAATGGTGGACGAGTGAATTTCTGAATGAATACCTATGACATTATGAGGAAAGCTGCAATACATTTAGAAAAAAAGAAGACAAAAGGAGAAGAGATTTTATATAGTTAATTATTAATAACTTATAATGAATAAAACTTCTTTCTAAATTCCCATTTCTTGATTTGTGCAACCCAAATGTGCTCAGATTCTTCCATAGCTTCTCTTTATGCCAAAACCATGGTCCAAGCAGCCACCTGCATGACTGCAAGACACCCAGTCCCCCCACCCCCCCAACCCCCCTGGTGCTTACATGCTCCACATTGGCCTCTTCGTTGTCACTTCCCCCACCCCTCTCGTTAGGTGGTCTCAGCTCTGCGTCTCCATAAGGAATGATGACGTGGAAAATACTTAACACGGCATGCATAAACACACATACGCATGCTGCGGGAACATAACACAGACCCTGCACGCCTGCTCCTGGGGTGCGATCACTGTGTCCTTCTCTCGGGCAATGCCCAGCCAATTCTTTCCACGGAGGCAGGTGTGACACAGTGAACAAAACCAGCTCTGTCCTTGCCTTCAAAGGTCTTGGGAATTGTGGGGGAGGTGGACCTTAAACAAATAACCAATAATGTTGCTTTACAAACCATGATAAGCCCTATGAAAGAAAAGAACCTGACCCCAGGAAAGACAATTCCAGGAAGAATATAGATTAGGTGGGGCTCAGGGGAACGCAGGGGCGGGGACACAGCTTTCTGAGAAACTGAGACCTGAAAAATGGGTAGAAACTGGCTGTGTAAAAGCAAAGAAGCAAACAAAACCAAAAACAAACCCTGAAAACCTGACAGCAGAACTGAGGCCTCTCGGAGGGGGCTCGATGGACTATGGCAGAGGGTCACTGGGGTCTGCTGGTGGTCGTGGTGTGATAACACGCATCTGAGAAGGTGTGCACCTATTTCCCTAAATCATCTACACTCATAAACCAACCTAATTTAATTGGAACACCTTAAATGTTCTCCATTGTTCTCATTCCTACACAGCTAACGCAGTTGTTTTCCTTACTAGAAGCACTTTGCTGGAATGGAATTTTCTTAGTTCTATGAAACCTGAAAATTGTTTCCTAACATTCCCCATTGTGATCTCAATCCCATGGGAATCTATTAAAGCCTCCTCACCATCCATGTTGCCTGCTCTGGCGTGGCCCCAGCGAGCACGGTTCATCAACCGTGAGTTTAACAACACAGCGGTTGATGTGACGCTTCCTTCCCCCCGGAATGTCATCTGCGGATTTGAGAGGACTAGTCACAATGGCAGAGCTAGAAGAATCCCACCACCACAAACCACAGCGGCTGCAAGACAAATAGACCCGCCCCTTCACCATCACAAAAACTTCTTTCTTGTATTGTTTTCCTTCTAGGAAAACTGCTTGTCCTTAGTGGCTAAAGGCTCTGGGACTCTTTTTCAAGAAACTATAGACCAAGCTACGTTTTTACTTGCCCATTTCACAAAATCTCATTCATTTCTTAGTAAATTTCTTACCATAAATATTGCCCTTTCATAGGGATGTTTTATTTGAATATTCCTCTTTTTTGTTCTTTCATCTGAGCAGTTACTTTTTATTACCTTGCCCTAGTTTTAAAGACCAAAAGTAAGTTTCTTAGAGGTCAGATGTTGCATAAAGGTCATTCGTACCCTCCTGCCAGGAATGGTCTCCTTTTATTTCTTTTTCTGAGTGATAAAAATCGGAGTTTTGTTCATTACCTGGGAGATTTTGCAAGAAGTTGATCTTTTCCTCTGCTCCACCTCTCTTAAAGCCTGCACTGTCCCATTGTGGATGTCTGGTAATGGGTTTGCACATTTTCCTCCATCACTGAGCACCACTCACCGATGCTCAGGTGTCGCGTGCAGGGCCCCCACTAGAGCCGACTTGACTCCTCGCGGGGAGGTGATGGAGACACCCTGGCAGCTTCCAGCAGCAATAAATCCAACATGAGCAAATCCAACATCACTAAGTCTAACACAGTCAATGTATTTGTCTCAGATGTTGTTTACCAACTTTAATTTCATGTCTCTTATGTATATAAATCCAAAATGACTATTTCTTTCATTTTCTATTTGTTTTTAGCTGCGGTAACATGGGGGTATCCCATCAGGTGTCACCACCAGAGCGCACCCACCACCAGCTCATCTATACCCCACAACCGTAACCCCCTCCTAGACTTCTACCCAGACGGCGATGTTAAAGTGCAGGACAGCCTGCGCCCCGGAGCAGCCCGGCTCCCACTCTGGGCCTTGTAAGTCAGCGCTCACCATGCTCTTGCAGGGCCACCTCGAAATGTTCTGGGCCCCTCCAGCCCCTGTGACCGAAGGGGTGGCGCCCCGGAGGCAAGCCTGCCCTGGCTCCTGCCCTCTGTCTGGCCCTGCCCCACCCACAGGCCGAGGAGCTCTGCAAGTCTTTAAAGCACCTGCTTGTACTGGTGATGCTCTGCTAGAAACACCTCCCGGCCCCCAGCGTCTCCCCGCGACACAGAGCCACCCAGGGTCACGTCCAGGGCGGCCCCCAGAAGGGGCTTGGCGGCTTCATTTAACAGCTCTGCTGAAAGTGCTGGAGGGGAGCGCGCGCTATGAAATGTCCTGGGCACCCCAGCCTGCCCGCTCATCAGACGAGCGAGCAGAGTCATCTTCGTGGATCTGCAGGCCCCGGAGAGCCGTGCGGCAACGTGGTTCCTGTGAGTAAACCGGCCTTCCAGCCCCGGGGGCCCAGGCACCGAGGAAGAAGAAGGAACGTGGATGTGGCTGCCACGGAGCCTTTAGAAAGCTGAGCGGCAGTTCCTTCCGCCTGTGCAGATAGCAGCTCTGCTGGTTAGGGCAGAACCCCCAGGACCAGAGTCCCTCCCCAGAGGCGGTCACAGCGGGGCGTCCTGCTCATGGCCTGGGTGTGTGAGCGCCACTCACTCTTGCGGGGCGCCACGGTTCTCACCCAGTGCGATCAGTTCCTGGGGTTCCGCTGTCACGTTTGAGGAGCTAATAAGCTCTGCCACTGAGATTTCCACTCCAGTAACAAAAGGGATCGCAAAGTCTGCCAGACTGACCTCCACCCACCGCAGTGCTTCGGGGACCCCCGTGGGTCAGTCTCTGCTTGGATAGTGTCAGCTCCTGGCTCCTCTACGTGGAAAGCACCCAGTGCCGGTGAGAAGGCCAGTCCTGTGCCGCGCGTGCGCCCAGTCCTCCCCTCCAAAGCCAGGGAGCAACGTCCGAACCCCACCACCCCAGCCCCACATGGCAAATCCTTACAAATGCCAAAACGCTCAGGCAGGCTCTTCTGAAATAATATTTAAGGTCACTTCCTCTTTTCTATCAAAAATATCTTTCTTTATCTCCCTTCCCCTCACGTACCTGAAGTTTTGTCTCTAACGCAAGAGCCTTTCCTTTGATATTGTCTGTGTCAGCCATCAAGCCTTACTTTCCTTAGGAGATTTCTATCGCGTACATTCGTCCTTCCTCTCAATGCACAGGCTTATGTTTTTAAAACCTTAGGTATATACTCTAAAGCTTTAAAAAATTCCAGTTCTACTAGTAGAACCTTAAAGACCAAAAATGTCTTGTTTTTAGAAAAGGGAAAATGCCCAGATCCATTTGGACCTCGCCGGGGTAGAAGTCAGCTTTACTTCCTGCTCTTTCTGTGCCGACCTCAAAGAGACGTTTTGTTCTCATTTCCAAGAACGAACCTCCTTTCTCCTTTTACTAGGTCAATCTACAAGAAGAAGACAAACCATAGAGAAAGAATTTTTGCGTGAAATTTTTCTGCCTCGTCTGTAGAATCCCTTTCACAGTCTTTCTTTAACCTTAGTTTTTATCCTACATCTCTGTTCATCAGAGAAGCTGCTGACTGTTTTCTCCCACTTCCCGGTCTTAAAGATCAGAGATGCAACAGTACTTGGAATGTATGCCTTGTCACGCCTTTGTCCTGTATGTGGATTTGTCCTCCCTGTCCATGAATGGGCAAGAGACACTGGAGTGGAGTGATGCTGAGACAAAGCCTCAGTGTGGACTGAAAGTTCCAGGGAGTAACTGATAAACGTCCTCGAGGCCACACACCTGACTTGCATCCAGAGAACCCCTTAGAACCTCCTGCTTCTGTACTCCCTGCTTGCTTCAAAGGGTAAATGTGCCCCTCCTTAGACGATAAATACTCTGTTACCCAGTTGCTCAGGGCTCAGACTTTGGAGAAAGATCTCCTCTGGGCCTGCAGCAGAAATAAAGATCATCCCTCCTTCTCTCCGAGTGCGGCCTGGTTCCCTACCAGAATTCTGCCATAACAACACAGCTGGGGATACAGCAGTGAAGGACTTGTCTCTTGTTCTGTCCCACCAGGTAAGTCCTACCATTTCCTCTCTTTATTCTCTAGGCTTAACAAACTTTATTTTTTTACGCTCCGAGGGAAAAGAACATTGCTAGAAAAGTAACATGTGAATTACTGACCAGCAGATGCTAAGGAAAGCAAGCTGGTGCCAGCGGAAACCTCCTGCGTCACAAGGTGGACGGCCGACCCTTGCCCACTCCCCTGCCGTAAAGCCTTGTACCCTGCCCTCTGCCCCACAGGGCGATGGACTTGCAGGCAGGAGTCTGCTGCCCTCTTCAGTTTGTCAGCAGAGGAACTGCTCTCCTCCTCAACTGTTTCCTTTTCTTGAAGGGACGTCACGACTGGCATTGGGCACTACAGGCGCTACTTACGCAGACAAGCAGGTGCTTCCCCGATGCCTTCTCTTTAATTAATAAAAGAAGATATGATCCGTGTTATCCCTTTGTGTGTGCTTTTCAATGGAATCTATTAGTAGATGTACAAAATGAATTTCACCTACTTAAAATAAGGACAGAGATCCAAATGCACTAATGGGAACATGTCCACTACAAGTTTCAGAAATATATACATAATGACTCCATTTGTTTTGTAAAAATAAAAATATGCAATGGGCTGAATGTTGTGTCTCCCAACATTCATGCACTGAAGCCTCACCTGAGTGAGCGGGAGTCGTGCCTTTACAGAAGGGACCCCAAGAGCGCCCTGGCCAGAGAGCGCCAGCAGCGCGGGCGGAGAAGGCCACGCCGACGCCAGAGCCAACTCCAGCAGAGTGAAGAGAGTGCCACCCGGCTCTCAACAAGATGACCTGGAAGGGCAGTTTCCAAAGCAAAAGCCTCCCCCACCCGGGCGGGGACCACTGGGAAGTGGGTGCCGCTGGCGCTGTAGACGTAGCCTCAGGGCGTGCGCGGAAGGACAGTGCTCACGACAGCACCTTCGTCCTGCCGGGCAGGTTCCTCCCTCTAGATCCTCTTCCTCTCCTCGGACTAAAGCTGAAGTCCTGTGGCGAATGACCCACCGCGTCCTACGTGGTCATCCCAGCACCACCTCATCTGTAGAGTCAGGCCCTAGAGAGACAAAACACGTGCATACACAGACAAGTGTGGCTGTGTGTGTGCGCATGCATGTGGAACACATACACGTAGATCTGTACACAAATGTACTCAGAAGAATGGGTTTGTGTGGTTTGGAGGCTAAGGCCCATCCTTCGTTGTCTGCAAGCAGAGGCCTGGCAAAGCCAGGGGTGTGGTTTCGATCCAAACCCTGAGGCTGTGGGACCAGGACACTCAATGGTGTGACACAGGTCGTGACACGGGTCAGGGCAGAGGACCAGTGTCTCAACTCTGGGCAGGCTGGGATCTCAGCTTCGCCCGTGTCTGCCCCACCCCCAACTTTGCTCCTCTTTACTTACTCTCGGTGAGTGAGATCAACCCACCACCTTGGGGAGGGTACCAGCCTCACTCTGCGTGCTAGCGCACAGGCGGGTCCCACACAGAAACACCCTCCCGGACACACCCACAATAACATTTAACCAAATATTGCATTGCCTGGGGCCTGAGCAAGTTGCTGATCAAAAATTAACCACCACCACATTCCAAGTCATTTCCCTTTCTTTAAGATTCACGTCAGCAGCACTCTCTGTGTGAGTCACTGTTCTAAGGACTTTACAATCATTCACCTCCACAGCAAGCCTATAGGTATAATTAACAGCCTTAGTTCACACATGGGACTCCAAGGCAGAGAGAGTAGCGTGCAAATGACTTACCCCAGACCCCCCAACAGATTCCCAAGTGCATTGTGACTTGACCCTGCTGAGCAAATAGCTACACGCCATGGGACTCGACTAGTAAGCAGAGCAGGTGACAGCTCTCCTCTCAAGGACAGGCTCTGAGCCTCTGCCTTCACCCACCCTTGCTGTCATCTCCCCTCTCAGCCACCTCCAGCTGCACCTCACTTTCCATCACACCCGAGTCTCCCCTCTCAGGATTTTCACACATGCTCCTTCCACTGACTGGAAAACTTCTGTGCTAGCTATATTCCAATTAAGTCCTCAATTCTTCAGAGCCATTGAAAGCGGCTCCCAAGGACACACCTCTCCTTTAACACACACCAGTCTTCACTTTGTCACCATCTTGCTAGACTGCAAGAAATGGTTTTACCCTTAAAACATTATATAAGCAGCACTATTTATCATAGGTAAGATCTGGAATCAACCCAAGTGCCCAAAAATAGATGACTGGATCAAGAACACGTGGTCTATATACACATTGGAATACTATGCAGCAATGAAAAAGATAAATTAATTCATGCCATTTGCAGAAACATGGATGGAGCTTAATGGGATTATGTTCAGTGAAATAAGCCAGAAGGAAAAAGGAAAATGCTGGATGAGCTCACTTATAGAAGGAATATAGGGGATCAAGGAAAAAATAATAATAATAACATCAACGACAATGACAAAATCACAACAAAACAAAAATAAACAGACAACTACAAATCGGAGACATTCTGCAGGGAAGAGGGAGGGAGTGGGTCAACACGGGGATGGGAAGAGCACAAGGGACTGTGGTGACAGTGCACGGGTGACCTGGTGGTCGGAACTCTATGGCAACTACACCTAGAAAAGAAAGCCCACATTATATGAAAAATAAATTAATTCATTTAAAATTTTTAAAACATTATAGAAACCACACATACTGTATCTTTTGTATACAGGACACACCGCCATGTGACTCAATCATAGCACCTAATAAAAGTGCAAAGGAAGATATCTCACAACACAGCAAAGTCTTCAGACCAAGGCAAACACCGAGTGCTATGGCTTTACAGGAAAATGCCCACAGGGCTCTGGAGCCACCGAGTTCTTGGGAGCAGAACCCACTCGGTCTCAGGTGCGTGACGGCGAAAGGAGCCAGCCCTGAGTAATGTGCTCAGTGCTTTTACGAGCTGAGACCCCCATAGTCCTGCACAGCACTGAGAGGGGTGCTGTCAGCCCAGCTTGCAGAGGTAGAAGCTGCAGCCTGCAGAAGACACTAGAAGATACTAGTCACACGGTAGGACGGGCCAGCTGCAATCCAGATGCCCTGACCCATGTCTGCTGGCCCCACCTGCATTGGCTACTGGCCCATGCTGAAGAGCTCCCCTTCGCAGAGCCTTGCTTGGTACCCAGAGCATATGATCAGCGCTAATGCTAAGGCCAGTTTTGTTCATCATCTGACAGCTATTGAGCAACCCTGGATTGGTGACTGAGGGCAAAGCTAAAGAAAAACAGATCTTTGGACTTTAAGAGATTAGTTTGCAGTAAAGGAGGCATGGCCGGGAATAGAAAAAACACTCAAGGACTCTTACAAAGCAACACACGATCTCTTATGACACAGAAGCTGCTTGCTGTTCCACATTTTAATGTCTCTTTAAATCAACTGATTGTCATTGTTTACTTGGTAGCATTTGCTTTCTTTGTAGCCCTTAAAATAGCAGTGCCTCTTATAAGTAACAGTGTCTTAGGGTCAAGAAAATATAAAATAGGGGCCTCCCTGGTGGCACGAGGTGTTCAGCGCCGCACTGTGGGGCTTCTGCAACCACTGCAGCGCGAGTTCGATCCCCAGCCAGGGAAAGGGACCCACAGAGCGCAGCAGACCTCTCCTGCCTCACCCGCTGCTCCCCTCAGTAGTGTGTTTCAGTCCATCTGCCTGTTCTGCTCCCCACTCTGTCTCTGGTGAATCCTCTCACCATCCCCCATGCTTCTGGCCTATATCCCAGGTCTTGTGTGCATAAATAAATAAATACTTTTTAAAAAAGAAAACATAAAATACAAAGAATATATTGTATAAAATAATTAAATGACCATTTATTTTATAGCAACAAATATTTACTTGCCAGAAAGGAAATCTTCCTGGACGCAATTAATGAAGTTCCTCTGTTACTATAAAACTAGCGGTCACGTTATCACCACCATCGATTGCCAGTGGTTTCCGTTCAAGGTCCCTCGCGCACGCCTCGTGCCCAGCAGGAGCCCCTTAGTGAGGGCTCCGGCCCCTGTGCAAACCAGGGACACATCCAGATGACCATGCGGCCCGGCGGTGACGCACGCAGTGCTCACGCGTAGGGCGTGCGAGAGCGGAGCCCCGTGCGAGATGTGAGTCAGACACCGGACCACAGTCCGCAGACGCACAGCTGCCCTTGCCTTGCCGGGACGGCAAACCCCTGGGGCTGGCTGGGGAGTCCTGATGGCAAGGCGGGGGGGGGGGGGTGTGGGGTGTTCGCCAGCAGAGCTGCACGGGCAGCATCCAGACCCGGCAAAGCCCAGGGTGACGGGTCTCGGAGGTCGTGGCCACCCACACTAAGTCACTCTTGGAGCTGGAGCTGCTGGGTTCGAGAGCGGGGTCCTTGGGTTCCCTGGGGGTGAAGTTCCACCAGAGGCCCCTGTTCAGAGGCTCCGGCGGTTTCCCATGACACAGAGACATCAGTTATCCAAAGGGCAGGGCTGTCATGAGACCGGAGAGAAGGGACCGGCCCTTGCATAGAAGCCCCCTCCCCCAGCACAGCCTCCCAGCCTGCGCCAGACCAGAGGCAAGCCTCTGCGGACCGCAAAGCCGCCATTCCAACCCACCACCCTCAGGAGCAGGTCGAGGCCACCACGGCAGCGCCGGCGCCTCCCTGCTGCGCGCTCGCGCTTCGGAGCATTTGCCTCGGCACCCACAGGGCACCAACGCACCTGAGGGCACACGGCTCAGGACCAAACACGGGACAGGCACAGTCCCGACATCCGTGCCTCGCCGCGCCCACCGACGTGGCCGCCCGCACACCTGCGGCTGCCGGCTCCGTCTCCCAGAAGGGTCAGCCTGGCTTCCCAGAGGCCCCCTCGCGGCCTGACCCAGTGGACACCGCCTAACTGCAGCCCAGACTTCTCCTCCAGCGAGCACAGCCTTAGCGGGAGCCAGCGGGGGAGCGCCGGGAAGCTGGGGGCCCGGAAGTCGGGTGCCAGGTGCCCACCCCATGCCCGGAGAGGACCAGCGGCGGGGAGAAGGGGGTTTCAGTAGGAAGTTCTCCACGGCCTGGGAGACTGCTCCAGCCGCCTCCAGCCTAGAGGTCAGACTCCGGGGCAGGCCGCGGGAGGGTGGAGTGGGAGGGGTGTGGGAGGGCGGGCAGAGGAGGGGCGCGGTGGCTCCGGCCACGCCCCCTGCTCCCCGCTCCCCAGTCGCCCCGCCCCGGGCCCGCCTTGCCGCCAGCCAGCGTGATTAGGCCGCGGAACCCGGGAGCCAGGCTCGCAGCGCCAGCCCCGCGCAGCACTCACCCGGTTGCCCTTGCTCGTCGCCGGCCACCGCCACCCGCACCCCTGGGGACCGAGCCCGCACAGGCGTCATGCTGGGCGTGATCAAGAACTCGCTGTTCGGCAGCGTAGAGACATGGCCCTGGCAGGTCCTGAGCACCGGGGGCAAGGTAGGCCTCAGCCTGTCGGACCAGAGAGGGGCTGAGCCCCCCTGGCCGGGCGGAGCAGTCTGCAATGGAGTGAACTTGCCCCGAGGGGCGCGCAGGCTGCTTGGAGCTCCTTGGGGCGGCCCTGCAGGGCCTGTGCCGGGAGGCGGGCAGAGGAGGGCTGAGGACCCTGTGGCCTGCGAAGGGTCCGTGGCTAGGAGTAGGGGCAGGGAGGCTGGTGGATTTGAAGGGCTAACCCCCGCTTAGCCAGACCGACGCACCTGCCCGACGCACGTGTTCATTAACCGGTCCTGCGCGTTTACTGGGAGACTTTAGGGTGCAGATAAGACCAGTGAGTGCTTGGCCTAAGGAAACTCAGAACCCGGTGCACCGAGTGTAAAGAGCAAGATCGGTGCCGGGGAGGTCAGTGTGCAAGATGGGGGCTTGGAGAAGGAGACGCCCTTCTGCCTGGGGGCCGTGGAGGGGCCCTGCCCAGAGGACGTGTTCTCCAGGCAGGGACAGGGCCCCAGCGTGCGGGGGACCAGGGCTGGCCAGTGCGGCCAGCGCCCAGTGTCAGGCCCAGCACGCAGTGAGGAAGCCCCAGTTGCTCTGTCCTCCCGGACGGACACCACGGCTAACACAGGCCATGGCCCCTTCCTGCTGAACGCGAGGCCTAAAGCTCCCAGCAGACACACACTTCGGCGCCTGCCAGCCCCAGCACAGCGCACCACCCAGTCTGGTGCATCGTGCAGGGGTTGCACAGACGCTCCAGTTCATCTCCAGCGGCCACAGCCAGGTCGCTCCTCTGCTGCACCTCAGTCTTCCCTGAACAGGAAACAGGTTCACCCGGCGGAGGGGACAGAAGGAAATGCCTGGGAGCAGCCAGGGCTGGTGGAAACGAACGAGACGGGCTGATTTAAGCAACAAGGCAGGTGGGGACCGAGGGAAATCAGAGAACGCGCTCAGGTCCTCACCTGCCGGTGCCTGTGGTGACAGAAGTCAGTGCTGCCAGACTTTTAAGAAAAAATCAGAAATCCAGGTTCTTGTGTGAAATCTCCAGCTTAACGTCCACTCACTCAACAAACACCTATCTGTTCCCACCGAGCCCATGTCAGGCACCCTTCTGGTGCCTGGGCAGTGGGGGGAAAGCGACGTACAAACTGACCCCAAAGTCCCTCCTCACGGAGTTGACACTGTAGTGCTAACGCACAGACAGATGCCTCGAAGGCACAGACAGACACCTCGAAGGCACAGACAGACACCTCGGATGCCCAGACAGACGCCTCGAAGGCACAGACAGACGCCTAGATGCACAGACAGACGCCTTGAAGGCACAGACAGACGCCTAGATGCACAGACAGACGCCTTGAAGGCATAGACAGATACCAAATGCAGTCTGTGAGCAGGGAAGGGGGGGAGGGAGCGTCCGTGTGAGGCCTGGTGTTGAGTGGGCGGCTGTCTGTGTAGACCGAGCCCAAGGACCTGACTGTGACCAGCCACAGGCGCCTGTGCCAGCTGGTCAGCTCAGCTGGATGACCTGAGGGGCCTCGGTGGTCGCTGACCTCGAACAGAAAGCTGAAATAGCAATGAGCCGGGGTCTTTGGTAGACAACAACAGAGGCAGTTTGGAGAGCCCTCTCTGGCAGCAATGTACACGCGCTGCCCCAGGACTGAAGCTGGCCCCCACACAGCTTCAGAGAGGGTGCTCTCGGGACAAGGGGCTCCTCCTCCTTCCCGCTCTGGGCCCAGGGGACATCACTTCCTGTGCGAGGCCAGGCACGTTGGCTCTGCAGCGTGCTGGTTGTGCAAGAGTGGAAACTCCCTTTTGGCCTCCAGTTGTCACTTAAATAGGGGTTGTGTATATTCATTTTCAAAGATCCCCGTGGCAAGTGTCCCGTTAGGTTGATTGTGCAGGTCCCATCATTTTTAACGGACAGAGGGACAAAACGAGAAAGAATGACGAGGAAAATACTGCCACCCGCCAGCTCAGCAGAATTATAATGGTGTTTGGAGCGCGCGGTATCGGTCACTGTTTTATTTGGAAAGAATGCTGCCACGCATGTGTTTTTTCTCTCTCATGTTTGTTTTAAAGGAAAAGCTAATAAACTCTCATAACTTAATCTAAAAAGCGGAAGAACCCAGTGTTACCCACAGCTCCAGAGTTTTCCTTTCTGTGGGGGACTCAAGCTCGCTTAGTTTTAGTCTCTGAGCTGCGGCTCAGAGAGGGTGGGCCCCTCAGGCCCTTCTCTCAGGGGTCCGGCCTGCTTTCTGGTGTCAGCGTGCACTGTCTCACTGCTGCCCCTTCTGGCAGGTTCCAGGCTCCCAGCTGTTTA
>JAGFMF010011760.1:1460715-1492341 GCA_019455555.1 Galemys pyrenaicus | reverse complement strand
GGGGGGGAGGCGCCCACGAGGGGAGACCAGGTTGGGAAGAAGCTTCCACTCCCCTTTCCTGTCAGGGCTCTAGGTCACAGGGCTCTGTGGCTTCCGCTCTAGCTTGTCACATAGATCTGGTCTCCAGGTGAGCAGGTCGGGAGCTCAGGGAACAGATGCTGCCCTCTCCCGCCTAGCAGGCTTGCGCACCTGAGCTGCCTCCTGTCCTCTGGCGTCTCAGCTTTCATGGTCTGTGTGGTCGGCAACTTGACTCAAGGTGCCTCTAGCAGAAGAGCCAGTAGCTGTTGTTTCCCGCTGGGCCCTTCGCCGCCCGCCTCTGGCTGGAGCCTCTCGGACCAGTGCAGTCCCCAAGGGTCTTCCCTCAGCATCTCATGGCGTGGGGCCCGAGGGAGCGTTGTGACAGGCAGAAGCAAACATTCAAACGAGAGGCCCTCAGTTTCTGCAACGGTAGAATGGGTATAAAGGTGTCATTCCCATCTACTCCACGTACTCCACATACTACAAATATTAATTAAAAAAAAATGAAACGCTTTATGAATGACTACACCGTCCATCTGCAGCAACGTCAAATGTCAGAGCTCACCTGAGCCCATCCCGTCTTCCTGTGCGGCCGCAGGTAACTCACTTAACCTCTCTGAAGCTAATCATGAGAAAAAAATAACAATCTCATGCAAATAACAATTCGCGTCTGATAAGACTGCTTTAAAGTTTACAGGAGAAAACCAATAATAAGCTCTTCAACAGAACCCTGGCACTGTTGGCCAGGAAGTGTCACTTGCCCTTCGCTTTACAGGTCGTTTCTGGTAAGTTAATCTCGCCATCTGTCCGGATCATTAAATTCCTCAGCTCTAAGTGCCTCTGTGCCGGTCGTTAAGTATTCAGTGACACTTGCAAACTTCTTTTTATGCTTAATGCGCGAATCCAGCGGAGTCTTCTTTGGAAGAGCGCCTCTCCCGTCAGTGCTCTCTCTTACCCTAGAGAGTGGTCAGTAGTCATTGTCCACTCTCCTGGACAAACGGGTGGCA
The DNA here is from genome assembly GCA_019455555.1 of Galemys pyrenaicus. NCBI lineage: Eukaryota > Metazoa > Chordata > Mammalia > Eulipotyphla > Talpidae > Galemys > Galemys pyrenaicus. The sequence goes on along the minus strand of JAGFMF010011760.1, from coordinate 1,491,316 downwards.
CATGGCGTGCCCCGTGTCGTGTGGTTCAGCTCAACAGATGTTCGGGATGATTCCAGGCTCCCGCTGGGGCAGCCAGCTGCTGCAGACCTTATCAGGGGCCTTCAGCATCGCTGGGGGGAGGAGGACACGCGACTGGGTGGGCCTGTGGGTGCTGGGGCAGCTCTGATAATACTAACGGACCTCACGGGACCTGTGCCCGGGGCTCGAGACCCGACAGCCCTCCTGCCCCACTGCTGCCCAAGCACCTTACAGGCCTCGCTGAACCTCCTGTGCTCATTTCATCGGAAAACGAAGGCAAAAACACTCGCTCCTTCATAGGCTGGGGCTGGCTGGAGGGGTCGAACAAATGAATCTGCTGCAGTGTCTAAAGTAACAGCTGACGTGTAAAGTACTGGGATGATGATGATGACGAGGGTCTCAGAATGAGGAAGCTGGCTTCCAGGATCTGTGCGTGGCCCCACCAGAGCAGGCAGAAGCCAAAACTGGTCTTGCAGAGTTCCCACAGCAAAAGGCATCTTGTAAGATCGGCCTGGGACCTGAACGTGGAATCGGTGTTGAAGACTGGTGTTTGTGGCCGCCGGCCCCTCCCCCCGGCTGGCTGGGGGGCGCGGGACTGCCAGGCAGGAGCAGCCTGTTACTGCGTCCGTCCGTCCCTGTAACCTGGAAACACCAGCCGTGTTGAACTTGAAGAAGCACAGCTGTGTTAACTTGGGTGCTTTACTTCTGCAGAAGTAGGCCCGTAGTTGAATTCTGCTTCCCGGGGCACTGGATAGATCGTGTCCCTCTCTCAAGCCGGTTTTCACAGTGATCCAGACGCTCAGGTGAGGGGGTCCGGACCAGGTGTCCGTGCAGAGGTGGCCCTGCAGCAGACCCACCTTAAACAGTGACCCAGCTGTTCTCCCGGTCCGATGTGAGCCGACTGGGGTCTCACCTGGCCACCCGCTGTGGCCGTCGTACTCCTTGTCGGTGTCGTAAAGCCGGTTCGTTTGTGCCAACCTTTCTCACACATACTGACGTGCCCATATGCCAGATGCCGAGAGAGAGGGAGACACACACACACACACTCTATGCGCGCACGAACAGCATAGAGACCAGCCTGACCCACCCCAACCATGAGCCCAGGGAGGCCCTAGGGCAGGTGTGCCGGCCTTGCTGGGAAGGCAGGCCCCAAGGAGGCTCTCCGGGTGTGGCTGGTGACCTGGCAGAAGCTGGGCGGCGCCTGTCTCACCCACGAGAGGGTAAGAACTCGCCGACTGAGGCTGTTAGCAGGGGGTTAACTGCATGGTCTGATGTGTAGAGAATATGCGACATACGCAGCCTGGGCAAGCTCACCTCCTCCAGTTTAGTTCCCCCTTATGCTGACGACTCCCTGTTTCCATTCCTGTGCTGGTCTCCTGCGAGACGCCAGATGCAGGCGTCCAGGGGCAGCCCGGCCAGTTTCATGTCCAGCGGGAGGCAGCTGAGCTGACGGACACACAGCAGTCCCACCTGCAGTTCCCTGCCCCTGGGCGTTCACGGAGGACGTGAAGCTGAAGGGCAAAGGGCTGGCGGGCTCTGGCCATGCGGCTCCTCTGGCTCAGCGCTGTGTCCCGCTCTAGGAAGCCGTCACCTACGAGGAGAGGACCTGCGAAGGCGGCAGGTTCGCCACGGTGGAGGTGGAAGGAAAGCCGGTGGACGAGGCCCTGCGGGAGGCGATGCCCAAAGTCGTGAAGTACGTGGGCGGCACCAACGACAAGGGTGAGTGGCTGACGCGCGGCTCTGGCCCAGGTGCCCGGTGTGCCAGGAACGCAAGGTCACCGCGCATGAGACAGCCACGGCCGAGGACAGCGCAGAGCCGCCTGGCACGGCCCACGCCCCCGCCCAGAGGCCGTCCCACCTGTTCACGGCGTGGGCTGTGCGCTGCGCGCTGCCTGGGCCGGGGAGCTCTGGCGACCACCCAGCTGCCGCCCGACGGACAAAGGGCGCGTAGGTGGCCCGCTCTTAGGAAAGACTCACGCCCCCCGGCTGCGCCCCGCTGTCGAAGCGCCAGGTGCTGTGGGCACGGCGCCCTGTCTAAACGTAGATTGAACCCCGGGAGCTCTCTCTCTGCGTTGACACTTGACAATCGCTGCAACCCCGAAATAGGCCAGAAAGCCAGGGGAGAGAAGAGGTGCCAGGTTTAATATTTAGGGTGTCTCTCCAGCAAGTTGTTAGGAAGCGAGAAACCGGTACCAACCTCAGTGGCATTTACTGGACTAAAGGAATGAGGCTTTGGGCAATATATCAACCAGAAGGGGTCGAGAAGAAAGGTTTTCCTTCTTAACACTAGAAACATAACCCTTCTTCTTTTAGAAGAAAAAAAATATACATAGACATATATTAAATTCTAAAAGTCCTTAAAGAAAATGTGAAAATACAAAACGGCAGCCCTAATCTCTTTTTTAAACCATTGACTTTTGAATGTGTTTCTGTTTGGCTTTTTCATAGGCCTTAAAGATCTAATCATAGCGTGTGTGCCTCTGTACGTCCTTCTGCTACTTATGACTTCATAACTCCCTTTCCGGTCCTTAATCCTGGGTCTAGCGGTCACGTGACAGTCATCACTCCCTGACACGTATTTGGGCATTGTCCTGTTTCTAGCATTTCTATGACTCCCAGGTTCACACAGTTCTCTGCGATGAACATCCTAGTACCTGCAGGCTTTTCCTGTCCACACATTGTTTCCTTAAACTGGATGTTTATATAGGAAGGCCATAGTTAGTGTCTTAATATATATATTGCCAAAATCTTTCCCCAGAAGTGTCTAATCACTCCACCCCCATGTCCCGTGCATACAGATTGTTGGGGTGCGGGGGGCACAGAGCTTTCAGACCCGGGGGTCACTCAGCATTTCAAGAACAAACAGCCAGTGACCCTGCCCCATGTCCTGTCCCTAGCTCGGTCCTCACTAGGGTTTTCTGTCGCAGGAATCGGCATGGGGATGACAGTGCCCATTTCCTTCGCGGTGTTCCCCACCGAGGACGGCTCCCTGCAGAAGAAATTAAAAGTCTGGTTCCGGATTCCAAACCAGTTCCAGAGCGACCCCCCCAGCCCCAGCGACGACAGCATTAAGATCGAGGAGCGGGAGAGTGTCACTGTCTACTCCATGTAAGAACACGACTCTGCAGGTACCAGGTGGGGCAGCGTGGGTCCCTTGTCCACTCCGCTTCGCCCCCAGGGAGCCTCTGCACTGAGGTTGTCCTGGCGATGAACTGAGTTCAGTAAGGAAAACTGAGTCCTGACAATTTCTCACTTTGCCCCCTTTGGCCTAAGCCCACAGACACAAGCACTGTGAGTACCCCCCGGCTCCAGTGGAACCCCCACCCCCTCCTTTGAGCTCCCGTTCTGTATGAGTCAAGGGCGGGCTTACCTGGCGCTAACCAAACGCAGAGCAAGGTCACGCGAGCGGCAGCTCCGGGCCATCCTGCGTGATGCAGTGCCCCCAGAGGACATCCGGCGCACTGCAGCTCGGCGCCAGCCTACCCAGCCTCTTACTCCTTCAGCGCCACTTCCCAGCGGCTGCAGGGAGAGCAAGTGCTAAGCAAGACACCTCCCCCCCCGCCCCCCCCCCGCCCCGCAGGGACGAGGGTGGAGAGCGGAGGTGCCCTGGGTGCCAATGTGAGGCGCTGACTCAGTGTGCAAGAACAGGGTGGCGCCGAGGCGTGTCCCCCCCACCGCCGAGAGCTTGCCTCCCCCCTGCCCCGCGAGGTCTCTGCGCCGGCTCCCGTCCTGCCCTGTCTTTTCCTGTCTTTTCCGTTCTCCGTCCTGGGTCTTGGGCGGCCCGCGGGTGACGGTGTGAGCCAGCACGTCTAGTTGAGTCCAGCTGTCCAGCTGTCCAGCTGTCCAGCTCCACTGCCTTGTAGCGGGTGCGGCCTGGCAGCCACTCAGCGGCTCTGAGACTGTGCCCATCTCTAAGCCCTGGTGTTGCATCCTGCCTCTGGGCTGCGGGGGTGTAACTAGTCACAAGCCCGTTTATGATTCCATCCTCACCTCGCTAGTGTCTACGGCTGCAGTAGGGGTCAGCAACAGTCCCTCCCTTGGCCCCTTCTTCCTTCTCAAGGAGTGAGGCTGCCGGGTAGAACCCCTCCCACAGACTTCGAGCAGACGGGCTAGCTTCTGATCACTTTTCTAATCCAGGCCGAGGAAAATGCATCAGAAAAATGTTTCCTTTTGTCCCTCTTTTTAGTACAGAAATTTTCAAACTGACAAAGGCTAGAATAATGAAACCCTCTGTCTCCATCACTGAAATCTGACGATAAAATTAACTCAAGCCCACTCAAAGTTAACATCATGTTCCCTGACACCTCCCACTGAACCTCAATCTACTGGCATTATTTTTTTTAAAGATTTACTTATGCACACAAGAGCTGGGGTACAGGCCAGAGTCACAGGAGGTGAGAGGATTCACCAGAGACAGAGTGGGGAGCAGAGCAGGCAGGTGGACTGAAACACTCTGCTGAGGGGGCAGCGGCAGACAGGAGAGGTCTGCTGTGCCTTGTGGGTCCCTCCCTGGCCGGGGAGCAAACTGGCGCTGCTGTGCCGCAAAGCTTCACAACGCGGCGCTCAACCCGCTGTGCCACCAGGGAAGCCCCACACTGGCATTTTTTTAAAAAAAAATTTAAGAGCAGATTTATTAGGGAATGGAACAGAAGAGCAAAGGACACTCGCATAGACACAAGCGGGCAGGAAGAGCTGCCCCGAGAGGGGCAGGTTTGCTGAGAGAGGCTGCATGGCTGCAGGCGGGCGGCTTTAAGGGGAGCTGCCTCCACTGAGGGGGTCAGCGCAGAGAAGCCCCGGCAGGTGCCGGTCGTGGGCAGGCAGGAGGCTATGGCCCTGCAGAGGGGAGAGCTGGTGGAGAGAGCATCTGCATCGTCACAGGTGGGCCGAAAGAGGGCTGCCCACACTGGCATTATTTTTAAGTGAATTCCCAATAGTGTATTGTTTCACTCATTAAATAGTTCAGTGTGAGCACTGCAGACTTTTTAAAAACATAATCATCCCATTTCATTACTCCTAAATCGTTAAGTTATTCATTCATTCACGTTATCAATACCGTAGAATGTCCAGGGCTAAGATCTCTTTCAATTGTCTCATAACTTGTGTTTTACAGTTGGCGATGGAGCCCCTCCCCATTTCCAAAGTAAAGTGCCCTCTGCTTCTTGAGCATCAGTATACTCACATGTCAGCACAACTGACGTGTTTTCGTTCTTTGCTTTTATGTTTCTTATTCATGCTCAAAAATCGTCCCCCCTTTGGGCAGTGGGCGCCTCTTCACGTTCACCTCCCAGTCCTCAGACACGACTCTCCTGGCCCCAGCAGCTTCCTCGCTGTCTGGTGCGACAACAGGTGTCGGCACATCTTGATATTCTCGCTCTAGGTGGAGCTGGAATTAGCCGTCACTCTAAGGACCCTGGTTCCTGATGGTACAAAGAGACACCTAGCCAGAAGGTACCGTTAAATGCAGGCCTGTGCAAGTTTCCTTTGGCGTCTCTGAAATCGAGGGTGAGCAAGTAGGGTGTCACCTGCCTGAACAACCTCACGTCCTGTCCTGAGTTAGCTCAGGTCGTTCCTCGGCTCACCACCAGGTGTTGCTGTGTGGCCAACCTTGCGGCCTAAGTACCTTCTGTGGGAGGCAGCTGCGTGTGGGAGGCGAAAGCCCACTTCAAATACACAGTGAGACAGCACATGACAAAGTTAACCCACAATGAAGGCCTTGCATCCTTAACCCAGGCTTCCTTTCTAAAATAGCTTTGTGAAGGGAGGGTCACCAAGGGCGCTTGTGTGTATCTGCAGCATTGACGTGAAGCGCTTTTGAGACGAATAGCAGGCTGTGAAAGCATGCTCGCGAAGGCCATGAGTACCCACGGGGGACAGAGTCATCAGCGGGCCCAGACTGCTGCTGTCCTCAGGCCCTGTGAGGCCCACTCACCCTCCTCATCATATCCCAGGCAGGCTTAGAGCAGAGAGACGTGAGAGTGGGTTTTTTCAATTTTTGCGTAGAATTGGAGTGCAGGCCAGAGATGGGGGGGTGAGAGGATTCACTGCTGAGGGGAGCAGCAGGGAGACAGGAGAGTGTGCTGCGCCCTATGGGTCCCCTCCCTGGCCGGGGATCGAACTTGTGCCACAGAGTGACAGCTCTGAAAAAGCCTCTAGGCCACCAGGGAGGCCCCAGGGGAGTGATTTTAATGAAACTTTCCGTTTGAACGGAATGTGTGGGCATGAAAGAAAGAGTTGGCGAGGACGAGTCCATGTCAGGGCGGCCTGCACCCTGGTCCCAGCTGGGCCCTTCAGCGGTCACAGGACCATGGCGTTTCCGAGCTGCTCTGTGCCTTGGTTGCTCCTCTGGAAAGGGGGCTAGGAGCACCTCGCCCGTTGGGTTGTTGTGAGGATGAAATGTGTTATCTGCCAACGCTCCACAAGAAGCGTTCGCCTGTTCTCTTGCCCTCACCTCCCTCGGAGAATTACAGCAAGTTTTCTTAGCATGAGAACTGAAAAGTTCAGAAGCCACAGATACGCGCAATTTCTGACCTCAGCCGTGATACTGCGAGCGTCAAGGCTCTGGGCTTGCTGAGGTCTGCTCTTGTCTGTAAGCAGAACGAGGACGCCCTGGGACCAGGCCCCGGAGAAGCTGTGCGCATGGAGCACGGGGGCTGGGTTACTCCAGAGTTAAGAAGCCGTGTCTGTGGACTGAAACTAGAAGTCTATTTTACTCGGAGATAAAATGACCTGGCCTCCAGCATCTGACAGTGGACGGGGAGCGGACCAGGCGGGACCAGGCGGGTTCTCGCGGGAGGCGCGGGGGGCCGTCCGCCGGGCGTGTGACGGTCAGTCGTGCTGTCCTGTGTTTGCCCTCTGGGAGCTGGGCTCGGCTGGACAAAGGCCCCCTGAGTGCCTCTGCTGTCCAAGCCTCCTTGCCTCTCAGAGTCCCACCAACCACAACTTCTGGCCACAACCTGGGGAGTCACCACTCGCCCCCATTAAACCCCTAAGGCCCCCAGACAGCCGGGCGGGTGCCCCACCGTCTTGTGCAAAGTGAGCTGGCAAGGGACTGTGTGTCCAGCCGGGTGGCTGAGCCCAGGTCAACAGGCTGGTGCCGCCGCCGGTCCATCTCCAGCCAGCAGCACCCCACAGGCGCCTCCAGGAGCCCCCGCCTCTGTTCCCTGCAGGAGAACTCAGATGTCCTCCCCAGAGCGGAGGCCCCGTGCCCGGTCCTGCTAAAGGGACCTTCCGCGCTGCTGCCCGGAACAGCGCGGACCCCGCCATTCCGCCACCTTCGCGTCTGGCGCCTGACCCTGAGCCATCCCGTGCCCCCTGCCGAGCCTGCCCTGCCTGCAGTTAGTCTCCTCCTCCCGGGAACTGCAGCCCTGGCCCGTCCTCTGCGGCTCTTCTCCCCACCCCACCCCCCACGCCCTTGCTCACGCAGCACACATCAGGGCTGGGGCGCAGCCCAAGCGCCTCGGAGGAGAAGGGGGTGGACTCGGGGCTGGGTCCTCAGAGGTTCAAGCAGCACAAGCCTAGTAAAACGCCTGCTCACCCGAAACTCCGCGGCACCCTGTGCCCGAGCCCCCAACGCCCCGCCCACGCACACCACACACAAGGACACCCACTTCCCGCCTCCACTCCGCTCGCCACTCACCCTCGCGGCCCGGCAGTCTCTGCCCGGGAAGCGCTGGGAGAAGAGGAATCTGAGGCGACCACAGCTGCTGCCCAACAAATGATTGTTTAAGATCACCCCTCCCGCCGCCGCGCCCTCCTTCTCCAGCTAAGTCAGAGCACACCCCACCTCCACCCTGAGCGTGCCCTGGGGCCTGGCTGCTGGGCTGCGCTCCATAAACTGGGGTGTGCTTCTGCCCGCCCGCTGCAGCCACCACGCAGACGGGAGCCGCCTCTGTGTCTCCACACCCTGCCCGCTCGGGTGCGATGCCCAGTGGGGCGCCCTGCACCGGGGTGCGGTCCGTTGGAGGAGCCTCACTCCCGAGGTGTTGGAGTCTCGCTCCGAGGTGTTACTCCCGCTTCCCGTGGCCTGAGCCTGCGGCTTCCAGTCCGATGCTTCCTCGCTCTGCAGCATGGGGCTCCACAGATGTGCGGGCCTGTTGGTTGGCACAGCCCTGGGCCCTCGGGAAGCTCAAGGCTCAGGCCGCCCCAGTTCCCGGCTTGCTGGCTGCCGCGCGCCAGGCACCCTGACGTGTCAGCGCCTGAGGGCTTTGATGATGCGCTGCGCAGACCACAGCGTGGGTTTGGGCGGGGCGTTAGCGCATCCTGGCGCATGCAGCTCTGCCAGCCCCTGATAGTGGGTTCAGTTTGCTTCAGGAACCCAGGGCCCGGTGGCCTCTCTAGTTCCCCTGGTAACCGGAGTCTTCCTGGGAACAGCCAGGTCTGACTTGAGACAAAGGCATTGCCCGGGGGAGCTTCCTGAAGGTGGAGAGAGACTTGTGAACAGGCCAACAGAAACAGGACACAGAAATCACCTGGAATTTTTTTAAGGAGCTCAGAGCACTTTGCGAATCTCCTGAATGTCTCAAACATGTGCCAGTGTGTCTGGGAGCTGAGGGCCTTGGGGTGCTGTGTGCACAGACAGCTGTGGCCAGGGCCAAGCCTCCTTCCCCCCGGGGCTGTGTGCGGGTGGGGTCCGGTGATTGGGCCCGTAGGTTGGCAGAGGTAGGTTGGCAGAGGTTGGCAGAGAGAAGAACGTCGTTCCACTGTCCCCACCCCACCTCCCTTTGCTCCTTCTCTGGTAGAATGGAGGGACCTTGTTATTTTCGTACCAGCATCTCAGTCAGCCTGGGAATAAATATAAAAGTTGGCTCCCCCATAATAGATCTAGGAATCCCCAAATAATAACCGTTTCCCATCATCCTGTCAGGTCTTCTGCTCACTGGCCTCCCCTCTGCCCCCCACTTAGGGACGAGGGTGTCCACACAACCATTGACCCTTGCCATCTCACCTTGCCTCCCTCCTGTGACCATTAGCTCACTGGCGACACCCAAATGGCTGTCATCGACCCCCCTCCTTACCAAACCCCTATTTCTGACTCCTGTTCTTTCCTCGGTGTAAGGAGGTTTGCACACACCCAGCACACACTCAGGTGCCCAATGATTGTCTCACGAGTGTATTTCAGAGGCACCTTCATATCTGTGGGATTTTTCTTGGCGCCCAAAGATCAAGCTAAATCCAGAGTCAGGCAGGGAGCCTCTCCCCAGGACAAAAGTCTGGCATGAGGGTATCTGCTGAACACAGCAGGCAGACATTGTGGTGTTACAGAGTGGCATAGCCGCTGGACCACCTACAGGCAGTAAGTGTAAATAGGGACTAGACAGTGTTTTGATCGGCAGCAACAATGGAGACCCCCAAGCAACAGCCATTCACTCCCCCCTTGCTTGTGCCAGACTGTCATGCACCCCAGCCCACACCCCTACACGCACCTTCCTCCACGCGTCCCTCCACGGACTTGCCCACCTTCCCTTAATCTGATACCCAATAAGAGTGAGACTGGCCGGGGGAAGGTGCCGCATCTCTACAGGTGCAGGCCCCTCTAGGTCGCTCTTGTGCTCTCGCTCTCACTCTCTCTCCTCAGACTGAGTTGTCTGTCGCTCCCCTGTCCCATGCTGCTCCCACGCTGCCACCCTGCGGGGCAACACATATCAAACCTGCCCCTAAACCAAACTATTAACCTCTCCAGCCCTCTTCCCAGACACTGCCGCCTGGGCACCTGTTCTAGTTCATGGCCTCACTCTCTTCAAGAGGCCCAGCTGGAGGCCATCACGTCAGTCTCTTACTTTAAACCCCCTTGGTAAGTCCCCTCCCCTCCAGAGTCAGGTTCAAAGTCTTCAGCATGGCGTGCAAGGCCCTTCCCAACCGGCCTCCAGTTAGTCCACTTTTCCTGTTTGACTTTCCACCACTGTCCCTTCTGTGTGCCCCAGAATGTTACTGCAGTGATGAGCGGCGTAAGTGTTACCATGTTTAGCTCTGTCAACCTGAAGACGGTGACCGTCTTGTTTATCTGATTTGTGCATTTAGCACCAGAGTCTGATGTGTGTCAGGCACTGTGTTAGGTGCTCTGACACCCAATCAGTGGCAGGATGTGACAAAGACCCCTCATGGGCCAATTTTCTACCAGGGGACCCAGACCATATGCAATGAACACAATAAATAAATCATGTAGTGTGTTAGAAGGTGGTAAGTGCTGTTCAAGAAATAAACAAGGAAAGGGAAGACCAAGAGACAGACAAAAAGAGGGAAAAAAAGGAGAGAGAATAAATAATACCCTAAAGCCACTTGCCCAGGCCCAGACTAGGAAGTGACAGAGGTAGGACATGAGCACAGGCATTAGCTTAATTGCCTCTGCTGATGAAGGAAGATATTTGAGGACCACTCCTCTGGCCCGTCCCCAAAATCAGCCTCTTAAGAGCCAGCGCAATCTATGAGAACACACAGAAAGATTCAGCATCCAGCATAAAGGTGCTCCAGGGAGCCCTCAACTCCTGCTCCCCCATCCAGGTTCGAGTCGCATGGACAGGTGCTTCCCAGTCAGACAGTCTTGGAAAATAATTCCAGAGCCTTGCAAGCTTTCATAACCGGAAAATCCTCCCTCAGTATTCGTCCTCTGTCTGTGAACCCTGCTGCCTCTCCCGTGAGCTGCAGGGGGCCTCAAGGGCCACTTCCTCAATCTGCCTCTAACCTTCTCCTTGTGTTTGAAGAACTGAGCCTCCCTGATTGCAACTGAGTCAGCGCTGGCCATGTTCTGGGTCTGTGTCTAGACACCTATCCCTTGGAGGTACAATCCTGGATGTTTTCACATCAACAGCCTTGTAATCAGCCAGCTGAGTGCTTGGGGAGTGTGACTAAGCACATCCACAGGAGCCAAGCGTGAGTCAGCGAAACCCCCAGAAAAATGCATTTGCCCTCATCCTGGCCTGGTGCAGATTCAGATTTTTGAGTCATAAAGCTCATTAGAAATGGAGATGCACTGGACTCTAATAAAGTTTTTAGTGCAGCCCAGGTTTAGAATGGTATATTTAGGGGAGATCGCGGGGTGAATTTTGGAGCGTAGGTAGATGACGTAAGGAGAGAAAAACCATCTTGGGAAGACGGCTTCATTGCTTCTCTCCCCACCTCCTGCTGTCAGGAGAAAAGCCTGATTTAGGAAAAGCCTCTTAATTTGCTCAGTTTAGAAGCAGCTCCTGTGACCGGAGCCGGAGGAGAGGTGTACGAAGAGGCTTGTTATTTCTTTACGGGGGGACGTGTGAAGCGTGCATGGGCCCCTCCCAAGAGTTCCTTGGTCCTCGCCCTGGGCAGCTATTTTATTGAAGTGACGCAGGTTTACAGCGTAACCTGGGCTTCTGGAGGGCAGCAGGTGACTGACATCTGTGAGCCCACGTCACGACCCTCCTCAGAAGCCCAGTGTGCTGGTTGTTCTCGAAGCTTCCCCAGCGCTCACGGGGCTGGGCTGGGCTGTTGTGAGACAGCCCACAGCCTGGCCCTATGGCACGCCCTCTCCCAGCCGGGCCGCAGAGGGGCGCCGGCCAGCGGAAGCAGCCAGCGGGCAGCCAGGCGGCCTGGCCTGGAAGCCGGTGCCCACCTCTCGGGGGAACTCGGGAAGGAAAGGAAAGCACCCCTGAGTGCGGGACTGCCATCTCGGGCGCTGCTGGCGTTCTCCCTCCCGCGGCTGCACATAACGCTGAAACAGGAGGTCACATCTCCACGCTCGGTGAGGAGCGGCGCGCGGGGCGTCAGGCCCCTCAGCTCGGCACAAGGGGCTGTGACCTTCGCAGGCAGCCTGCTAGTTTGCTCAGTGCTCTCTTTTCTTAGAATCCCCCTCTCTGGGAGGCCGTGACCTTTCTTTCTTTTTTTTTTCCTAAAGATCTACAGTCTCATGCATGCAAGGCCACAGGTGGGGGTACACCAGAGACAGAGCGGGGAGCAGAACAGGCAAATCCACTGAAACACACCGCTGGGGGGCAGTGGAGAGACAGGAGAGGTCTGCTGCGCCCTGGGGGTCCCCTCGAACTCGCACTGCAGTAGCTGTGCCCAGCTTCACAGCTCTGTGTCCTTAACCCCTGCACCCGCAGGAAGCGCCCCGCCCCCCATGGCCTTTCCTAACCGGCCCTCGCTCCACTCCGTCCGCAGGCAGTTCGGCGGGTACGCCAAGGAGGCCGACTACGTGGCCCACGCGGCCACCCTGCGCGCGGCTCTGGAGGGCACGGCCACCTGCCGCCGCGACCTGTACTTCTGCACCGGCTACGACCCGCCCATGAAGCCCTACGGCCGGCGCAACGAGGTCTGGCTGCTGAAGGAGCCGTGAGCCAGGCAAGCGCCCATGAGTGCGTGCCCGGCCGGCGCTCCTGGGGCGGCAGGGTGGCGCCGCCACGGCCGCCCGCCCCAGCCACTCTCCAGGCCTGCGCCGCCCGGGCTGGCGCGAGCGCCGCCGCGCACTGAGCGGGGAACGGTCCGCACGCAGCAGCGTCCTCCTCACTGCGTCGGGACACTCGGCGCAAGGCCGGGCGGTGCAGCCAGGCGTCTCCAGCCGTCTGCGAACCCACGGCCTAAAGCATTGAATCAGTGCTTTCATTGTTACTGGAAAGATGTGACTTGTGCGTGGTCTTTCGTCTGTGATTCTTGGAAGAGCTTTGTCTAAACAGAAACTCAAAAGAAAATAAAGATCTTTGACTTAAGCCACTGAGAAAGTCCTAAGTTTTATTATTGCCAAGCATCTATAGTCTTAGAGGTGAGGCAATGATGAGGATTATTGAGGGTGCCCGGGGGACCCAAGTCTTTCAAGGATATAAACCCAACGACCCTGCATGGGGGATATGCACCCCTGCTTGGATGTCCCTCTGTCCTGCACGCCTGCCGTGACCGCGGCCCTAAGCCAGGGTCAGATCTGTAACTGTGGGCCACAGGCGGTTCCCGGAATGAAGAAAAACAAGCGCTCTGGAGCTGCCCGGGTTTGTTCAGGGCGCTGCCGTGGGTCAGAGGAAGCAGGGTCCAGCTCCAGTCTGGGAGAGGAGAGGATTAAAGGGAATGCTGCCATGGCCTCAGAGCAGGGGATCCGAGAGCAGGTGGTGGCAGGGACCTGCTGAGCTCAGCTGAAACAGCCCCTGGGGAGGACTCTGCGGGGTGCCGCTCCCCGGTGCTCTGCACCCCCAGACCAGGACAGGGAACTCCACCTCAGACTCACGTGCGCCACTGTGTGGGTGGTGAGGGCTCAGCAGGGTGGGCACAGGGAAGGAAGAAGATGAGAACGAGGGTTATGGCTGGACATCCAGCGGGGCTGGAGGGTCCCCCCTCCGAGGACGGGCCTTGCTGCCCCTGAAGGCTCTGGTGAGGCGTAGCCACCGGCAGGCGCCATGTGGGGGTGCCGCATGTGTGTCCCCATGTGTTCCCCACACACACGCCCTGCGAGGAGACACGCCACCACCCCCACGTGAAGAGAGGGGCTCTGGAGCCACAGGCTCAGACACTGGCCTCAGGGTCTAGAGGTGTAGCCCCGGGCCCGGGACCTGTTGTGAGTTTAAACTTCATCTTGAAAACTGAATTGCTTTGAGCTGGAACACAACACCATGTTGATACATGATACCAACATGATTCTAGAAGGTTCCATCCACAGTGTGGGAAGTAGAATGGAAGGAGATGTGACCGGAGGCAGGACACCCGTCACAGGGGTCTAAGCGAGGGGTGGCAGAGGGCTCACCAGGGGTGGGAACAAATGGACAGGGTCAGTGGCCGAGGGACCGATACATGAGTGAGACAAAGGAAGAAGGGGTCAAGTACAATGTCGAAAATTGGGGAGTGCCCCCCTCTCTGGATGGGAGAGGGCTTTCCAGCCTCTGCAGGGAAGAGCAGCAGCCAAGGACAATGGCTGGCCTCGGGGTGGCCTACAGGGTTTCCAGCAAGGGGACACCAAGAAGGCGTGTGTACGTGGAATCAAGACTTGGGGAAGGAAAGAAGTGCGAGAGCTGCAGAGACAGTTGAAGCCAGATGGAAACAACCCGGAAGGTCTGCATCCCGCATCCTCACGTCTGAGCTGATGAAAATAAATGGCTCCGAGCCCTTTGCTGCCTCCCTCCCGGCTGCCAGCTCCCCCGTCCTCCTCTCTCCCCTTTGAAAACTCCAAACAAAAGAACTTCATCCGGTGAAGAAGGAGGAATGGTTTTCAATGTCCTACCCACAAGGAGGACAGGGGGGCATTGGGTTGTGTGACACCGTGAATTAGGGAAAAGAGCACCAGGACCCAAGGAAAGGAGCTGTAGAGCCTCGTTCTGGTTTTAATCATTCAGCCAGAACCCCAAGACCAGGGGCTGGCTGGCAGCCCGTGCTGTGGAAAAGCAGTCTTTGCTCTTGACTCCACTCTGAAGCTGATCAGAAGCTGATGGGAAGACCCTGGGGCCCCACCGCCCTAGGGCTAATATTCTAGATGGTTCTCTGAGTTGGAAAGTGGTGGGGAACAGTGTCAGCCAGTCTCTAGCCGATGCTGTAGGCTTATTTCTCGGGATCACAGAGACTTGTGGCTGCAGCCTCTCTGGAGCGGGACACCTGCCATGTCCCACCTCGGCCGGGCCGGGCGGTGTGAACTTCGCCTGCCAGAGACCACACCCTCCTGCTCACAGGAGTGCTTGAGGGTCATGGGGTGACTGGGCTGGACACAGTGGACATTTGACTGAGCTCAGAGGTTGGTCGTCCTCGTTGAAGGGAGACCTCTTCATTGACTCGGCTTCTCCACTCCTGAGTAACATCGCTTTGATCTCGAGCACGGTAATTACGGCTTCTAGGATGCCACACTGATGGGCATTTATTTGGTTGAAGGCTGCAGATTTTGCTTTGAATGTGTAGCCTGACTAACTCTAGGCTTTCTCTTGACAAATGCTTTGTTTCTGGGGCAACCACCATGTCACACACAAATGCAAAATTAAGGCTCAGTTCACACGAGGACCCGCTGTGGGTCAGGCGAGCTACCTCCCCGTCAGACCCGTGGTGGGGCTGGACTTCTCCTTGGCAATGAACTGCAGCGGCCTGAGCCGCACGGGTCCTCTTCTATGTGGATTTTTTTCGATGAACAACACTTGAAACTTGTGTTTTTCTTACCCTTAACGTTGTCTTTTCTCTAGCTTGCCTTATTGCAAGGACACAGTCTATACCGCATATAAATTAGGAAATATGTGTTAAGCCATCTGTGCTATCCTTAGGCTTCTGTTTGACAATGGGCTCTGAGTAGTTCAGCTTTGAGGGAGGAAACGCACATGGATATTTGACTGCTCAGAGCTGGTGGAGACCAACTCCTGGGTCAACTGTTACCAAACCTTCATCAAAGAGCCACTTTACCCTACCCAGCCTCTTCTTAATAGCAAACCTCTTCCTCCCTCCTGAGCAACTTAGCCTTATCTGAGTAGCACCAGAACCAGGGCTTGTTCCTCTAAGACGCATCACTGAATTCTTCCCTGACCCCTCCAGGTACACCCCTCTTCCTTTGTGTTGGTATCCCCACCTCACCCCCAAGTCATCAGGGCCTGTGTACAGGAGGCGTTCCGTCTTATGGGTGCACGGGTCTGGACTATCTTACTGGAGCTGCTGATGGCTAGCTCACATTTTCTGAGGATTTACCACGTCCCAGCACTATGCAGACTCATTACGTGAATCAACTTATTTGTTCAACACAATAGCCATGTAACATAGTGGCTGACACTATCCACCCCATTTAGAGATGAAGGGAACGGCGCAGGGAGGTTCATTAACATGTCCAGAGTTAGAATTTGAACTCAGGCAGTGTAACCCTGTGACCAAATCCTGCTGAACACTCAGTGCAGTGAATGGATCTGGCAAGCACCCCTATGTTTATTGCAGCACTGTGTACAACAGCTAAGCTATAGAAAGAACCCAAATGCCCACAGACAGATGACTGGATCGTCTGGTCTATATACACTATAGAATACTTTTAGCAATCAAAAAAAGATAAATCATGCCATTTGCAGTAACATGGATGGAGCTGGAAGGGATGATGCTCAGTGAAATAAGCCAGAAAGAGAAAGAAAAATATCGATGGCTTCACTGATACCAAATAAGGGATCAGGAAAAGAAATAGTAATAAATTAAAATTAAAAAACAAAATTAACAGGCAACTCTAAATTAGAGACATTCTGCAGGGGAGGGGGAGGGAGAGAGATCAACACAGGGGAGGGAGGGGCGCAAGAGACTCTGGTGACAGTGCCCAGTGACATGGTGGCGGGGATTTTACAGGGACTACACCTGAGAGGGGAAAGCGAGCATTGCACAAAAATGAACAATGGTGTAAAGTAAATAAACAAATAAATTTAAAAGAAAAGAAAGGAAATGAGGCAGAAGGTGACTCAAGAGTGGGTGAGTGCTCTGGAGGGCTGCTCCCTCGGCCCTGTGGAATTTATTTGCAGGCTGAGCCAAGGTGGCAAAGGGGTAAGCCCCATGTCCCCAGGGTATATGCGCTGGCTGGAATCAGACAGCAAACTCCAGGAACTGAAAACTCCCACAGCCCGGATACCTAGCAAAGGCCTAGCCACGCCAGCGCCAGCTGGGCCAGCCTTCCTGTCTGTCCGCTCTGCCTCTCTGCAGATGCAAACCCAGTTAACCCTTTCAGCACGAATCCAACACCAAAGTCGCCTTCAGGCAGGATGTGGTGGGGGGGTTAGACGTGGGGCCTCCCCCTCAGCTGACCTCACGGATCTTTGTGGGACCCCTCACTGTGTTAGATGGTAAAGTGTGGTGTAGTCTTCTCCCAAAATTGCAGCTAAGAGTGTCCCCTAATCAACTAAAAATTCACATTTATACAGGTGGTCACTGATGTTTACTGTCCAATTACCTTGACCAAAATGTTTGCCAAATCAAATAGTTTTGAGCTTAAGAACTATAAATCCGGGCCTCCCTGGTGGCGCAGTGGGTTAAGCAACGCACTAGGAAGCAAACCGCAGCCACTGCAGCACGAGTTCGATCCCTGCTGCCGGCCAGGGAGGGACCCACATGGCACAGCAGACCTCTCCTGCTGTGCCCACTGCTCCCCTCAGCAGTGTGCTTCAGATGATCTGCCTGTTCTGCTCCCTGCTCTCTGTGGTGAATCCTCTCACCCCCCAAACCTCTGGCCTGTACCCCAGTGCTTGTGTGCATAAATAAATAAATCTTTAAAAAAAAATAAAAAAGAACTATAAATCCTACTGGTGGAGTCTACGTGCGACAACCAGGAGGCAGCCACAGAGCAGGCACGGTCACTGCCAACGGCTGCACAAAGCCCTTCTGAAAGCTTGGCTCACGGGCATCTCACTTGATCTCAATGAATCCATGAGGTTCGAGTGAAATTCCTTTAGATGTCAGAATTTCACGATGAACAAACTGTGACTGTTTGTCATTTTCTATGATTTGTATTAATTCTGCCCTGTTTGCTAGTCATTTGCATCGTCCATGCTGTGATTCCCCTACAGGGCTTCCAGGTTAAAGAACACTGGGTCAGCAATACACTCTCTCAACTTAGACAGCACCTCTCGTCCGGTTGTAAATGAAATTACATCTAAACAACCAAAATAATACTTTATAATATACCATTCTAGCACTCATATCTACCTAAGAGTGTTAGCAACTTAGACTATCACGGGTGCTTTTATCAAATGGAAACATAAAAATCTATATAAGACTTTAATTACACTGAAACATTGCTTGTCTACGTTCCGTTACACAGATTTGATCAGACATAATGGTATACTAAGAGACATAAGTTTATCTGTCAACTGACTTATCATTTTAATATCAAAAATCTAACCATGCATCTCAGAAGAGTCGTTTTAAGCAGTTCTGTGAGTTATCTTCTTTGCAAGCTACCAGACTACTCAGCTGATTATTATAAGGCTCTTTCACTAACAGTTGACAACTTAGAAGTGACTGATTCGCTTTTGTAATTTTCCTTTAGAAACCTGTAAGGAGCTTATTGACAGGATATCATGTTATTTTCCCTAGTGCATCTTTAATTTGGAAGGATTTAAGCTTTCATTTGTAAGGATTTCATTACAAATTATCTGTCAAGTCTATCACGTCCACTAAGCTTTGCATATTTTATTAAATCATATTTAAATGATCTTTACTCAGGCATCTACTTCTTAGAATGAAGCTCACTAAGACCAAACCTGGTTAGCACCAATACTATTCTCAATACTGTCAGGGTACACATGCAGATGCAGCAGCTAACCTTGAACAAAACTCTGTATTTCCACACCATCTACTTTCTTTCAAAATGATAAAACCCCCGAGGAGCAGAGCAACACATAGGCTGCTCCTGACTTACAGCGTCACAAAAGTCTCAGCTAACGCAGGCTGCAGAACAGCCCAGCTCCCCATTCACCCGAGAGAGCCGGCAGAGAGCCTGCTGCTGACCCAGACGAAGCACAGCGGCGCGGGCAACAGCTATAGATTATATCAAGGTAAAACTGATGGGAAGTTGATCAAATTAAAAATCATATACCAGAAAATCAAATGAGAGGTCTGGGGCAGCCCGGTACAAAGTGAGGATGCAGTGTCCTGCGCGGCCTGAGTAAATCCACGGCCACGTCCAGGGGCCCAGCCCCGGGCAGGGCGTGCGTGCTGTCTGCGGCAGCAGCTGAAGCAAAGAGGCCATGACCGGGGCACCAGCGGTAGCCGGAGCTGCTGACTGAGAACGCCTCTCAGGGCGCAGGGGGGCCGTCCGCAGAGCTGCGAGGCCCAGTGCACCGCCATCCGTCCGACTCGACTCACAAAAACACAGTCAAAGGGAACATGAAGCATTTCAAGGTGGCGGCCACAGAGCATGAACACCGGCACGGGGCCCTCCTGAATGCGGTCCTGCACGGCCCCATGCACCCTGGACCAGCCCTGTGGAGGTGAGCGAGCAAGAAGAGCAGAAGGTCGTTCTGGGCCGGCACACCCCACCCCGTGCAGCAGGCAGGAGAGCCGCAGGATCTGTGGCGGGATGAGGAACATGCATCCTCAGAACCACTAAATTGGGCCACAGGCCTGGCCGAGGGGCCGGTCACTCCCCGGGGCCGTCCTGAGGAGGAAATGGTGTCGGACGGGCAGCTGGGGCAGCAGGAATGAGATCGGCAGCCGGCAGCCTGGCCCCTCGCGCGTCCCCCAGCGCCTCCCTTCGTGTCCAGCCGCTGCCCTATTCCATGCTTTGTGTCGCGAGGTCGGCCCCTCACTCTCCACAGCTAATGAGAGGGGAGACTCGGTGACCTCCGCTCCCTCCAGCTCTGTCTCCCTGGAAGGAAACAATCCAAACAGGCGTTTGGCCACAGGTGTGTGGCCTCTTGACTGTTTTATCTCCATTTTTAATGAACTCGTTGTAATCAATCTACTTTGATTCATCAAAGCCGTATCTGAGCCGCTGGGTGTGACATTGCCACATAAAAGCCCAAGAAACAAGATGTGAGTAATCTGGGAAGAGGGGCCTCGTTTGCTCAAGGCCCAGCAGCAGGTGGGTCCATTCTGCAAGCCCAGATTTAAAAATAACAACAATTAATACTTGAAACAAGGGCTTTTATCTGAGCTCAAAGGGCTTTGCGGTCGCTAACCCATTAATCCCCGGCTCGGGCCAGGAGCATCTCCTCAGAAGGCAGGCACGCCCGCCACAGCAAGCAACCAGGTGACTAAGTAGCTGGAGCAGGTGCGGGCGGGGCAGGGTCCCGGAACGTCTCTCATGGAGGCATTACCGAGCGCCTCCCGCTCACGGAGGGCAGGTCCACGCACGGTTCTTGTGGGGGCCACATCACCAACTAGACATCACTCTGCCCTTCCTGTAGACTTCAGATTTGCACTTACAGCTTCCGACACACCACAGTTATGCCCCAAGCAGGTAATAAAGGGGAGCACATTCTCCTCCCAAAGAGAAAAGAATGGTTTTTCAAAGGTGGATCAACCTCCTTGGAATCAACCTGTCTGGGCTTCACGAAGGCCCTGACTTCTGTACAGGTAGTGGCCGTTAAGAGCAACTGTTGGGAAAAATAAATGAGTAAAAACTAAAAACATCTACTGGAAAACCACACAGCTGAGAGGTAGCTCCACAGGCCTGAAATTCTATCGTCAGAATGACGCAATTATCGGTTTGTCATGCCCCTAAGAGATGCCCCCTCAGAGGCAGGAGCTGTGGGGGCTTAAAACTGGGGCCTGACTCCAAATCCAGGGGCTGAGACTAACACAGAGAAGGGTGATTTGTTTACCGGTTGTTTAAATTAATTATTACATTTATTAATACATTGATGGATACAAATAAGCCAGAGCGCTCGGCCCACTCTGTGGCGGGGCTCATGGCAGGAGGTGGCTCCCAGGGTTAGAGCGTCACGGAAGGCAGGACGGTGAGAGTCCAGCTCTCAGAGAAACCAGCTCTTCGGCGAGAAGCCAGCTCTTAGACGAGGGGAAAGTGTTTGGGTGGGAAACGGAGCGATGCGGAATAAAGCAAAAGGCAGCTCAGAACAGGCACTGTGTCTCACAGAAGGGGAGCGGAGGGGGCTGGTTTCTTCGCAAGGTCGTGATGCACCAAGCTGCCAAACCACAGGGCCAGGAAGTCTAGAGGAAAGACGGTGGCTTTCAGGTAGGGCCTGTCAGGGTCTTGAAACCAGGCCCCGTCTGGGGTCTGCAGAACTCCTGTCAGAACGAAGTCTCCAGGAAAAGAACCAAGGGCTAACGGGGAGCGGGGGTGGCTGGTGCTGCTGTGCCTGCAGGCTGGACGCTGGACCAGGAGAAGAGGAGTGTATCTACCAGCATCACCTGGGAACCTCCAACGGTGCGTTCTCCTACCCTGGGTTTTAGGAATGTCTGATGGAACGACCTAGAACATGTACATTCTGACGGGGATGAGGAGGGGGACGCAAGGGGGCTTTTAGAGCAAGGCCTTGGGCAAATCCAAGCAGAACTAGTCCAGGTAGGGGTCCACCTGATGGACAACTAAGACCTAGGACCGAGAGAAATGGGGACAAGCAGCGTAGAGAAGACGCCTTCTCCCTAGGCCACAACTTTGCCCACCACTGGCCCTTTAAATGTGCTTAACCCTTCTTTATGGCCCAATGAAACTCCTGCTCCTTGGCAGAATGGGTGCTCTCTGGGATCTCACAACCAAAACCAAGACAGGGCAAGATTCAGGGATGACCTTCTAGGGTGCAGGGCAGAAGAAGGGTGCGTCCTCATGCTAGGCCGGCCGAGGACTCCCGGGCCCAGGGCCCAGGGCCCGTGGAGATGATGCGGTGCCTGAAGTCACATCACCTCAAGGTCAAGGTGCCTTTGGCCAGCAGTCCGATGAGAAATAATTGGTCTCACCAAGGAAACCTCTGTAGAAAAGCTGCTGTGAAACTGGAATAGGTGTGTCTTTCTGGCCTTCCGGTTCTTTTTTATTGGTGCTTTAGCACCTGAGTGAGGGCCTCTAGTCCTTCCGCCCATTTGGGGAGAGATTAAAGAAGCTGAGTTTGTCTCCTTCTTACTCACTGGCAGTCACAGCCCTGCAGCCACTGCAGCTCAGCTCCAGCGTGGACACAGCGGGTAAGTGGGGTGAAGGCCACAGCCGCAGCTGTCAGTGCAGACCGCTCCGGCCACCAGCTTGGGAAGAACTGCAGGGGAGCAGAACTAAGGTGTTTAGTTGTGGACCCTGAAGTATGCAAAAAGGGGCACTTTTTTCCAAAGATTGAGTGGGGTTTTTCTAGGCAACTGCAGTAAAGATAATGATTTTGGTGCTAGGCTGTCCAAAAGTTAGTTGAAGGCAGAAACCACTTTGGATGCTTCTTTGATGAACAAATATTTAATATTTCATCAAGAAAGATATTTAATAGTAACATATTGCATTGGGTTGACTGACTTCAATGAGAAGAAGGAAGGTCGTGAGAATTCCTGGGGAGCCCCATCTGCCTGTCTCCTCCTCACAGTGCTCCAGTAACCCGACGACCCATTACTGCTGCCAAGTCTGGTTCCGGAGTCCAGCTGGAACCCCATCAATCAGGCCCATGGAGTCACACACCCTATTTTATGACAGAGAGTCGGTCTCTGGTTTCCAAAAGGCTTGGTGGAAACCGTGACGTTGAAAGGGCTGAAGTCTCGTGCTCCCAGGTGAAGTCTCTTCTGCTTCCTTCAGCAGAAAGGAGCGGAGAGCTCTCGCGCCCGGGCGGGGAGCCAGCGCAGTGTTCTGGGAGGTAGCTGAAGCGTCCTACACGCGTCTCTTCTTTCCCACAGGCGAAGAGAAGAGCGTTCTTGTGAGCCCACCACGAGCCGCCATGTACGAGGAGGACTGCATCAAGTCCACGGGGGACTACTATCTCCTCTGCGACACCGACGGCACCTGGGGCATCGTGCTGGAGGCCCTGGCCGCCATCGGCATCGTGGTCACGGTGCTGCTGCTCCTGGCCTGTCTCCTGCTCATGCGCAGGGTGCAGGACTGCAGCCAGTGGAACGTCCTGCCCACGCAGTTCCTCTTCCTGCTGGCCGTGCTGGGGCTCTTCGGCCTCGCCTTTGCCTTCATCATCCAGCTCAATGAGCAGACGGCCCCCGTCCGCTACTTCCTCTTCGGGGTTCTCTTTGCGCTCTGCTTCTCGTGCCTGCTGGCGCACGCCTCCAACCTGGTGAAGCTGGTGCGGGGCCGCGTGTCCTTCTGCTGGACCACCATCCTGTGCATCGCCATCGGCGCCAGCCTGCTGCAGATCATCATCGCCATCGAGTACGTGACGCTCATCATGACCCACTGCATGATGTTCGTGCACATGACGCCCTACCAGCTCAA
This sequence comes from Galemys pyrenaicus, assembly GCA_019455555.1. NCBI lineage: Eukaryota > Metazoa > Chordata > Mammalia > Eulipotyphla > Talpidae > Galemys > Galemys pyrenaicus. The sequence continues at coordinate 1,468,560 of JAGFMF010011760.1, read as the reverse complement.
CGTGGACTTCGTGGCCCTCCTGGTCTACGTGCTCTTCCTGATGGCCCTCACGTTCTTCGTGTCCAAGGCCACCTTCTGCGGCCCGTGCGAGAACTGGAAGCAGCACGGACGGCTCATCTTCGTCACGGTGCTGGTGTCCATCATCATCTGGGTGGTATGGATCTCCATGCTCATGAGGGGCAACCCGCAGCTCCAGCGCCAGCCCCAGTGGGACGACCCGGTCATCTGCATCGGCCTGGTCAGCAACGCGTGGGTCTTCCTGCTGCTCTACATCATCCCCGAGTTCTGCATCCTCTACAGATCCAGCAAGCCAGAGTGCCCTGCACCGGGCGCTGCCTGCCAGGTGCCGACTTACCAGCGCAGCTATCGAATGGAGAACCAGGAAGTCTCCAGAGGTACTTTCCCGGGGAACCCAGGGAGCAGGGAGGTGGGAGAAGCGAGGCAGAAATAGGGCAGTGGGGAGAAGCACAAGGGAACACAAAGAAAATGGCCACCATTGGCATGGGTGACCTAACAGCTCAGGCATGAGTGAAGCCACCCAGACTCAAAGCAGAACTGTACATGGATGGGGGAGGCCAAGTCAGAAAGGAGCGCGAGGCCCTGCATTAAGAGGCCATGGCTGAGTGCTGCGTGGTAACTGAGCATGTAGAAGTTGAGGCCGAGTGCTCGCACTGGATAAAGAAAGGCGCCAGGCACAGAGGAGTTAACCAGCCCCAGGGGAGGCCTGGAAGATGCTAAGTCCCGATATCTGGGCCATCGGGAGCAATGGTGGTTTGTCATTTTTTAAATTTAAGTCTCAAAGCTGATTCGTCCTAACATCACGATAACTGATTCATAGGACCTGCTGCTTTCCAAACCAGGGACTTTGAAACCCTTCAAGGTCTACAAAAGTGACAGGAAGAGCCATGTCAGTCAGGATTTGGAATAAGGCTCAGATGTACGATCGTTACTAGAAATAAAGCAACTGGCTCTGTGACATTTTCTTAAAAATTTCTGGGCCAGAAATTTATGCTTATGTAAGGCCAGGCCACCTGGCTGTATTTTGTTACAGAATAAACTACATTATCCACGGCGTTGAGGAAGCTTGGAGCCCACAACCTGGGGGAACAGTGGCTAATTTGAGTTATCTGGAAATATGTCAAAGCTCCTTAATTCTTCCTGAAACATCTGGCCTATTATCCATAACCCACTACCAGAATGCTGCATCCAATTTTGTGTCTTAATGGGCATCCGATTTCTCACAATTTACTTCTAACGTTCAGAGATGCATGGTATTGTGTATATTGTATAGCACACATAATGCTCACCAGACTCAAAAAAAATTAATAGAAGCTTTCCTTGTAAATGCATAGACTTTTTTGAGCTGTAATCTATGACTAATTACACATTCAAATTAAATCCTGTTCCGATAGACGCAGCCATAAATTCTTTTCAGTTCGGTTGATGGAGAGCCAGAAATTGATGGCCTACATCCTCCCTGTAAGTTTATCGTTGCTGGGTTGTGACAGAATTGCAACGTCGGTCTTTCTCGAAACTTCTCATAGTTCTCGCTGGAAAATAGGATAAGCTCTCTTATATTTGTTTTCTTGTTGTTGACTGTTTCCAGGAAACAAAGAGAGGAAAGGAGGGAGAAAGAGAGAACACAGAGTCTTAGAACCCGAATGCAACGGTCAATATTGCATGCCCCGAGAATATTAGGCGAGAGTTTAAAGGGTTCTAAGGAGCACCTTAGTTGAAGGGCTTCCCAGCACCTACTACTCAAGCAGGGTGGGAAACCCATGTCTGAGCAGCGATGGACATTCCCCATGCGGCTGGATGTTTTGGAGCCGGGGTCGACAGCGCAGTGGCAAGCACGTAGCTTGTGCTCTGAAACTGGGCAGGATAATTAGAAACCTAAGCTTAGGGCGCAGCCTCAGAATTTGGGTCCCCTGGAAACAATAACTATCAAAGATTAGAAGAATGTGATGAAAGCCAATAAAAAGCACAGTGTACACCTGACCAGGAAAAACATCGAACCGACACGCCCGAGTCAGGAGCTGGGCAGCTACTGCAGAATAGCAGGAACTTAAAAGTCCTAAGTGCTACCAGGTTGTGAGTTGACTGTGGGAAAGGAGCTGGCCGCGGTCTTAAGTTTTTGTTTGCTAAAAAACTCACAGCACCTTAGGAACAGATGCGAGGTCAGTGGAACAGCAAGGCCACTGTCCTCAGCACTGGCCAGTCTCTGGCAAAAAACAACACAAACAAATGAAAAACCATTTCGGGGCTGGGGTCCACTAATGAGAAGGCTGGGGAGCTTGGAGAGACTCGGGGGAAGCACAGGATGAATAAAGGGCTGTAACAGCAGACCTACGTGGAACGGCTAAGATGAGGAAACTGAGAGGGGAGTTCAGAAGCTGCATGGACCGGTCAGGGTCTCCCTAAATTCTGGGCGAGAAGACGACATGTCGTCCAGGTCCACGAGGCCCGCATTTGTCACGCGCCTCCTCCGACTAACACCATTTGCGCATGTGACTCCAATCACATAGTTCTTGATAACCACTGGCTGCGGGGCCAGGATTCTCTAGCTGAAAGAGGAACGAGACAAGGGGGAACCAGCCGGAGATGTCCCAAGCAGGAAGACGCCCCCGCAGCCCAGCGCCTTGCGCCTTTCTGTGTCCAGTGACAGGCAAGGGTGGGGACAAGCGAAAGCTGGAAGGGTTAGCTGGAGTATGAAACGAGCCGGTAGACGCTGAACTAGATCGGCAGAGGATCGAGGACCCTTTTCCCTGGAAGATTAGACTTGATCTCTCTGAAGTGGCTTACAGACTGAATTCCAAAATGTGAAGGTCTCTGGATGGAGGATGAAAAGGCAATCAGAGAAGTTACTCAGCACCAAAGAAACCAAAGAACCGAGTACAAAAAAATCTTTGTCCTGGGTGATACACACGCGCCTAAAAAGCTACATATTAATTGAACGTCTAAAAGTTAAAGCTCCTTTAACTGGAAGTTTTTAATATGACATAATTCGCAGAGATGCTAGATATAGTAGACTATCAGCCATGAGTCCTTCTCTTATTCAGAGAAAATGCCTGTCCTAGTTTTGCCTGCTTTAGCTCTCTTAGATTAATTAGAATATTGTTATATCAAGTTGCCGGAGGCCAGAGCCATTTCTACTTAAGACAGGAAATGTTTCTGAAAGTATCTCGTTCTTAGGGACATTTTTTCCATCCGGCGTTTGAATGAGAAAAGACAAACCTAGTACGATTCTTTTTAAAGATGCCAAGCCAAAAATAGCGTGTCTGTAATGTGAGAATAGGCCCGTGAGTATAAAATAACGCGAACCAAGAGAAAAATGCCCCCGTAAATACAAGCCCTTTGGGCTGTTTCCCTTAAAGTGAATTCTGCCTCTTGCTGAAATAGTCTTTTTGGGCTGTTCGCACTGTTTTTTCCCTCAAGGCTCCACTTCACCAGTTTGTTAGTGTAGTTTGTGTTTGCTCCTCGCAAGAACAAGCCACAGACGTGCTGGAGAGTCACAGGTCAGAGGGTGCCAGTGTCCTGGCCAGAGGGAGTCTGCAGGGTGTCTGTCTGAGGGCAGAGAGCGGAGGAATGATACTCAGGAAGACCGCGGGAGCAGGGGGGGGGAGGGGCGCCGAGAGGGTGCACTCCAGCCCACACGTCCTGCCCCCAGTTTCAGGCTCCTTCTTGCCACCTTTGAGGGCTCCTTGTCTTGCCTCCTTCACAGGGAAGTGTGAGGTCTTAGATTTCGCAGCACAAGGTTGCTGCAGAAGCAGTAGAATGCAGGAGATGCAGATTTAATGCAGGAATGTCGTCTGATACCAGAGCTGGGGCTGGAGCGAAAGTCCTCTCATCTGGGGGCTGAGGGTGAAGGAGGCTTGCTAAGCCAGGGGAGCAAAGTTAAACCGGCTTCTGTCCACTCAGCCATGAGGGCAAGAGGGAACTGCTGGTGCGCAGGGCCTGAGCACGCTCGGAAGCGGCCGGAGGAAGACGGCAGAGCCAGCAGAGAACACCACCGGCGCCGGCACCCACGAGAGCGAGGAAGGATAAGACGGCGGCGGGGGACGTCGTGCGGGCGCCTCAGACACCCACTGACAGCACCGTGAAACGGTCACTCTCCCGGCCGTCACTGCCCTCGGGTGTCCCATCAGGGAGCAAAGCCAGCGAGGGTTGAGGGACAAGGTCCGAGGCGACTCAGCCACCAGCAGCTGCTCCGGGCCCCAACTGCCCGAGCCCAGCGCCCCGGCCGCCCAGCGAGAGCACCGGCCGCACACCACGTCCACCGCCATCCCTCGAGCAGTCCGTGCCCCGACCAAGGGCCTGACCGTGCAAGACGCTGTCGGTGACACAGATGACCCCACGTGGATTAGCCGGTGACCGTATAAAGTCCTCCCGGGAGCTGTCGCCTGCTGTCCGGCTTAAAACTTAAATCAAAGCTCGTAGAGTACCAAGCTAGAGGGGCTTTAGAGATGGTCCAGGGAGGCCTTTTATTTACAGCGAGGATTCCCGGGCAAAGGCCCTGGCCCAGCGCCAGCGCATCCTCTCAAGTGGCCCCGGATGTTCCGCCTCTATAATGCCTGCAGCTGATGTGCTTCTCCCAGGCACACAGACGCTTCCACCGCAGCCTCCCCAGGAGCCACAAGCACTCTCTCACTTTAATCAGAGAGCAAAAAGAAAGGGGAAAAGCAGCTTCGCCTGAGAATGCCTTTCTCAGGGGTCAGGCGCCTCTTGGCCAGGTCCGTCTTGTAGTCCTTGTGCCCAGGCCACTCGTGACACTAACCCCACCCTTCCCCGTTTGGCTTTCAGCCCGAGACAGTGATGGCGCTGAGGAGGATGTAGCATTAACTTCATATGGTACCCCCCTTCAGCTGCAGGTAAATCTCATCCGCGTCCTCCGGGAAGGACTGGCAAGCCCCCCTTCCTCACGGCAGCTGCGCTCCATGGCCAGGCCTCCTTCCGGCGCCCCCGCTGGCCCCGCAGCAGGGCAGGGGCCCCCCTTCCGGCACGGGCGCTGGACCCGTGAGAATTAAACCACACCAGGGCCGTGCATCGACGGCAAGCTCTGCCCTTCGCCCCTGCCAGTCCCCTGTGCCTCTGCAGAGACAAAGGCGATCCGTCCTCTCTAGGCGGATCCTGAGAGGTGTAGCCGCTGAAGCAGGCAAGGCTCCCAGAGGGGGAGCAGCTGGAAGGGCTCGTGGGGGGAGAGCAGCAGTGCGCCTCTTCGCCCGCAGGCACAGTGGGAGACGGTGAAGGGGCATGAGTGCGGGTCTCCTCAGGGTCCCCGGCCGAAATCTGAGCCCTGAGCCCACGGCTGCCTCTGAGTCACGTCTGGCTCCAGCAGCCCCGGCTGCCCGCGATCCGGGCTAGGCCGGCGCCATCACACAGAAGCCCAGACGAGCGTGCGGGCCGCGGTGCGTTCCGGCAGCGGGAGCCGGCCTGTCAGAACCGCAGGTCACGCCTCAGCATCGCGCAGGCTCCAAGACACACACATCCAGACCACCGAAAAGCCGCCCTGGGACCCAAGCCTTCCATTAGCCCAGAAGTAACTAAAACCCGAGTGAACGTCACTTTGCTCATGCGCTGTGTCGAGCGAGGCGGCTCTAACAGCTGATCCCGCTGGTCTGTTACCTGAGACTGGCCTCTCCCGACGAGCAGGGGCCGAGACAGCGATACCGTTTGTCACCATGAGCCCTCCCGAGGACGTTTACACACCGAAAAGGTCTCTGTTATCCCGCCAAGAATTTCTTGGATAGTTTCCTTCCCCAGCGTCAGCTACTCCAGAGTCTTGCACCAAGGTTTAGTCTTATTAATGGCTAAGAGGGGAGAGGGTGAGCGTTCTGAACTGGACAACCTCAGTTTGTATTAAAAGGGTGAAATGATAATATCTCAGACCAGTGCTGCAGGAATCGCGCTCTAGCTTGGCTCAGAACATTCACGATGGCCTTTCTTTCTTTCCAGAATGTTGACCCCACACAGGAGTATGTCATCCCACGGGCTAGGCTCAGCCCCCAGCAAGATTCGGGGTTCTAATATCCACAGGAATCATGAGAGATGAAAGCCCAGAAGAGCCGCCGGCTCAGACCTCTGCAGGGCCCGCAGACTCGGGCTGCCAGCGAAGGGCCGGCCCATCCTGCCTTCCCTGGTTCCCGGTCTGTCCGTCCATCCGGTCCCTCACCAGAAGGCTGCCCTTTCGAGCATAATTACAATCTTGCTGCCCACCCAAGTGTGCCTGTGTGTCTCTTTCTTCCCCATGTCACTCGGGACTCCCTTCCTCAGCCAGGCTGGAAGAGCTGGTGCCTCTTACTGGGGGCACCAAAAGACCCTGCTGATGTGTCGCCGTAACCTCTGGAGGCGGCTGTGCTGATGTCGTGCTGTGTGTTCGGTGACACAGATGAGCGCGGCAGACAAGATGTCAGGATGAGATGGAGCGCTAGTGCTCTCCTAGGCAAATTGCAAACCTCCCAACTTCTCCGTAGCTTTTATTGAGCAGGAGAACAAGTAACAAGCTTATGTCATTTGCTACAAAAAGCGCAGCCCAGAAGCACAAGGTCACGTAGTTGTGCGCCAAGCCCGCCTGCATGTAACTAGCCTCTACTGTGATCTAACAACCTTTTGTTCTATTTATCTTATTCCGGACAGAAGGAATGTATGTTCCAATCCTAAGAGCTGGGAAGCTCTTGTCAGCAGACTTGTTTGCAAGTCTGCAAGGATCTCAGTCATAGCACCTCTCTCACTCCTTGACTGCTGCTCACAGCTTTTGCAGCCTCTGGCTCCCCCAACACTAACGAGACAAGGAATAGAGGGGACTAGCAATTTACTCCTGGGGCCCCTGCATGGGAGTGACCTGAGCTTGTGATAAAAGTGACACCGGGTCCCTGAGGCTGGGCCGCCTCACAGCACGCCACGCCCTGGCTGGCGGCAGGCAGGCCCTCCCGGTGCTGTGTCCATCCCTGCCAGCGAGTATGCAGCAGACCCGCCGAGGTCGCTGACCAGCTTTGGTGAGCCAGGACCAGGGGGGAAGAGCCACCCCAGCTGATGCCCATAAAGGACTCAGCTGCTGCACATAAAAGGCAGCGTCTGCCCATCTCATGTGTGACGAGGATGCCTCTGCTCTAATGACGCAGCCTCAGGTCCTCCTGCAGCTCCTCGTCCTCCTCCCGGCCCCATCCGCCCTCGCACACTCCTGCCCCCTACCACAGCAGCAGTGAGAGCGTGCCACCAGACCCGTCAGGGTCAAGTTCAGCCCTCTCTCCGTGCAGATGAGAAACTAGAACCTTGGAGAAGCAGAAGGACTTACCCAGGCACAGGGGGTTGGTGGTGGGCAGGGCTTCTGACTCACGGGCTCTGCTCCTCCCGCTCCGCGGGCTTCTCCAGGCCTGGGTTTGGGTTAACAAGTCAGGCACACGCCCCTGAGCACCAAGGCAGATATTTGAGATGAGCGAGTCTGAGGTGCTACCGTCTGAACGCTCGCTGAAAAATAGCCAAGACGCTAAACACCGAAACGGGCCTTTTCAGAGAACAGAGCACAGCGTGGATTGCACAACAGCAGCGGCTCCAGGGAACAGTTCTCAGGCCCAGGCACACAGGGCGATGACGCTCCTCTGCCATCTTACACTTTTGTAGGGGAGAAAACGAGGCAGGCCTCAGGCACCCAGCTCCTTCCCTTTGCATACAAGGACTTGCCCAAAACAAGTGGCTTGTCAGGACCCAGGCCCAGCCGCAGGCCAAGAACACAATAGAAATGTTTCCATCTAAGAGGCCAGAGGGTGCACAAGGGACTGAGGTGATGGTGCACGGGTGAAATGGTGGTGGGTACCCCCTGGGGACTACAAATGATGTCAAATATAACTA
>JAGFMF010011760.1:1449461-1460665 GCA_019455555.1 Galemys pyrenaicus | reverse complement strand
GTCAAATATAACTAATAAAAAAAATATATATGAAAAAAAAAAAAAAGAAATGTTTCTATCTATTGTCGGCTTCACTCAGATGAGCTGCTGTCTTGGAAGTCTGTGCCCTGAGCACTGTTCTCAGTATGAACCAGTACCGTGGAGGCCACTTTGACCTTCTGCCTCACTGATAATAAAATATTAAAAGAAAGTGTTTAAACATTAAGACTCTGACCTATGAGGTGGTGCATTACTCACAAACCACCGCAATCATCCGATTTGAGAAGGCAGCTCAGGGCAGTGACCTTCTATTCACTCTGGAAGAAAACCACCTCTCCCATGCTCGTGCTGGCCCCAAAATGATGACCCAACACGTCAGCGTGATTTTTATTTGCTTTCGTAGGCAGATGTTTCTGAAGAATTGGCTGGCAGTTTTTAATAAAACAGCTAAAGCCACCCGCCGTGGCTAACACTGCTTCTAAACACGTGCTCCCAAACTCAGGGAAGGCAAAGCTGAGCCGCTGCTGCCAGGTTGCCTTTGGAGTCACAGTGTTACAGGGCAGGGAGAGGAGCACCCAGAACCCCCAAGCCTGCCTTTTTTGAATGGGTTTTGCTATTTGCCGCATTAAGATAAACATACAAAACCTTTAATGGAAAGGAACTTTAATACAACTAGGGTACAATAAAGAAAGAACAAAGAATATAGTTACTAAGTTAAGCATTTAAAGTTACCCATCTCCTTGTGGGTAAAAGTTAAGCCAAATAGGATTGGCCCAAAGCAAGGCCCAAAAGCCTGGCACACATCTAAAGGACTTTCTAGTAGAGACCCATAGAAAAGGGTCAGAAAGAGTCAGACAAATCTGGGAGGAAAAGAGCAAAATTAAAATTAAGATGAAAGCTGCCATTGCTAACTTCCCCACGGGTTTTTTACCCACATCTGTTTTAACCAGTCCAAGACCAAAAAGCAAGCACAGTTTCTTTACATGTCCCTTTGCTCCACGTGCCTCATCCAGGTCTCCTTGCTGTTCTTTATTTTTTTTTTTTATTCCTCTCTTCTCTTCTTTGCAGAAATTTTTTTTTCCTCCTTAGCTCCACCCACTTAGGGCAAAACCAAAATTTTTAAAACTTCCCCTTTTCCTAAAACCACCCTGTTACAACAGCACAACGTCACCAAATGGCGGGTCATCGATGAGCGAATCCGGGGCCTGTAGGTGGCAAGGGCCTCATGCAGGCAGTTTCCGGAATGCAGCCGTGAGGTCACAAATGAGCAGGTGGGGCCTCGCCGGTGGCACAGCGGGTTGAGCGTCGCACTGTAAAGCAAACCGCAGCCACTGCAGCACAAGCTCAATCCCCGGTCAGAGAGCGGACCCACAGGGCGCAGCAGACCTCTCCTGTCTCCCACTGCTCCCCTCAGCAGTGTGTTTCAGTCCATCTGCCTGTTCTGCTCCCCGCTCTGTCTCTGGTGACTCCTCTCACCTCCCAGGACTCTGGCCTGTACCCCAGCTCTTGTGTGCATGAATAAATAAATCTTTAAAAAAAAAAAAAGAGCAGGGAGACATTCCTGAGGCGCCCAGTCAGGCCACCTCGGTCAGCTTCCAGGGAACAAAACGCGTCAGACAGTGGGAGACGCCGGTGTACCACCCCACACTCAGCCCCTCGGTCAGCTGCACACTCTCTTCATGCTGCTCACGTTGGTGGTGTTTTCACAGCTGTCCCCCCACCAACTGGAACGTCCCCACACGTCACAACCCATGCTCCTGAGGAGGTGCTGATGGGCTCAGGCGACCCTGACTGGGGCCTCTCCGCCCCTCCCTGACAGCCCTGCGGTGGCCCTGGCCTGGGGCCTTCCACAGTACACTTGGCTGCTTAGCCTATGGTGCAGGCCTGGCTGCGTGCTGCTCCCTGAGAGGAAGCCGTGGCTGGGAATTGTCATCCCTGAGCCACCGTGGGAGGGCTGGGTGGCCAACTCAGGGGAGATTAACCCAGGAATTATAATTTTATGATATTATGCAATAGTTAATGAAAAATACAATGTTGCTCCTTTCAAATTTGTGCAGCTACTCACACAAAGCTAAAAACCCCAATAATCTTGTAAGTCTCCCTCATGGCACAGGGGTTAACTCTCAGCACTATCAAGCTACCACCACTGAGCACAAGTTTGATCCCCGGCCAGAGAGGGGACCCTCATGGCGCAGCAGACCTCTCCTGCCTCGCCCGCTGCTCCCTCAGCAGTGGATTTTGACGGAGCCACCTGTTCTGCTCCCCACTCTGTCTCTGGTGGATCCTCTCACCCACCCCCCACACCTCTGGTCTACACCCCAGCTCTTTTATGCATAAATAAATTTTTAAACCTTTTTTAAAAATTCCTTGAGGACTAAAGAGAATAGATACAATTATTTGCAGTTAGCATATTGTGCTCGCTCAATTAACAAGTATTATCTGAAGACTTAGATTCATTCACTTAAACGTAGTGTGTTGAAAGGTGCTTGTGGTCCTTTTCTGGTTTTATCAATTTAAAAGAAAGGGAATATGAGGAGACAAGGACAGACTGGGGACACTTGGTGGGGAGGGGCGGGAGAGGGTTGAGGGAAGATGGGAGCACGAGGGACTGAGGTGATGGTGCACTGGTGAGATGGTGATGGGGAATACATGCGGATTACAATTGATGGCAAGTATATGTAAATTTTTTTTAAAAATTATATTAAAAAAATAAATAAAATAAAGGGAATGAATGAAAAACTTCTTTATAAAGTAACTTCCTCATGTAACGGTTCTTTCACTTGGTTCGAGTATCTACAGAATACCTTCCTGGGTAGAGTAGGTGTATCCTTATGATTTTTTTTTTTCCTGATTCAAAGCTCATCAAAGATTTGTCCTTCTACATTAAATTTCATTATCTGCCCCTAAAGGGTCTTCTATTTTTCATACCTTATTTCAAACTGTGGTCTGTTCGGGCTAAAGTTTTCCCAGTCTATCCACTATTCCTTCTTCTTTTTTTAAAGATTTATTTATTTATGCATATAAGAAATGGGGTATAAGCCAAAGGTGCGGGGGTGAGAGGATATACCAGAGACAGAATGGGGAGCAGAACAAGTGGATCCACTGAAATCCACTGCTGAGGGGAGCAGTGGGGAGACAGGAGAGGTCTGCTGCGCCCTGTGTGTCCCCTCCCAGGCCAGGGATCGAACTCGTGCTGCATTGGCTGCGGATGCTTCATAGTGCTGAGCCTTAACCTCTGTGCCACCAGGGAGGCTTCTATTTCATCTTTTAAACAAGTTGTCCCTTTACCTAAGATCATATCTTTTTCATATTGGCCAGATTCACGCCTTCTTTTCATTCTTTCCCAAACAGGGTTTTCTCTACACGCAAACTATGAATCGTTTATATTTCCAACGTGTAAATCAAGAAGACCTTGACTTCTGAGTCAGTGGTTTGACATTAAGACAGAGTTTTCCTCGGAGTTGTAATGATTCAAGTCAGTTTAAGCTACTGGTGTCTTGGAAGAGATGGTGTTTGACACTCTTCAAAAATAGATACGCTAGAATTAAGTGTGCAATTAATGAATATCAGAACTTATTGAATAAAGGTCTTCAAAGTGGTTCTCTCAGGAGACACAGGATACTCTCATTGCTTAAAACACCATCAGAGGATCTTTCTAGGAATTGCCTTCAGGAATGTCTCAAGAAACTCAGTAAAATCAGATTAGTCCCACAGCCAAGCTACCAGAACAGTGAGGTGAATTTAATGATGACTTTTAAAAATTGACGTTATTGATCCCACAGAGAGCTAGCAAGTGCACTTTGGAAATGCCAGTGGATATTTTCTGGACTTTCTAAAGTTAGCGTAACTATTAGGACTGAATCACATTTAGAATGCAGTGAAATTAAGTCTGGGGTTGGGGGAAATATTCTCCTAGATGACATTTTCTAAAAGTGAAACTTAAGGGGAGTTTATTGATGTATTATGTTCTTGGAGTAAACCACTCTCATGTAAATATTTGACATTTGACATGAGATGCGTTCACACTTTGTTTTTCAGATACATTCTGTAAATCGGGGGTTAGACGTCGTAAGTTTTGTTTTCACTTTCACATGGTCTCAGTCAGAGTTCTTGAGATGACTGTGTCATCTTAGGACGCAAGACAAACAATGCTGGTTGGAATTTTAATTGTGCCTGCCTCACACACAAACTGTAGACGAAACGGAATGTAGGTAGTTCCGCGGATAGTGTACAGATGTAAAACCGGTAGGGAAAAGATACGAATTTTAGTATTGTGCGTTTATTTGCATTTATGGAAATGACACTTTTTCACTCACTAACATGTCCTTATGTGATATAAATGGACCAACGGAGAGGAGCACTCTGCTTTTAAAATTCCTTTTTAAAGAGAAATTCGCCCTAAATTATTCAGCTGTTAAGAATTTAAGAATTAGCACATCTTCCTAAAACAGGTCCCATCTGCTTATACGGAGGGCTCAGGCTTTTTAAAATATCTGCTGCAAAGGCAACATTTTCCTTGTCGTTTCCATCTGGACTTTATTTGGATGTAGAGGAAACTTCATCTGCAATTCATTTTTAAATTCCTTCATGTCGAAGTCAGAGGCCATATCCCCAAGATGATTTATTTCTGGAAAAAAGTGAACTTTTCAATTTTCAGTTTTAAAGATACGGCTGACTCAGATTAAAAGATGATTTGCTGTATCTCCCTCATTAGTAGGGGCTTACTTTAGAGGCAAGTAAAAATACACAGAGAAGAAAGTAGGGGATACCTGTGGCCAAAGTAGATCTTAGAACATAAGGATCTTTGAAAAGACTGTTCCTTTGCGCTAATGACTGTTTGTTTTTAAATAGCACCTTTACACATCACGGCATTGTGCGTCTCAGCACTTTTCGATTTTCAAACAGCTTCCACTTTCGCGATCTCATGAGTTGGCGGTGCGTCAGGATTACCTTACTAAGATACTGAGAATCTCACCCCAGCTGCGGTTGGGTCAGGAGGTACTGATTTCTGCAGCCTCCTCGCACCCATCTGTGGACACACAGACCACAAGAAGCTTTCCTGACAAGCAGACACGTCCCTTTCTGGAAGACTGGCCTAGCTGTTTCCACGGTCGGCTATAGCTCATTCTTTAAACACCAAAACAAATGACATCGTGTGTCGCACGGAAAGGGTGGCCTCTGCCAGCGACAACTGCTGTCTGTCCAACGCTCCCAAGCCCTCCTGCCTCCAGGTATGTGGTAGGGAGGGCTGCACCTTTGAAGTTGGGTGGGACCTTGAAGCTAATTCTGGCCAATAAATTAGAGCAAAGGGGCTTCCCTGGTGGCACAGGGGTTAAGGCTCAGCACTATCAAGCTACCACCACTGAGCACGAGTTCGATCCCCTGCGAGGGAGCTGACCCACAGGGCGCAGCAGACCTCTCCTGCCTCGCCCGCTGCTCCCTCAGCAGTGGATTTTGACGGAGCCACCTGTTCTGCTCCCCACTCTGTCTCTGGTGGATCCTCTCACCCCCACACCTCTGACCTACACCCCAGTTCTTGTATGCAAAAAGATTTATAAATAAAATCTTAAAATAAATTGGAACAGAAATAAGGGCACTTCCAAGATGAGTCTCAGACAGAAGAAATTCACATGGGAGCCTTTTCCAGCTTTTTCCTACAGTGTGACAAGCAGCGCTTTAGCCGTGCCTGCACCATCTCAACAGTGACTGGCTCATCTCTCACCGGTGCCTGCTCCATCTCTCTAGCGCCCAGGGCGAAAGGCAGCATGAGAAAAAATAACAATGGATATTTTAACTTTTTAGCTGCCAAGACTTTGGGGCTCATTGCCACCTCAAGTCAGCTCTTCTGACAGAGGCCCCGGGCCGGTCATGGGTCTCCTGGAGGAACCGAGGAGTCGCTTCTCTAGATAATTTTTTTCCCACTGTCCGTTTGAGTGTCCTTCAAAGACCCCCTCAGATGAAAGGCGCCCTGCTGCCCCTGCAGGTGCCCGGCCCATGTTGCCCGCAAGGCACGAGTCACAATTCTCCCAGGCAGCTGCCACCACAGAAGCCTGAGAAGGTGAGGCAGAAACTGGGAACAGAGCCAAAAGCCGACAGAGCCGGTGGGACCTCCTCAGGCGGGGAAGCAGGATGGAGCCTGGGCCCAACAGGAGTCTCTGTTGGGAGAGTTAAAGAGATGAGCCTCTGGGTGACAGACAGAGACAGCACCTGCTCCCCCACATGGCGCCAGTCAGCCGGCATGGGGTGGACAGTGGGCCAGGCCGGCTTCAAGACCGAGTCCCCTGCTCAGCCGATGCCTTTGTGCAGGGCAAAAACAAAGCATGATGCGGTGTGATGCCGCAAATGTCCGGAACAGACAAGACCGCCTGGTGAAGGCACGCGGCAGCAGAACTGAAGTGAGCAGAGGGCGCAGGCAGAGCAGCAGCCTGCAAAGGCACACCAGGTGGGAGACAGTGGGAGTTGGGGAGCCGGCGCAGCCAGCACCCTGGGACTTAGACTGAGCGAGAAACTGCAGGCCCGTCACACGCGCCCCGGCCACAGGGTCCTGCAGACTCTTAGCGAAATACCTACCCTCTCCACCCCCCCACTCCTCCACCCCTAGTCTCCCCCACCCCCCCACCCCCCATCCCCAGTGTTTTGAACCAAGCGGACAAAGGCAATAAAAGCTCCCTGGGTCAAAAAGCCTAAAGCCCTCACTGCCCAATCTACAGCCTGCGTCACCCCAAAACCACAGGCGGGGCAGGCCGGCCGCACAGCCCCGGAGCCGCGGCCGCAGGAACGAGCCCCAGCGAGGGGGTCCAGGAAGGCGTGAGCGGCCGCCCATGAGGCAGGGATGTGCTGGTCGTCGGCCACCTCTCGCACTCGTCCTGTTTTCTGACACCGTCATGGGGTCACCTATCCCGACCACGAGGGCTTGGTCCCTCCCTCAAGCGTTATGGCCACAGAGAGCACCTCCGGCTGCTGTCCGGTCCCAGCCCTGCCGGGGTGTCGCCGGGGCGCAGAGGGGACCCCGGCTGCAATGAGAACCACCTGGGAAGTGTCTGTTTTATTATTTTGTGTTTTTATTGTATTTCTCCTTTACTGACGTAACATCGGTTTACGACTCTGTAAATGGCTTGGGGGTGCAGGTTCGCCTCCCTTCGATGCAGGGCCCATGCCAGGGCCACCACCGAGGCACCAGCGTCAGTGGGCACCTCCCCGCGCCCCCACCCCACCCTCCTCTGGTGGCCTCCAGCCATCCATGGCTGATGTCACTGCACGCAGGGCAATTAAGCCAGGATTTCTGGGAGTGGAGCCCAGGCATGGCTATGTTTTAAAATCTTTCCAGATGATTCTGTTTTGCAGCCCTGGTTTCAAACCTCTGCCTTCAACAGACCGTTGCGGGGGACATAAGGAAAGAGCACATGGGAAGTCAGGTCGAGGGCCTGGGTAGCTAAGTGGGTGACTGCACCTTCTAAAAGAGGTAACCCAGGGAGAGCGTTCAGGGGAGAAACAGATGTGGGGTGCAGAGGGTGGAAAGCAAGTACAGTCTGGAACCCACTGAGTTTGAGGTGGAGGCGCACAGGTGAAGGTAAGGCAGTTGCGTTCCAGGACAGACAGTCTAGGAAGGGCTTGGGGTGGGGGTGGGCACTGCGGGAGGGTGGGGAGCAGAGACTGTGCAAGGAGCAGAGGAGAAGGCGGCCCCCAAATACCTGGCGGTGGAGACGGCTGGCCGGGCCCTCTGCCTCTGGTTCGCCTCTCACCAGCAGCATCTCCTCCAGCACCCCAGAGAAGGGCCGAGTGCGGCTTGCAGGAGCACGCCAGCCACCGCAGAGGCTTCACGGGAGAACAGCAGAGCCTTCCTCTGGCCTTAGGTTCAAAGGTCGGGAGGCCGCTGCCGGGGCTCGCAGGAAGATGAGGCCGAAAGATGAGCGCAGTGAACGAACCAAGCCTTTCCTGAACCCGCCTCGGCAAGAGACTCCCCGACATACGCGTTACGAGTATAAACACCATAGTCTGGAATTTCTTGCCCAGGCCCACAAGAGAACCCCAAGAGAGAATCCTGGTACTTCACATGTTTAAAAAGTGCTGTGTGGCTCTGAAGACCGGGTGAGGTGTCGAAGAGTCGCTCTGCTTACAGGAGGCTCTGGCGTGTCCGAGGGAAGCGCAGACTCCTGCAGCCCAGCCTGCACGGCCGAGGCCGGCTCCAGCAGGCGTGCCCAAGGACAGCTGCGTCCAGCCCTGGGAACGTTCACCTTCAGCTGGCAGCTTTCCTCTCCCACGGGCTTCGCGTCACCCACGCCAGGTGTGCGCGCCCACGTTGACCCAGCTCTGGGGTCACCCACAGGACACACCCATCCAGTATTCCAAAGAAAATGTTGGCCAAAGCGCTTACAGCCGTGAAATCTAGGAGACAAGCCCTTCGAGGCCTGTTTGATAACACGCTCACCTATTCTACTTGGGTTTATCCCAACAGAAAGATCCCCCTTCATCCACTTGGTTCAAGTTGGCTTAGAAAAGTAACACGTTTGGGGGCGGGGAGGCTGCAGTCTTCGAGGGGAGTCCATCCTCAGTGCCTCTCGATGCTCCGGGGCTGCTCTCTCGCAGCTGAGGCTGGGTCCTGTGTGGTTCTCCTCGGAGGCGGCGCGTCCCGACCTTGACCAAGAAGAGCCTTCAGGAGGTAAAGCCTGGATGTGATCCGCGCAGTCCAGCCAGGGAGCTGGGGTTCCTCCGGCTTGGGAGCAGCTTCCTTCGCCCCGGGGAAGTGTCCTTGTATGGGAAAGAAAACGCGCCCATGGCTCATCAGCTGAAACCCATCAAAATTCTTTCAGGCTGGATTGGCAGTAGAAACACCTGAACAGATACAGGGCTCCGGCCGCGTTGTCTGCGTGAGATGCTAGAACCCCAGGAACTGAGACAAAGATCGCTTCTCCCAGGGAGTTTGTTCATTCATTCAACAAACACGCCTCTCTGCCCAGGCACTGCGGGACCCAGGGACATGAGGGAAGTGACAATATTGCTGAGGCCAGAGCAGCGGGAGAAAGACAAGTGAGCCAGTGAGCTCGAGCAGTTTCCAATGAGAGGGGCGCCGGAAAAACGGGTACCTGGAGCCAGACAGACCGAGGCACCGCAGAAAGCCGCCAGTGCGCTGAGACCCGCACGTGCTGGAGGCAGGAGACTGGGGAGGCCCGGGGCAGAGCCAGTCCGCCAGGGAAGGCCACTGGGACGCTTGTCTGTTGGTCTGCGCGCCAAGAGCCTGCAGGGCCACACCGAGCTGGCCAGCAAAGCAGCAGGACAGGGAGCGCCCGGCTGCAGGAGAGGGCTGAGCCCCACACCGGGCGGGAGCTGAGGCCAGAGCCACCGCGCTGCAGGGAGCAGCAGCACCCACCGCCCCTCCCCACTGCGCGCCTGCAGCTGCATCACGTCCCGGCCCCGCAGGCGACGAGCCACACAGCCTGCAAGACCTCCTGGGGTGCACCGGGAGGCACCTCTTTGGGGTCCACCTAGGAGGTGCCTCTTTGAAGTCCCCTTGGGGTCCACCTGGGAGGTGCCTCTTTGGGGTCCACCTGGGAGGCACCCCCTTCAGGTTTGCCTGGCAGCACCTCCTTGAAAGCGCAGAGAAGGAGCCGGCCTGTGCCAGGAGGTGGGGGGAAGGCAGGGGTCGCGCTCAGTTGTGCTGGACTCTCTGGACTTTGTGGAGAGCTGATGGGGCAGGGTGGGGGCAGGGAGGGTGAGACACTGCAGGGCTGAGGAGATCTGCACACACACTGTCCAGGGCCCGTGTGCTGAGTCGGTTTCCCAGCCCAGGACAGGCCTGCAGGAGTGCGGGAGCAGCGCCATCTGCAGGCTGGCTCGCGCAGGGGCGGGCGTGAGCCCGGTGCCAGAAGGGCCAGAAGGAGGCGGCTGACATGGGGAGCCCCAGGGGGAAGGCACTAGCCTGCACGGCCCTTGCCTAGCTCCCACAGCAAGGCAGCTGCAAATGAAACGGCTTCTTCAGGGTGTGAGCCCCCGTCTTCCAGGTTGCCGGCTGGCCGATCAAGGATTCAGTTCCTGTCTCTGGTTTATTTTTATTTATGTATATTCGGCATCATTTGTAGTCCCCATGGCGTTCCCACCACCAGGTCACCGGGCACCGTCACCTCGGTCCCTTGAGTTCTTCCTGCCCTCATCCCCGTCCGTCCCCGTTTCTGGGTCATTGGCGTTGGTGGTCACAGGCGGCCGAGCTCCGGTGTCCGGCTTCAGAACCTGCAGGACGAGCACCAGGCTAGCTGTCCCGACGTGCGTGGGGAACCTCTGTTTCTGGGGTGAATGTGTCGCAAGTATCATGAGAGTTGCTGCAAAGGGGCTCCAGCACTGGGGCTCCGGCTGCACCCCAGCGGCTCTGGGGGCACAGGAGCCCGGACACTGAGTGACGCTGCCCCCAGCGCTGCCCCCTGCACCCCTCCAGGAGCGAGGGCTGTGTGCCCACCGCCGGAGTCTGCAGCTCCTGGGCGCAGAGACCAGCAGGAGCTGGAGAAACTCAGAAACAAGCCAAACCTGAGCCAGTCCCCACATGGGCCAGCGTTTAAGAGCAGCCGGCTGTGGTCTCACTATAGGACACTGGACAGATGGACGCGCCTCATGCGAGTGGCCCGGCCACAGGCGCAGGCCCCGCCTCTGTCGTTCCCGATGTTCTCAGGACTTTGCTTTTTATTCTGTGTGAGGTTTGGGGCTGGAGGCGGCTTCTCATAAAATCCCCGTGGCCCTTCTCCTTTGGCTACTTTTCAAAACAAGGTCTAGCCGGAGAGAGGCTGATGCCCCATCATCCACAAGAACGTTCTTATATGGCAAGTCTCGTATGGCTTCGGCGGACCAGAACAGACTGGCGCCCGGCAGAGGGCCAGAGCCGGTGAGGCTGCCCAAACCTCCCGGGGAAGCCCCTGACCACCCACGGCCAGAGGGGGCTTCACAGCTGGACTGCCTTTCTCCAGGTGTTCACAGTACTCAACCACATGGCCTCAACTTTAGTCATTATTAGCAGCTCCGAAGTCTAAGTATTTGAAGAATTAACCAAAGTCATAAAAAAGGCCTGAATTGACCGCTTTTTAAAAAAGATTTGAGGGCCTCCCTGGTGGCGCAGTGGGTTAAGCAACGCACTACAAAGCAAACCTCAGCCACTGCAGCACAAGTTCGATCCCTGCCGCCAGCCAGGGAGGGGACCCACATGGCATGGCAGACCTCTCCTGCTGTGCCCGCTGCTCCCCTCA
>JAGFMF010011760.1:1403453-1449430 GCA_019455555.1 Galemys pyrenaicus | reverse complement strand
CTCCCCGCTTTCTGTGGTGAATCCTCTCACCCCCTACACCTCTGGCCTGTACCCCAGTGCTTGTATGCATAAATAAATAAATCTTTAAAAAAAAATAAAAAATAAAAAAGATTTGAAGTTTTCCTATTATCCTCCTCTCTGTAGAAAGGGTTGTCAAATCTCAGTGTGGACGTATTAAAAGCAGGCAATCACACTAGCTTGTCCTCCATTCCAATTATTGGCTGACTTTGTGATTTGATTGTGCTGGAGAACTAATATTGGAGTGACTGGGTGAATCCTGGTCAGTTTTTACAGGGGGCAGGGGGCTGGGTGGATGTGGGTTACAGCCCCCGAGTCTCCCAGCTGGTGCTGGTGGAGATCGGTAGCTGCAGCTTCCCTTGGCTGATGGGCTGAGGTTACCGTGTGGGTCTTCTCTAAAGAGAATGCGGCTTTGGGGCTTGAACTCATGTGTCGCGCACCCGTGGGGACCGTCTGGCTCTTACCTGAGCTGGATCACAAAGGGCTGTCATTGAAAATAATGGGGAAAGGACCCCCAGAACACTGCCTTTGCCTGAACTGGCCTCAAAAAGGGCCCAGAGGGTGCGGGGGCTGACAGGGCGGGGGGGGGGGGGGGGGGCCCCNGGGGGCCCTACATAGGAGGCAAGGGGGTGCAGCGCTTGACTCCACACCGGCCCCTGGAAGCGGTGGACAGCGCCAATGTGCACCGCGCCTCCCCCTCACCGCCCTCCACGGCCTCCTTGGCCTTGGCGGGGCTGCAGCAGAGCGGACTGTGGTGGCCCGCCCAGGCCAGGGCTCCCCAGCCCCCGACACAGAGGGAGAGAAGCCACGGAAGACAGGCCGCGGGAGACCAAGGAAAACGAGAGGCATGGAAAATACAGTGGGCGTTTTATTTTTACCCCAACACCTTCTTCAGAGGGAAAAAAGGCCTGAAGCCGCCACCACCGAAGCACTGGGGGGGCCGCGCAACAGAAGCTCGTCCCGACGGCGGTGGCCAGGGGCCTCCTCTCGGGCCTGGGCCAAAGGGCCCGGGGCCTGGGCGCTTGCAGCCCAAAGGCCACGGCAGAGCGGGGTGCCGCGGGTCGGGCACCAAGACGCTGCGGGCCAGTGTCCGGGCGGCCCCCGCCAGCAGCCGCTGTCCCAGATGGGAGCTTCCAGCGTCAGCCGAGGCCGGACCTCTCCGCGGCGGCCGACGCGGCGGCCTCTCCGAGGCTGCCACCGCCCCTGAGAGGCCGCCGCGCTTCAGGCTGGGCCGGGCAGCCGCGGAGGGAAGCGGGCACAGGAGGGTCAGCTGGCGCCGTCCAGTAAGGCAGGAGAGCCCGCGGACGCTTGGTGGGCACGAGGGCTTTCCGGATGCTTGGCCTGGGCGCACTGCCGTCGAAGAGACAGCCGCGCGAGTGGCCGCAGCGCGGGGGACCGCGGAGGCGCGGAGCGGGATGTGCTGCCAGGCAGTGACGCGGGCACAGGAGACCGGAGCAAGTTCTTACAGGTGACGGGCAGGCAGGCGCCCGCGGCTCAGACACAGCTTTTAAAACAGGACCCGCTGCTCAGCCCACGGAGACAGAGACGCGGCTGCGCGGCCTCGCACCCCCGCGGGGACGCCCCGCGCCTTGGCCCAGGCCCGCGGCCAGCGCGATGGCTGGGGGTTTGCCGCCACCTAGTGCCAGCGCGGGGCATGGCGGCCGTGGCCGCCTCTGCCCCACCTGAGGGCAGAAATGACACCGGCTGATTGCTTCTCCGACCACGGAAGAAAGACGGCTTAGCTTCATGCCATCATCGCCCGCGGAGCTCAGGCGAGATGCCAGCTTTGGTTCTCAGCCATCGATCAGCTGTCATCACTGAAGGGCCAGCTTGGACTAAACCCGTCCGTTCTGTCTCCATCCAGGAGGAGATGGAGCTGCAGGAGGGGGTATGAAGCCTTCTGCTCTGGCACCATATTCATCCTCAGCCCCTGAGCGCCCCGTTTTAACAAGAGTTTAATTAGATGCAGAAGACGGGGAGCCGCGTGGGGGAGACAAGTGCGTAGAAGGGAGCAGCCTTCTCCCGGCTGGAGGAAGGAAGAATTCAGGTGAGGCGGGGCGAGGTGAAGTGGGGTGCGGTGGGGTGAGGTGAGGCAAGGTGAGGTGAGGTGGGGTGGGGTGGGGTGGGGTGAGGTGAGGCGAGGTGAGGTGAGGCGAGGCGAGGGAAGGTGAGGCAAAGAGATGAGGTGGGGTGAGGTGACGGTCACACTCTCATAGAAAGGACACCAACTTGCAGGGACACGTGCCATTTCCCTGTCCTCTCCTGTCCCTGAGGCTGGCTGGAGGGCCACTGCAGGCACACGGCAGGCGACTCTTCTCCCAGCGAGAGAGCAGACCCACGCACATCACCGTGGCTTCGCCTTCCGATCACCCCTTCTTGAGTGCCGGCGGTGCGGTGGGTGATGGACCCGAACTCTAGTGTCTCCTCCTCACAACAAACTTCTCTGGGACAGGTCTCTGGAGAAGACTGGGACAGCTCACACGACCCCAGTCATCACTTGTCATGTCCCCTTTTTAATGCAGAACTCAGTGTGGGCGCAGTCACCTGGGGAAATAACCCAACTTTGCAGAACGTCTCCGTACCCACTTCAGGCCCCGCCCTCCCTCACGGCTCCTTTTGCTAAAAAGCAGAGCGTGAGGCGCTGGGAAGGTAGCTCCGACTCAGAAGCCTGTGTTTAAGCGCCAGTCAGCTTCTGTATCTGGGGATTTGTTTTTCCTCCAACAGAGAGGATTTCCTGCTGCCCTGCCCACAGAGCTGTCTCTAGGATTAAGTAAATAGTAATTAATTACTAGGTGCCGTGTCTTTGCAAGAGATACTGTGGTTCCTTCAAACGAGGGATGTGGACTCGCCCCTCCCAGAATTAAATCTCAAGAGAGCCACACGGCCGGCCTGGAGGCCCCCACCCGGTCCTTCGGGGCCCCGGCCGCTCCCCAGGCTGGCCCTCCTCTGCGGTCCCGCAGAAACCCCAGGCGCGTGACTCCCGAAGCTCCTTCCCTCCCTGCCGTTCACCCTCCAGGCCGGGAGAAGCGCGGCCGTCGGAGCGCACGGAGGACGCACGCAGAAGGGCCCAGCCCACACACGGCGCGGCACAGGCCCGCAGGGCCGTCCGCTGCCCTCCGCCCTCACCCGACGCCGTGAGACTCGCCCCAGTCTTCACTGCGTGTCAGTGAGGAGCAGGGATGACTTATCCCACGGGCCGCGCCATGCCCGCCGCAGGGGCAGGAGTGGGCGGAGCGCCGGCCTCTTCACTAGGACCGAGGAGCCGCGAGGCGGAGGGTCGGCTGGGAAGGCGCCGCAAGGACGGTGCCGGACTCTCCTGGCAGAGAGAGGCTGCCCATGAGCGCGGTCCAGGGAGCTCCGGCCAAGCGCGGAGGGAGATGAGGTCTGAGTGGGCGGCCAGTGCGGGCGGGGCGGGGTGACCAGGGACCTGCCAAGGCCCTCCGAAGAGGCCCCAGCTCAGCACCAGCGCACAGACGGGCCAGTGGGGCGGCCTTCAGCCTCTCCCACCCACGAGGAGGGCGCCGGTCACCCGGCTCCAGTGTAGACTCGGCGGGATGGGCTGAGGGCCGGGCCGGTGCCGGCCCAGATGTGCAGTTCCGCTGGGCCCGCCAAGGTGAAAACTCGGCTGGGCCTTCAGCTGCTGGCTGACGGGGACTCCCAACAGCCTGGTGAGGCCTCCCCGGGGTGGCCACTGCGCTCTGATCACAGGTAGGAGGACAGGGGAGACCAGGAGGCCCCCCTGAGACCCCCTTTAAAGGGGGATCTAAGACCGGACACAGGAAGAGATGATGTAGCAGCATGAGTCCAAGCAGAAGGACGAGGCCGGGCCGGGGCCAGCTCGCCAAGGATGGTCTGTGGGGTTTCCTGAGAGGGCCCTGGACTCCGCCCACATCCCTGGAGCGCGGCTGGTTCTGCTGCATCCTTGTGTTCACCCCACTCTTCGAGCAGAGTTAACTGCCCTCTTTTCTGCCCTCATAGTTATTGTAAGGGCTGGCCTGGGCCCTGGGAATGGAGAAATTCTTCTGGGAGGTCCGATTCTGAAAAGGAAGCAGCCATGTGTTAAAACCCACTTCCTGGCCACTTCAGTGCCAGCCTGGGCGGGAGTGGAATGTTCTGTGGCCTCCACCCCTGAGAAGGCCCCCACCCTGCGCCTGCACCCTGTATCCTGTGAGCACCCCTTGAGGCGTGTTAAGGCAGACACATCCTCCTGTCACGGCAGCCCTCTGGGGTCACAGGGGCCTGCGTCACCTGCCCCAAAGACAGGCATCTGTGCTAACTCCGGGGTGCCAAGGAAAGAGCTCACTTACCTGCAGCTGAAAATGGGTGGAGTAAGGTGCATACAGGGTGTCACCCACATCCTCAAGTCCTGAAACAGGCGGAGAGAGCAATGAAAGGGTTACGGTCCCCTCCTTTGAATTCCCATCTGCTCCCACCCCAGCTGAGTCACTTCTCCAAGCATGAAGCTTTATCCGAATTATCCATTTAATCGTCACCTCCCGCAGGAAGTGACCATGCTGCCCGGGACCAGGCAATGACTAAGAACAATAGGACTGAATAAATGAATAACTAGCAGCGGCATCACTAGGGAAACAGCTTCTCCCACAGCCCAGAAGCCCACCTCAGCCTGGGACCGCTTCAAAGGCACATTTGGAACCGATCTGTTCAGACACAAGCCAGCCAGCTACCTGGGCCGAATCTCACCGGGGGGTTCCTCGTTTCCTCAACTATCCAACAAGGACGGGACATTTCATTTCCTCTGGGAAAGGGCAGAATGTATGAGCAACTGTTTTGTAGGTATCTGGGGGCTATCAGAGGAGTTTAACCCCAGGAAAAGATGCGTAAACACATTCGATCACCATGAATGGGATTAAAGGTGCAATAATTAAAAGCCCATCCCTTTCCCACCAAATGGACCTGCTCGTTTACTCAGTAAACACCCACATACCTACATGTGAGCTACTGTGAAGAACAGGAGAGAGAGCCCACACGATGGGGCTGGTGGGGCGTGGGGGGAGACAGCGCCTGCTAAGTCACCCCAAAGCTCTCAGCTGTTCAGGCGCAGTGAGTCCCGAGGGAGACTGGGGACTCTTGGCTCAAAAGGGACAAGAGTAAATAGAGGACTGGATCAAGAAGATGTGGTATATATCTTATCTATCCATATATGTTGGAATATATGGAATATTATGCAGCAATCAAAAAAGATAAACTCATGCAATTCACAGCAACATGGATGGAGCTAGAAGGGATGACGCTCAGTGAAATAAGCCAGAAGGAAAAAGAAAAATATAGGATGGTTTCACTAATGTGAGGAATGTAAAGGAAACTAATAAAGGACTGAGGGAAAACATTAATTACAGTAGATAAAAATCAAAATCAACAGACAACTATAAATCTGGGACATTCCCAAAGGCAGGAGGGAGAAGGAACAAAACGGGAGGGAAGAGCATGAGGGACTGTGGTGACAGCGCACGGGCGAGCTGGTGAGGGGAGTTTCACGGGGATGAGAAATATACATTGTGCACAAATGGAAAATAATGTAAAAAAATATATATGATAAAAATTTTTAAAAGGGGCAAGAACAGGGGAAAAGGACACCCCAGAGCCCAGGGGGAGTGGCGGGAGAAGGCGGGGCCGTGTGCGGGCCCCAGCTCCGGGGCAGCGGGCGCTGGCTAAGCAAGTCTCAGAGGAGCCCACAGCTGCGGGCACTGGGGCCAGCGGGACGGTGAGCAGGAGCAGCCGGCCAGAGAAGCACCTCAGAGAGCAGCCCGCGGCGGTGGCCCAGAGGTGAAAGGAAAGAAAGATGGAAGGAAGGAAGACCCGTTAGTGGGCCGGAGAGGGAGAGACAGGGAGTCACAGGAGGGCAGGTGGGAGAAGCCCCCCGCTCTCCGCCCACAGGCCTTGAGCACCCAGCACCTCTCCCTCCCCCAGCTCACGACCGGACCTGGAGTTTTGCTCCTCACTGGCGCAGGGGACCCGCCCCCACGAGGCCCCAGAGTAGGGACTGGACCCCTGAGGACAGGGCAGTTACTGGGCAAAAGTTTGGCCTCTTTTGAAGGGCAGAACGCTGGCCTCAGGAGCTTGAGTCGGCATAACTGGCCAATCAATGCGTCTGTCCCGGGGCCAGAGACGGGCAGAGAAAAATGCAGCTCTTCAGGCTAAATGGGAATCTGGGAGGCCTGACGGATCCCGCTGGTTTCGGGGCAGGGCTGGGCTCTGTGGCCCCTGCCCTCACGCCCACAAAGACGCCCTTCTGGAAGGAGCACCCGCCCGCCCATCTCTGAGAGCGCGGCCGCACCTCCGTGGCCGAGGCAGGCTCCTAGCCATTCCTCTTCCATCTCTCTGCCCCACCAGTTTTGATTCCGAGAAACTACCAGGCCCCAGCGGTCAGGTCAGCCTCTCGTTCTACTTGTCTCTGGCTCGCTGGACGATTTTAAGCAGATCCAAAGCCCGGGGCCTTATCTCTGCTGCCGGGGTTTGGGCCCAGACGCCCCCGCCTGTCCCGACCCCGTCCACCCAGCCAGCTGCCTACCGTGCGCGGCCTCCTCCTGCGCGTAGGCCCTGTTCTCCACGCCGAAGCTCTGCTTCATGAGCTGGGGTTTGCAGAACGCGTCGTCCATGGGGTAGTCTGTGGGGTTCCGCTGTTTGGTGAGCAGCTGGAACTCGGGTACCACGTAGGCCAGCAGGAAGACCCAGCCGTTGGCCACCAAGGCAGAGGCCAGGATGGTGTCGTCCCAGCGGTCCTCAATGGCGGGGACCAGCAGCAGGGCGATCCACGCCGCCCAGAGGCCCACGGACAGCAGCGAGGTGATGCAGATGTGGGCCCCGTGTCGCTTCCAGCCGGCGAAGGACCCACAGAAGGTGAAGGAGGAGGTGAGGAAGGTGAGGGCCATCAAGAACATGACGTAGGTGAGCAGCAGGACGAAGTCTTCATTGCGTCGGGCACTGGGGAGATTCAGGAAGACGGCAGTATCAGTCTTGTTCATGGTGAGGACCACGTACTCGACGGCAATGATGTCCTGGACCAGGCTGAGGCCCACGGCCAGAGCCAGCATCACCAGCAGGCTCAGCGGCGCCCGCCCCCGCACCAGCCTGGTCAGGTTGAAGGCGTGGGCCAGCAGGCAGGAGAAGCAGAGGGAAAAGAGGACGCCGAAGAGGAAGAAGCGCGTGGGTCCCGTGAGCTTGTCCAGCTGGATGATGAAGGCGAAGGTGAGGCCAAAGACCCCCAGCACCCCCAGCAGGAAGAGAAACTGGGTGGGGAGCAGCTTCCTCTTGTTGGAGTCTTGCACCTTGCACACGAGGACCAGCAGAGCCAGCAGGAAGCCCACCGAGGTCACAGCCCCCAGCGCGGCCACCGCCTCAAGGACGATGCCCCAGACCTCGGACGTGTCACAGAGTCTGTGGTACTTGGGGGCCAGCTTCTCGTGGCACCCCCAGAATGGAGTGGCTGGAGGGGCTGTGGAGGCCATTGTGGTCCTGCACAGAAGCAGAGGGCGTGAGGGGTGAGTCTCCTCACAGACGCAGGACGAAGAACCAGGGAGGGCAACTGTCCGTTTAGCTGGACTCACTGCGCTTCTCCACGCTGGTGGCGGATTCCAAGGGGGAGGAACTAGCCTCATACACCACCCCCAACTACCTAACTCAATACTTCCCTGAAGCCAGACCACCCCAGCTCGCTTCAGAAAAGGTCACAAACCCCTGCCGAGGTCCCTGGTGTCCTGGCTGGGGCTTCTGAGGACAGAGTGGGCAGCAGGGAGCCCAGCCTGAGGGGACACGGCCAGGGAGTCCCAAGGGCAGCCTCCGTTTCTCCCTCCCCGTCTCAGCCCCTCCCGTCTCAGCAGCCGCACGCACTCCCGGAGACCTCACACCTGGGACTAGCTCTGTCCCCCCTTGTCAGGGGTCCCCCCCAGACATCCAACGATGGCTCCACTATTTGCAAGAAGTAATAGAAGACCCAGTCCCTGCTCTCACAGGCTCTCAACTAGCTACCTGGAAGGAGGGATTTCCTGGATGATACCAGAATACAAGAGACAGACACGGAGGGGGACAGGAGCGAGTGACACTTTAACTGGGCATCAGACACTCTTCTCTTCGCCTGTCATCTGCACTACTTAATTCCCAATAGCCCTACAAGGTAAAAATTGTTATTCCCATTTTACAGATGAGGGAAACTGAGGCAGAGAGGTCCAGTGACTTGTCCAACACACTCAGTAACAGAGAGGCAGGATTTGAAACCAGGTTATCAGGGTCCAGAATCCATGCTCATAACTACTGCAGGTTGCTGCTCTGGTCTCGTTCTCTCTCTCTCCCTCCCTTGCTCTCTCCCTCATCAGATGCCCCATAAACCAGCCATGCCTGACTCACTCTCAGTTCGGCCCTGGGGAGGGTGGAAGTTTCCAGGTAACAGATGACCTGCCAGCAGGTAATCCCCTCTCCCACTGGAGCAGCCTCAGAAACTGCACGAATCACAGGCACTCACGTCCCCTGCCCTGCATCTGCACATCCACACCGTCTCTGTTCCCGCGACCCCCAAGTCCATGTCAGACCCGCTGACTTCCCGAGCCCCATGAGATGGAATTCCAGGGGATTCCATCAGAGTGTAGGTGGGAGGACACCGAGAAACTGGAAGTGAGCAAAGAACGTGCACGGCTCTCAACTACTAGCGTCAGCGCCAGGTAAGACAGCCACATCAAGACCGCGACGGTGGCCGCATCCGCTGGCTGTTTCTAAGCCTCTAAGACACGATTCCTTTTGTCCTGCTGGATGCCAGCTGCACATGGGGTTGTTGTTGTTGTTAGGGGAGTTGGTTTGCTTTGCTTCAGTTTTCCTTTCCCTGATAGGATCGCTGAGTCAACAGGGAAAGTTCTGGACTGGCTAGAGGAGAAACACAGGCTGGAGGGGCCGAGTTAGAGGAAGGACAGTTCCATACGGTACCAAGACACCACCAGAAAAAAATCTGGGTTCCCTGGGCTCTGTCTGGGAGACAGCAGGTACAGAAAGAAATGGGGAGCAAGCGGCAGGCAGGGTGGGAAGGGGGAACGCCCGACCGCAGCCAGCGCCGCCAGCTAGTCCTGCCCGCTCCTCCATCTGAGAAAACAAGCAGCAGTCCTTCCGCACCGCCCCAGGAATGCTTATAAACAGGATTGCTAAGGTGCCAGCCGCAGGGCCAGCCCGGAGAAAACACCTCCCCCTCCTCTGTCCTTCGAGATAAGCCCGGAGGCAGCGACCGGCACCGCCAGGTCAAAACAAGGCTCCTCCTGCAGGTCCTGGCCTCAAGCCCACTCTGTGCAGACACGCAGTCACGGCCTGGAACAGGCAACCCCTCCATTCAGCAAGTATCACGGCACCATGGCATGTCTCTCACGTAACCCCACGTACGAACACCTCACTGTGTGGACTCTGGCTGTGTGTGCCCGTGTGGTGTCGGCGCGCGCGCACACACACACACACACACACACACTTGCTAGGTGCCTGTCAGAATACCGCGGGAGGCTGTGTTGGAATGAACCGCCGCCAGGCAGAGCCTACCTCTTCCTTCCTAACTCTTTCATGCATCTAGCCCTTACTCTGAATCACACGGTCACTCCCTCCGCAAGTACTCCGAGTGTCCGGGGCCGGTCACTGCTGAGAAACTCAGTGTGACAGTGGGGAGCGGCCGTGTTACCTGCGCAGTGGGAGAGACAGACACAGACAGACTGACGTCTGCCACTGCTGCCTCGGGCTTCTCTCAGCCGGCAGGCTGTCACCTGCCTGCACCCTGCCCCACTGAGGCCACCCCGGGGAGTCCGCCACACCAGCGGAGCAGAGATGGTATGAGCAGAGATGGTATGCGCACCGCTGCAGGACAGAGCAGGAGGGCGGAGGGGGAAGAGCCTGAGGCTCAGATGCAGATAAGTCAGAAGCCAGCACAACCGAGCCCCCCAGGAAGTCGGGGGTGGGGGTCCGAAACCACGGTGGTCCCGCGCTCTCTGCTGCATTTTTCCTGCACAGATACCCCTGTGACCACCCGCCATCTCGAAGCCAGGCACAGTAGGAGACCAGTGCACTAGGTCACATGAAACAACCGTCACGACGGCAGGCAGCGTGGACCGTGGACCGCAGCTGCACCGAGAATGACTCAGGTGGCACTACAGCCGACACTGCTGGGGCTGCGAAGCCGGGCTTGTGAGAGCGAGTGGGCGTCTCCACGCCGCTCCCCAAACTCCACTCTGCGCTTGGGTCGAAGGTCAGCATGGGTCTGTGCTGCGGAAGGAGGGGGCGGCGCCCTGAGCCCCTGGCTGGAGCCCAAAGACTGCAGAGCCCCGGCCTGAGACGCCTCACCACGTCCGCGGGACACACTTTCCTTTCAGGCCGAGGAAGAGGTCCCCGTTTGGAGGCATCTTCCACTTCCGCCCCTACAGAACTGCCAGTCACTTACAAACATTTTTAAAAGATTATAACATTGTAAATATTTAATGTCCGGCTCACTGGGCTGTGAATGGTGAGCGTCAGCTATTCTAAGGGGGCGCTTTATTGTACTTGGTTAAAAGCACTGACAGATGGAACATTTTCAGAATTTTTTTTGAGTACACTGAATGCACTGAAAGTGGAAATAAACAAATAAAAGCTACGTGGCACTTCCTCTCTCCCAGAACATAGGACTGCACGTGAGTTCAGATGACTGAGCCCCAAGGGGCCACCGCGTGCAAAGTCCAGCTCACCCCCCGCTGTCGTCCCCTCTGGCCCCTCTGGCGCACGAGGAGGGCGGGAGCAGGTGGCCGGGGCCAGGCCACAGTGCAGAAGAGCAGGGCCCGTCGGCCGCGCCCGGGGAGGGCCGGGCCACGCACCTCCTCTTGGCTCCTTCCCTGCACCTGACTCCCTGGGGTTACTCAGCAGGTGGGGCCTGGCAGAAGCTTTTACCTCTTCCCTTGTTCTGTCACCTCCCAGCCCCACCCTGCAGGGTAGGACAGTTAGTTGATGAGCAGTTGTTGTTATAATGACCTGATAATTAGACAGGACTCTGAACCTGGAAATCTCAGCAGCCACTGGTGAGAAGTGACGGACAGTTCAGGTTCTGGACAAAGAGACCATAGGCAGAGACCTCCAGCCCCGAGTTGGTTGTGTGTGGGGGAGGGATCGCAGGGCCTCCTGACACCCCCAGACGAGGGCCCCACAATGAGCAGTGCTGCGTGGTCCCCCAGTTTTACCTCCACCTCCCAAGCCCAGTCTTGCCGGCAAGACAGAGAAACAGCCCCTGAAATGCTTTTAAATACTGGCATTTTAAAATGTTTATGTCTTTATGATGGAAATTTTCAAGCACACTCAAAAATAAGCACTACGGTGGAGATCCGTGTACTCAACACGTGGTCTCAAGAACTACTAAAAACTCAAAAATTCTCAGTATGGCCAATTCACTTCATAAACATCCCGGATGTACAGCTCACAACTCACTATATTATTGCAAGCAATTCTCAGACAGCCTATCATTTTACCCACAAATAAGCCAACAGCTCTCATTCAAAGATAAAGTTCCTTTTAACATAACCACACTTTAAAAAATAACAACAAATCTTGAACCTCAAATATCTGGTTGAGGTTCATCTTCCCAACTCACAAACATCTTTTCGAACACTTAGTAAATATTTTTGTCTGGTGACTAATTTTTCCGGAATTATCTTAATTTGGAGCTGTCAGCCCTCCCTTCTCCACCCCTCCCAGTGTGATGGGAATTGAGCAACAGGCAAAATGTCCTGGGTCCTCCCAGTGTAAGCAGAGGGGAGGGAAACACGAGCCCTCCTGGACCAGCAAGTCTGCACCGAGGGGGGCCGGTGGGGAGAGCAGGGACAAGGTGCGGGAAGCTGGAAAGGACTTCTAGAAGGCAGGACCGGGAAAGGGGAGCCATGAGCACCTGGGGGTTTATTTTATTGTTTTTTTTTAACAATTTTTTTATTTATGCACACAAGAGGTGGGGTACAGGCCAGAGTCCAGGGAGGTGAGAGGACTCCCCAGAGACAAAGTGGGGAGCAGAACAGGCAGACTGACTGAAACACACTGCTAGGGGAGCAGCGGGAGGCAGGAGGGGTCTGCTGTGCCCTGCGGGTCCCCTCCCTGGATCGACCTCGCACTGCAGTAGCTGCGGTTTGCTTCCCAGCGCACTGCTTAGCCCACTGCGCCACCAGGGAGGCCCCCTCTGGGGGTTTAAATGCCCAGAGCGAGAGAAACAGCCTCCGGGCTGAAGCCAGAAGGGCAGCGGCGTCAGACTCTAGCTCGGCGGACGCCACGCTGGCCACGCACCGAAGGGCAGAGCCGAGCGACAAACAAGGGCGGACTCGCTCCCGCAAAGCCCAAGCAGGGAGGAGAGACGGCAGGGCAGAGGGCTTCGCGGCCATCCTCCCCCCGGGCAGGCAGCCGTCGCACCTGACAGGCCTGCTGACCAAGCGCATGTCTTCTCAGGCTGCCCCCTAGCAGCCCAAGCGAGGCCCGGTCAGCAGCTCGGCACCCAGCTCGTGAGCGGACGGGCCAGGGCTAGACCGGATTCCCACTCTGGTGTGAGAGGTGTGAACACGATGGCCCCTTTGTCCAGCAGGAATGACCAGGAGAGACCCGCCAGTTAGAAATGGGGGCGACAGGGCCTCCCTGGTGGCGCAGGGGTTGGGCCCCACACCGTGACGCATCCGCAGCCGCTGCAGCGCGAGTTCAATCCCGGCCAGGGAGGGACCCCAGGGCGCGGCAGACCGCTCCTGCCCCGCTGCTCCCGCAGCAGTGTGCTTGGTGGGTCTGCCTGCTCTGCAACCCTGCGGGAAGCAGCATCTGCTGTGGGACACTATCCTCACGCGTCTCCAGGGCCCACCACGGGAGAGACGGACGGCTGTGCTCACGGCCCACTGAGCAGCCAGGGGAGGGAGGGGGCTCCCAGAGCAGAAGACGAGAAAGGGGGGCAGGAGGCAGCCCGGCGCCCCCCACTGCGGACCCGGGGAGCGGCGCTGGTGCCAACTTGCGCCCCTCCACCGAGCTGGGAAAGGCTAAGAAATCCCCGGTCCACGCATCACCCCGTCCAAAGACTCCGCTTCTTCAGTATTTCCTGGGGCCATCCTCCCAGCCCACTGTCCAGCCACCAGCCCCTGCGCCTGGACCACCGCAGAAGCCCTGGCTGGCACTTCTGGCCACTCTATTGCCATGTGGGAAGAGCCCGTCGCCTGCACGTAAGCGAAGCCCCAGTCGGCATCCTCGGCCCCGCCTGTCTCCCCGACTCTGGCTTCAGGCCTCACCCGCTCCCGGCCGGCTCACGAGGCTCGCTCCTCCCCAGACAAGCCCCTCCACGTCACCTCTTAAGTCTTGGTTCCCAAATGGGGGCCCTGCGAAGTCCCACCGGCACAGAAGCTCTCCTCACCCCGCTGCCCCTCCTTTGTCTTAGAGGTGCCTTCTTCCAGGGTGCCCTCCGGGGCGCCTGAGTCACGGAGAGGCACCCTCGGGGCCCCGAGCGCCTTGGCTTCTCCTGCCCCGCACTGTCCAGCCGCAGATGCCCGCGCTGGGCTGGAAGGGAGACAGGTCCCTGCACCCCAAGGCTTGGCGGAGCGGGACTGCCGGTCAAGGCCTCTGCCCAGCCTCTCCGAGGCCGTGCGCGCTGGCCTCCCAGGATGGCCACAGGGGTGTGCTTGCGCTGGGCTGCAGAGGCGGCACTGAGCACACCCCGTCTGCGCCCCGCTCCGACTCCCTCGCACACACCCTCGTGGGGGGCTGTCTAAAACCGCAGGGAGAGGCGCTGAGTCCTGCTCCCCTCTAAGAGGCTGCAGGTGTCTCCTGGGATTCCCAATAAGCAGAGGGGAACGTGCTGGAACTCGGTCCCGTGAGGGTAGCCGGGAACAGGCGTGAGCCCTGCGTTTGTGAGGAGGAGGTGAGGCATTTGTGAGGAGGAGGTGAGGCGCGCGTGCCGGCGTCTGGTGAGAAAGGGTCTCTGAGTCACCAGGGTGAGACCCGGCACCCACACCAGCCGCTCGCCGGAAACCACTCTCTGCCCGACCACCGCCATCGCTGCGAGCCCTGACATCACTGGGTGTCGCCTCAAAGCCTGTGGGATGAGTCATGGCCTGAGAAAGGTCAAAAAAGAGAGGGGGACAGAGGAGAGGAGGAGGGGGAGGGAGGAGGAGGGCAGAGGCGGGCACTGGGCTCTCCTCTCCTCCTGCCCCTTCAGAAGGGCTGCGGCTGCTGGCGGGCAGCCCACTGCCTCCGCCTTCTCTGCAAGGCGAGGGCAGGGTCCTGACCTGCCCCATTATTTACGCCTCAGGGGAGCGCACCAAGACCATCTCCAAATCTCTTTCTCCCTCCTTCACCTTCTTGTAACTAAAACATTATGTACCAAAGGGGCCTCCCTGGTGACGTAGGGGTCGAGCGCCGCACTGTGAGCAGCCGCAGCCACCGCAGCACGAGCCCGGTCCCCGGCCAGGGAGGGACCCACAGGGCGCTGCAGACCTCTCCTGTCTCCCCGCTGCTCCTCTCAGCAGTAGGTTTCAGTCCATCTGCCTGTTCTGCTCCCCAGTCTGTCTCTGGTGACTCCTCTCACCCCCACACCTCTGGCCTATAGCCCAGTTGTTGTGTGCATAAATAAATCAATCTTCAAAAAGAAAAGAAATTGTTGGGGATTAGTAAAAGAACTAAGCCCAAGTGGTTTCTGGAGTCAGAAGTCAAGGCGCACTTTAAAAAGAAAAAGAAAGAAAAAAGAGGGGTGCGTGGGATTGAATGTCGCAAGCAAAACAAGGAAGAGAGAGAGCGGGGAAGGGACCTTTGGATTTAGCACTTAGAAGCATATTCGCAACTTTTCGTCTTACAACAGATTCGGGCTTTTCTCCAGCTAATCCTCCTCCTCCTCTTCCCCACCCTCTAAACTCCCTCCACCTCTGTGCAAAGCAAGCCATCCTCCCAGAATATTTTCGATCTGGAAGGGAACCGGGCTCATCTGCAGTCATCTCCCACAAGCCACGCTCTTTTGCCTCAGTTTACCCCATTCACCAGCCAGAAAGCCCTTTGCCCTCCTGCTCATGATCCATTTGCCATCTTTTTTGAAACTTGGCCCCAAACTTACCTCTGGGAGTTTTTTTAAATGGTTAATTCCGTCTCATTCTAAGTGCGTAGGTCTCTTCATAGTTTTTGCAAGTAAGTACTTCTTGGCACTCAAGTTTTCCAAATATTTATTTAAAGACACATGGATATCAGTGCCTATCGGAGATCAAGCTTCTTTGGCAAAGAGAACAAATATCCGAGTTTCTGGTCTCCCCTTGTTATGCCCTCTGCAGCGTGACTGCTGAGCAAATGTTTTGGACTAAAAGTGACTGCTGAATATTTACTCAAAGCAAGTTATTTATTAGCAAGTGTGAGTAATGGGGAGGAAGGCTTTTTGGAGTTATGTGCCGAGGCTGAGACCTGTATTTTCATCCACGCCAAATGCTAAGGCAAGGGTGGAGTCCCACAAAACGCCTCAACACTTGATGAAGGATGAATTATAAACGGAAAGTGTCTACAGAGGAATCTCCAGAATCCCTTATTCTCATAACCATCCCCATTTTGATGACATAAAAGTGATGCATCAATTAGCAACTTATGAATAACATCTGAATAATCTCATGGAATTGAGTTTCTATATAGTAATGAAGAGAAAACAGATGACCCAAGCCCCACTGGCAGACTAAGCGAGCACAATGTGCTCAGTTCATCCCAATTTCTTTATCTCTGAGATGAAGTAGTCCACTGCAAATATTACCAGCTTCCTCTCTTCTAAACAAACCACATGGACTTTAGATTCATGGAAACTAAATTACTGACCAGAACATAAAATACTGGAAAACTTTTTTTTACTTAAAATTTTGAATGAAATTTCCAAATCTACTAGGCCCAGAATTTTAAGAAATAAAATTTCCAGAAAGTAGGATAAAATGAAATCCTCAACTTATCTGCTACCTCAAAGTCTCCTTTTTTTAAATATTTGATTTCAGGGCCTCCCTGGTGGCACAAAGAGTTAATTCACAGCACTAGGAAGCTATTCCCCAGGGAGCAGACCCACAAGGCACAGCAGACCTCCTGTGAGGTCTCCCCTCAGCAGTGTATATCAGTCGATCCACCTGTTCTGCTCCCCACTCTGTCTCTGGTGAATCCTCTCAACCCCCGCACCTCTGGCCTGTACCCCAGTTCTTGTATGCATACATCAATAAATCTTTAAAAATAAAATATTTTATTTCAACATATAAAAATGGAATCTCCATGTTCAATCCAACAAGTCCCAAACTAAAATCATCATCTCTTCTCACAAATCTGTATTACTAATCCCTGATCAGTACTACCCTCCACTCAGCTACCTAACAAACCTAAAAATACAATATATACATTCTATCAGATGCGAGAGAGGATGGAGAGAGAGACCACCTGGCAAAAAAATAAATGACAATTATCCAGCAACTTTTATTACAATAAATGTTAATGTAACATTTTTACTTCTTAAAAAAGACTATACCTATAAAAAACACTCACCTAAAACAACTGGATTCAGAAAAGTTGGAAGCAGAAAGGAAGGAAAACATGAAAATAAATGCAAAAAGAAAATAATAAATAATGCTTAGATAACTGATACTGTGTATGTATTGATAGAAAGTTAAAAAGCTTTAAGTTAAAAACAAAAAAACAAACAAGAGCTGAGGTGTGAATATCATACAAAGTTTCCATCAAAGCAAAATGGGCCAAAAAGCTTGCTTTATAATAATTGGGCTACCCAACATGGTAGACAACCATCATAAACTTTATGCAATAAGTAGTAAAGCATCAAAATACATCAAGTTAAAACTACATAAGAAGACAGTAAAGTAAACCCTATAGTTACAGGAACTGTTAGTAATCTATATCAGTTCTCAGAAGATAAAATCAAGAAAATGACCAAAATAGGGTACGTTCTATTCATGTCTAATGGATACTTTAATCAAAATATTTGCTATTGTATTAGATGTCTATTATTAGCCGTATAATTCAGAGCCTATAAATCTGTGATCAGCAAACATTTTCTGTAAACAAAGTAGTTTAAACTTTGTAGGCCATACCCTTGTAGCCAAGAGCAGCCATAAATAATGCACAGACAGATGAGCGTGGCTGTGTTCCTAAAAATATTATTTATAATAGTCGGTGTGGGCACATCTGGCCCAGTTTACCGACTTTTGCTCCGTAGGATTGTTTCGATTGAAACAGCCATGAAACCTTTCCTCCAACAGGATATTTTAGACCACAAAAAAAAAATCTAAAATAATAACTGTACAGCTCCTGTATTCTGACTAGAGGGTGACAAAGCAGCAATAAGAGTAGAACAAACTACTTGGAAAATCAGAGGCCCCTCAAGCAAAACTACGATTCACTGCGTTGTTCCTAAAACTCCAGCCACTCCGCACATCACTGCCTGCCCATTTCCTCAGCTGCTCCGTACTTTAAATAGCAGTGGCCGTGAAGACAAACTCCCAGAATGAGAAGGAAGAAATCTCACATCAAACTTCTTCTTCACGCCTTTTCAGTTCCCACTAAGGGTTGGAATGCAAACAGGTAGACCCTGAAGAGGACGCCCAGCTCCAGAGCGGCCAGAATCTCAACCGTGGGGAGGAGCCAGGGCTGGCCCAGGACCCCAGCAGAAGCTCCTGGCCCAGACTCCTCTGCTCAGTTATAGGACCAGTCCCCAGGAGTGGGCTTGAGTCATCGGCTTCCTGGATCAAGGTTAGGACACGTCCCAGGAATGTTCTGCTCCTCCTGAGTTCTGCTCATTCCATACTGCCCTTGGAGCCCACTCCATGCCCTGGGAGGAAACTTCCTCTCTCAGGTAACGCTCTCTTGAGGCCTGCCTCACCCACCCCTCCTCTCCCGGAACAGCAGGTGCGCAGACTCTGAGGGTGGAAGGCTGACCTCCTGCTCACCTCCCACAGCCCCCAGCCCCTGGTATCTGAAGTGGCTCAAGTATTCCCCTTGAGGCAAGAGCCCACAGCCTGGCTGGTTCCACCAAGCCCTTCAGCATGTGTGGCCTTTACAGAGCCTCTGGAAAGAAGTCAGGAATGGAAGTTCTCCAAATTCTTTGAGCATGAACAGGTGCCCCTATTTGCCAGCCCTGGACTATTAGACCATCTTGGCCCGCCCTGGGGTCATTCTGGAGTCCCACCCCGTTGTTGCCAGAGATGGGCTTCAACTCCTGTCTCTTAGAGCAACCCCAGCTGCTGGAGAGCTGAGGCTGTGGGTGCCCAGCGCACACCAAGAAATGGGGTGGGGGAGACCTTAGAATCTCCCTCTAAACTACTCTTCTCTTCTAGACTCACTTCCTAAAGTCCAGAGGGACACCGACCGTGGGGGCGCAGCACGAGGGGAACGCCGTACATGGACAAAGCCACAGTTACACGTCTCTCCTGCTGCACCCCTCTTGTTCCCACCCCGTCACTCCAGTCCCTAAGGATTTCTTCTCCTCTTCCCCCAGAAGTGCTGGTCTCTAATTCCCAGCGCCCTACTCAGAGCCCCAGCAGGACGAGGGGCGAGAAACTGCCTGGTTCTCTTTCTGCTTCCTCCTGCCTCCCCTGGAGCCCGGGGGCTTTGCTTTTCGGAGCTGGCTCAACTGGAGGACCTCTTTTCGCGGGGTTCCTCTCCCCACCCCCAGCTTAAGTTTCTTTACCCGGACTCCCTGCTCCAGCGCCCCCTCCCGCCCCGCACTCCCCAGGTCTGCCCCGCGGGGCGCCCTGAGCTGGGGGCCACTTACCCTTGCCGGGCTCTGGCGCGCGAACCTGGCGCTTCCGGCGCTGAGAGGCGGCGCTGGAGCCCGGGTCTGCGAGCCTCGCGTCCGCCCTGGCGGCCCGGGCTGCTATAAAGGCGCGGCGGCGGGGCGCGAGCCCGGGGTGAGCGCGGGGCCAGGGCGGCGGCCACGCCCACCCGCCCGGCTGTTATGAAAACAGAGTCCGCCCGAGAGCCAAAGGCCGCCTGACGTCAGCGCACAGTCACCCCGACAGAGGTGGGGAGGGGGACACCCCGCCCCGCCCGCCCCGCTATACTCCAAGACCCGAGGGCTGGGTCCGGGTGGGGGCCCAGGGGACCACTTGGATCAGCCCCTCTGCTCAAGGAGGTCGGCCCCCGGGGTGTGTGTGTGTGTGTGTGTGTGTGTGTGTGTGTGAGTGTGTGTGTGCGCGCACACGCATGTGCCCTTCCATAGAAGACTGAACCCCAAATTGCCCTTCCACCCTTACAGTGAGAAAAGTGAACTTTTTTCCACCTTTTCCCTTAGCTTGGCCTTTCTCTCCATCATTGCCACCCCCACCCCCTTCCAGGACAGAAGCAGAGCCGGGAGGGGACCACCACCCATCAGGGCACCGGCCAAGGGGAGGCAAAGGCCAAGAAAAACTTCCTCCCACGCACAGTGGCTCCTGTCAGAACTGCCCTTCCAGGCGCGCCTGCCCGCAGGGGGGGCAGGCTGGGAATGGGACCCCCTCAAGAAGCTCTGGCAGGGCCTGCGGATGAGAATGGGCACCCGATAGTGAAGACCTAAGAGTTTGCCTTTGTGGCTTGTCTCCCGGCCTCCAGCGCCCACTTCCCTGCACTCTCCGGGCAGCACAAAGCCAGTCCTTGCTGGCCTGGCACACAGCCCTGAGTCAACACCTCACTTTTGTTGGGGGTTTATGGCAATCAAGAGACCACAGCCAGCATCTTGAGGCTCGGAACACCCCCTCGAAGCCCGTGCCCCAAGGCCACCCGCTCCTGGGGGGGCGGGGGAGGCTAGGGGTCACACGCTGTGTTGAGGGGGCTCAGGACCCCGGGCTGGACTGACAGCACAGTTCAGCGGGTGCCACCTCCAAGTCCGGGTCCAAGCCCTCGGGGTTCGCGTCCAGCAGATGCGGGGTTCAGCCTTCAGTGCTGTTCAGGTGTGTCACCACTTCCAGCCACCACATGCAAAGAAACACAGGGAAAGGGAATGAGCTTTGACATCTGTGTAGGTTAAGCCAAGGGCCCATACTGCACCATCCCCACCCGTAACCAAATTTAAGACTGTCAATGAATTAGTTTGCATTCCTTTGTCTCCAGCTCTGCCCTCCAGAGTCCAGAGTGCACTTTCCACTCAGCACCTGAGTGGACGAGGCTCGTTCAAGTGCCCAAAGCCCTGCGGGGCCAGTGGCCACCACACCGGACAGCGCACGCAGCCTCGCCCAGCTGGGCACTTCCGGAGTGGGACCCCATGCCAGGGTGAGGCTCCCGACACCAGAGAGGATGGCCAGTCGAGGCGGGGCGAGGGGGCTTCTCCCGCCGGGCCCTGCCCAGGACACCACTCAGGAGCCACGCGAGGCTGGCGACGGTTCACCGGGTGCTCCCGATGCTCTGGGTGGGCCGCAAGGCGTCCGGCCCCAGCAGAGCTGGGCGGAGGTGCTGCCCTCTGGGCCCGTCTCTCTCCACCTCCACCTGAGGGCCCCTCCCTTTCCCCCTCCCTTCGGCCTGCTTTACCCTCTTCTCCTCCCACCCTTGTCAGTGCCCCCCGCGTGGGGTGAGGCACCCAGTGCAAGACTGTAGGAGGCGCACAGCCCGAGAGCGAGCCGCCCTCCTTGAGGCCTGCGCGGGCCACGCTTCTCTCGCCAGCCCCGCGGAGGGGGCCGTGGCAGCTGAGCCACACGGAGCAAGTCCTTTCCAGGCTCTCGCTGCTAAATGGTCTGGAGGACAAGGCGGCGGGCCTTGCACATCCATGGAAGGCAGTGCTGGGCCCGCTGGGCCCACCTGCCCTCCCTTCTTCTTCGGCGGCTGGTGACAAGCGGCCGGGGGGCCACCAAGGGGACCCACGGCAAGGAGAAGAGGCTCCTCTCCCCCCAGGCCGCTGGGGCCCCCGGGGCCTCTGTTCCACCACCAGGCGGCCCCGACCCAGCCCCTCACCCCTCAGTACCCCCCACTCTTGATTTCAGGGGAGCCGGACTCAGAGGCTCCTGCCCACGAGCCCTTCGCAAGGCCCCTGGAATTCAGCATCAGCACCTCAGGCCAGGGGCGCCCCTCTCTCTCCCTTGGCTTTAGCAAAGCCGAGGGGCCGCCGGTGTGCCTCCCTGACCTGAGTCTCACTTCGGAGGCACCCGGGTGGGGGGAGACGCTCGCTCCGGGACTTTATTTCATCTCGCGGGGCGGCTTGCTCTGTGCGGCTGCTCCAGCTGCGAGAGGCCCGCTCACCGCAGGCTGCGCAGGAGCCGGGGACCGCTAAGGCGCTGGCAGGGGACATAACAGCCGCGCCAGAAGGCGCCCCAGGGTCTCTGGCCCCGAGGGGACGTCCGTGTGAAGCGGCCCCTGGGCGGCAGCATCGAGCATCGTCTGTGCAGCTGTGCTGGGGCCGGAGCGAGCCCCGGGGTGCCGGGGAGACGGATGGGGTGTCCGACCCCAGGAGCGCACGAGGACCACACTGGGCAGAGGCCCCCAGCTGTGGCGGAGCCTCGGGGACCAGCAGGGGTTCGCAGAGGGAGAGGGAAGAGAGCAGCAGGGGCAGCAGCCACAAAGGCAGAGCGCGCCCAGGCTGTGGGCGGATGGCTGTGAGGGGCGCAGCGCGGGGGGCAGAAGCCGGCGAGGAGACCGCCCATCCCAGATGGAGACACGGGTGTGCTGCGAGCAGGAGGCACCGGCGTGGAGCAAAGGACGGCGTGGAGTGTCCTCCGGGGCTAAGTCTGGGGACAGGTGTCTCTTTAGGCGAGGCCTGGGGAGGCCCAGAGCCGGGTCTCAGGGCCCCAAGCCAGGGAGCGTGGAGGAGGGCGGCAGCAGCTAGGGCCAGGCTGCCCCGAGCCTCGGAAGGGGAAGGACGTGGCCTTGCCAGAGCCTAGATGCGGGGTCACCCCCGGAACTACCAAGAATGCCGCAGGCCTGCGGTCCTGGCCCGGGTGGGGCGGTCACGCAGCCCGGGAAGGGAGCGCTCAGCATATGCCCGCAGCTTCTGCCCAGCAACCCGAGGGCCCGCCAGCCCCTTGCTTGCTTGATGTGGCCTTGCTTCTAGGGCTCCAGCTCCGACCTGCCCGTGGAAGGGAGAAGAGTGGAGCGTGGACGGGTAAACGCCAGCAGGGAGGTGACACTTGAGGCCCTGGAATGCGGCTGCAGGGACCCAGCGCTGGCCCGTGGGGCGGCCCTGCCCAGCCCTGCCCTCTCAAGCACCTCCTTGTCGGGCCGTGAAAAGCCCTCGGTGCCGGCGGCTCGGCCGTCCCTGCCTTCTCTGGGGCCGACCTGAAGACTGTGTTGTTCTCAGGGTCTCAGTGCCCAGGATATTTATGAGCTGAAGTCTCATGCTGAAACCAGAGAGCTGCTGCCAGTAACCCCAAGGCTGGCTTGAGAACCCCATTAAGTGCCCAGACTGGTTCAGTGACGTGAAACCTAATGCAGCTCCAAGAGTCTCCCTTCCCACTCGCTTGTGCCCAGTGGGTATGTCCTGACCCCACCACACACACCCACACCCTCTGAGCTGTGTCCAGCCAGGGCAGGGGCGCAGGGGCCGAGGTTGGACTCTGAAGGACCCAGGGCTGGGCCGTCTCAGCCCTGTTCTCGGTTGGGCTCATAGGCCGGTTTGTTCTGCTGGTCTGAGCTGCTTGAAAGTCTGTCGCTGAGCTACGACGGGATATTGGAAGGAATCCGCACAAACTCTAGTCCCACGATCCCACGACAGCACCGTGGCCGTTCCTCTCCGCAGAGAGCTCCTAACCCTGAGCCACCGTGCGGCCACCAGCAGCGAGCAGAACCACTCCCAGCACCATGGGGGTTCAGAAATGGGCCCTCGTTCGGCCTGCTGGCGCCCCGGCCCCCATTTCACGCAGCGAATGCGTCTTGAGCATCTCTGCGTGCCAGGCACAGTGGACACAGGAGCCTCTGTGCTCACAGGAGCTATGTCAGTGCGGGGGGGAAAAAAGCCACACTCAAGCAAACACAGGCCCGCGAGCGTGGGCGGGGCGTCCAGGGAAGGCCCCTCTGAGCCGGGAGTTAGGCGGAGCCGGGAGGGGGAGGGGGCCGCCCTGCCCGTCCAAAGGGAAGATGACCCAGGCAGAGCGATCAGCAGGCAGGGCCCGTGCGGGCTCGCGGGGTCACAGGACAAGGAGACCCGGGACCAAAGGGCAGAGAGGAAGAGGCGCGGGCCGCTCAGGGGCTTGGACTTCCTTTCGCTCTGAGTCCCATGAGAAGCCTCAGGCGGGGACAGTGCTGTGACAGGGCAGAGGCCTTAGAGGGTCCGGTGGTGCACTGAGGGGGCCGGAGGGGCTGGAGGCAGGCAGCAAGGCCTAGAAGCCAGCAGGCAGTGGGGGGCCGGCGTCTGGAGCAGGCCAGGCCGTGGGGAGCTGACACCTCTGCAGATAACACCCCGAATGCGAGATGTGAGAGAACGAGAAGGAATGAGGAAGACACCAAGGTCTGAGGTCTGAGACAGGATTGAAAAGAAGGTCTTGGTTTTATGGGGGACCAACAAGAGGGCCCTTGTTACTAAATTCTTTAAGCTAAATGACTGATTAATTGAGTGACCGTGTTCTCAAAAAAAACCTGAGGCCACAAAGTTTGACGCCACGAAGCACAAGACTGTCAGACATTTGAAGCCTCACATTTGAAGTTCTAAAGGCCTGTGGGACCAGCTGTGGGGTGCCTACTGGAGATTAGGGTGACTGTACAATGTAACAGTGACCAGGTTTTCTCAACCCAGTCGTAGAATATGCTTCCTGTTAGTTGTCAAGAGAATCACCAAATGAGAAATTATGTCATGGCCCAGCCCCTTGCACGGCAGCAGCTGAGTTCGGGGCGCTACAAAACTCTGATGGTGAAATGAGAGTTTGTGACACGATCAGATACTGAGATTTAGAAGTTAACATGAAGTCTGTCAGGCCCTGGAGTGGTTTCGATGTCAGTGACCACTTTGCCACAGGAGGGAGGGCACCACAGCAGCGTAAATGACAGCCCTCTCACCTTGTTTCCATTGCACCAGGGATCCCACGTCGAGAGGAGCGAGGACCTGCCCTCCTGGAGCTGCTTCCAAACAAACCAGCTCCCCAGACTCCCAGACCGCCCCCATCCCAGAGCAGCACACTTGGCCGAGAGCCCTGGAAAAGGACAGTGGCTTACTAGAGATTGTCCTGCAGGGACAGTAGGACCCAGATAAATGCTTCTACAGAGAGGAAGGTCAGTAAAAGGAGTTAACTCCCCGGAGGGCAAGGAGAATATTTGGTTTTCCAGTACAGCGTGGGCTGAGATTTATTTTTAATATATTTTTAAAATAGCGTCCATCATGATTTCCTGAGTTTACTGAAGGAAGAAGGAAGGCCCCGGGGGAAGAACGGCATAAGGACCAAATTCTGGTTGTTTATTATGAGCTACTTTGGGCTAACTCCCCTTTTTTGTGCCAAAGGACAGAAAAAAAAAACAAAAACAAAAAACTACCCATGCACTCTCTCTACAAATTTGTACAAAATACCTTATGTGCCCGGTACGTTTAGTGCTGCAGATGAAACGTCAGTGAATGAAAGGGCCTCAGCCACTCTTCCCATCAGCACTGAGATGATCTCTGAAGACGGCTCACCACGCGTCATGCAAGTCCAAAGGTTCCGATCTTCGTGTCCATGGGAATGCAGCCACTATGGAAGCAGTGTGGAGGTTCCAACTACTATAAGTGGAACTTCCATATGACCCAGCAGTCCCACTCCCAGGAATTTACCCAAAGGACACAATAACACTGATTCAAAAGGACACCTGCACATCTACGTTTATCACAGCATCATTCACAATAGGCAAGCAAAGGAAACAACCCAAATGCCCAAAAGTAGATGACGGGATCGAGAACATGTGGTATATACACACAATGGAATATTACACAACAATCAAAAAAGATAAACTCTTGCCATTCGCAGCAACATGGGTGGAGCTAGAAGGGACGATGCTCAGATCTTGGTGTCCGTCTTGAGGATGCCCGAGATGCTGTCTGGGCTAGCGAGGGTGTGCGCATCCGAGAGGCCACGAGAACCGCAGGGCGTGCCCTCCAGAACAGCGCCATTCCGCTGACGGGGTTGGCATGGGCGTCCAGGCCACACGGCAGGTCGGACGCGGGGTTAGAGGCCCAGAGAGTGCCGAGTGTTGCCTGCACACGCTTGCGAATGCAGAGAGTCATGCGGAGCTGGATGCTTCG
This sequence comes from Galemys pyrenaicus, assembly GCA_019455555.1. Taxonomy (NCBI): domain Eukaryota; kingdom Metazoa; phylum Chordata; class Mammalia; order Eulipotyphla; family Talpidae; genus Galemys; species Galemys pyrenaicus. Next base: position 1,424,289 of record JAGFMF010011760.1, on the reverse strand, counting down.
ATGTAAAAGCTCTGGCCAGCACGCACACAGGCTGCACAAGCCGCAGGGATGCACTGTCCACAGCGGGGCTCACGGTGAGCCCGCATGCGCCCCCTACAGAGCAGCATACCTTCCTGCACCAGAGGGGGTGTTGCACAGAAGCAGTAGCTCTCCCAGAAGTCTGTATCCAGGGAACAAATGCAGCATAAAATAAATGCACATTCAAAATAAAAGGGAAAAAATTGTAAAGGCTCACCCAAGGCCACACCTTTGCTCCCAGATAGACTTCGTCTCCCTGCCTGCGCTCGGCTGCCGTGTTTGCGCCCCATGCTTGTGGGGGCCCACGGGGCTGGCCGAGGCCTAGAGCTAGTAGGGCAGGGAGAGGGACAAGGGGGTTCCCAGCCTGCTTTGCCGCCCCCGTGCCCCACCGAGTCCGGTTCCAGTGTCATCCCAAAGGCGAGCCAGTGGCGCTGGTGGCGCTGAACACAAGAATCCAGGTCTCTGGTTCCAAGGACAACAGGGGCCCAACTGCTGGGGAACTCCCGTGGAAAGAGCCCGACTGGCACTCGACAGACTCTGGGGCTCCCACCGCCCGGGACGCGCACCCAGGCCTGCGGCAGGTGCAGAGTGGGCTGGGCCGCTGGGCCTGCACTCGCGGTCAGCCATTCCCGGCTTCTTTTGTGCCGCCCCAAACCACGACTGCTGGAAACAACTTCGACTTCGCAAGAAACCGAGGGGTGTGACCTAGGGAGGTGCAGAGGAAACAGCCCCTGGCAAGGGGAGCGCTGGGAAAGACCATCCTGAGGGAGAGCGAGGCCAGGCGCCGCCCGCTGCGGAGCGCCATCTGCGGAGGAGACGCAGCTATTCCAGGCGTGACGCTGGTTCCCACGGCCAAGGCTGCGCCTCGGTCCCGAGAGGGCCTGGACCGAGACCTGTGGGGACTTTATCTTCCCACTCTTAAAAAGCTCGGCTCTCTGCCCACAGAACAATAACACCGTGGTGTGCGCGCGCGTGGCTGGATGTACATATTTTTTTCAGTAAAACTGAATTGTTCGAGACTCCATAACATTCACCTTTGCAGGGCAACATTTCCCCATTTCTAAGAACACTGACGTGTTGGTGACACGTGTCAGGAGGGACGGGCCCACCTGCCGCTGGCCCATGACACAGCTCCGCGAGCCAGGGTACAGGGGCCGAGCATGACCAGGGGCCAGCTGGGGCTCAGAGGACCCCAGGGTGAGGTCCACAGCCAGAGCCAGCCACCTGGGGCCTCAGGACCGGAACCCCGGCCCCAGGCTCCGTTCCCGCATCCGTCCACCCCGCTCCCCCTTCACTGCCTGCTCAGGGGCAACGCACACAGCTAGCCCCTTTACCCCCGTGCCGCTTAACCCCACCTGTTGACTCCCACCCACAAAAATGGAAGGCACTTCCTTGATGTCCTCAGAGCCCACCGCGTCCCCCATGTTCTGTACTTCGGGGGTTCATAACACGGGGCCCGTGCAGCACACACACATAGGAGCCAAAGACGGGCTCCAGCAGAGACGCTGTCTCCATTGTCGGAAGCACGTGTGGCCCTCCCTGAGAAGACGCTTTCATCTCCTTCTCGAGGCTAGAAGGCCCGCGCCTCGCCTGTGCCCGCGCCCGCTCCCCGGCAGACGGTGGCTTTGAGGGAGCCCCCAGCACGCCGACGAGGGCGCCCAAGGGACGCGCCGCTGCAGGCCTGACTGGGAAATGCAGGACCAGTCGGCGGGACGAACACTTCTCTCTCGGGCACTTCATTTGAAGTCTGTTTTCTTACTACCAAAAGTGTCTCTATCCCTAGATTTTTCTCTCATTAAACTATATCACAGCACAGTCGTAAGAACAACAGATTCTTCTAGCCAGAGTCATGGACTGGGGTGTGCACCCCCTAAAGGCATGTACTGAAGTCCCAGCTCCCCAAAAGGACGGCCGTGTGGAGCAGGGCCTGGAAGGTAATCAGGGGCCTGGTGATGGCTGAACGTCCCTGTCCACAAAAGGTGCCAGGGAGCTTGCTCTGCCCTCTCTGTGGGCGCGAAAAGGCCGCGAGAGCACCCAGCCACCCGCCGGCAGCCGCCAGAAGAACCTCAGCAGGACAGCCATTGCCGCCAACTCCACCTTGACTGTCAAGGTCAAGTCCAAGCCGAGGGCCTAGCTGCCCAGCCAGGCGGTGCTATTTTGCTGCAGGAGCCCCAGCCCACTGACACACCAGTTTTGTCTCTCTCCTTTTTTAAAGATGTATTTATTTAGTTAGTTAGTTATGCAGACAAGAGCTGGGGTACAGGCCAGAGGTGTGTGGGGTGAAAGGAGTCACCAGAGACAGAACAGGCGGATCCACTGAAACACACTGCTGAGGGGAGCAGCGGGAGGCAGGAGAGGTCTGCTGGGCCCCGTGGGTCCCCTCCTGGTCGGGATGGAACTCGCGCTGTAGCGTCTGCAGAAGCCCCACAGCGCAGCGCCCAACCCGCTGTGCCATCAGGGAGGCCCACAACCAGCTCTGTTTCTTTTACACGCGATAACTGGCACCGGTGAGTCTACAGCTTCACAGCGCTGTGCTCTTGGTCTCGTGCTTCCATCCTCACGACAGTTCCTCGAGGCGCATGTTGTCCTCCTCCTGAGGAGGAGGAGCTGGGCCTGGAGCCCAGGGCCCGGCCCATGGGTGGATCCAGCGCAGACCCGCCCCCAGCAGGCTCAGCTGCCGCTCCAGGGTCAGGCCCCGCCTCCGCCCCCTCTGCGGCCAGCCCAGGGTGTGGCTGGCTCCGTGAGGCTCTGGCCCCTGCACCTGCCGCTGTCCCAGGAGCACTGAGCTCCAGGCCTGACTGCTGGGCTTCCCGCAGCTGGCGCCGGCCTGAGCCTGCGCCCGTCTGCTCTTAGACAGGGGCCCAGCTCCGCCCTCATTCCCCTTTCCCGAATGAAAAGAGCGGACAAGATGACCTCCCAGGGCCAGGCCGGCGTCTCTCAGCAAACGTGGCCACTCACAGCTCGTTGTCCACGAGGCGCACGCGGCGCTGCTCTTGCATTTCTGCACCGTCTGAGGTGCACGGTCGATCTGCCTTTCTTTTTTTAAAATTAATCAAGGCCTGCACCTCATTGCTGGGGCCCGTTCACCCGCCATCCTAAAAGCTTCCAGCAGGCACGACCACGCCCCCGGCTGGAGGGCGCTGGGAGCCCGGATGGCAGCCCGGCTCCTGTCCCTCCTCGCTGCCCTCTCCTCGGCCCTCCCGGCTGTCCCGAGCCCCTCCCACTCCCGGTCTGCTCTGCGCCCTCCGTTTGCAGCCAGCACCCGCGAGCACGAGCCTTACGTGCTTCCCACGCACCATCTCGGTCAAACTTCCCCTTCCCAGAAGAAGATGATAGACGCAGCCCCGCCAGGACCGCAGGCCATAGAGCTGCCCGCGGCTGGTGCACTAGCCCCCCGGGAGGCCCGGTGCGTCACGCGCATCGGTGTCTGGAAGCAGGAAGGGGCGGTGCGCGGCCGGGGTCAGCGTCTTTGGGGCGGCCACGCGCCGCGCCCACCGAGCTGCCACCGCTCGGGCCCCACTGGCAGCAGTGAATGGCTCACGCCGAGGGACGAGGGGGTTTAGCCAAGCCGCGCTCCGTGCCTTCCGGCCAGCCAGCTCGAGTCCTGTTCTCCGCCAGCACCGGGCCCTGCGCAGACCCAGCACCTGGGCCTCTTGCGCCGTCTAGGGAGCTCCTTCTCTGGCTCTACCCTGGCAGGTAGACCGGCTCCCCCCCTGCCCTCCCCAGCCCCTGCAGTCGCTCTTCATCCTGACCAGAGCGTCTCAGAGCCCCTCCAAGGCTTGGGGCCCGCCTGTGCCTCTCCGGCGGGTGGGGAGGCCAGCGGGTGGGGAGGCCAGCGGGTGGCCCTGCAGGCTCGTCCTAGCCGTGTCATCGGGGTGGGGCTGCACCTGGGGCCGGCTGCCCCCTCGTCCGGCGACTCTCGACTCTCGTGCCGACTCTCGTGATGTCCCCAGTGACACTCGGGGTGGATGATTTTAAATTCCACTTTGGGGAGAGGCTGAAACTGCAGTTAGGCTGGTAGCCCGAGCTCGGCAGGTGGGGCCTGCCGACTCCCTGTGTCGCTGCTGGCTTCTCCTTCCGCGGTGCACATACGCACACGTCAGGTGGTCATTCATGCAGGAGCCCCTGGCTGGGCCTCTCCTACGCTCCTGCTCGCGTCAGCCTGCCGAGGCCCCACAGGCCCCCTGAGGCCCCCTGCCCTGCCCTGCCCTGCCCTGCGGCAGCCCGCTCATGTCCCCTGGGTCACCTCCTAAGAGCCTGGGTCACCTCCTTAGAGCCTGGCACAGCAGGCACGACAGAGGAGCCCTGCACCAGGAAGCCAGTGGAGGCAACGGGAAGGCCAGAAATGAGCTCAGCCCGGAGCGTGTGGCCCGGAGCGTGTGGCCCGGGGGCCTCTGCGCAGGGAGCAGGAGGCCCGGGAGCCGCCTGTGCAGGGCGAGGGGCCCAGCACCCACAGGTCTGGGGCCGCTTTTGTTGTTGCTGTCACCTCCCTTCCCAGGCCTGTGAACAGTCAGTCGGCCGCCACCCCTGTGTGCGGCGATGCAGGCCTCCAGGCTCCTCCACGCAACCCCACAGCCACCCCGGGGGCGGCCACTCTCCTACGCCCACTTTATGAGAAGGACATCGAGGGCCACTAAGATCCAGTGACTGGGGCCTCCCTGGTGGCACAAGGGGTTGAGTCTCACACTATGGAGCAGCCACAGCCACTGCAGCGCGAGCTCCATCCCGCCCAGGGAGGGACCCACAGGCCGCAGCAGACCTCTCCTGCCGCCCGCTGCTCCCTCAGCAGTGTGTTTCAGCCCATCTGCCTGTTCTGCTCCCTGCTCTGTCTCTGGGGAGTCCTCTCACCCCCACCCCCCTGGCCTGTACCCCAGTGCTTGTGTGCATAAATAAATCTTTTAAAAAAAACAAAAAAGGAGAGCACAGCCATGCTTAGGAAAGGGGCAGCGACTCTGCAGAGGACAGGGGAGGGGACGGGACCACACGCGGGACGCGCTCTCCCCGGCAACGGGCGCGGTCGGCGGGGCCAGCTTGGGCGTGCGTCTGGGCTTTGGCACCTCCTGCAGTGGAGTTACTCAAAAAACACAAGCGTCAATTTTCCTCAGCAATAAAAGGTAGAGAATAGGACCTACTTCTTAGGGTTGTTGGAATGATCAAGCCATAAACACACGTGGAATGCTTAACCGGGGCTTGCTCCTGGTTCGCTGCAACCGAGCAAATGCCAGACTGGGCCGGCAACCTAGCCTTCACCTCCCCGGCGTCCCGCTCTGCACCTGCCGGCGCGCCCCGGTTCTGGAGCATCCGCGGGTGAAGGTGGCCCAGCGCTGCGGGGTGTCCGTGACAAAGCCGCGAAGGCTCAGTCCTCGGCGTCCCTCAGAGTCCCCGGACACTAAGCGCTGAGGTCACGGCCTGCTCGCCCTGGAGCTCGGCAAAGGGGTGGTGCGGGAGGGCCGAGGCCCACGGCTGGAGCAGCGGGAGGCTCCCGCAGAGGAGGCGGTCCAGCGAGCAGCCAGTCGGTCCTCATCGGTGTTTCACGGTCCAAATATATCAGAAAAGGCAAATAAGCGCTCCCAGCGTGACCCAAAGGAGAACAAACGAGGCAAGTGTGAGAAGACAGGGTGTGACCCTATACACTGAGCAGGGTTGCTGGGGAAACTCCCCCTCAAAGAAAGGGCTCACCTGCTCAGCCCCCAGGCTGCGGGGGCTCTGGAGGCCCCTCCGTTATCAGCAGCTGCAGGCCCCGACATGGAAATGGAAACCAGCTCCTGCTAACCCACCTCTGCCCATGAGGGCAGCGCTTATCTGTGTCCATTAAATGCACTCAGTGTTAGATGCCGCCTGAACAAACAAGTGGGAAAAAGTTAATTTCCTGGCAGGAAATTTCTGCGCTGTGACTCAGCAGCTCAGCCCTGCAGCTCAGCCCTGCTCTGTCACTGTGGCACCCCAACCTCTGGAGAGCCACCTGCTTCATCCCACCACGTCGCTCGGCCAGGCGGGAGCCCTCTCCTGGACCGCCACCCCCTCCTCCTCCTTCCCGCCTCCAGCACTGGCTACCTGCCGCTCTCCGCCGGGGTCCGTGAATGCACCCCTCCTCTGAGTGCTCTCGCCTCGCACTGCCCTTCCCCTCAATGGCACTTGGTCTCCCCAGATGGCCGCCGGTGAGTCACCTCCCGGGATGGCCCAGTGCGGTGCCCCGCGCGCTGACGGCGATGCTGACTCACTTCTGGGGCTGGGTCATAAAAGGTCTTGCGGCTTCCACCCAGATCTCTCTGGAACACTCACCCGGGGTCAAGTCAGACTCTGAAAGAAGCAGCGCAGGCTGGGAGGACAGCAGGTCAGCCACTCGGTCACCACCACAGGAACAGAGATACCCAGCGCCCCCACCCCTCTGCCATCCACAGCCCCGTACCCCTCCCGGACGGAGAGCCCCCTCGAAGGGCAGCTGGACTTCGGGGAACAGTGGCCTCAGCCACCGGCTGACCGCACCCCCAACAGGAACCACGGGGCACCGCTCAGCCAACCCACTGAACTGGAAGTTGTTATTCTAAGGCTCTAAATACTCGGGTGTTTTTATTAAGCTGTAGTCACGCATTGCTTAACAACACAGACACGTTCTGCGAAAGGCATCGTTAGCAATTCTGTCGTGTGAACGTCAGTGTAACGACACAGACTGCAGGGGACGGGCAGTCCCACCCGCCTCGGCTGCGTGCTCCGTGCTCCGCGGTCCACACGCTATAACAGTGACACAGCAGGGTACCGCGTGAGCAAGAGATCACATCTACCAAGGAAATCTTAGCCAAGCGAACAGCAAGTCCCAGGTAAGTTTGGGGGTGGGAGGGCAGCAGGGAGAGGCAGCTCAGCCCTTCGCACAACCGAGCTGAAATCCAACCCAAAAGAGCGGCGTGGTGGGGCCGAAAGAATCCCCTGGGCTTTTGAGCCAGAGAGCTGGTCTGCAGGTTCCAGCCCTGCGCTTGCCTGCTGAGTGTCTTAAAGCCAGTGTCTCGAACTCCCCGAGCCTCACCTGCATCTACAAAATGGGGACCACAGGCTTCAAGTAGCAGAGAGCTGCAAGCTCTGGTCGCAAATGTTACCCCATGGCCGACGACATGGTAACACTCTCCGTGTCACACGTGACTGTCGTTAATCACAGCGAGAGAGCGTGGCCCGCAATAACCCGGGCCAGGCAAAGCTCACATCCAGCCAGCCCGGCAGAGAGCGCCACCAGATACATGAGCAAAGCTCCAGGCTGTATGTTTTATGAGTAAACCGCTCGTTAGATTCCACGGCCTTGGGAGAGAGCGCAGAGGAGACTTACTCCTTGTGCTTTGGGGAAAACTAAGCAGGAGGCTGAAGTAGTCACTCTAAAGGGCAAGAAATGAGTGTGGCTCAGCCTGTCTGCCCGTGCTGATAACAGCTCCTGGACCACGAGAGCCGCTTGCTGAACATGAGCGGAAGGAAGGAGGGAAGGAGGGAAAGAATGAATGAATGAATGAATGAATGAATGAATGAATGAACTTCCGACAGCTGAGCTCACACAACGTGCCAGAACTGGGTAAAACATCCAACCTAGAGCGTGCCATTCATTCTCATCACCTCCTGTGACCGAGGAAACACGGCGCCTTCTGAGGGACGCCACTCTCCAGCTCCGGTCTGCCACTGTTTCGATCACACTCAGGGATGAGCTTTGCAAAGAAGGAAAATCCCGGCGTGACCGGCTGGTGAGAAGAGTCGCCTGGCAGCAGTTCTCCTCCCCTCGGCACTGACCACGGCACTGACCTTCGGAAGCCGAGACAAGCCGTGAAGGCCACAGAGCTGAGCTAGCTGCCCAGCAGCTGCGGCAGGGAGGAACAGGCACGTGCACGCCACCAAGAACTTTACAGATACTCGAGGTCAGGGACGGCAGGGGCCTCGAGCGGATCAAACAGGAGGCCGGGAGGCCCCTTCCAAGGCTCTGCGCCTTAGCTCTTGTCCGAGGCAGATGCGCCTCCAGCGTCGGGCCCCAGCAGACGGAGGAGCCAGAGCCGCTCCACGGGGCGTGTTCAGTGGAAGGACTCACGATGGGGCCCAGCGCACGACACAAACACAGCACGAGGGGCCAGCGAGGGAAGGCAGGCTGGAGCGGCCCCTCCCAGGCCCCTGGAGGGGACGTGGACAGCCCACCGCGCGGGCGCTCCCCGGTGCCGGCCAGAGGTGCCCGCAGCCACCAGGCGTGGGAGGCAGGTCTGCAGGGTGCCGGCGCCGAGGCGTGGCCGGGCTTGGGGTGCGCTGCGGGCCTGGAGCATGCAGCGTGCGCCCAGCAAGCCGTAGGAAGGGGGCTGGTTGGGCAGCACGTTGCCGAGAACCTCTGCCGTCTGGGATGGGGGCACAAATGTCCCCACAGACGGCATTGCTGGCGCCACGCAGCAAGACGGGGATGGAAAAGCACAGCACGCCAGGACAGAAGGGGCACCCGCGGCTTCCTGTGATCCTCCTCTGCCCTCCACCAACACACGGTCACTCTCCGCAAAGAGGAGAAAGGCCCAGAGTCGCTCCATCGTCGAAGCAGGTGCTGGAGGGTGCGTAGGACACGGGGGACCGGATGCCAACCGACAGGGGAGGAAAACAGGTTAAGGGAGAACAGGCACACGCTCTTCCCACACAGCCCAAAACACACAGGGGCCGGTCCCGGTAAGAGCCTGGGTCAGGGCTGTGTCTGGGAGCGGTGCGCACGTGGGCGTGGACGTAGGTGACCAGGGACACCGAGGTGGTCGTTGAAGACAGATGCCAGGGAGACCGGAACCACGTCATGTCAAGCGTGTCTGCCGTTTCTGGAGTTCTGCTTCGCCCCGTGCTTGACTTTGTGGTTCTGGTCTACAGAAACTTGGTACAGAGTCGGTGTTTCTTGTTTTTATACTAAACTCATTTAATTTTCTGAGCTTTGAGGGCAGCTTTGCTCCAGGGTGGACTGGATTCGTTGCAGGGACCTATCAGAGCAGAAGTCCCAGAGTGAACAGAAATATTTCTCTAAAGCTCTACATCAGGTCTCAGCGGGGGCAGGTGCTCTGGGAAGGCTCTCGCGGGGGACAGGGGGTTCTTGCCTCCTCCCCTCCTGGAGGCCACAGGCCGTCCTTGGTGCTCGTGGGGACACATCAGCCCAACCTTTGCCTCCACCGTCACATCACCTTCCCAGGTGTCTTCCATCTCTGCCCAGATTTCTCTCATCCAGACACCCCATTTTCCCTCTCTCGAATCACCCTTTCTTATGCACGTCCTACTTTTAACTCTTCAATGAAGACCAAACTCCTTAGCGGCAAAACCGCTAGATCTCGCATGGCCCACCACGCTGCTGATGCCGTGCCCCCCTCCAAGCCTGTCCTTTCTTGCTTGTTGCCCTTGTGCTGTCTTTGTGCCGTGCGTTGATGGGCAATGACGGGCAAGAGCGCTGACTGCCTCGCTCTTCCGAGTGTGGTCTGCACCCCCCTCCGTGCGACAGAGGCAGCCCGGGGAAGGTGGAGAAGTCCACGGGCTGGTGGAAGAGGCAGGAGAAGAGAATCCAGTTCCCGTGAACGGACGTTGACCTTCAGGGCTGCATTCAGACAGCAGATGCCAGGGGGACGTAGAAACCTCTCATGACCCACAGACAGAGGTCCTCAGCGCAGAGTTAACGTTTACCGAGCGCTCACGACGAGGTTAGCTCCTTGAACGCTCGCCAGCGCCTGGGGGCTGGTGCTTGTCCCCCTCAGGAGCTGTCGGTGCCGAGTGCACGGCCCCCGCACAGCTCAGACACCGCGTGACGGCCTCCAGCGCCCCACAGGTGACTGCGGCCTGCCGTGGCCGGGTGCAGGGCGTCCCTTCTCGATGCTCTCGGTGCTCGCTCCCAGCGTCTCCCGCACCTCCCGCGCTCCAGGTGCACTGCCCAGCACAGCAAGGCTAGTCCTGCCCCGCCCACCTCGCTGCGGGTCTCAGGCAAAGCGCCCTACTTCTCCGCTTGCTGTTTCCCGACTTGAAAAACCAAGGGTGAAAAGGCAGCTCATGAAAAAGCCACGCTTCCACGCTCAGAAACCCCACAGCTGCACGCACGAGCCCGGTCGCAGTGCGGGCTGAGGCTGGCGGGCTGCTGTGCACTCACCCCGGAGCCACCTGGCTGCGCGTGGCCCGCGTGCTGCCACTCGCGGGCCAGTGAAAGCCCTGCGCTGCCTGCTGCTGTGTGCGCGGGCAGCTGGGGAGAGGCGAGTCACAAAGCCACGCTGCACTCCTGCATTGATTTTGGCCCGGGCGCAGGAGGGCCACAGTGCTCTGCAGCCCCGGTTTGACAAGGGAGGCCGGCCAGGCCAGGCCAGGCTGAGCCCCAGGGCGCTGGAGTATCAGGGAGTGACTGTTACAAAGGGAAGCGGGAGTCACGCACCATTTCCCAGTGACAGTCCCAGGTCCAGCTTCCGAGCCAGCCACACCTGTCTGGGGCTTACAAGGTGTGGCCAGAAAAGATGCACCCACAGGACAAACGGAGCTGAAACTGCCCGTGTGAATTCATAGTTGTTTCCTGTTTAAAAAATACATGAGAAAATGGTGTGGGAACATACATTTGAAGAGGTGTGAGCCTACCCCCTAAAACATACAGTGTTGCAAACTGTCACCTCTAGAAATAATCAAAGAATACAAGAAAGGGCAAAACAATAGAAAGCAAATGGGCGGAGGGAGGTGTTCTAAAGCTGGACATGGTAACCGGGGCATGAACTTGTTAAGATTCATCATGTCCAGCTAACGTGGGGGAGTCTTAGGCTACGGAAGTGATGCCTCAATAAGCTGTCGAACATTATTTTAACTAAAAAAGGAGATAATGCTGATTCCCAGATCCCAGGGGCGAGGATGGGACAGGATGGAAGGGGAGGAGAAGGAGATCAACCGAAGACCCCAAATCTGCTCACCAACAGAATGTAAATGTCCAAACCAGCAGGAAGCGGGTGACATGTGTCAACAAGAAGCCCTTTGTAGGACACTGGCTTCTGTACTCGCCCCTATCTTTTTGATAGAACAATTATGGTTGCGCTAATTATATCCTAGCAATCTGCACACTTGTGCTTCTTCTGGGCTGTCTCCCTTCGAGAGCAGGCCCATGATTCGCTCTCTCTTCATGTGGCCAGGCCCGTCCCTGGACACAGCTGGACGAGGCGGCGGCATCTGGCTTCTCACGGTGCATCCCCAGAGCCCTGCGCTGTAGTAACTGCTCCTGCAGACGTGCCTGAGGGCCCTAAGCAACGCTGTGCAGGTCCCAGGGGGTCTTACTGGCAGCCTCGCCACACCCCACTGGAGAGGATCACCCCACCCCAGAGTCTTGGAACCTGGCACCGACCTGCACTCCCCACAGACGGAAGTCCTCCCAGGCATCCGTCTCCAGAATTGGGACGTTTCATCCATATTTGAAAATTTGCTCTGGGTAGTAATTTCCCTCCACAATCAGCTTAGAGAGCAGCCCTCAGTAAGATCTGGGATAATCTGAGCATCAATAAAAATAATAACTAGCACAATAAGAATCTATACTGACGCAAATAAAGGAGCGCACTGAAAGTCTGACTAATGGTGGGAAATTTATATGCTCTCAACCACAAAGTAGTTATTGTTTGCAAAGGGGTAAGACCAACTTTACAGTGAAGGAGCCTGGTCTACACCGCCTTAATCAAATGATCAAAGTGAACGCCTTCAATCAGAATCAGGAACCAGCCACTAAACTGTCATAAGAACACGTGAAAAGAACAATTCTCTGATATTCGATCAAAAACGTATAACCTAAATCCAATAATGAAAATACATGAGATAAACGAATTAAAGATCCTGCCAAATAAGTCGGCCTGCACTTTGATAGGGTCTGAAGATTAAACCGCAATCAGGTGTCAACAGTAATTTCCTGATTTGAATGATTGCATCTAGGTTGGATGGGAAAACATACTTGTCTATAGAGAGTAACACTAGTCAGGAATGATAAAGCACTGTATTGACAACGTTCTTTCATGTGGCTTAGGAGGAAAAAGTCACACTTGTCACTTTTCTGTAAATTGAAATGGTTACAAAATAAAAGTTATTTGGAAAAAAAATATGAACGGGGACATGTTAAAAGATACAGGAGGGATTGCACCATCCAGTTAGGGTTTCGGGACCCCAAGGAGACTCGTTCATATCTTGACAATGAGGACAAGGAGGTTAATCCACAAAATAACTTTTAAATCCCATCAGAGATATTAGAATAAAAGAAACGTTAATGAACTAAATCTCAGGGTGTTATAAGACCTTCCTAGGAAATGAGAGAAACCTACACGTTTTAGGCGAGTGGGCAAAGGATGAAGAACCTGTCCGGGATGAGGGGAGAGGAGCAGCTGAACTTTCAGTTCACTTTTAATGGATGTGTGTGGACAAGACCCCCCACGTGCAGAGGAGTCTGTGCATCTTCCCATCGCCTCTGCCAAAGGCACAAGAGGAGGAGCCCAAACGCTGGGGTGAAGCAGAGAGAGCTGAGAGAGATCCCTCCGGCATGCGGGGCCCACGTACGGCGCTGCAGGATGAGCTCGGGCACTGTGGGCCTTCAGCGCAGCAGGAAGAGGCTCTCGGAGACAGGGCAGGGCACAAAATCCCCCAGGGTCCAGAAACAGGGCTTCTCGAAACACAGCCCCTCGCAGCTGATCAGAGCGCCGGGCGCAGAGAGCACCAATCAAGGAGAGGTGCCGGTGGCTGAGAAAGTTGGCAGTTAAATAGGAAGCATAAAGACACCCCGTGTGTTGCTGGTGTCAGAGCCCAAGCGCTACTGAGCAGAGAACTCTGGCCCTGCCCCCAAAGCCCTCTGAGCTCATGGTGACCTAAAGAGGCCTAGAACTGCCCAAGTCCAGAGCCTCTTTTACTTCAGACTATACTGACTCAGGCTCCGATAGGGTGTGTCAAAGAAACAGTATTTTTGTCAAAGAAACAGTATTTCAATCTCTACTTTCCTTTACAAACAATGTCTAGCATACAATCTAAAATTACAACGCAGCAAAGAAACAAGAAAATATGATGCACTATTAAGAGAGGAAAGAGTTGATGAAAGAAGGCCCAAAATAGGCCCCGATTTCGCAGTTATAAAGACTTAAAAGGAAAAACTTTGATAAGCATCACATAGAAACTAGGGGAAGAGATAAACACCATGAGTGAATATCGGTAATTTTAGCAAAGAGCTAGATATTAAAAATAATAAGGCTAAGAAAAAAACAATGTAAGAAATAAGCCAGTCACTTCGTGATCTTAAGACTGGAAACAGCAGAGGAACTGATCAGTCAATTTAAAGAATGATCAATAGAAATGACCAAAACTAAAACACAATGAGAAAAATGTGGAGGAAGAGGAAAACAAAGCATCGAGGAGGCAGGGACAACATTAAATGGTCTTCCATATTTGTGTCTGAAGTCCCAGGAGAGACAGAAAGAGACAAGAAATACTTTGGGTTTTTTTTAAAGATTTATTTATTTACACATACAAGAGCTGGGGTACAGGCCAGAGGGGCAGGGTGTGAGAGGATTCACCAGAGACAGAGTGGGGAGCAGAACGGGCAGATCCACTAAAACACACTGTTGAGGGGAGCAGCGGGGAGACAGGAAAGGTCTGCTGCGCCCTGTGGGTCAGCTCCCTGGCCAGGGATCGAACTCACGCTGCAGTGACTGCGGATAACTACATAGTGCTGAGACTTAACCCCTTGTGCCACCAGGGAGGCCCCTTACTCAAAATATTTTTAAAAATACAATTGTCTCGTGATCTAGCATTTCTGCTTCTGAGTATAAATCCAAAAACAGGGCCTCAAAGAGATACTTGTACACCAAGTGTTCAAACCCAGTCACAGGACTATTCACAATAGTTAAAGTGTGGAAGCTATCCAGGTATTCATCAATGGATGAGTGATAAGCAAAATGTGGTATATACACACAGTGGAATATTATTCACCCTTTAAAAAGAAGGAAATTCTGAATACACTACCACACAGATGAACCGTAAGGACTTCATGCCAACTACACAAGCCAGTCACCGAATGAGTCCGCTGATCGGAGGTTTTTAGAGTAATCGAAACCGGAATGGTGGCTCAGCGGGTGGAGAGGGGAGAGTGCCAGGTCATTGTTAAATGGGTATAGCGTTTCGGTTCTACAAGATGAAGCGTCCGGGGCACAGATGGGCTGTGAGGGGTGCAGGACCACCAACCTATATACGTAAATCTGGGCAAGATGGCCAAATTTATCTCACATGTATTTTAACCACAATGAAAACAGTGGAAAAGTGGGAGGCAAGTCTGACACATGGACACTCGCAGCAGTTTCACTCACCAGGAGCAACGAGTCGGGCAGTAGGTAGCTGGATAAAGAAACTGTGGCTCACCTGGACAACAACCCGCACTCAGCTCCAAAGAGCAAGCAGGCACCGGGCCGTGGAGACACAGGCTGGAAACCGAAGAGAGGAAGAAGCCAGCTCCCAGAGGCCCCCGCACAGCTCTAACCGTGTGACTTTCTGGAGAGGCAACGCCACGGCGACAACAGAAGGGTCAGCAATCGCCAGGGCCTGGGTGAGCAGGCGGCGCGAGGGGTTTGCAGGGCAGCGGAAACACCACAGCTGGCCCTGCACGCCCGCAGCGGACAGCACCAGCACGAGCCCAGGGAAACCGCGCACTGAGCGCTGACGTCGGTGGGGCCCACCACGCTCCCCTGGCGGGGGAGGCAGGAGGGGGCACGCGCAGGGCAGGGGGCACCTGCACCCCAACTCTCTGCCCTCCTCTCCATTTTGCTGTGCACCTGAAACTGCTCTAAAGGAATTAAATATTCAAAAAATAAAAACCCTAAGTCTGCACCAGACTTCGATACTGATTTCAGAAGGAAACGCGATTCTCGGAAAGGACTGTCGGAGCCATGCCCGGACTGCAGCCCTGAGCCTCCCGACGACACGCTGCTGCCAGCACGACATCCACGTCGGGTGCCTGCCCATCACGGAGCCTAGGCACTGCAGCAGACACGCGCAAACAGCGGGAGCAGAAAAGGCTGGGCTCGACATGAACCCACGTCTGGCATCTCCGCCCCACGCCCCACAAAGCCGCTGTGCGGCCCCTGGACGCAGGTGCCCACGGCGGGGACCTCTGCTCAGGCCCGAGGGCGGAGACACGGGTCAGCAGTGGCCACGGCCTGGTGACTCAGGGGCTGGGGAGCGGGAGAGAGGGGACCTCACACGGCCGCCAGCCCCGCACACCCTCAAGTTGGCGTCGGGCTCTGCTCCTCCGCCTCACGCTCTCGTCCGCGGCTCTCCCGAACCGCGCAGAGCGATGAGCACAGAGGCGGCTCTTCGCTCAGCCCGCAAACGTCTCGGTCTGAGCCTCGTCTCGTGGGGTCTTTCGCCCCCGTCTAGGCCGCCCCTGTGATACACAGTGACTCTGCATTGGTGCTGGGAGGCGAGGCGGGAGACGCAGCTCAGGCACATCCTGCCGCCGAGAGCCGGGGAGGGGCGCGGGCGCTGAGCGGGCTCCGTCCTCCGCCACCTGCCACCACTCTCCAGTACGGAGACGTCAGTCTCAAGGTGTTCGTTCGAAAAGCGGCGCTCCTTCCCTCACGCGGGTATTGGAAGCAGTTCCACGAGCACCAGTTTGAAGAAGAGGAGGGGTGTGCTTTGGGGTCTCCCTCAAGAGAGCTCAGACTTCATGAACACGGTATAAATAAATACACACACAACTTACAAATTATAAAACAATACACAAACCTATCAACACACAGACTCTGTCCTCAAAGAAAAATGAGCCGTCTGGCCGAGCCGCAAGGCTGAAATTCTGCTTTTGGGTGAGGTCTCACACGACCATTACGACAGCGTCCAACGTGCATTTTGAAAAGACTTGGCGAGAATATAAGTGTACGTGCAGAGGGCATCTCTCCCCAAGCCCAGGTCCTGGTTTCCCTCCGAACTCAGTTAAGTGGATACAAAGCCACAGATGGAGGCAGGGCGCACATCTGTACTTCAGTGTGAGCTCACCCTGCGAAGTCCCTGAGCCTGGGATCTGGGAACTGACAGGAGGTGAGGAAGAAGAAATAAACAGCTTGTGGCTTCTAAGCATCACCAAAAAAAAAGGTTTCCTTGTTTCCTCAGGCAGTAGGCAGTGACTCGTTCCCTCCGCTACGTGAATGCCACAGCGCCCAGGCGGCCCTCCACGGCCTCGCTGCAGAGAAGCACCAGCCAACCTTGCAGACGTGCAACCAGGAGCACAGCAAACAAGGAAGCTCTTCAGGCGCCCACTCTCCTGACCCACCCAGAAAACACAACAAGGACCTGGTCGCAGCTGGCACCGGATCTAAGGGCTCGGGGTAGAGTGTCCCTACGGTGTCAGGGCCGGGCCCGTCTGGCCCCACAGGAATGTTCGAGAACGGTCAGCCCCGAAACCAGCAAGAGGGCAGCCAGACCGGAGTTTCTGACCGCCACCCGACTGCTGCGGCGGCTCTCCTGGCTGCAGAGGGCAGCGCCCGTCCGCGGGAGCCGGGCACGGGAGAGCACCCGCAGCCTGGCATGGCGCTGACGGAGCTACATGTGCTCCGGAGCGCACCAGGCGGCCAGCGGCTCACAGAAGGGCCCAGTGGCACGGAGAACTCACACGTGGACACAGTGGACGGGTCGCGACGCAGGGTGGGAGCAGCGGTGACGGTTGGGCCGCAGACTGGACATCGGTGTGGAGCGTCTACATGGCACAGACGACCCGACGGGAACACTGGAGGGCAGACTGAGAAGAATGCGGCTGCTGGAAAGGAGGGGATGCGGCGGGCTGAGACGCCAGTCGGGGGATGCGGCTTCTCCCCCTCTGTGTGAACGTCAGACTCTGTTCTGTCAGTCCCCTCTGGGTCAGCCCAGCAGATCTTCCCAGAGCCAGCGCCCTTCAGCCACCTGCGTTAGTTCCCACTCGGCCGGCCCTTCCTCCCCAGTCACTGGCCTGAACACACAGACGCTGCGCACTCTGGACCCACCACCATGAACCGCCAAGGCCTCTCCCAGGCGGGGTGTCTTTTTCCCTTCTGCCACCTGCTGGTGGAAGTGAAAATGGACTTTCTCTCCTGGCAGTTCTGATTTGCACGAGGCTGGTGTCTGAAAAGGCCCATTGGAGGAACATGTTTCCAAAGGAAAGAAAAACTATAGACAAGGGTTCAATCATTCAGTAAGTACTTAGTGAACAATGTGCGATGAAATCATACGCACGGCATACGTACCGTAAACAGCACAAGCTTGGAGTCAGGTTTCAAGTTTTCACTTGGCTCTACCAGCGGTTACATCTGAGAAGCTACTGAGCCGCTTTCACCCACAATTGTAGCGACATTAATAATCATGATAAAGTCCAACACCCTTAATCATGGTAAGCCAGGTCCATGGACACCCTCAACCCTGTGCGGT
Source organism: Galemys pyrenaicus (assembly GCA_019455555.1). Lineage (NCBI taxonomy): Eukaryota > Metazoa > Chordata > Mammalia > Eulipotyphla > Talpidae > Galemys > Galemys pyrenaicus. The sequence goes on along the minus strand of JAGFMF010011760.1, from coordinate 1,406,877 downwards.
GGGTACTGTGACTGTCCTTCAGGTGAGAAAACTGGAAACACGAAACTAACACTCAGCCTCTCACAGCGCGCCAGGAGCAGATGCGACAGCCTGGTCCCACAGTTCGTGAGGGGAACAGCAATAATCACCTTTCAGGACTGTCCGAACAGACGGAACATTCTCAGCGCAAAGCCCATCTCAGAAAAGGAGTCCCTGAGCATTCATCAGCGACACCCACCGCCTGCGCAGGCCTCAGCCCTCCGCCGAGCAGTCACCGCCGGTGCTGAGGCCAAGGCGGTGAGGACGGCACGGCCGCCTTCCCCACCGCCTCCTGCAGGCCTTGCAACTGGCAGTGCCCGGTACCGAGCAGGTCCTGGAGGGGAGCTGGGACTTGGGAGTATGGCGGGAGGGGGAAGAACAGAGTTTGGAAAGGCCAGAAGACTAGGGTCAAGAACCCAGGAGGCAGGGAGATGCTCTCACTTCCGCGCACAGACACAGACGCCCAGGCTCACAGGGCCCCCACAAGGTCACGCAGCCATGGGGTGGAGGAGCCAGCTGCTGCAGCCCCTCAGGCTAGTGAGGGCGGCGTCTGGGGAGGTATCGGGGACGGGTGCTGTGTGCAGATAACAACTCCCTGACTACGCAGAGACCGCGGGGCCCACCTGGAGGTGACAGGCCTCCATTGCGCCGCGCTCCGTCTTTGCCTGCACAGCTCCGCTCTCTACTCCAGGGGAGCCTGTTCAGGGCTATTCCCAGAGTTTGAGTTTCTGGGGTTATTTTTAGCCCTGGTTTCAGTGCATACCTGGGACAGGTGAGGCATGAAAAGGAATGTGGGTGTGGGTAACCCTTGAATCTCTAGTGCCAGGGCCTGGGTCTCTTGTCATTCCAGCTAAAGAAAGGAGAATCACACCCTGATTTATAATCTGGCCGAGGCTGGATTCCACCTAAGAACTATGTGGATGAAAACGTCTGGGGTGTTCTCTAGTTTGGTCTGTGGAATGTACTTCTTTTGTCTTTTGTTTCTGGAATATACTTTCTTGATGTTCCGCTTTGGATAACACTGGATGTCCTCACTTTCTGTAACTGATACCACAGCCGTGGCCCTTTCTAGCCCCGTTTCCCGAGGCTTCGAGGGAGCTGGGTAGAGAAGGGTACGGTTTTGGCATTTTCCTCCATCTGCAATTAGAAAGCTACGTCAGAGATGCTGGCTTTATGTCGGTGTCTGCAAAGCCAGCCAGCTTCTAGGACACTTACACGTTCGGGGGACCTGAGAAAGAGTGATTGTGATCTGACTGAGTCCAGACCCCCCCAACAGCAGAGTGCCTGGAACTCTGGGTCTGCTTTAGGCCTGGAAAGCCCACCCGACTGGAACCACTGGGGTCCCAGCACCCCTTTAGAAGGCACGAGGGATCTCCTCTCCTTTCAGGCCTGTAGAGAGGAAATAAAACCCAGCGAGCTAGTTGTCCTGAAGCCGTCACACACACTGCGCTCCAGGCCGAGCGGCTTTATGGTCCAAATGGAAACTAAGGGAGCCTCCCCCCAGGCCTGCATCACGTGACTACCACGTCCTTCAGAAAGAAGCTTTACTGTCCAGCCATGTGAGTTAGGTGGGCTTGTACGCGACTGGGGCACGGGGGGAGGCTGGCTGGCTGTACTGACGCCTTCAGTTTCCTCTATCAGGAAAGCAGAACTAAAGGATTATACCCTAAAGGGAATGGAAGAAATCTCCTCCCAAATCTGGAAGCCAGCCTTTGGTACCTTGACCACAGAGACAAGTGACAACTCACTACGAGAATGTCCGTTTAAAGTTCTGCACTTTTGTTTCTGAAGCTCTGACGCCTGTCTTTTCTCCACTTTCTTTGGAACCAACTCCGCCATGTCTGCTCCACAAGGCAAAGGACACAGCAGTCCAGAAAGAGCGGGCTGAGGAGCATTTCCCCACACGTATGTCTGCCCAACCCCGGAACATGACCTCTGCTGGAAGGAGGGTCTTCTGGGCTATAATTAGTCAGGAAAGGCCACGCCAAGTGGGAGGGGCCCTCAGTGCACCCACTGGTGCCTTGTGAGGCCCCCTGGGCACGGCGCCCTGCGGGGAAGGCGCTCCCACGGAGGCAGAGATGCAGCTCTGCTGCCACAGCCCGGGGCCTGCGCCGCCAGCACCAACTGGGCTGGGGAGGGCGAGGGGGGCGGCTTCCCGGAGGTTCAGGCAGGCGCCTCGACCTGACCTGGGCGTCCCGCCGCCAGGGCTAAGAGCTGGTGAGTCTGGTGTAAGTGCCGCGGCTCGGGGTGCTCTGGCCCGCACTCCAGAAGCTGGCACAGGACAGGCTTCCGCAGCGAGAGCTCACGCGCTCGCGTGGAGGCCAGGGGCAGGGAGAACGGTGCTGAACAATGGCAGGAACCACAGCCCTCCCCAGGCCTAGGCAGGGACCCCTGTGCCTCCTCACCTTCATGACGTCCTCACGTGGCCTGCCGGGACTGTTCACGTCCTGGACCTACTCACCCGCCCGAACACACCCACCTGCACGCTCCCCGCAGCGCCGCCCTCCCCTCCCAGCGAGGCTTGCGCACGGGAACACTCTAGACAGGGGTCAGGCTCACAGTCGTCTGACACCTGAGCCTCCCCACGAACACGCTCGCTGCCCAGGAGCCCTTAGGTCAGAGGCCCTCGCCTGTTAGAGAGCTCAGACGCCTTCGGGGTAGTGCCAGTCTCTCCTCCTGCCCCACCAGGACCAGACTCAAGCACAGCCGCTCCTGGAACCCTCCCTGCATGGACGGGGAGCTCACTCCACTCAGAGCCGCAGGGAGGCGGCCTGCTGTCCTGAGCTGCCCGCGGGGCCCGGCGGAGACACAGCACCGCGAGCTGCCTGGGGCAGGCTGTCGTCAACTGCCAGCACGAGCCCCTCAGCCTCCTGCCTCTCCTCCTCCTCCTGGGTTGTCCCCGCTGCCTCCCAACGCATCTTAACTCCACCTTCACCACGAGCAGGAGTGGAGTTCAGAGCAAAGGGACTAGCAGAGCGAGCGTGTCTCGGGGGGGGGGGGTGTGAGCGGTGCGAGCCGGAGCTGCCGGCAGCCACGGGCACATGAGGTGGAATCGCCGCCCCACAGTGAGACCTTCCTGCAGCCAGCAGCCCACGCCTCTCCGCACGAGTTCACGGACTCCCACCTGCCACGGCTCGCTAAGTGCTTGAGCCTCCAAAGCGCAACCCCGCCGCGACGGACAGTTCCCCGCTAGCCCGGGCGAGCGTCCTGTGCGACCTCCTGAGCTGACAGGCCACTCGAGACGCCGTCACCGTCACTCGCTACGGACAACTTTCGAGGGTTCACAAGCCTGAAAACTAACCTGCCGGCACTCTTTACGATAGGTAAGACCTGGAAACAACCTAAATGCCCAAAAACAGATGAGTGGATCGGGAAGCTGTGGTACATATACACGATGGAATACTAC
>JAGFMF010011760.1:1388072-1403333 GCA_019455555.1 Galemys pyrenaicus | reverse complement strand
AGTCAGAAGGCAAAAGAAAAATACCAGATGGTTCCTCCCCTAGGAGGAATATAAGGGAACCAAATAAAGATCAAGGAAAAGAAATAATAATAATAACAAGAAACAAAAACCAAAAATGAGGAGACAAGGACAGACTGGGGACACTTGGTGGGGAGGGAAGAGGGAAAGGGCAGATGGGAGCACGGGGGACTGAGGCGATGGTGCGCTGGTGAGATGGTGATGGGGAATCCATGGGGATTACAATTGATGTCAAATATATGCAAATTTTAAAAATTTATATTAAAAAAAAAAACTAACCTGCCGAAGCTCCCCACATAACGCAGAAAGCTTACACCCGCAGGCGGCAAAAGCAGGGCTGCCACGGCACGCCGCCGCCTGCACGCAGTCCCGGAAGGAGCCTGGCCAGGCCCCTCGCCGCGGCGCCACTGCCTCTGGGGTGGCCACTGGGCACGCGGGGCGCAGGCCCGTGCTCATCTTCTGGATGAAGCAGAACCGTCTTCGGGCTCCTTCTGAACACCGCAAACGGGGACTGCCGTGGGGCTTCGTAAAAGCTAAGAGACATCCGGCGAGCCTCGGCAAAGCAGCGACACCGCAGCGTGCACAGCTCTCTGGCAGGCTCGGCCTCAGTCCAAGCACCGGAGTCCCCGCCCGCGCCTGCCCCCCAAGTCTCCTCGAACAGTGTCCGGCCACGGAGTGAGAGGGCCTCTCCTCCACGGAAGAGCCCCAGGCCGGGCCGTGCAGGGCAGGCTTGGAGCTCAACGGTTTCTGACCCCACCAGCTGGCCCCACCGTCCCTGCAGCGCCAGTGTCGCTCCCGCCACCCGCTTTACCCCGACTTAAATGGCCCAGCAGACGGGGACAAGAGAGGCCGTCGCCTCTGGGCGCTGTGGCAAGTGGGCGGAAGGGCCCCGGGGTCACCTGGCTCTGAGGCTTCCTTGGTTACCAGTGAGCTGAGGTTTTCGGGTCTCCTGGCCGCCTGCTGAGCCAAGAAGCCAGGAAAGTGACTCTACCTGGGCATCGAAGTGACCTCACAGGCTGCAGAGCTCTGCCCCACAACCTCTTCAGCAGGACTTTTCTGACAAAGCCACCTGTCACCATGTTCCTTTGTCCTTTGAAGTCCTAAGCGCGTTCATCCCAAATTAAGGACAACCAATGAGTCTGCCCTAAGTTACCAGCACCATCTGTCTCTCACCGGAGAGCAAGATCTGACTGAAATCTAAAGTCGTTAACCCATAAAAGTTTTGAAGGAGCTTGAATGTTTAAAAAGTAACATTCAAATTTATTATTTCACGTTAGGGCTAAAGACCACAAGCTGGGACAGCTCGCGTGTCCGGGCTGACGGATGCAGAAGTCCCTCCTTGTCACAGGCCAGCGCTTCCTTCCGCTGGTCTTGACGTGCAGCTGACAAAGCACAGGGCCTGTGTGAAGCGGCAGGCAGGGGCCGGGAGCCCGCCGGGGGACAGAAGAGCCCCCCGTGAGTGCTGTGGAAAGTCTGGGGGCGAGGACACTCCACCGCGCAGAGGGGACACGCCGGTCGGCCGCGAGCTCTGACCTAACCCTGACGACCCGTCGGAGGCACTCCGCTGGAGGGTCTGTCTCTCCTCCCGCTCCCCCTCCAGCGCAGGAAGCAAGTCCTCCGAGCAGAGAGATCAACGGCCTTTCCGTTTCTTCGTCTTCCCTCCGGCCACCTTGTTCCTGACACCCATGGCGCCCTCTGTGTCGTCATTGTCCCCTGCGTCCTCCCGCGGGCGTTTCTTCTTCTCCCCATGCTCTCTCAGCTCCTGCAAGGACAGAGGACGGCGTGAGAGCTCCTGTCACACAGGGTGACGGACGCCGTCTCCCCTGCCTACACTCAAGTCTTCCACTAGCAAGGAAGACCAAATCCCAATACACAACCACGCCAACCTTCCTAGGATCACACCGTGAAAATGACAACAGACCACTAGTCCCCCACGCAGACTACAGACTTGAGGGGACCCGGTCAAGGTGGGGGACATCCCCGCGGCCGTCACTGAGCGTACACCCTGCCAGGGAGCAGGTGGGCACACTCTGGGAGTCAGATCCCACCAGATCCCGCCTCGTCTAACCATGATCCTACTTGTACGAATTTATTCTAAGAAACAAGACGAGTGTGCAAGGCTGTACACACCAGGCTGTTCAACACAGTACTACCTAACATACAGGAAACCGGGACGTGTGTACACACAGTGCACACCAAGTTACATGTCATGATGGGATTCTTTGTAGCCAAAAGAAGGGAGCACTGGATCGAATATGCCTCGAAGCAGAAAACTAAAATTGTTACCATAAACGACTACTGTCTACTTAAACAGCCAAATGCCAGCAATGGCTTTAGGGAGTGGGGGAGCTGTAGGTTCCACTATTTTCATCTTTCCGTATTTTTCTGAATTATTCCCCCAGTGCACGCACAACCCTTTACAAACAACAAGGCCAAACGCAGAACCCCACACAGGCAGCAGGAGACACAAGAGCACACCACAGCCCCGCACTCCTCACAGGCGGGCTGTGGTCTCCACCCCAGGCTGGATTCCGGGCAGCAGACAGCCCTCGCCAGTGCTCCCTGGAGAACCTCCTCTCCGCTCCTGCCGAGAGCCGAAGCTGCTCTGAGGAGCTGTCAGCGTGTCTCGGCTCGTCTGCGCCCATAAAGCCTTGAAGGACCCCAGAGGTCGGCACCACCGACAATACGCCAGCTCATAGGCGGCTCCCGTGACCTCTCGACCTCTCTTGCCCCATGTGAACCACGAACAGAGGCTGAGAATGTGGCTCCCGTGGCCAGACTTAGACCCAACTGACTCAACCGTTCGGCTGCACGGTCCGAGGCACATCCCCAGCCACCAGGAGCTGTGCTGTGCGCCATCTAAGTCTGGAACAACACCCCGGCCTGCGGCTGCCGTGACAGCCGGAGCAGCCCACGCAGACGGCGCGCACCGAAGCCGGAGGGCCGACGAGCCACATACCATGCGGGCAAACCTCTGGGCTTCGCTCACTCGTTCTGTCAGCATCATGACCTCATCGTCCTGTGTGGGGAACACAGGCAACTTCTTCCCAATCAAGTGCTCGATGCGCTGGAAGAGCTCCACGTCGTACCTGCAGGAGGAGACGAGGGGCTCTGGCTCGCTGGCACGCGAGGCCTCTCCGACCCAGAGCCGTCCGTGTGGTGGCCTGACGTGACGGGAGCCACGGTTTTCAAGAGTGTTAGACCAATTAGTCCCTGCCAGATGCTGGTAAGACACAACCTGCTGCCCGTTAGGAAACCTCCCACGGCATTCTTCACTCACAGAAAAGCCTGGGCCACGTAAAAATCAGTAGCTTAAAAATCAGAGACCGTCACTCTCGTCCTCAGCTGAGGGAAAGGCAACTCTCTGACGAGAGCCGCTCACGTGTCTCCGCATGCCAGTGCTACCACAGGTCTCACACGTGCTCTCTCGACTCCCCACTAGCCCTGCTGGCGCTGCTGATTTGCATTTCAGTGACGAACACAGGATGGGGGGGGTCGAGTGACTGGCACAGTGAGCGGCGGGGCCGGGCCCCCATCAGTCTGCTCCACAGTCCCGCTCTCGTCCACACTGCCCCGCCCTGCAGTCGGCCTACTCACTGCGTGACGAAGGTAATAGCCTTTCCAGAGCGCCCGGCTCGAGCTGTCCGCCCCACGCGGTGAATGTAATCCTGAAACAAAAAGGGTAAATGCAGTCGGTTATACGGCATGAAGTAAAAGCACGTTTGTCGATTTTCACAGCAACACTCTGACATAGCTGTTTTCCACGTAAAACAGATCTGCAATGGAAAGTGGAAAACAGATGAGGCAATTTGTTGACAAACCGATCACATCTTTTTAACTAGCACAAAATCAAGCCCTCTCCGGTTTTCCCTTTCTTTTATCGAAAGACAGATCTACAAAGCAGCTCTACAGATTAGAGACGTGACGCAGAGAACAGCACTGGCTCGAGAGGCAGGCGTGGCTCACAGCTAGGCTTCAGCAACAGTGGCTCCAGCTGTCCGCAGTCACACCGCTCCCTCCCTGGTTTTCATCTACAAGCAGGGTAGAGACGCGCATGCCTAGGAAGTCATGCCTGCGCGCGAGTTGCTGTGAAAGCCCAGAGCGACGGCACCGTGTCTGCAGCAGTAAAGCATGCCCAGAGACACCAGCTGTTCTCAAGTGGGGATGATTCTGCACCGCTCTCTCCGCCACCCCCGCCTTATTCCAAGGCATTCCAGGCATCTCTCCTTCGGCAGACCGGCCCAGCTGAAGCGTGCCTGACTGTCGCCACGTCGCTGTGCGGAAGGTGCAGCGAGCTGGCACGGGCCTGCAGAGGGAAGGACAGCCCCACCGGTCTGACCGGGAGCGGCCCCACACCGAGACCGAGGAGCTGGGACCAGCTCACTGCCATGTCTACGAGACGAAGCTGCGGCTCCAGCACTGTGCCGCGGCCCCCCGACTCCCACGTTATGTCACCTCCACAGGCACGTGCAGGATGCCGGGACTAAAAAGTCAAGAACTTGCCCGGTTTCCTACGTTTTAACGAAAGGAAGGACTCCCACGACGCCGTAACTAAGGAAAAACAGTAACATCCCAGGAAGAAACACACCGTGGGCTCAAGTCCGGCCAGCAGCAGGCTCACCTTGGAGTGCGTGGGGATGTCAAAGTTGACAACCACATCCACGTGCGGTATGTCCAAGCCTCGGCTGGCGACATCGGTTGCTAGAAGGATGGATCGGGCCTTCGCTTTGAACTTGTTCAGGGATCCCAGCCGTTTGCTCTTGGATGACGAAAGGAAGAAATGGAGAGACTTTTAAACTTGGAAAACTACAGAACCCTGGAATCCAAGACACAAATCACATCCACTAAAGGCAAGACCCAAGAAACAGAAATTTTTGAAAGGCGTTTTTAAAAGGTGGTCCCCCCGCCCCGCCGCATCCACCCTGAACTTCGAGGAACACGGAAGCAACGAAAGTAATATTTATGTATAAAGCTGGGTCATTTAATGTGGTATCCGGGAAGTAATACACAAAAGGTCTTTAGAGGCCACAAAATCACTACCACGGAGTGAAGTCAATGTCGCCCGCATGAGAACGCCCCACGGCGCTGGAGCACTCTGCTCTGGGCCTCTTGCCATCTTGAAGGGAGGAAGTAAAGGACCCAGTGGCACTCAGAGCGCACAGACACAGAGGAGGCGCTGACGTCCCGTGTCGCCGACGCGCTCTCTGCTCAGGCCACCAGGTCACCGCGGGCGGCAGGGCCCTCACCTGGCTCATCTGTCCGTGCAGGGGGATGGCAGTGAACCCAAGGTTTCTGAGCAGCAGAGCCGTTCGCTGAGTATTGTTGCAGGTGCTGCAGAATATCATAAAGGAGTTTCCAGCCAACTCGTTCAGAACATAAACCAGGTAGGTATCCTAGGTTACAGGCCCAAAACAACACGTGTAATTGAACCTGAAAGAAGGCTGCGTCTGGCATCCAGACTAAGTGGAAGACGACGTGCACAGCTGCTTCTCATGCATCCAGCCTCCCAAGCCAGCTGTGCGTCCGTACCCACGACCACGCCCGTCACACACCCTCGACGCCGCGCACGAGGACACGGCACCCTGCGCCCGGGACACGTCCTCACAGCAAGCGCAAGCTGAGGCCCTTCCTGCAGAAAGTCACGTAACGCGCAAAGGGAAAAGCACCTCAAGGATGGGGCTGGGGAGGAGTCGCACCATGACTTCATTTCTGTGGCTTAAGCCGCCACGAATCCCTGGAATGTGTGACTTTCTCAGTGACAAGTGCACGCGCACACCCGACAGCACGCAGGAGGGGCTCCTGTTCGGAGCACAGCTCTCTGCTCAGCAAGAGCGGACACACTTCAAAAGCTTGTTTGGTGAGGAAGGAGAGGCAGGAATGGCCAAAGCAAATACTTTACCTTGAATTTGGAGGGAATAAAAAGATAATATTGCTGTAACTTCTCAACAGTCTGGTATTTAGAGGAAACAGCACATTTCACAGGATTCTTCAGAGCTGCTCGCTGAAGCTTTTGCACCTGAGGAGAGAAAGCTGGGACTAGTACACCGATGCCCAGAGGATCGAGCTTTATTTTGCTGAGTGTTATTACTGGTTTCTACCAGTTCTTATAAGGAAAAAGCAAAAGGCCTAGAAAACTTCACCTTCTTGGTCATGGTAGCAGAGAAGAGAAACGTTTTCCGATCTCGGGGAATCACTTTGAGGATCTTGTCAACCTAGGCGCAAAGAGGAAAGGACCCCAATGTAATGGTTAGATTCGACACCTACAGATCCTTTTTGTGAAGGAGACACAAAACAGGGAGTCACAAACTAAATCATCACTGATCCGGGGACTCAAAAGTTTAGTTCATTTCAGCTAAAATTACTGACATATTAGCTGACACCACAGTAGATGCCATCAGAGAAAAGTGCCATTCAGAGAAAAGAACAGCTTAAGCCGCAGGTTAGAGCTAATCTAAGAAGGAGCCAAGGGTAAGTATGACTCAACTAAAGAGGCTATGAGGAGCAAGTCCTCAAAGAAAATAAAGATATCTCCAGGTGTATGGAAGAAGCGTAAATCAAACGAAACGGAAGAGGAAATCCACACTGATCTTTCTCATCTCTGAAATCGTGGCCACACTGTACTCTCAGGGCAGGATGCTGAGGCGCCGACACTGTGAGGTGCACCCAGAGTAAACAAAGCAAGAGTGGGCCCCACCAAGTCAAGGCGGACTCAGACTCATCTGCCTCATGGAAGGGGCTGGAACAAAGCCAGCCACGGACTACCCAACTCGAGCTTAACCAACCACCACTTGCAAACTCTCTACCAATGAGAACTGCACTGACCGAAAGCCGGTTCTGCATAAAGCCGACCACCTGTGAACTAACCCTGCCCCGACCCAGGGCAACCCACACACAGCTCCCGGGTGCGGGTTCCCAGGCTACAGCCCTAGTAAGACTTCCAAATACATACTTGCATCTTGCTTTTAAAAAAAAGAAAGGGGCCCTCTCTGGTGGTGCAGTGGGTTGAGCAGCTCACTATGAAGCAAACCGCAGCCACTGCAGCACGAGTTCAATCCCTGCTGCCGGCCAGGGACGGGACCCACATGGCGCAGCAGACCTCTCCTGCTGTGCCCACTGCTCCCCTCAGCAGTGTACTTCCATTGATCTGCCTGTTCTGTTCCCAGCTCTGTCTCTGGTGAATCCTCTCACCTCCCCGCACCTCTGGCCTGTACCCCAGTGCTTGTATGCATAAATAAATAAATTTTAAAAAAATAAAGAAAGGAAAAAGGCAAAAGGGCTGTCTTCATTAACTGGGGTGCTACGGCGCCCCCCAGAGCAGCTGTGTGTGACAGCTGTGGAGGAGGCGCGTGGGCTGCTCAGAGAGGAGCAGGGCCACAACCTCACCTCTGTTTCAAAATCCATGTTCAGTATTCGGTCTGCCTCGTCCATGACCAAGTATTTGAGCGCCCGCAAGTTGAAGCCTTTCGTGTTTTCCAAATGGTCAATCAGCCGGCCGGGAGTTGCTGCGGTGAGCATAGAGGGAGCGATGAAGGAAGAGGGCAGGAAATGAGTTACCCGTCCTCCCTCCCAGCCTCCTAAACTTCAGAAACTAAAGAACTGAACCGGGCCCTGAAAACTTATCCTGTAAATTATACCCAACGTTGTGTTTTCTCTACCTAGCAATTCGCCACCGCCAGGGCTTACCTTGTTCACTACTTACCTATGACGACGTGTGGTTTTTTCGCCAGGGCCAGAGACTGGGACATGGAATCAATGCCGCCTACAATCACAGCTACAGAGACAACAGGAACATCAGCTGCTTTCACTGGGTTGCTGCACATCTTCTATAGCCAGTGCAAGACTGCTACTTCAGCGTCTCCTCCCTCACGAGTACATCCTTCCCCACAGCTGAAAGCCAGCCCTCTAGGTCGGTGATCTTACGCTGACACTTCCTCTCACACTCATCCCCAGGTGGCAAGCGAGCCCTGAGACCCCCTTCCTGTCACTCACCACACTGCACGCCAATGGAAGACCCCAGGGCTTCAAACTGCTCCGAGATCTGAAAGGCCAGCTCCCGCGTGGGTGTGAGAACCAAAGCAAACAGACGCTGCGGCGTCTCCAGCAGAGCATTCAGAATGGGCAAAGCAAAGGCTGCTGTCTTTCCAGAACCCGTTTCTGCCAATCCAATGATATCACGCCCTAGAAGGGAAAGAAAATACCTAATCGCAAAGACAGTCCCTCTGCCTTCCCCCCCATTTTCTAGTGACACAATACTAAGCACACAACAGGCACCGAATAAATATTTAAAGAACTAGGGAGAGAGGAAGGTCAAATTAACAGAAAATATGGCATCTGTCCTAGATGAGCTCAAAATCCAAGGGCAGGCCTCCCTGGTAGTGCAGTGGGTTGAGCACTGCACCGTGAAGCTTCCACGGCACAGCAGCGTAAGTTCGATCCCCGGCCAGGGAGGGGCCCACATGGCACAGCAGACCTCTCCTGCCTCCCCAACTGCTCCTCTCAGCAGTGTATTTAGGGACTATTTAGTATTCCCTAATTGAGTATTAATGTATTTAGTAGATCTGCTTGTTCAGCCCCCCACCCAATACCTCAGGCCTATACCCCATTTCCTGTATTCATAAATAAATAAATCTTTGGGAAAAAAAGATTTTTTTTAAATAAATAAATTGTACAGCAGTATGTCCTAAAGACATAAGCAAAAAACTCTAATAATCTTACATGTCCCCACTGCTTGCCTTCCACTGAACAAACTGGATATAAAATTATCTGTCATCTTCTCTTTTTCATTCTCATTTCCACCACTCTTACTTATTGCCAAAGTCCTGCAATGATCTTCCAAATGGTCTCCCAGTCTCTCTCTGGTCACTGGTCTCTAAATTATTTAATAAGCTGTGAGATTAATCTTCCAAAAATACAACTGTAAGGATCACATGCCTGCTAAACAAAATAACCTCCAAAAGTACTCCACTATCTATGCAATTAAACCAAATTCCTTTTCCCAGCATTCAAGGCCAGCCTAACATGATACCCATCAACCTACTGCTCTTTCTCACCACTCAGCTAAGTATTCATAGGTATTCACACGACGCCATTTCTTCCAGTCTTCTTTGCTTTTTTCCCCACACTGTTCCCTATGTCCAGAAAGTTCTCCCCTCCCATCACATCTGAATGTCTAGATCCTACTTCAGCTCAAATGTATTTTAAAATAAAAAGTTTTCTCTAATAATTTGTATCTCTAGTGACCATATTTTTACTTCACTTGAAATGTGCAAGCAATAATCCTCTAAGTGATAAATATTTAATTGAGCACAGCTTCCTATTGGATCTGCATCAGATCACAGATTTCATCTCAACCTACCTTGTAAAGCCAAAGGGATAGCTTCAATCTGGATCTTGGTGGGCTTGGTCCATCCCAGCTGGTCACAGGCTTCACACAACACATCGGTCACACCCTTAGAGAGCAGAAAAACACAGTTCAACAAAGAGCGCTGAGATCCCTCTCTGGCAACTCGCACATCCCTTCCACTTTGCCTAAAGCGCCCAGTGTAACAAGGTCTCCGTACCAGGACAAGGCCAGGCTCGTCACATGTGTTATTTCGCTCAATCCTCGAGGTTCTGGGTACTTCTTACAGTCACCCCAACTTACAGATGTGGAAAGTGAGGCACAGAGAGACAACCTGCCTCTAGCAAGTGTCTCGGTCAAGACGCGAAACAGGTTCATCTTACCCTGGAGCCCAACACATAATTTTTTTTTTATTGTCGTGGAAAGTAAAGTTTATTTAGGAAAAAAGGTAAAGACTCCCAGGTATAACGTACCTGGGAGGGGCAAAGCGAGCTCCCAACACATAATTTTAAAACCCGATTCGTCGCAGTTACAACATCCCAGACAGTCACCACACATGGAAAAGGGCGCAAATGGGCCTCTCAGGGCCCGGCAGTCCCACCCCAAGCCCCAACTCAGGCTGGGGAGCAAGTCCGGAAGCTTCAGGAATTCTGGGGGCAACAGCGAGGCCCCCGCTGCTGCTGTCCAGCGCCAGCGGGCGTCTAATGCAGCAGGGCCCTCGCCGGCGCCTGGCCCCAGAAGAGCACAGAGAAGTCAGGGTCATCCACTCTCACCAGGTCCTTGAATGTCTTAGTTTCCTCCTCCCCGACAGCCGGCTGGGGAGCTTCAGATTCAGTCGCAGAATCGTGGTCCCCGGACGCCGCCATGTCGTCCGCGACTGCCGGAAGCGGCCGGCGGCGCGCGGGCTGCTGGGAAATGTAGTTCTACTCGCAGGAACGCGTGTTTGGGCGTCCCCTGCGGGACCGCCGGGGTTTTGCATCAGCCGGCCAGGCGTGCGGGAGCGACCTCCAGAAAAGTGAACTGGGGACCTCGCCGAAATAATAGTAGTCAGGGATGGCTGCGAGCAGCGTGTGGACGACGTGTGGAATTGAACCATGTGCAGGAGGGACTGGCAACCCGGGCGTCCAGTTTGGCCCGCAGGTCCACTTTACAAAGCGTCCCCACCTCTCGCACTGTCTGTTCCTCCCGTTCCTACGCAGGTTGATCATCACAGTCCTATTTATTATAGTAACGACTCCGATCATTAACAGGGCTGTGCTAGGTGCGTAGGGAACAGGACAGGCTGCCCTTCCCTGGTGGAGAAAACAGATGATGACCACAGGTCACTTCAAGCTGTGAAAGGTAGGCTGACAATCAGGAATTAAAATGTGGCGAGCCACCTGGGGAGGTGGGTTGCGGGGATAACTGCGAAATGGCGGAAGCCCTCTGCGGGCGGTGACTTGTCAAGCTGAGACCTCGCTGATGGGCAGGAGAGACGGAGAATTATCGCAGATGAAGGGGGAAGAAGCGCAAAGGCCCTGGAGGAGCGCGCCGGTGGGGGTGTTCTGGAAGCAGTCCGCCTGCTGAGGCGAATGAAGCCCGTTGGATGCCCCGGACTCTGCCAACCGCCTCCTGTGCCAGCTGCAGCTCCTCTCACGTGCCAGGTGTCACTGCAGCGTTTCTGTGGTTACTGTGGAGGTGGGAAGTTGGAGGTGCTCTGAGGCCCATTGCTGGAGAGGGAATGACTAACGTGCAGATGGTGTAGCAGACGTTCCCCTCACCAGCCCCAGATCCCAAAAGTCTAGTGCTAAAGAGGAAAATGTAAACTGCACTATGGACCCTTAAAACATCTCCCAAAGGGCATTGCTTTTGGCTGGAACATGCATATAAATTGGAGACATTGTTGCCTGCAAGGAATTGGGGGGAAATTGGGAATTGGAGAAGTGAGGCTAAAAGAGAATAAATGCACAATGCAAGAGAGGACCCCCCAAGACACAGGCGCGTTAGTCTGATAGATAACGCAGACTCAGTGCGCCTGCGTCCTCCCCACCACGACACCAAAAGAAGCACCAATTTAGGAACCCGCCGGGCTCAGCCACCAAGTGGGAAGGTCAGGGGGCTAGGCTCAGCCCCGCCTGGTCGAGAAAGGTGTGGGGTTCGGATGTGATTCTCAACTAAAGAGGAAGGCCCTGGAGGGTTCTGAGCAGGGAGCAACATGATATGCCTTTCCCAAGTATGCTCTAACTCTGCTTGGAGAAAGAACATGGAGAAATGTAACAGGGCGGTTCCCAGGAAAAGAGAAGTTCCAGGATCCCTGCCCCACCCTAAGTAGGGTGGAGCTAAGGAGGGACTAGAAAAGGGAGAGAGGAAGGGGGGGGAAGGAAGCAGAATGGAGAGCAGCGAGGAGACCTGGAGGAGGCACGTGGAGCAGAGACACGTGCAGACACCACACTTGCTTTTTAGGCCTGGACTGGTTGGAACAGACGTGGGTGAGAGACCTGTGGGGAGGTGACAACGGCAGCTTTCATCTTAACCTTAATTTTACTCTTTTCCTTCCAGATTTGTCTGGCCCTTTCTGACCGTTTTCTATGGGTCTCCACCAAAAGGTGCTTGAGATGGTGGCAGGCTTTTGGGCCTTGCTTTGGGCCAATCCTATTTGGCTAAACCTTTACCCTTGAGGGGATGGTAAGCTTGAAATGCTTAATCTAGTAACTCTGCTCTTTGACTTTTCTGTATTGTTCCCTAATTATATTAAAGCTCCTTTCCATTAAAGGTCCTCTGTGTTTATCTTAATGCGGCAAATGGCAGAACCCATTTAAAGTGGGCAAGTTTAAAGGTTCTGGGGTGCCCCTCTCCCTGTCCTGTGACAGAGGAAAGGAAGAGACAGCCACCTACAGGGTAGGAGACGGCTCGCAGTCAGCACGCAGCCTGGCACCAACACGGCCTGAGCGGTGACAGCTCCGCGCTGGCACCAGCTCCCGTGACGACCAGGGGACCTCACCGCCTGCCTCTTTGGAGAACGATGCTGTTCAGGTCCGCCCGATGGAACAGGCCGGGACCTTCGTTCTTCATATCGGTTCATCCCGAGTTCAGGGACAGGAGAGACGGTGCACGCCGTGTGAAAGAGCAGGTGGCGCTGAACTCGCTCGGGCAGGCGGACTCCTGCCAAGGCGGTCCTCAGCCTCAGCTCATCTGCCGCTCTCGTGGGGCTCCGTTTTCCTGGACCTGGGAATTAAACCACTTCACGTGACCTCCAAAGTAGGGATGAGGGGGAGTTGACTGATGGCAAAGAAATTCTTCCATGCTCGTCCTGGCCCCTCCGCTTCCTCACGCTGCTCTGTAGACCTCCGGGGAAGTTGTGCTCCTTGCTGGACAGACGAGGAGCTCGAGTCCCGGACAGTAGAGCAACATGTCACACGGCAAGGTAACAGGAGAGAAGGCCAGAGGCCAGGCCCCTGCCACCCAGACCCAGCTCTGACTGGGCGTGACCTGATCGCTGCAGCTTCCCCTGAAAACTCACACTCAGACTCCCTATGCCACACAGATTTTTCTGTGAAAACAGAGAGAAGCAGCTGAAATATGCGCGCGGCTTCCCTTAGACTCATTCTCTGATTTCAGCGAAGAGAACTAACGGAAATGAAAAGTGCTGACAGAGGGGAAGGCACGGTGGGGAGTGAGGGAGGCAGAGACGAGAGCCCCATAAAGGGGACCCAGATGGAAACAATTGGCTGCATCTTACAAGTGTACATGAAATAGAGGGTCTAAAGTTACGCACGTTTTGCTAAAATGTGTTACAGACAAGAAAAAAAGTCACACTGACTTCCAAGGCCCAAGACTGCTCTCAAGAGAAACTGAGAGAAGCCACTCAAGAGCTGTTACAATGTGAAGCTCTTTTGGTTTTAGTCATGCACGTCTTTTTCTGTTTGTTCGTTCGCCGATCATTCCCCGATCATTCCCACGTTGGCTATTTTGAAGCCCCCCTCTGGTGCCAGGCCCCGAGGCTCCCTGGGAAACGAGCCGCCATGACACACGGGCAGTGGGGACCCAGCGTGGTGCTGGCCAGGCCAGGGGAGTTTGAGCCTCCACCAGCACTCACCCCACCCCCCAGGGGACCCCAGGTGGGCTCCAGAGTCCCGGGGCTGCATCACTGCCAGGATGGCCTATTTTGAATATTCCCCCAGATTTAGAGCCATTCAGATATTTATATTCTGGAAAGAGGAGAGGGCCCTTCTAGTAACCAAACCCTGTCACATCCTGTGCTGCAGAACAATAGGAAGGTTAAAGAGGAAATCCAAATAAGCACACAAATGATGAGGGGAAGGCCGGCCCAGAACAGTGGACTGGCTCGGAAGGAGGGGGCAAAGGCAGAGACCTGCCTTGCTCTGCCTCGGCCTGCCTGGCACAAAAAATATCACAAGATCTATTTTTTGCCCGTACAGTAAAGACAAATATATTGATGTCCTGTATTAAAATAGTTTAGCTGACTTAAAGGTTATTTTCTTTTAATTTTATTTTTTTAAAGATTTATTTATTTATTTGTGCACACAAGAACTGGGGTACAGGCCAGAGGTGTGGGGGTGAGAGGATTCACCTGAGACAGAGTGGGGAGCAGAACAGGCAGATCGACTGAAGCACACTGCTGAGGGGAGCAGCAGGAGAGATAAGAGAGGTCTGCTGCGCCGTGTGGGTCCCTCCCTGGCGGGGGTCAAGCTCGCACTGCAGCGGCTGCGGATGCTTCACAGTGCGGTGCCTTAACCTGCTGCGCATAACCCCTTGTGCCACCAGGGAGACCCCTATTTTCTTTTAATTTGAGAGGAAAGAAATTCTTTTAGTGGGTCTCTAAAAGTACTGTGGGCTCCAAGCCTCTGCGGTCGCCAAGCCCGTGGGTAAGAGAAGGACGTGTGGGCCGTGGTCACCCTTCCAGAGGCCAGTGCCATGAGGCCACTGTGAGGCGAGCCCGAGAGGAAGTGGGGCTCCTGAGCCACAGGTAAGAGGAGCCTCCAAACGGAGAGACGGAGGCCTGTGGAGGCCTCCAGCAAGACTGAGTCAGCCAAAACCAGCGACGTCCACAGAACGGCACAGGGGCTCCAGAGGAGAAGGAACTGGGGTGCTGGTTGAATCGCATTACTCACGTGCTGGATGGACTGGTGGGGCCACCAGGGAATCTCCGCAGGCCTCTGACTCGACTGCTGCGCCCCGGCTCACGAGTGCTGGGAACCAGTGTCGCCTCACTTCCTAAGCAGTCTGCACAAAACCCTCCCAAGAGTGGCGTGCCCTGAGGACTAGCCTGGAGAAAGCGTACTTGTGACAAGGTAACTCATCAGAAGGAACCAAAGCAAAATTTAAGGGGTGGGGGAACGAAATGGGGTCAAAAAGTACACGTTTCTATTCTAAGTACGCCCTGGGGATTTGGAAGTTAAGAAAAGAGTAAATCAATCTTTCAAGTTCTCGCCCCAAGAGAAAGATGGCACCTCCACGTGAAGACAGGCTGGCTACGCTTTTTGCGGTGGACACTTCTCTCTATATGTAGTTATCACACCCTTATGCCCCGAAACGAACGGGTGATCTGCCAGTTATACCCCAATGAAGAAAGTTTAATGTTCTCAACAGTGAATACCTAAAACATATATAATGCCTTAAAGCAATGTTACTTCAATTTTAAAAATTCAGATGATACAAAACTCTATAGCAAATACCAGAGGAAGTGAACACCTCTCTGGCTGTCACTCAGAGTCATTTACACTGAGTATACAGTGGGTATGAACTTAAATGCAGAGTCAAGTTTTAGGTGCAGTTGCAGTTCATCAGATTAGAATAGGAGGAAGGGGCCTCCCCTGGTGGCGCAGTGGGTTAAGCAACGCACTACGAAGCAAATCGCAGCCACTGCAGCACGAGTTCGATCCCTGCTGCCAGCCAGGGGGGGG
>JAGFMF010011760.1:1374025-1388054 GCA_019455555.1 Galemys pyrenaicus | reverse complement strand
AGACCTCTCCTGCTGTGCCCGCTGCTCCCCTCAGCAGTGTACTTCCGCTGATCTGCCTGTTCTGCTCCCTGCTCTCTGTGGTGAATCCTCTCACCTCCCCACACCTCTGGCCTATACCCCAGTGCTTGTATGCATAAATAAATAAATCTTTAAAAAAAAAAAAAAGAATAGGAGGAAGTTCATGAGGTACTTGTAGAGGAACTAAGGCCTGCAGGACAGCATGGATCTGAGCGGAAAGAAGCCAGAATGAGGGGGCCTCCCTGGTGGCGCAGTGGGTTAAGCAACGCACCATGAAGCAAACCGCAGCCACTGCAGCACGAGTTCGATCCCTGCCGCCGGTCAAGGAGGGGACCCACATGGCACAGCAGACCTCTCCTGCCTCCCCGCTGCTCCCCTCAGCAGTGTGTTTCAGTCCGTCTGCCTGTTCTGTTCCCGGCTCTGTCTCTGGTGAATCCTCTCACCTCCCTGGACTCTGGCTCTTATATGCATAATTTAGTAATAAAATCTTTTAAAGAAGAAGAAGAAACCAGAATGAGGACAGCCAGCTTGAGGGGTGTTGCAGTGACAGGGCGTGCAAGCCTGGGTGGGTTGGGGTGCACTGAACGCGTGTGAGAGACATCAGTGAGACGCTCCACAGGAAGCAGCCCTGTCTCCCTGGCAGTGGGACAGTAGAGAAGTAATGCAGAGGCGATCCGGAGATGAGGGTTCGAGGTAGGCACTTGGGCTACTAATGCTGCCTTGGACAGAGGGTACGGGGCCGGCTCCCAGAGAAGAAGGGGGTCCTGCAGATGTTCTGGAAGTGATGCCAGTCCATACTCACCACGGCAGAGCGTGCTTGGTCACCGTCTGTCGGAGCATCTCCTGCAGGGGGAGCTGGAGAGACTCTGTGGGTGGCTTAAAGATAGTGTCCTCAAGCCCTTGGGGGAGACCCAATGCCTCTGATCAGAGGGATCGAGGGTCACTCTGTGCACGTGGCAGGGTGCTCTGAGACATTCAGGTCAGGGCAAGACCGCATCTGGCCGACGTCAAAGTGTAGCCCTTCAGTGAGAGCAGTAAATAGGAGGAAACCACTGGAACTTTCTTTTTCATAGTGTCCCTGCAGTTTGTGTTAGTCAACCAGTGTTCCCCACCATTGTTTTTATTTCACTGTGTACCCTCCAAGTTCAGGCTGACCCAAGAGCATCTCTGAGGTATGGTTTCAAGCATTCCAGCCTGCAATCCAGGACTGGACAGCCACCAGAGCGGACTTGAAGGATTCAGCGAGGGTCTGAGTTTCAACCACACTTCAGGTCTAAGAGAAAAAGGAAAAAGCTACTACGGAAGCTAAACAGAGAAACGAAGAAAAAGTCTGGTGCCACAGAATTCAAGAGAAGAGCCTTCTCAGTAGTCAGCCATGTCCAGTAGTTACGAGTGTTTAACACATCAAAGCTCGGAGAACAGTGTTTAAAACCCAAAGCATGATTATTCTGGATAATTTGATGAAGCCTAAAACCTTATTCCTACTCACCCCCATCTACTCATCTATAAGGTTGTACAGTTTTAGTCCGTAACTGCCCAGCAGAAACAGCATCTACCCTGACAGAAGAAAACTGACAGCAGCTTCAGGGGTCGTTGGACGGAATGACCAATGACTGCTAGAAGTTTCATTTCCAGAAGTTTTGATGCAAAATCTGGAAAAACCTGCTGAACCAGTCATTACTTTTTGCAGGCCAGTGCAGCCTCTGTCCCTGGTAAGTCCCAGCCCATCAACAGGTGGCAGATGTTTTGCTTAAGCTTTTCCTTCCATTCTAGGGACGTGACTTGGAAGAATCTTGCCGTGTTTAGAACACCTGGGACAGCATCAGAAAATATCTGTAATACGGGGCCTCCCTGGTGGTGCAGGGGTTAAGTCACAGCACTATGAAGCATCTGCAGCCACTTCAGCGCAAGCTCCATCCCCATCCCAGGAGGGGACCCACATGGCACAGCAGACCTCTCCTGCCTCGCCCACCCGCTGCTCCCCTCAGCAGTGTGCTTCAGTCGATCTGCCTGTTCTGCTCCCCACTCTGTCTCTGGTGTCTCTCACACCCCGCACCTCTGGCCTGCACCCCAGTTCTTCTATGAATAAATAAATAAATCTTTTTTTAAAAAAAGAAAATATCTGTAATATTTTTTAATATTTAATCTGATCATTAAAGCAGAAGATTTTTTTTTCAAATCACACCTACACTGTTTTTTTTAAGGATGTGAAAAAAATTATACATACAAGAGCTGGGGTACAGGCCAGAGGCAGGGGTGGGGGGTGGGGGAGGGTTGGTAAGAGGATTCACCAGAGACAGAGTGGGAAACAGAACAGGCAGATGGACTGAAGCACACTGCTGAGGGGAGCAGCGGGAGGCTGGAGAGGTCTGCTGCGCCCTGGGGGGTCCCCTCCCTGGCTGGGCATCAAACTCTCCCTGCAGTGGCTGCAGAAGCCCCACAGTGCAGGGCTCAACCCCTCCCGCCACCAGGGAGGCCCCACACCCACATTATTTTATGCAAATACTAGTCATTTGAAAAGTTACATTTCTTATTAGTGAGCCTACTGGCATAGGATTGCCCTCCCCAGAGAACCAGATTATTGTGTCATGAGACACAGACCCTGTCTGCACTGCTCACAAAGAAAAGTGGGTGGCACCAGGGAGTATTCAGTTAATGTTTTCTGGGTGGCTGAGGGAATGAATCCCTCGGTTTGTTATTAATAGCATCTCTATTGTTTTATATTAGTAACACATTTACCCTCAGAAGCGCTAAGAGCATAATGCCGGGGCGCCAGGATGCCAGGATTCACATGCCGGAATACTATGCGGTCTCTCAGGTGCTTACTTTAAGAAACCCAGCAGTGCAGGGCGATGACAGTGCTCACTGAGATAGTACATGTCAGGCTGTACTTAGGCCAACACCAGGTAACTTTTCAATAAATACTACTAGTTATCACCATTAAAAGCCACCACGCTTCTCTTTTCTCCCAGTTAATACTGTGACTTGACTGTCCCCACACTGAAAGTGGCAGGTGCCGCGGGCAAATGCATCAGCGCAAAGAGGACAAGAAGCAAGTTTGCTAAAGATTCTTTTCTAAACAGAGCAGAATGTAGTTTTACTGAATCCAAATGAACCTCCTTTGTTGTGAAAGAAAACAATCCAAAAGACTGTAAACCCAAGAAACCAACAGAAGCCCTTAAACCTTTTTAGCACAAGCATATTTATTTTTCAAGCGTGGCCATTTTTCTGAAGCACACTTGTAATCTAAACACCCCTTTCCTCCTTTCCTTTACAACATACCACTTCAATCTGTTTGTGTAGAGGATGAAGGCCTTCAGGAAAAGTCTTGCTCACATTCCCACAAAAGAAATAAATAATATTAGCCTCTAAGATCTATGTAAATGGACTTGACTACACCCTGGTACAGCACCAATCTTTGTAGCAAACACGTAACAGGATGAGTAACTGCTCGTTACCCACAAATTCCAAAGAAAACACTCTCCTTGGATGCACCAGGGGCCTCAGAAATGACAACTTCTGAGTTTTGGACTCTGATGTATTCAAAATATTCTAATAGGAAAAGTTTGCTGTTGCTGCTGTTCCTTGTTCCAGAAGTGCCCAGGTTCTTCTAGGGAGCACTGGAAGGCTATAATTACAACCTAAGCGTTAATTAAAGGTGGTTTAGGAAACTGTACCTTGGAGACGTAACACAGACGACAACATGAAGTACATTCTGGTGATCTCACACCTAGGCCAGGTAATCTAGGAAATGACACTAGCTTAAAAAGAAGCCAGTGTCAACTTCAGAAGCAATCAGGATGAAAACTGACTGCAATTATAGAAAAATAAAAATAAAGAAACAGCCATCCCTTCCCCCAGCACTGAAATTCTATTTCCTCAAACACATGCCATTACTGGGGGCCTGGGGACTGCCCGGTACATTTAAAGCATTGTCAATAGCATTCCAAAGACTTTTCAGTGTATTTCTCAACATGACAGTTGTAGGAATGGAAGCTGAAGAGATTCTAAGTACTTCCTGAGAGACAGCTGACAGCTTCTTACAGCTCCCAGAGCAAAAACAGGGCCCATCGACAAGCTATTTTGTCCATCATCTTAAGACATCATAGGACATCGGGTTCCTTCACACGTCTCTAAGAGGGTTTTGTTCCCCTAATTTCTCTTTTCCGGTCAATCTCCCTAAACTAAACAGTTTCCCTTCAGGTGAAGTGTTGTCTGTTGGTAAGGTACCTTCAGGACAAAAGTGTTTGCATCATTTATACCTCCTACGTCAGGCCTCCGTTTATTTATATGCTTAAACTCATTTCCCAATCTCTCTATTCAGAACTCCTCACACTTACTTAAAAGGATCATTTAAAACACTGGAGGAAAAACACTCCTCTCTGAAGGAGACCAAATCCAGGGGAGCACGCGGCTTCCAGTGCCTGCCCACCGCACAGAGGCAGACTCAACTTCATTTCCCGGAAAGAGCCTCAGGCACCGATTCAGAAACAGACTATTCTCATTATTTTCTCAACGTGATTATGATTAAATAAAATGAAATGCAAACAATAAGCAGTAATTAAATAACAGACTTAAAATAAATTAAAAAATAATAATAATAGGTGATCTGGCAGTTTTCAGAGAAGGTATTCATGGTCAGTGTCCAGTAGTTCACATTCCTTTCTGTACCAGCTTCCTCGAGTGGGCTACACTGCCCTCTCAAGGGCTGAGCGGGCCGCCCCTCGGTCCACAGGGCGGGAGGCCAGCCCAGGAGCCCAGGAGGCCGCAGCAGGTGCGGGGCTTCCCCAAGCGCACCCGGAGGACAGCTCTGTGAGTGGGGTTTGTTTTACAGACCAGGGAGGGCCAGGCTGAGCGGCCACGGCCACTCGGCGGTGCGGGCCCGGGGAAGCCCTGCGCTGTCTAGTCCGGAGCCGAGTTCTCTGCTCCAGCTGCGCTGTCAGCGGTGCCGTCGTGGGCGGCCTCATCCTCCGTCCCGGCTGCTTGCTGTAAGGGGCCGGCAGAACTCAGACGACCCCTGCATCAGCCTCCTCTCTCCAGGTAACTGGGGGTCTGGACAGGAAGCCACCAGGGAAGGTCCCCCCACCCCAGGAGCCCCACCGCGCACGCTGCGCCGGCAGGGCAGAGGCAGGGCCCGCCTGGTTCTAAACCCTCCCACTCCGCAGAGGGCACCTGGCTTGCTCTGGGTTCTGGCTTCACTGAGCTATACCGGGAGAGGCGTTTTGTTTTCTTTCTTTTTCTGGAAAGAGAGGCTTTAAAGCTCCGCTCACAGACATTTTGAGGGCCTCAAAGCCCGCCAGGACTCGAAGAGGCCCGAGGGTGCTGTGTGTGCAGCGCCGTGCCCAGCCTCGGCTCTCCTCCCCCGGCAGGCCAGGGCCCCGCAGCTGAGACAGGTGTGGCGGCCTGACCAGGAGGTCTCACGTCACCCCTCCTACTGGGCACGGCAATGAGAGGCCAGGGGCAGGCCGGCCCGGGCAGGGCGTGGCTGGCGGGCAGAGGGGCCGCGCGCGCTGGGCTTCCAGCTCAGTGTCCTCCTTCGGGCACCAGCGCTAGCCCAGCTTGGCCCGTTCCCGAGGGCGCTGCCGATTTGGGGCATCCCACAGGGACGGCCTCTGGCCTCGGTCATTAAGGGAAAGGATGGTCTCAGAAAAACAGCCCCGCGGGCCGGTCGACCGCGATCTTGAGGTCGTGGCCACCGCCGGGCTTCGCGCAGAGCCGGGCGCTGGCCTCCAGCTGCTCGCTGAGCTCGTCCAGGGCCCCGGTGCAGGCCTCCAGGCTCTCGGCCAGTTTCTGGATCTTGGCCCTGAGCACGGCCTGGCTGGCCCTGCTGGCGCCCTCGGCGCGCCTGGGGATGAGGAAGCCGCGCGAGCCGAAGAAGATGACGAAGTAGACGGAGTTGTAGAGGGCCATGGAGGCGTTCCGGCCGCACTGCAGCAGCTGCGGGTCGCCGCGGCCCTGGCGGCGGCAGAGGAAGTCCAGGCAGCTCAGGAGCTCGCGCATCTGGTCCTGGCAGGCGGCCGCGATCTCCTGCACGCGCCGCAGCTCCCGGGCGTTGCAGAAGATCAGCGCCAGGTCCGACGTGATGGTGACGGCGCCCCCGGCCGTGGCCACGCCCAGCCCCACGGCCGACGCCAGCAGAGAGACCCCCAGGGTGACCGGGCTCAGCGACAGCCCCACGATGGCCGCGACGGCGCCCGCCGCGCTCAGCGAGCTGCCGGCCACGTGGGCCGCCACCGAGCGCCTGCGCAGTCGCTCCAGGCGCCGCGCCGCCTCGCGCAGGCGCAGCAGCTGGCCGTGCAGCCGGCCGCGGCGGTCCAGCAGCAGCCCCTGGAAGCGCCGCAGCGCGTCGGCGCCCTGCAGCTCCCCAGGCGCAGGCCACTCCATGCCCTGCGGGACACAGACAAGCAGTTAGCCGCAGGCTCCCGCGCGCGCGCACACACACACGCATGCAGGCTGCTCCCGCAGCGGCCCCCAGCGGCGGCAAGCCGGAACTCATCCCACGCAGCCTGCCCGCACTACCTCGCCAGGGGGATGGGGTCATCTTTCAGGCAGTCATGTGTCAAGTCCTGTCATCTGGAACAAGTCACAGGAACCCTCAGGCCTTCAGTTCGCCATCTCTGCCCCTCTCCCCAGCTCGCTAAGCATGGACTTCATTAACTGTTAAATAAGGTGTCCACGCAGGAGGGGGCTTCCGCAGCAAGGAAGCTTTGCTGTTGGAGATAACACTTGCACAAGCAGTGGAGTGAGCGCCCCACAACGCCCTTCACTGTGGAGTCTGGGATCCCAAGAGTTTTGCAATGCTGGCTTTTTTCCCCCTTTTTCTGATAAATGAAAATGGTAAGTCAGCCAACACCTGTAAATCATATTATCTCTCAAATGTAAAAACTCAGTCTTCCTAGGTTAGACGCTGTCAGAAGCAACTCTTCCGTTCGCCACTTTTCCAGGGTCCTATCTTAGCATCAAACCCAAGTTGTGGTTGGTGCTCACTCTTTGATGGGTGCTTCATTACAACTAAATCACAAAATAAAATTACATTAAACCAATACCACCATGTCTCTTTATTAGAAAAATTTCCTTAAAAAGGAAGGGTAATGACTGGATAAAATTAAGTAGCCAGAATTTTTGCTTAACAGCTCACTGCGGGCTCCCTTGGACCAAACTGAACTGAAGCCAGTAAAGATGACTAAGAGAGAGAGTGGGGGCAGAGGAGAGCCTGCAGGCTAACCCCACCTTCAGATCCCATGTGGGCCTCCTTATAGGAACTTCTCTAAAGTACCAAGCAAAACACAGAAGTAGAGCATTTCAATACTGAGGTGCCAGGGCAAGAAAGCATCGCTCGTCTGGAAGATGAGAAATCCAGACACAGACTGGTTCTAGAGGCTACTGGTCCTTCACAGAACACAGGACAGCATCTTGGCCTCCTGCCTCCCAAGTCTTAATTTGACTTGCAAAATCCAGCTTACCAGTGACAAATGCACAGCCAGAGACCCCCACTTAGCAAAATAAGAAAAAGTCACTCCAAATATAAAACGGACCAAGGACAAAACCCCTTATTACGAGTTGGATGGCTACTTTGCAGGTAGTACCCCCCTAGGCTCCCCACTTACCATTCACTTCTGGCTATCTCCAGGAAAGAAAAATCTGAGGCTGTTTCTGGATGAACACACTTTATAGTTCCAGAGAGCCAATGACTAGCCTGGGAAAACCTTGTCTCATTCTGCGAATTGGCCATTTCCTGTCCTGGCCCCTGCTGCCTTCATCCGGAAGGATGTGACATGGTGGAAAATGGCCTTCCAGCCACAGGGCACATCCCGTATTTAGGAAACGAATGCTGCGTGTTCGCTTGCCCCCCACACAGGAAAAGAACCACAGGCTCTACCCCAACTTGAAACAAGTGTTGTCACTCTCCCGGGGGGCAAGCCGGCCTTTCCTCTCCGGAGAATAGCTGGTGATGTTATCTGGGAGAACATCAAACGCACCCCAAGCTGACCAATTATAGTGTTTCTGGACAGGCCTCCATCAGAAATCCTTTCTCAAAAAGAAAAAGGAAGGAGGGGCCCGCTTCTGTCTGAGGCAGCCCTCTTGGGCCAGGCCAGTCCTTTGTAAAGCCCCTGAAGCTGTGCTTCAAACTGGGGTCCTTTTCTTCAGCGCAGCATGGGGCCCACAGGCCACACCCACAGGAAGTGCTGCGTGCAGTCTGGGGCATCTCCAGCTGTGGAGGAGATGGGAGGTCTCAGGAAGGTCACATTGCAGGCCACATGCGTCAGACACATCAGGGGCCAGGATGCAAGAGCAGCTAATTATGCACGTTCAACTGCAGTGGAATTTGGATGCCCGGGTTTCACTGGAAGCGGCTAGCGGCCCCCGCAGTGGGTCAAGGGGTTCTGGCCTGCAGTTAGTGAGGCAAGAACTGGTGGGCAATTACCTGGATAATTCAGGAGTCACAAAGGAGTGCTGCAGCTGGGGGTGCTTTCTGGGCCTGTCAGGGAGGCTGCTGGAGCTCAGACTGGGAGCCTCTACCACAGCACCCCAAATACATCCTTCTTACACACCTTCAGAGATGGAGGATCAAATTGGCTTTTCACTCACATGGGTATTGTCTGAGTGACCTGGTCCGTCTTAGCTGCCATATCGTTCCGAAATGCCTCACCTTTATAACTATACTTTGTATTTATCCATGCACCAATGGCATTGCATTTGCTCCTGGCCAGTCTTTTAAACAAATTCTTCTGAGTTTGAGTCCGTGGCAAACATCCTGGTTACAGCTCCTCAAAGGAGAAATACATTAGGTAAGATGCCATCTAGTAGCTAAGATAGCTGAGATAAGAAGTGGGAAAGTAACTTCTTCTGTCCCCACAGACAACAGTCGCCCCAAATGGAATAGAAACTGGTGGGTGTGGGGCTGGACAGGAGAGACTGCACCCCGATTCTTCAGCTCCCATTTGTTCCTCCAACTATGTTGGACACATTCTTGTGGGTTTGGGGTTTAGGTCAACACAATTAAATCTTTTTTTTTTTAAGATTTATTTGTTTATGCATACAAACACTGGGGTACAGGCCAGAGGTGTGGGGGGGCTGAGAGAATCCACCAGAGACAGAGGGAGGTAGCAGAACAGGCAGAAGGACTGAGATACACTGCTGAGGGGAGCAGCGGGCGAGGCAGCAGAGGTCTGCTGCACCCTGTGGGTCACCTCCCCTGCCAGAGGCAGGGATCGAACTCGTGCTGCAGTGACTGCAGTTTGCTTCATAGTGTGTTGTTTAACTCATTGTACCACCAGCGGGGCCCAACACAATTAAATCTTTTATTGCATGAATGAGGGATTTTGCTGGAATATGGAGAGAATCATCGTCGTCAGAGTATCAGCAGTCATGGCATGGAAGCAGGACCAAGGAAGAGAACGGACAGGAGAATGGATGGCTGGATCCTTCCGGCTCTTCTCAAGAGCAGGCAGCGAACAAGCAGCCTTGGTTTTTGTTCATACACTTAAGCACAAGAAATTTGAGGAATAATTGAAGGTATTTTGATCAAAAGTTTTATGGGGGGCAGTTCTTCCCCACATTCCTCCCCGTCCCCCAAAAATCTGTAGACTGCATTCTCAAATTGCTTTTCTAGATAGCTGTTGGGACACTTATACCACACAACCAGAGACTATATTAAACCATCCATTAATAGTTCTGACTTAGTTCTGAGAAGGGAGCTAAAAGGGAATCGAACGCAGAAGAGGGGGAGAGGAAGGGCCTTCTAGGCATAGGGATCTCCAGGGCCCAACTCAGGAGTTCACAGCAGGGCCTGTAGGTCAGTGGCGTGAGCTACAGAACTCCCGGCTCTGGGTACGTGGCAATGGAAATAGCAGGGCTAGAAGGCTGCTGTTCATTAAATATTTATAGTCCTATTATTAACCATGCACTAGTTTCTGGCCCCTAATTAAGACAATCACATTCTCAAGATAAAGTGGTACTTATAATCAGGGCTTCTCAAAGATCAGGAAAAACTTGGTCACCTCCAATTTTCAGAGTCTTCGTGAATAAAATAATGAATAAATCCTAAAACAAAATGTTTTTAAAAATCTTTTATTTGCAATGTACTAAATCTTGCCAAGTCAATATTTTGCTATTCCCAAGATAATCCAATCCCAGGATGTATAAATATTGATTCATAGGCACCGCAAGGGGATATGACACAAGTCCAGGGTCATGTGACGATGACTTCCTTTCATCCTTATCAATATATCCCAGTGACTCCACATAAGCCTCTTTTGGAGACAACATCAAAAGTATAAAACTGAGACAATAATTGCATGTGAGGTTTAGGCCAAAGGTCTTTCAGATTTTCCTTTATAATAATAGGTCCTCACATGTAGTCACCCAAGTCAATAAAAGTCAAAATAATACCACGTATCCACCTGGGGATTTGAAATTTCATGAGCATGAACATGACTTACCATATAATTAAGCTCTGATCACTGCTTGTTGAAGTAAATCAAAGAAAAGTATTTTATCGTCTTGAAGTCATGTCATTGTTTTCATCATCATTTCACGAGAATTTAGCATTGCATGATCTATTGGATTCTACAGACTGGTAGGTAATGTAGACACTCTGCAGGGGACTCACAGGACAGCTATGTCGTGTGACATTGCAACATAGTCGTGTGAAATTGCAACTCCTGTTGTCATACATTCAGGGAGACAGACGGGGAACAGAGACCCAATGAACACTGAACCCCGACTATTTTCATTTCTCCAAATGGCCTCTAATCTTTGTTCACGTGCACACACATCCTTAACGGCTCATGTTTAAACACTGGCCTGTGTTCTTTTTTCCACTTAACGTTCCTGCAGATACACACTTCTCTGTGTTGACAGAGTCCTCACCTCTGTCATTTTTAATAGCTATGTAATAATCCCATTGTTTGCTTAGCCATTTCCCTATTAGATACTGGATTGCTTCCAGGTTTTTTTTTTTTTCCACTATCATAATTGGAGTTGCCGGGAACATCTGTATATATTTCCACCACCACCCCCATTTGGCCTTTTCTCCGGGGATTTTGCATAAATGGAAAAATACCAAGGAAAGGAGAATGAACATTTCCAGAGTGTTCGTTATGTGTGGCTATGTCGCTATCCAGACGAACCGAGTTATAATGCTATTACTTGGTACGAATTCCCGTCACAGGCCTCAAGAAAACTCAAGATTTTCTCATGCGAATGGTTCATTTGTTTGGTTTATTTCTGTTTCACAAGCGTGCACTGTATGCCAGGCACCACGCTAGATTCTGAGCAGACCTCTCCTGCCTCCCGCTGCTCCCCTCAGCAGTGTGTCTCAGTGGATCTGCCTGTTCTAAAACATTTTATTTAAAACAAACTTAAATCATTTCTACCTTTAGTATCTTTATATATTTTAAAATATTTTTAAATAGTTTAGGGGCAGGGCCTCTCTGGTGGCGCAAGGGGTTGAACGCCTCACTCTGGGGCTTCCGCAGCCCCTGCAGCACAAGTTCGATCCCGGATTGATCCCCAATCCCCAACCAGGGAGCGGGCCCACTTGGCACAGCAGACCTCTCCTGCCTCACCTGCTGCTCCTCTCAGCAGTGTGCTTCAGTCGATCTGCCTGTTCTGGTCCCTGCTCTGTCTCTGATAAATCCTCTCACACCTACACCCACTCACCCACCCTCCCCAATACCAACAAACACACACACACCCTCTCTCCTGCACCAGCGCCTCTGGCCTGTACCCCATATCTTGTATGCATAAATAAAATCTTTTTTAAAAATAGTTTAGCCCCACCCCCACACCCCCGTGACGCAGGGGTTAAGTCACAGCACTATGAAGCATCTGTAGCCACTGCCGTATGAGTTCGATCCCCGGCCAGGGAGGGACCACAGGGCGCAGCAGACCCCTCCTGTCTCCCCACTGCTCCCCTCAGCAGTGTGTTTCAGTCGATCCCCGTTTTGCTCCCCATTCTGTCTCTGGTGACTCCTCTCACCCCTGAACCTCTGGCCTGTACCCCAGCTCTTGCATGTGTAATTAAATAAATCTTTAAGAAAAAAAATTTAAATAGTTTAAACTACCTTTGAAGGAGAGAGGAGCAGACCTTCTGTGTGTCAGTCACAAACCTGGGCTTGCGCCCAAGTCTGTGCTTCCTGCCCCTTCACCTCTGCATTTCAGTCGCCGTCGTAGGGTTTTCCCGACTGAATCAGAAGATGAGTGTGCAATCCTCTGCCAGCCTCAGAATGGGAGCAAGCATGCTGTCAGTGTCCTTGTCAAGGAGAGGACTGTCTGTGATCTGTCTCCTTTCAGCAGCCCAACACCTGTGCTTTGTCTGATGGTGCTTGGTTTGACTGGCCAGCCGGTTGTTTCATAGTCATGTCTTCCCAGTGCCTCTAGCGACTCCCTCAGAGGTGCTTCTTCATTTCTCGGCTATGGGACAGTTCAAAGGTGGTTTGTAGTTTATCAGTTTATCATGTTCGCGGCTGGGCCAGTCTTTGCAGTCACTGGGCTCGCGGGGTACATGTCCCGGCCCTCACACCTCGAGCCCAAGGAATGGTGATGGCCTCACGCAGTGGCCAGCCTCCAGGTGCTTCCCGTCTTCACGTAACATCACCCACCCCTGCATGCAAAACCTCGAGAGCTCTTCCCAGGAGCCATGTGGGGTGCCTCTGATTCCATCCAGAACCCTCTTCTACACATTGTGAAGGGCTGACACAGGGCCACTCATCACCCGTGGCCATGCCTTACTCCACGCTTCATTGATGGGTATTATCGCAGTTTCAATCATGTCCTCTATTCCAAGTAATGGCCAGCGAACACCCCTCTGTGGTTTTGTGTAGCTATGTACACACTTGCTGAGGATTTTTGTGGGAGAGGTTCCTAAAATAGGAATTGCTGGGATAGCAGACACACACATTTTGAATTTGATAAATATTTTCTTTCCCCCTGGAAAGAGAAGCAACAATTTCCTCTCCCAGAAACATTCTTCTTACCTCTTAATGAGCAACAAATAAATTACTGCAGCTATGGTAAATGAAAAAGCAAGGCTCCAGTAAAACGTACATATTTAGGCCATTAATCCAAAAGAAATCATGGATAGTTTTAAACCTAAAAATAAAGTAAGTCTTTATCAAGGGGTTTCTGAACCCTACAGCTACTCAGACAATGTAATCCTTCAATCAGCTTTATTTCATGGAAAAAGAACAATTTCTGACTGTTTTAACTAATCTGACCAGAAAAAAGTTCCAGTAGTCCCTGAGTGTATTAGATTAAGCACATGATTAAGAAAAAAATTCAAAGAACATGCTAATGGTACGTTTCAGAGGACTGAGCGACTTCTGTTTGAGGCCCAGATACCAAGACGCTTGCTATCACCTTCTGCGTCTAAGTTTACAGGGTTTAATATCCCAAAAGCAGGAGTGGGCTCCAGGAGGTCATTGTCACTCAGAAATGATCTCGATTTCCAGGAGTAAGGAAATGGTTATAGTCGAACTTTGTATGTTCACACGAAGGAGTACTATGTGGTGGTTTTAAAATGTACTCAGTGGTGGTCACCAGTGGGAGAGTGACAGAAGGAAATAGAAGGGGCTGGTGGATGGTGAAGGGAGTTTAAAGGCAAAAAAATCGGGGCTTCCCTGGTGGTGCAAGGGGTTACGTCGCAGCACTATGAAGTTATCAGCAGCCACTGCAGCACAAGTTCAATCCCCGGCAATGGAGCGGACCCATGTGGCACAGCAGACCTTTCCTGTCTCCCGCTGCTCCCCTCAGCAGTGCGTTTCAGTGGATCCACCTGTTTGGCTCCCCACTCTGTCTCTGGTGAATCCTCTCACCTCCCGCATATCTGGCCTACACCCCAGTTCTTCCATGTATAAATAAAAATAAATCTTTTTTTTTTAAAAAAAGATCAAGAATCCAGGGACATCCTGAGGAGGTCAGACGGGCATACGGAGTTTAGGAAAGAGGCAGATAGTGCGCCAGCTCCTACATGGCTACTTTCTCCCCCTAGCAGAGACTGATATTAAGG
>JAGFMF010011760.1:1355126-1367899 GCA_019455555.1 Galemys pyrenaicus | reverse complement strand
TGCTCCCCGCTCTCTGTGGTGAATCCTCTCGCCCTCCGACACATCTGGTCTGTGCCCCAGTGCTTGTATGCATAAATAAATAAATCTTTAAAAAAAAAATTCTGCCAGTCCACACAGTAAATGAGAGGACCAGCAGTGAGACTACATGACAAATACACTAACCCAATAATAATATGCACAGAGAAATTTCAATAACAAAATGCCAATAATGTTGAGAGGGGGAAACTTCGCATACTTTTTCCTTTAAAGAGGGGGAAACTTCGCATACTTTTTCCTTTAATGAAATTTCTAGGGAGAGATTCATGTCTAAGAAATGAACTCAAAATCATGAGACACTCAAGTTCAAAGAAAGTTCAAGATAAAGTTATCTTTTTTTGTGGGTTAAAATTCATAGAAATTGAAATGCAAGCGTCATCTTCCCCAACTTCTTTCTCTGCTCTGTCTCAACGGCCCCAGAAGAGCGAGGGCTGGTTCAGCAGCTGCAGCTGCATCTCAGCAAACCGGCGGCAGTTCCTCCAGAAAAGAATGACAACACCACCGGCCTCGGTGTACCCCCACTCGGAGCACTAGATTAACTAGAACATGTACAAGGAGCACAGCCCGCTCGCTCTGCCCCAAGTATTCCGAAAAGAAGTCAGTTCCCAGCAGGCATCTCAAGCCAAATGACACACCCAAAGTGAGTGCTTCTTGATTGCTGTGGAGTCCTGGGGCCTCCCTGGGGCGCAGCAGGTTGAGCGCCACACTGTGAAGCAGCCCTGGCACAGCAGCAGCGTGAGTTCAATCCCTGGCCAGGGAGTGACCTCAGGGCGCAGCAGACCTCTCCTGCCTCCCGCTGCTCCCCTCAGCAGTGTGCTTCAGTGGATCCTCCTGTTCTGCTCCCCACTCTGTCTCTGGTAAATCCTCTCACCCCCTGCGGCTCTGGCCTGTACCCCCCAGCTCCTGTGTGCACAAATAAACACATCTTTTTTAAAAAAAAGAAAGATATTGCAGCCCCAGTGAGAGGCCCAGTTGACTGATGCGGGCACCCAGAGCCAGCGGACGTGAGTGGAAGCCCAGCTCGTAGGCCCTCCTCACCGTAGGCTGACTGGGACAAGCTGCACTCACAGATCTGCAGTTTCCCCTCTGGGGTCCTTCTCCGCTCTCAGATAATGCATTTGCAGGAGCACTGCCTTTGAGGGGGCACGGCCTTCTTGTAAGGCTAGAGGCATGCAGTTGCAAGTTCTCAGTCATCAGAACTGGGGTCTAGGCCGGAGGTGTGGGGGTGAGAGGATGCACCAGAGACAGAGTGGGGAGCAGAACAGGAGGATCCACTGAAGCACACTGCTGAGGGGGCAGCGGGAGGCAGGAGAGGTCTGCCCTGCCAGGTGCTGCAAGTGGCTGCAGATGCTTCACAGTGCGGTGACTTAACCCCTTGCGCCACCAGGGAGGCCCCTCAGTCGTCAGTTCTTATCTGAGAAGTTGTTCCTTCCACCCACCCAGCTGTCCCTTCAAAGCCTTTTAATGTCCGTGGCCCCTGGAATTCCAGAGGCTCCGTGAGCTCAACTGAGCAACGCGGTAAGGAGGGACGATTTCTGCTCCTCAGCACAGGGACTTGCTCCACTCCCTCTCTCTGTGGGCTTCCTCGGGCACAAGAAAAGCGTCACCTGGGAGGATTCCGCCATCCTATCTAAACAAAGCTTTGGCAGCCCTGGAGGGAGGGAGCCAGTCTCACTCAGATGCAGCCTCAGCCTGTCCACCGCGCCCTCTCTTGCCCTTGAAGACAGTTCAAAACAACATGAAAGAGGGATCGACTGCGGGTTGTTTGTTTATACTACTTACCTAGCCCCAGTGCTAGCCACTGCAAATTAATCTCTCACTGAGGCTCTGTGGTCTAGAGCGAAGCCCGCTGCCCCCATGCTTTAAAAACAGCAACTATTTCCCACTTTCCCACTCCTTTACTATTGGGAGGGACAGTGCATAAAAGGCCTGCTTCTTTCTCCCTATAATTGGGTCCGCGCCTCAGCTCTAACTGCTTGTTAAGCCCTCTTCAGCCTGCTGGCCCCTGCGAAGGCCTCTCCTGGCCCCTGTGCTTGTGCCAAAGCCTGCCCACAGCCTCTGACTGGCTTTCCCGGGGACTCTGTCCCCAGGCCACAGCTGTTAAGAGCCAACTGCACCGCCATAAGAACCTCCCTGGCTCAAGAGAAGCACACGCAGGCTGCCAAGATCAAAATGTCCCCGCTCCCACACAAAGGAACAAGACCCCGGGCCGGGCCAGGGCCAAGCCCTTGCCACTCCAGAAGCCTCAGCTACTGTGGGAGCTTTCCTGCGCGTCCCCCTAATTGTGCTCCTCACTTATTACATGGCCATTTTCTGGTCAATGCATCAATGCACCCGGCATTTAAAGGGGTAGCCAACAACTAGCACAAAACTCCCTCCTTGTCTGAGTTCAAAACAAATTAATAAGATGAAAGAATGGAAGAAGAAGGTCAAATTATTACTTAGTTCCTAATAAAGCAGGGTGGCTTGAGCAAACTCTGAGGTCAAAAAGTTAAAGGAGAAGGGCACCCCAGAACCCCCAAACCTGCCCTCTCTAAATGGGTTCTGCCATCCACTGCATCAAGACAAAGATATAAGACCTTTAATGGAAAGGAGCTTTAATACAAAAGGGAATAATTAGAAAAGACAAAGAAGAGGGTTACTAAATTAAGCATCCAAAGTTACCCATCCCCTCGTGGGTCTACGGCCGGCCAAACAGGATTGGCCCAAAGCAAGGCCCCACAGCCTGCCACCGTCTAAAGCACCGTTTGGTGGAGACCCATAGAAAAGGGTCAGAAAGGGTCAGACAAGTCTAGGAGGAAAAGAGCAAAATCAAAATCAAGATGAAAGCTGCCGTTGTTACCTCCCCATGGGTCTCTCATCGCGTCTGTTCCAACCAGCCCAGGACCAAGACGCAAGCGCAGCTTCTCACGTGTCTCTGCCCCACGTGCCTTCTCCAGGTCTCCTCACTGCTCTCCATCCTGCTCCCTTCTTCCCTTCCTTCCTTGTCCTTTTTTCAGTATCTTCCCCAGCACCAGCTACAGCCAGGCCCAGCAGAGGGGCCAGCCTGCCCGCAAGCAGACTTGTGCTGTCTGCAGCCCCAACACGAGGAAATCAGCCAGTCAGGAGTTGAGCGTGCCCACTTCATTTCCCCCCAAATTTGCCAATTAAATCATGCCCTCCTGCAGTTTAGGGTAGCCGTGGGGGAGGGCATTCATCCAAACCCCTCACCTGGAAGGACATTGCTGGGGTGTTTTCCCAAAGATATTTTACTTACTCATGCATGCATACAAGAACTAGGGTACAGGCCAGAGGTGAGGGCAGTGAGAAGAGTCATCAGAGACAGAGTGGGGAGCAGAACAGGTGGATTTACTGAAATCCACTGCTGAGGGGGCAATGGGGAGACCAGAGAGGTCTGCTGCGCCTGTGGGCAGCTCCCTGGCTAAGGATCGAACTCGCACTGGCAGTGGCTGCGGACGCTTCACAGTGTGAGACTCAACCCCTTCTGCCACCAGACAAGCCCCTTTGCTGATTTTGTGTGCCCAGCACGGCACCCCCTTTCCAGGATCAATAGCCCCTTCTCCTGGGAAGACCCCTCACTCGCTCACTGCAAGCACAGGGTCCTCTTGCAGCGGCAGAGCATGCAAACTCGTCCCACCCGAGTGGCAGTCGAGGGATGGACACCCGAGCCAGGCACGGCCAGTGAGAGACTCTCTCTTTGTTCCTACAGGAGATGGAGGCGCCGGTCCAGGCTTCTGTTCTTTCCTCCATCCACCCTTTACCATGTAACTCGGTGGTTTTTCTCCCTCAGCAGGAAGCAGGTTTACTTGAATTTTAACTTTGGCTTGGCCATGGGACTTGCTTGGCAACTACACCGAAGCAGAAGCGACAGTATCGGTTTGGGGCAGGACCAAGACGAGGCGCCATCCAGAACGCCGGAGACCACAGGTCCTTCTCACTCCTGCCGAGAGATGACAATGAAAATTGAGTTCCAATTAACCATTAAACTCGGCAATTTTCATTACTGAATTGATACCATGAAAGACCTTTTTCTTCATACGGATGAGCTGATAACCCAAGGAGGAAGTTCAGGACTGCGACCAGCCAGAGACAAGTGAAGGCTGCCCCCACAAGTTGGTTTGGGGCAGAATGGAGACGCCATGCAGAGCCACATTCATCATCACCCCCGTGCTGTGCTAGTTGGGATGCGCACATTAACATTACATCTTGGGCCCTCCCTGGTGGCTCAGTGGGTTAAGCAGCGCACTGTCAGGCAAACTGCAGCCACCGTAGCTCGAGTTCGAGCCCTGACGTGGGCCAGGGAGGGGACCCACATAGCGCAGCAGACCTCTCCTGTCTCCCGCTGCTCCCCTCAGCAGTGTGTTTCAGTCCATCTGCCTGTTCTGCTCCCACTCAGTCTCTGGTGAATCCTCTAACCCCTGCATTCTGGCCTGAACCCCGGCTCTATATGCATAAAAATAATAAGAATAAAAAGTTTACAATAAATAAACGAATAATGCTTTTAAAAAATGAAGAAAGAAATATGGTGCTGGCTCTAGGAAGCATGTCTAACCTATCAGCCCTGAAGAAAACATGCCATTATTCCAAGCAAGTACGACGTCACACCAGATTATTAAGTATATTACAACCAGCCCTTGGTTTTTTAATTGTACTCAAGTTCCCAAAGAAAAGGATAATGTGTAGTCACTGTTCACTTCACTCCGAACAGAACAACCAACAGAAGCAAACACGATGCTCCAGCTGCTAAAACAGGGAAGAATGCACTTAGCTGAATATCCTGTGCAAACCAGAAGGCACAAGGAGCGATGGGAATGGATGTGGAGGGACACCAGTGAACAGAGAGGCAACGGAGAGCTTTGAGAAGGAGCCACATGTGTGCATGACTTAGCCTCCTCCAATTAAGCATGATAATGAATTGTACTGTTAACCACAGCTGGCGCTTTGACGCACTCCCATGAGCCACCATGTTCGCAGATTCTTACAGTTTTCAGGCACTTTCAATACATTATTTCCAGTGATCATGACAACTTCACGAGGAGGTCATCGGTTTCCCTCCAAAGCTTGAAGAGGTCAGTCTAGGCCTCTGACACAAGGCCACAGCCCAGCTAGCCAGCCCACTGTGGCCTGCCTGATGGAGGCTTTGAAGCAGCTTAGATTTTTTAAAAGATTTATATGCATATACAAGAGCTGGGGTGCAGGTCAGAGGGTGGGGGTGTGAGCAGGTTCACCAAGACAGAGCGGGGAGCAGAACAAGCAGATCAACCGAAATCCATTGCTGAGGGGAGCAGCAGGGAGACAGGAGAGGTCTGCTGCGCCCTGTGGGGCAGCTCCCTGGTTGGGGATCGAACTCATGCCGCAGTGGCTGTAGATGCTTCAACTTTGCTGTGGCTTAACCTTAACCCCT
Source organism: Galemys pyrenaicus (assembly GCA_019455555.1). Lineage (NCBI taxonomy): Eukaryota > Metazoa > Chordata > Mammalia > Eulipotyphla > Talpidae > Galemys > Galemys pyrenaicus. Next base: position 1,362,459 of record JAGFMF010011760.1, on the reverse strand, counting down.
TTTGCCCAGGGAGGCCCAAAGCAGCTTAGATTTAAATGAATCCTATCCACCTTCCTCCAACCAACCCTGGGATGATGCTTTCCACCCAAAAAATAGCTGACCCTGCCAGGGCCTGAAAGACAGGCTGAAAAGAAGACTCAGCGTTCATTGTTTTTTGCAAGATTACCTCCAAGACGAGAACTGAAAACAGATAAAAGAAAACTTCCCAGAGTTCTTCCATCTCTCTCTCTTTCTCTCTCTTTCTCTTTCTCTCTCTCTCACACACACACACACATACACGCACACACAGAGAGAAGCTTTATAAAACTATGAAGTCTGGCAATAGTAAAATGTACTGTATTTATGTGCCACTCTTATTCTGAAAGTTGCCACAAAGGCTGAGTTGGAAACTTCATGTCTGCATGACATTTTCCGTTTTTAATGTGTAGGATAGGCTGAGTTTTTCTGGACTATTAAAGTCTGCCAATTTGTACTAAAAAAAAACAAAAAAAAGGTGTCCCCCAACCTTCAAGTGTCCATGGTAGTTGTGGACAACCACAAAATATCATCGTGGAGCGCTGCCCACTGTTTGTGTCTATCCCAAGGCAACTCTGGAAAGCGATACCCTTTTCCCATCTTGTCTGGGGAGAGACAGAGGCACCGAGAAGCCAGAGACTTTCCTGTAGTCATTCCAACATTTAGCCAAGGCTTTGTTTTTGTTCTTTATGAAACAATTATTCAAGATCCGGGGGTATCATTTTTCCATAAATGGCAAGATACTGCTGGCCAGAAATATTTAATCACTACACAGTCTTCCAACCTGGCAGAAAGTGAAAGGAATGATTGGGGCTCAAGTGTCCGATTCAGCCACTTGGCCTCGTTCTCCTGAGGTTATTTACAAGAATCACAGGAGCCTCTAAAGCCAGGCTGAGCCCTAAATTGGAGCCCTTGTTCAACTGCTTAACGTGACCTTGAGCCAGAATGTCAAGGCTGCTTCCTCATCAATACAACTTTTTCTCAGAATTTTCATCAGCATTGAAAGAAATAAGATAATTCAGTGGCTTAGCACCACAACACACTATAAATATTTGGCCATTATTATTACTTATTTATTTGACTGTAAGAGAAAACATCCACGTATCACACTATGAGGTGTTTCCCCTAGTATGAAAACTGCAGCAAAATGCAAGCCAAGCACATCAAGGAGACCTAAATCAAAACCCAATAAAAGCCATGTTTTATATTCCTTCCCACTGCTACTGGGGACAGCCACATGTGATTATTAAAATTGAGTTCACAGAAAAAGAAGGAATTTTGCAACAGATAATTCAGGTTACCACCTAATACATAGTCGTTGATAGTCTAGTGTTTTTTGTTTTTTTTCCCCAAATGAGGGGTAAGAGAGGGAAGATGTAATTAATGAGCAAGAATTTTCGGTCATACTGTCATTTCCATGAGCAGACAGAGAAGGCTGAAGCCACTGTCTTAAGGGAACTTAAAACTTGTAGTCAAGCCAAGGCTTCTAATTAGCCAGTTTGGAAAGGAATTGCCAACCTGTTTTAAGGAAACAGACTGGGATACTAAATTGGCACATCCAGTTCAGAGGAAAACTACGCTAGAATATAGCTCTGCTACCATGTTTATAACCGATGTAAACAATAACTACCTGCCTTCTGAGCTAAGAGATGTGAATTCACCTGCCCGTTCTTAAAATGGAAAGTTCACACTCCAGAGACAGCTACTGCTCGATAATATTACATGAAGCGTCAAGAAAGTGAATAAAATAGACGGTTCCCCTTTCAGAAATGTTCCGCACAGGAGATTATCTGTAGCCTGCAAGTTACTCTAAGATACAGTTTTTAAATATTACTTACTCTTGCTATTCAGCAAAGGATACATTTCAAATGTATCTGATTAGACAAGCCCATGTAACTAAAGTTCCCTTCCTGGAAAATGCCTGCTAGCTTTGAGAAAACACAATAACTTCACTTGACTGTAACACTGATACTCTTTTCCTGTTCCAGCTTTAGCTCTCTTCTTTTTAAGACACAAAGTGCTCATCTCCTCAATCTGCCTAGCTTTCAGACCACCGGACAATAGCAGGATGCAAATTACCCACAATCGACATCTCTAAGTAACCTGCGTAGAACAGCAGTTTAGCAGAGGTGTCCTGGGAAAAGAGAGCAGTCAGTGACCTGGGTGACACGTGTATTCTCCTCATTCAAAGTCTCCCCCACTCTCCATCCCCACCTGCCATGCCAGCGCTATCTCTCTGCGAGCCCAGGAACACCCCTCCCTGAATCCGCCTCTGGCACTGCCGCCAATCAGACGCAGACCCCGGGCTGGACCTACCTCAAGGACTCCCCTATCAGTGAACATTTGCATTTGGCACCTAGTAACAGAGCCCAGAAATAATAGCGGCCTAAACAAGATAAAAGTTTAGTTTTCTTTTCTTTGAAGGAATTTGGGAGATAAGCAATGCCCAGCGGAGGTGGCATCGCCTATGGTTTCTCTATCCTTCTGCTCCACAGTGCAGCGTCTGTATCCCTGGGAACAAAGCCTGCCAGGTGGGGTGCGCCCTGCCCACCTGCCAGCGGCCAGAGGGGACAGACTAGCAGGCGCCAATCATCTTCCGAATGCCTTCAGGGGCCAGCACAGACCCGATACTGCACGCCTTAAGTAATTGCCAGAGGCATGAGTAAGTTAGTTCTGTGGCAGAGTAGAGCTATTTATTGTTTACAAAACCCCAGCAAATCTTAACAGTGAACCCAGACCACCATACTAGAAACTCTATGACATAGCTGGAAATTCTTACGAGGACATGAAGATAAATCACTGGCTGGCCACGTGTTTGAAGTTTCCAGTCAGAGGCTCATTCTGTTGGGTTAAGAGGGCATGTGTTGGGGGCCTCCCTGGTGGCTCAAAGGGTAGTCTCAGTACTACGAAACTATGTGCAGCCACTGCAGCGAGAGTTCGATCCCCCGCCAGGGAGCTGACCCACAGGGCGCAGCAGACATCTCCTGTCTCCCTGCTGCTCCCCTCAGCGGTGTGTCTCAGTGGATCCATCTGTTCTGCTCCCCGCTCCATCTCTGGTGAATCCTCTCACCCCCTGCCCCACTACACCTCTGGCCTGTACCAAAGTTCTTGTATGTCTAAATAAAATAAAGCTTAAAAAAGCCAGACTGTATGTCTAGTAAAATGCACGGTATTAGCTGAGGGGGTGGGAGATTTAAAATAAATAGAAAGCCACGTCTGACAAACATAAATGTACAGTATACACGAAAGAAATTCAAATTCAAGTCCTGCAAGTAGCATAGAAATGTCAAGACCCATCAACATTTCCTGAAAGGTCAAAGGTCCACGGACAGTGTGTGGGTCAAGAGCTTTGGTGGTGCCCTAACAAGGCCCACAGAGAGTAAGTAAGCGTAGGGGCGCGAGAAGAGCTGCCCAAGTGGCTGCCCTACTGGGTCTAGGTTGTCTGTGTGCAGCAGGGAGGGGAAGGAAGCTTTAGAAAAGAGGGTGGCAGGCAACGGAGAGGAGGCAGACGGCACTTGTGAAAAGCCGGCACAATGCAGAACAAGCACGGCGGCGCCATACAGAAGACACAGCACCAAGAACCCGGTTCCAGTCCCGCCTCAGCCACCAGGCAGAGCAAACCTGGGCACAGACGACCTCCCTGGGCCTCATTTGCTCAGGACAGGCTGGTACTGGACGGTGAGACCCACACGCTCTTGATGCCGACAGCCCGAGCATTTGCAGGCCTGAGGAGGCAGAGGGCATGCGGAGATGAGGAGGAGAGTGGGTCAGACTGGGAGAGCCAGGAAAGGGAGCCGCTGTGTGCAGACCGGCTGCCAGAGCAAGGCAGCTGCTCCGCTCGGCTCCGGAAGGCTGAGGTGTTATTTTAGACGTCGGTGCAGGGCTTACTCTGGAGCAGTGGAAGGCTGCCACCAGAGTAAAAATAATAGAACGTATCACTCCAAAAGCAACAGCACAAAACAGTGAGCACACATAGTGATGATTTCTATGCAGGCTTTGTCCTAAGTTCTTCACTTATTTAGAAACATTTTCCCCAAGATGTTCCTCAGGGTTATTTGGGTTTTTTAAAAGATTTATTTATTTGTGCACGCAAGAGCTGGGTCCAGGCCAGAATCGCGGGAGGCAAGAGGATTCACCAGAGACAGAGTGGGGAGCAGAACAAGCAGATCCACTGAAGTACATTGCAGAGGGGAGCAGTGGGCGAGGCAGGAGAGGTCTGCTGCGCCCTGTGGGTCCGCTCCCTGGCCAGCAGCAGGGATCAAACTTGTGCTGCAGTGGCTGCGGTTTGCTTCATAGTGCGTTGCTTAACCCACTGCGCCACCAGGGAGGCCCCTGTTCCTCAGGTTTGAGGAGCAATGACAAGAAGGACCAGAACTGGGTGCACGAAGCGCCCCCCAGTCCCTGGCACACAGCAGCACCCATCGCTGTGCGGCCACACCCAGGGCTTGGGACACAGGGCCCTCAGAGGAGCTCCCGGAGAACCTGGCCTCTTGCGCCACTTCTCCCGACACTCTCAAGGGCCAGCTGTCACTCCCTGGTTCTCCCCACTCTCGTGCACCCACATTCCCACAGCTGGAGCAAGACACCAGCAAGGTCCGCAGCCCCGACCCTGGGCCCCAAGGCTAGACATTCAGTGGGGAATGCGCTGGAGATAAGCTGCTCCTTCCCTCCTTCTTGCTTTCCATCAGCAATACTCGGAGTGAAGGTTGCTTTAATTTGTTTTACCGGAGGGGGAAAGGAAGGGAGTCGGACAGGGAAGAGAGGGCACACGAAGAAGATAAGAGGCGGAATTATTTCAGACCTGGGTTTTGGCTGGCACTGATACTCCAGCTTTGTGTCCACGGACTATGGAAGCCTAGCACTCTTCCTGAAGGCTGAAACAGAAGCCGCTGGGCTGGGAATTCCAGGTCACTCGGACTAGCTCCAAGAGAACCCGAGCTGGGAGCTGAGGATTCCAACAAATGGAATCACGTGCTTGCCCCGTAAGAACTCCAAGGGCGGCCGCTGGTGGGCTCACACCCACGCCCCGTCGTTCCACCCACTCAGCCAGCAGAGGTCTCTCTCTTACTTACTCAGCTCGAACACTAAGGCCTGCGGGTTGTTCGCTTCTGTTATCCCTCTTTGTCTGCCTCCTTCCGAAAAGAAATAAATAATCATTTGGTCAAATTCGGCGGGAACTATCCTGAAGCCAGGAAAATGAAAGGCCAGAACGAGCTGCTGGAAGGAAACCAGTGGCAGACTCACAGCAAGCACAACCGCAGCACGCAGGGCCCAGCACGCAGGGCCCAGCACACAGGCTCCACAGGACGAGGCGGAGCGCACCACGCTAAGCCAGGGCAGGGAGGGACAAGCGCGGGGCTGGCTCAGTCAGCCCAACAATTCAGCGGGCTTACCGCACGCCAAGGGACCCCGTGGGCTCTCCTTCAAAGCCCACGCTGTCCGCTGGGCCCAGCGTCAGCTCTGTGGGTGCGAGGCCTTCACTGCCGGGGCTTCCAGGGCCCCGGCCCCCACGTTCCTCCCTGCGGCCGTTGCTTGTCACTGTGGGCACCCATGCACCCCGCCACCTGCTCAATTCCAGGTCTTCGGTCCCTCCCTGACTCGGGGCTGGGCCCCGCTCTGCTGGTAAGGGCTTGCTCGGTCTCCGGTCTCAGTGGAAGGTCATTTCTTCAGGAGGGGCTTCCAGCCCCCACCCCTGGGTAGGCCCCCAGGTTTCAAACACTCAAGGGCAGCCACTACAGCCCAGGGGACTTCGGGTAAAATGCAGAAGGCACTGCTGGGATGGGATTTTATTTATTTTTTTAAAGATTTATCTATTTATGCACACAAGAACAGGGGCACAGGCCTGAGGAGTGGGGGTGAGAGGACTCTCCAGAGACAGAGTGGGGAGCAGAACAGGCAGATCGACCAAAACACACTGCTGAGGGGAGCAGCGGGCGAGGCAGGAGCGGTCTGCTGAGTAGTGTGGGTCACTCCCCTGGCCGAAGGCAGGGATTGAACTTGTGCTGCAGTGGCTGCGGTTTGCTTCATAGTACATTGCTGAACCCACTGCGCCACCAGGGAGGCCCGGGGGATGGGGTTTTAAAGAGTGTCTCTTTGGGGTGCACACAGGCTGGCATGGGGAAAGAGTTTGAATTTCAGCCTCCACTTGCTCCCTGCACTGGACACCTTTGCACAGACCGAACCAAAGCATCAGGCGGCAGCTCCTTCACAGCACTTACCCATCACGACATAAACGATCACGGCTGTGACTCCCTGTGCCCCTCCTGCAGTGGCCGCAGCTCGGGTGGGGGTGGGTGCTGGGGGGGGGGGGTGGGGAGCAGTGCGCTTTGTCACCATGAAGACCACGCCTGGCCCAGGGGCTCAGTGCGCAGCAACCATGAAGCAGCGTGTGGCAGCTCCCAGCCTTGACCTTCCACCTTCATGTGCTTTTCCTAGGAAGACAATAAATGTTCACTCTTCAGCCTCCATCGCACTACCCCTTCCTTTGACTCCTGTGAATACATGGTTTGCAGCCAAAAATCAGGAATCCAGCTTCCCTGGAAAGTAGCCTGCTCCTCGGGAATGGAATGTGTGATCTCGACCCAGAAACAGAACCTCAGAATTGTAAGCCAGAAGGAACCGACAAATCTCCTTGTTTAACTTAGCAGGAAACCAAGGATCCAAATGTCCTCACCTGTACAATGAACACGGGGTGTTGTGCCCGCCCACACCCAGAATGCCGAGATTCTAAGATGCGTCCAAGAGCGACAGCAGATGGGGCCGCCAGCTTGAGACGTGAAATGATGTCCCAGCACAGTGCTCGAAGTAACCGAACGAAGGGCGAGTTCAGCTGCTGAATTCCAGGCCGAATCCCTGGGTGCACCAGATGCCGGAGATCAAGGAATGTAAGTTCGGAATAGCGTTGCCAGCAGGACCCACCCGGCACAGGGTGGCGCAGGCTCGGCTTCCCACAGCTGGGTAAGATGTCCCTGAGTACACAGGAATAGTTCAGTTTCACACAGGTGCCCATGTCACAAAGCCGGCTCACGTGCCTCCCGATTCATGCACGGGTTTACCACCATCTGAAACTACGAGAAAGAAAAATGGAGGGGAAATGATTTCTAGAAATGCCTGAGAAGACCACATAGGAGACACAAGAGAACTTATTCTGCATTCTCAAAATATAAAGATAAATCTTTTTCAAATGTCTAAATGGTTTTCTTATTAAGAATCCATTGTTAACAACAACAAATGCTGGCGAGGATGTGGAGAAAAAGGAACCCTGGTACACTGCTGGTGGGAATGCAAGCTAATCCAACCACTATGGAAGGCCATATGG
>JAGFMF010011760.1:1317672-1354787 GCA_019455555.1 Galemys pyrenaicus | reverse complement strand
ATGAGGGCAGAGGGTGCACAAGGGACTGAGGTGATGGTGCACCGGTGAAATGGTGGTGGGTACTCCCTGGGGACTACAAATGATGTCAAATATAATAAATAAATTTAAAAGAAAAGAATCCGTTGTTAAAGATACAACCCCAATTTTTCTGTCATTCAGCCAGTTTTTGTTTTATATGATTCAGTGTCTTGCTGTTAAGACCAAATAAACATGTAAAGGTTATGCTTCCTTGATGGATTTTCTCTTTATTTTTCTCTTTCCTACTACCCCTAAAATGCTATTCTGACCTAAATTACACTCTGGGTGATATAACATTGCTATAACAACTTTCTCTTTTCATTATTGCATTTTATATATTTAAGACACATTTTTTCATGATTTAATATCTCTAAATTCAAAATGTATATGTAAAACAAATGCTCAAACAAATAAAACAAAAACAAACTCTTAGATTGTGAGAACCAAGTAGTGGATAAAGAAAAGGGTGAGTAAATTGAGTCAAAGGGTTCAATTGTCTGCTGAAGGATAGAAACTAGCCTTGGTGGCAGACATAACGGAGTAGATACAGATGCTGATTTATGCAGATGTACCCCTGAAACCTATACGCTGGCATAAGCCAACGCTTCTTCAATAAAAATGGAATCTTACAAAGATGCAGGTGCAACTTAAAAAGTAAAATCGAAGCACAATATCCATAAATGTACAAAGTGAAAGTCTTCATAACCCACTTTCAAAAACAGGAATTATGAGTGGGAGAAGTAGCTTCCAGACTGGGTCCATCTACGTGAATTTTTTAAGATCATTCACAAAAGTAGAGTCACACCATAAATTAACACTGAGTGTTCTGCTTCAATATTATGGACCCTTTTTGCTGGCAATAAATACAGACCTACCTGGGGTGTTGAGCGGCTGCGAGCGGGCCCGTCCTGGACAGATCCTCATGCTGCTTCCGGAGGCTCCATCCCGTAGCTCAGGGATGCTGTTTACTGATTTTGTTTCTTATTTTTAAATCCAACATCTAACTTTATAATGATCATTCTCGTAAATACAGCTCTAGCCATACATCTGGTTAGTCTCCAAAAGCAAATGTATAGATAGAAGAGTTGCTCAATCTAAAAATAAACTCACAGCTTCTAATATAAAACACAGTATGTAAGTGGATATGTATAGGAGGGGTTTGACATCTTCCCCACACATTTAGCTATCACCTAACATCATCGATTGCGTAATAGCATCTCTTCGCTTAGCTATTTCATGTTTATGGTATAATCAATTTTCCTTGAAGCTTTTAAAAGAGAATAGAGAGGGGTCTCCTGGGTGGCCTAAAGGGGTTAAGGTGCAGCACAATGAAGCAGCCACAGCCACTGTAGCACGAGTTTGATCCCCGGCCAGGGAGTGACCCACAGGGTGCAGCAGACCTCTCCTGTCTCTCCGCTGCTCCCCTCAGCAGTGTGTTTCAGTAGATCTGCCTGTTCTGTTCCCCACTTTGCCTCTGGTGACTCCTCTCACCCCTTCCCCCCACCTCTGGCCTGTACCCCAGTTCTTGTATGTATAAATAAATCTTTAAAAAAGAGAGCAAATAGAGAACTTAAAAGAAAAGAGAATAAAGTGATGACTTTGGAGACTCACCAGCCATACACAGGCATTAAAAGCAGGACTAGATGAGGCAGATAGAGAAAGGCGCATGTTCTAGCTTTACAAGGCTGATTCAGGGGATTTCGACGCAGGATAAGGTGACGCCACCACGCCAGATACTAGGCAGCTTGCAGGAGAGGGATTTTATAGTGAAGTGACTTCCACACATGCAAACTCCTTGCTTCTCTGCTCACCAACGAAGCTGGAAAAAAAAAAAAAGAAACCACTCAGCCTGGGACAGGAAGGAGGGAGGCATAGGTTAAACTATCAAGAAAGGTTAATAGTCACCTCTGTTATCTGAGTGACGCTAATTGTGACTCTATTCAAACTTGGCATTCTGTATAGGATTTGTATCCCAACAGTGTCAAATTACATCTGAAGACGTTTTCATATTCATAGTCAAGTCTTTCATGTCCCCTTTTTTGAAAACTATTCATCTCTTTTGTGTATTCTTATATTGGCCTGTTGCTTTTTTTTTTTTAAACTAATTTGTGGAAACTAACAGAGGAATTAGCCCTTTGGTCCTTAAGATAATTAGAGAAGGCCCTAAACTCAACATAAGCTTTATTTTTGAAAAGTACTTTTAAACAGAGACGTAAAACTTATCACTTCAACCATTTTTTTTTGCAATGTATATTGTGTATACATGCCTAATGAAAAAAACTTGCTCTTTTTAAAGGTAATAGCAGCAGGAATTAAAAATGAGAAAACATATTTACAAGATTAATATAATGACGGTGGGAGTTCTTGAGTATACCAGTAAGACTAGGATGTTTCTATTAATTACATTGTTTATAAATATACAATGGTGGGGCCTCCCTGGTGGCGCAGTGGGTTGAGCAACGCACTATGAAGCGGACCGCAGCCACTGCAGGTTGAGCAACGCACTATGAAGCGGACCGCAGCCACTGCAGCAGAAGTTCGATCCCTGCCGCCGGCCAGGGAGGGGACCCACATGGCGCGGCAGACCTCTCCTGCTGTGCCCGCTGCTCCCCTCAGCAGTGTACTTCCGTTGATCTGCCTGTTCTGCATCCCGCTCTGTCTGTGGTGAATCCTCTCACCCTGCCATACTTCTGACCTGTACCCCAGTGCTTGTATGCATAAATAAATAAATCTTTAAAAAAAATATATACAATGGTTGTTATTTATTATATGCCAGGTAATGTGCTAACTACTGCACATACAATATCCTACTGAATAGTTTTAATAACCTACAAGACAGCTACAAGCATTCCCATTATACAAAGAGACAGAAACTGTTGAAGGGGAAGTAACTGGCCAAAGGTCTCATGGGCCTGGGTTAGGTCTCTGGAACTCAAAGCAGAGCAGCCTGAGTCTAGCCAACTTTGTAAAACTAAAGGCAGGAGGGCCTCCCTGGTGGTGCAGCGGGTTGAGCACCACACTGTGAAACATCAGCTGCACAGCAGTGTAAGTGCGATCCCCCCAAACAGCTGGAAGGGACCCACATGGCACAGCAGACAGCTGCCTTGCCCGCTGCTCCTCTGGCCTGTGCCCCAGCTCTTATATGCATAAATAAATAAATCTTTAAACAAAGTAAAGGTAGGGATAGTAGTAGGACCTTAGATTAAAATCCTTAGCTCACTGCAACAAAGTAACAGACCCAAGCTTTGTGGGCAAAAACACCACAGCAGAGTCTCTCCCAGAACACAACCCAGTAGTTGATATTCTTTATTACATGCATGAAACTACATGCTTGAAATTTTTTCCAGTATTTATATGTTTATTTTTTTAAGATTTATTTTTATTTATTTATTTGTGCATACAAGAACTGGGGTGCAGGCCAGAGGTGTAGGGGGGTGAGTGGATTCACCAGAGTGGGGAGCAGAACAGGATAGATTGAAACACACTGCTGAGGGGAGCAGGGGACAAGAGGAGCGGGCTGCTGTGCCATGTGGGTCAGCGCCCTAGCCGGGATGGAACTTGTGCTGCAGTGGCTGGTGATAACTTGACAGCACTGAGACGTTAATCCCACCACCACCAGGGAGGCTCTGTATATGTGTTTATTTCGGAGGCTTCAATGTACATAATATAAAATTTACCATCTTCAGTAAGTCTCAGCACACAGTTCAGTGGCATTAAGTACATTCAGGTGCAGGACTCCCGGGTGGTGCAACGGGTTGAGCACTATGAAGCAAACTAGAGCCTCTGCAACACGAGTTCGATCCCCACCATCGGCCAGATGGGGACCCACATAGCGCAGCAGACCTCTCCTGCCTCACCCGCTGCTGCCTTCAGCAGTGTGTTTCAGTCGATCCACCTGCTCTGTTCCTCGCTCTGTCTCTGGTGTATCCTCTCACCCCCTGCACCTCTGACCTATACACCAGTATGCAGGAATAAATAAATCTTAAAAAAAAAAAACAAACTTTAAAAAACAGTACATTCAGTGTCATACCCGTGTCATTGGCTGTTGACTCTGTGTACAGTAGCTCTTCGTATTTTCTTTTAATGGGATCAGATGTATCGGTATTAGAGTTTACGGATTCTGTTTTATGTCCCACCTGCAAAGACCTTCCCAACTCTGGGATTTTGTTTTAGTCCTCTAAGATTTCAACTTGATGTCTATGGTTGTTTTGTTCTGCTTTACTCTTGAATCCTTCAAGAGTGTATCCTGCTACAAAGTAGAAAATATGGATTCCACTCTTTTTTTAATAGGAATCATATTCACAACTAGACAAACTCATCTTCAGTCCATATGGGGAAAAGGTGAGCAAAAGATGCCAGGAAAATTAGGGGGGGGGGAGAAAGACACTAACTGCTACCAGAAATTAAAACATACTCTAAATGCACAGTAATCAGAATTAAATAATAAGGTCCGGAGCACACACCCAGAACAGCGGGATGGAACAGTGTGGTCAGAATTCATCATCAGAATTAGCGTAAAAGCAGAACGTTAACTGTCATGTTTATCGCGGTCAGCATTGCTCCCCAAGAAGAGGGGACCCCTTCTCATTTTGTTAGAGATAGTCTCCAGCCTTGGAATGAGAACCCTGTTCTATTTCGCCACTAAAGAGCGATAATGAAAAGGGACCTGTGCAGGATTTCCGTCTAAAATTTTTTCCGGCATTATTCCTACCCACCGGACTGCAGTCTATTTACAGAGTGTGGCAAGCTGTGAGCGAGTCTGATTCCATCAGACTTATCTCTTCCATATCCCATAGTCTGGGCTCAAACCCAGCACTAAGTGTTAAAGATTAAACAGTAGGTGTTAGGTGTTGGCAGAATTATTTTTAAAAGTTCCAGAGGCAGAATTTGGGCCTCACTTAACTTGGGAAATTGGGGTGGCAGCTGAAGTGCCCTGACTCCTCAGTATTATGTTACCACTCTCAAACAGGGGCTTCAAGTACCCCAGACGCCGGTCCAGCACTGCACAGAGCAACTGACACATGTGGCCCGTCCCAGCCCCAAGCTACAACCGTCCAGTAACTCCAGTAAGGAAAGGAAACAGATGCAATCAAATCGGATAATATCCTTTAGTTAGCCCAAGACAGCAAAAATACAATTTCAAAATGTCATCAATATAAAAATCACTGACCTCTAACATTATTTCTTCCTCCTGATCCCTGGAGACCCAACATCTAGGGCACAGTAACAGTGGCCAGTCCATGTGGTGCCCAAGAGTCATACACCGGCTTCCAGCTACCCCCAGGACAGTACAACTCTGGCAGATGGAAATGGCCACGGAAGACCGCTTCCTTCAGAGGACACCTAGAGAGTCCAAGGTTGAAAATACCGGATCTTAAGGGCTTGGAACAGGCTTTGAAAGTCACCAAGGCACTGGTCCTGTTAGTCATCTGGGATTAGGGCCTTGTCTCCAATGTCCCCATCAGGGGTCACCCAGACGGGGAGTGAGTTTGACTTATCGCAGAATAGCGAGTCACCGCCTCCCGCAGCTAGCAACAGTGACTTTAAAAAGAAAGAAAATCGCTTGGCACGGACAGAAGCAGGTTGTCTATGGCGGTCAGAGCAGCTCAGGCCAGCAGGAAGGTTTGGGGGAGTTAAGAGCTGAAATTGCACTGAACTTGGGTCAGGAACTGTAAAACTAAAGGCAGGGATAGTAGCAGGACATTTGATTAAAATCCTTAGCTCACTGCAACAAAAGCAAAGGCCGGAAAAGTAGTTCACTTCATTAATCTGAAGAGTAGCTTAAATTATTAGAAAACTAAATTGTTTGAAGATGAAACGCTGCTGAACGATGACCAGAAAACGCACCAGTGCTACCAGACCTGCAGTCCAAATGTCATTGTCCTAAGTCTTAAAGGCTTTGTCACAGGCCCAGAAATTAGCTGAAAAGTCTTATTTCTGGTCGCGACTTTGCAAAGTTTCCTCGCTCAAACACACTGGCAATCGAGGCCCAACTTGTAAACATTCGTTAAAAATGACACCGACTGCGCGCGCTCGCCCGCCCGCTCTCCTCCTCTCGGTCTCTGCGGGTCTCCGTCTTTTCCGGGCCAGCTTCACCCCGCCTCCGCAGCTACCTCTCCAAGGCAGGGCGGGCGCATCCCCGCGGGGCCGCCACCGCCCCCGGCTCCCCGCGGCGGGCACGGCGCGCCCTGCACGTCCACGCACGCTCCCGGCGCCCCCGCCGCGCCCGGGCCCGCCCTCCCGCCGCTCGGCCCGGGTTGTGCACGCCCGCACTTCGCCCGGGGTGTCGGGTGCGGGGGCTCGGAGCGGAAGCCCCGCCCCCACGCGCCTCCCCCAGCTCCCCGAAGCCGGCTGAACCCCCCAGTCTGGCGGCCGGAGGCGGCTCGGCGCGCGTCTGGGGACTGTTCCGCACTAGCAAACAGGCCTCCAAAAAAATTCAAACGGCGGCGCGGGCCAATGGGGCGCGGGCCGGGCGGGGGCGCGCCGGGCTGGGGCGTTCTCGGGAGCTTTTTCCTCCCCGAGCGGCGCCGGAGCCAGGCCCCGCCCGCCGCGCGCCACCTTAAATCCGCGGTGGCCGGCGCGGGGTCGCGGGCGCAGCCAATGCCAAGCACGTCGGCCCCGCGGCGGGGGGAGGCAGCCGGGCGCCTGCGGCCGGGCTCGCGCGCGCGTGCACACGCACACGCGCGCGCACAAAGGGCGGGGGAGGGGCGGCTCGCGGAGCGCCGGTTCGAGGCCCGCGCCCGCCACCCGAGCGCCATGATGGTGGCGGCGGCCCGGAGCCCATTTTCCGGCGGGGCGCGGCGCTGATGCAATCCCCGCCCGGCGGCCGCGCGCCCCGCTCCGGCCTCCTCGCGGCGTTCCTTGGGGGGCCTCGCGCTCGCCGCGCCCGCGCTTCTGCGTGGGGCCCGGCGCTCGGCGGCCGTGTGCGCGGGAGCCGCTTTCGGTTCCGCGGCCCGCGACCCCCCGCCCCGCCCGCTCGAGCCGAGGGCTGGGGGTCCCCGGGACGGGACGGGGGCTCCCGCCCGACCCACCCTCTCCATCCCCTCGGTGCTGGCCGCGCCTTTACCCCGAGTTTGGCCGGGGTGGGGGGGCAGGGTGTGGCTCAGGTGGCGACTACGCGGCTCGCGAAGTCCACGGTCGGCGGGCCTGGGCGGCCTTTGACGGCGCCGCGGACCCCGGAGCGGCTGGGAGCGGCGTCCTGCCCGGCCGGGAGGGCGGAATGGCGCGGGCGGCGTCCGGCCCGGGGAGGTGCTCGGCGCGGGCGGGTGGGCGCTCGCTGGCACCCCCGGCCGCAGCCGGATCACGCCCGGCCACGTTCCCGCTCGTCCTCCCGGGTCAGCCCCCTCGGCAGCCGGGCGCGCCGGGGGACTCGGCCCGGCGGCGGAGGGAGGGAGCGCCCCGCCGGCGGGGGTGGCGGCCGGCCTGCCCGTTGGCGGCGACGGCCCCCGGCGGAGCCTTTCGAAATGCGCGGGGCGCAGGGTCATTGGAGCCCGGGCGGGGTGGGAGCGGGTTGAGCCCGGGAGGGCCCGCGGGTCGGGAAGGGGTGCCCGGGCCCGATGCCCCGCGGCCCGCACTGGCAGGCACTCGTGGAGCCCGTGGGGCCGGGGGCTGTCGTTCCTTACCCCGAACGGAGGGGATGAGACAGGAAAGTTTTCGAGAATCCGCCCAGCCCGGCTGCGCGGCCCGCGGAGAAGGAGCCCGCCCTGGCCTGCGGGCGCCCGGGGAGGCGCGGGAGCCACGAGCTGCGGCGGACCAGCGAGCCAGGGTGGCCCTTTGGGCCCGGACCGCCCGCCAAGCCCGACCTCGCAAAGGCGGCTGCGGCGGCCGGGCGCGGGGCTGCGGGGCAGCTTGGCAAGACGACGGCGCGAGGGCGGGGGAGCGAGGAGGCTGCAGCCCTCAGGGGGATGCCGGCCTCGGGTCCCGCAGCCCCCAAGCAGGAGGAAACGCTCCCCATCGGGGGACGCATCTGGGGGCTTGACAGACACCGCACAGACGGGGGACCTGGGGCCGAGCTCCCTGGGGACGTGCCTGTGAAGAGCATCCACTCTCCCGGCCCAGCTCTCCTAAAACGCAGTCTCTAGAAAGCCACACTAAAGATGCCTCTTTAAGAAAGAATGGGGTGCATGCAGCAGTTAAGGGATCCCCCTTTCCGTTAGTCACTTTTAAAAGTGCCCTCATGAGTTCAGAGACATTCATTTTATTTCATTACTTCCTGACTTTCCACCCCATTTTGAGTTGTTTTTCTTGCCTTCTCAGTCTCTTCCTGAAAAACACCCCGTATGCTGTTTGTTTGAGTAGAATCATGAAAACAACTTTAGTCTTGAAATAAAATACCTACTGGGAAGATGTAGCCCGGCCAGCAAAGGACCTACTTTCCCTTCGAGGCAGCAAAGGTGCCGCTGCTTTCAACATTTAATAGTAACAAAGAAAAATATTCTGTCAAAATAAGCTGAAAGTATGCTCTTGAGGGTGCCTTTTAGGGTACACTATTGTTAATGCAAGTTAATGTTAATGCAGGTTTTTCTGATGTAAGCATTTATAGATTCCTGGGGGGGGTATATTTTTACACCTTAGCTACATTTGGAAGAGAATGTGAAATTACAGAAATCATTTCAGTAAATCTGACTTAAATGGCTTATTTCAGTAAAAAAATGTCTCTGCTAAGTGGCTGTGGGGACCCAAACCTCTCAAGTTTTGGTGTTTAGATGAGCCATTTTTTAAAGTTGTGTACATGCAAATGGGAACCTCGAGAAAATGAATTTGTGACATTTGGATTTATCTGAATAGTCTAAATTAGGATGGAATGCCTGCCAGTTTCTAAAGGAACTGTGTATATCTGAATGTGTACCACTTTTAAGTCCTCACAACACTGCGTGTGTAAATAAGGAATTTAGAGAAGTCACCATGTTACTTTCATTTTCAACCTCGCAAATGTGTGATCAGGCTACACTTATGTAAGAATATTTGGTTCTGACACATTCATATCCTAGAAGACATAAATATTTGAACCAATGGAGACTGTCTCATTTATATGAAAATGTGACTTTGCCACTTTCCACTTCTAAAGCCTTCCCACCCATACAGAACTAAGTGGAAAATAACGATCACTACTACGTTTGGACCCACATGACATTATGTGAGGCGTGGTGCATCTGAATGATCTAGCTATTTGCCACTTCAGACAGTATTTGTGTAAACAGGACGAAGCCAGGTCACATCACATTACACAATACAACTCAGTGAATAGCTATGGAAGTTTTATTGATTGATTGCTTGATGTATAACAATAATTGGCATCTTTTCACACATTACAAAAAAATTATACTTGGCTCAGTATGCAACCTCTGAAGCATAGCCATATTATTTAACAGAAGGGGAAAAACTATTCTACCCAACACAGCATTTACAAATGCACAAAACATGCCACTTTGGCTTGTATGTTGTCTAGATTAAAAAAAAAAATCTCTTTTTAACATAAATAAGTTAGTATAATTTTTCAGTGTCTTTACAGTTATGTACACAGGTACAGTTCAAATGGTTTTGTTTCATACACATACACAGGCAATGTAAAAATACTGTTTAAAGATGTAGTATCCATTTCACTTATTCCATAAGCGTGTTTTCCTCTACACATTCCTTTAAAAACACTTTCCTTTGGGCCTATTAACAAATCGAATGAGCTTTAAGTAAAAGTTATTTCATTATTTTTTATAGGAAGTTGCTCACAGATCTTTTTAAACATATCCAAGGATTCTGAATTATCTCAACAAGTCTGATAAAAATGAGATGGTCAGTTCTGAGCATTCAGAACACCCCTGACACCCCACATTTCTGCCCAGAATTACCTGGCGTAGTTACCCAAATGTTGGTTAAATTCCAACCCTGAGGTGAACTGGGGGGGAGGGGCAGGGGGTAAGCACTGAGATCACTTCTTATTGTAGTTGTTTATTTGTTTAAAAAGCCATTTGCTGCTACATGTGGAATCATCAGCAGTCCCAGAGAAAAAGCTTCATGTAAAAAAAATAGCAATTATTTGTAGTCAGGATTCAAACTTGGATGATATTTAAATGAAGTATCAACTCACTGAAAGGGACATTACATCTTTAAAGAAAATAACCCAAACCCTTCCCCCAAAATGCTTTTCTTCACACAAGTCCAGTATTTTTTCTCCTTGTTATAAACTGAAGCAAGCACTTCACCCCCCCCACCCCATGCCAATTCCTCAGCCCCCCTCCCCTCCCCCCTCTCTCCCCACGGTTTATGTGCTACATAAAAAGTAAAAACTATATACACAGGTAGTACAATGAAGCAAATAAGGAAAACCTAATTGCATAATGCTACATCCAATGCTTTTAGAGGCAAATCATTTAAGAGTGCCTAAAATTTTAGTGTTATTGTGTTGTTTCTTTTCAGTGCTTATAGGGATGTCCATTCCATGGAGCCAGGATATGTATTTAAATTTTTCAATGTGTATCTTCCTTGCTTCATAATCCTTGTAGCGCTGTATCTGATAAACAAGGAGACATACTCTTCATTCTGCAAAAGAAACAAGAAAGATTTAGGAGACAAGCTGTAGCCCGATTGATAGGGCTCAGGTACAGGAATGATTTGCCCTTTTTCTCAGCTGGGAAATCCCTGAGCCATGGAAAAGTATGTTCTCAAAATTGACGACTACAGTCATCTCCATCCAAACTCCTTTCACGAGACTTCTCCCCTGTGTTGGCTGCTTTTGTTTAGAGCAAGTTGTCAGCAGTGGTCAGTTTTGCTCCCCAGAGGACATGTGGCAATGTCTGGAGATGTTTTGCTTGTTACATTGGGGGTGGTGCATCCAGCGGGAGAGGCTCAAGAAGCTGCCCAACACCCAGAGGCACAGGACCAACTCCCACACCAAAGAAGTGCTGGGCCCAACACGCCAACAGTACAAGGTTGACAGACCCAGGTCTAGAGAGCGGGACTCCAGACAGGGAAATCAAGAAATTAGCACGGCAGAGTAACAGCTTTCCAGATTTGAAAATATAACGAACTAATAAAAGCTCTTCAAAGACATTTTCTATTAATTTTTTTTTCAAAATATACTAGTTTCCTAGTCATAAACAGACTATGCATATGAGTGCTTTTGCTTTTGAATCTATCCTTAGTAATTTCTAGTATTCTCTGAATTGGCAATATTTACTAACAGATGCCTCTCTCGCTCTGCATGTCAGATGGGGCCAGATCAAATCGGGGTGTCTGAGCCACTCATTAGAACACAGTGACTCATCTCATGAGTTAACATTCTAAGTCCCAAACCAACAGGCTTGAAGGAGTCTTTAGGAAAATTCTCATCTGATTTCTCACTTCATAGAATGCTACAGTATGAAATTCTAGAGTGCTTTGTTGTATAAGCTCTGGAAAATTAGAGATGTAAAGAAGTCATCTATAATGCTTATATATGTGTGTGTGCGTGCGTGTATGTGTATATGATATCGTGTCTCAAAACCAGCAATTTACATCCTACCTTAATCCCTCTTTTCTTTTTAGTTTTCAACTTTTATAAATGAGGATTTAAAACATCAGTGGCAACATCGATTAAAATCTCTATTTGCTAGACAGTGAGTGCATTTAAGAAGTGTTTAGGGGAGAAACTGGGGTCACCGTCCTTGTCTGAGACAAGTTTACACATGCTTCATATATGTAGTTTGATCTTTATGGAGAGCCAATCGGGTAAAGTTGGGGGCCGAATTATTCAAATGAGTTATTCATGTTGAGCAGATTTTACTAGATGGAAAAATCTCCACTTCCTTTGTTCAGGGTGCACCACACTCCTGAGGGCTCCTCTCCATTTCCCCCACAAACCCCCAAATGGCCCTTCTAGTATGATTAGCATACACATGCTGACGTGGTCTTGGAATGCGTAAGCTGGCAGAGTTAGTGTAACTTCTGCTTTGCAACATCAGTGTTACCAGAAGTACTGCAGGAACTTGAGTATTTCTGAACTTTCCATCTGGTTGTTTTGTTTGTTTTTAGTATACTGGCTCTTTCCTTGTCCTCAAAAGTTACCCAAAAAACAGGGAAAGTGACATCTTATGAAAATGATGAAAAGAATGCAAGGTACCTGCCTATTCACATTACTAACCGTTGATTAACCAAATAGGAGCCATATGTAGCTGACTTTTCCCTTGAAATTTAAATGTCATCAATTATTTGCCATTTTCCCAGGATGGCCCAAAATCTGTAACAGACACAAGCTGACCCCGGGGAGTGGGGGGTGCGGAATTCTCATGAAGTGGGACTGAGATCTACCCCACTTCTTCGGATGGAGAAAGGCCCTATTGTTTGCAACGTTTTTGTGGGACTCCCACGGAATTGACCTTCCTACCCCAAAAGCGGCGCTCCAAGCCGGTACTTGCCCAAAAGTTGCTCTAGTCATTTCAGGTTTTGAGGGAAACCGATCTCAGGACGTGAAAAGTGTGGAAATACAGTAACCCCACAAGTGATTCCCCGCCCTCCCCATTGCTACAGTTCTGGTCTCAGAAGACCATCAACAAAACAGAAATCCACAAGTTCCAATCTGCCAGCAACCGCTGAGATCGGGTGTCTTGCCCCCCCCCCACCCCCCTGCGGCCCAAAGCGGGTGTCAGTTGTCCACTAGTAATCCACCCACCGAGTAATTTACGTTTGACGGCTTCTGAGGCCGGGCTTCTTGGGCGTCTGCTCGGCTGAGCCCGCGTTGGGGGAACCGTCTGAAACATTTTCTTCTGTTCTGTTGGCTCTTTTGTTTTGAGGAGAGGCATCTGAGGGCGAGGGAGAATTTGAAAAAGAACACACAATCTTTATTAGGAAAAACAATGGCTGACATTAAGTTGGTCCAAGAGTCGGGGCACGAAAACCCCACCACCTCCACCCACAATGCTGGCCCGTCGTTCCCGTGGCCTTTAAGGGGACAAAATGAGGCTGTTTCCACACAACAGAAGGTGTGTTCTAAGTCCTCGAAGCTCGCTCTGTCCACAGCGACGAGGGAGGCCCCCGCTCAACATCCCGACGCCCTCACCTCCCGGCGGCTGGCGGCGACCAGCTGCGATGCTCTCAGCGAGAGGAGCAGCAGAGATAACACAACTCGGGCCGCTGCCCTAGAGACCACAGGCACGAAAGCAAGCAGGTAGCCTTTAAAACCCACGGGGAGCTAGTTCAGAAAGCGCTGAGAAAGATGAGGCTAAGGACCCCCGGCAGGCCGAGCGGTGCCGCGGCCGGGCAGGGGCGGACGGGCAGCCGCGGCTTATGTCCAGGAAGGGTCATTACCGTCGGTCGCGGGTCGCTTCCTCATCCCGGCGCATTGCTCCGCTAAGCCCGTCTGGCCGTCCGACGCATCAGTCTTCGGGTCGACCAAAAGTGTGTCCTCCGAACAGGCCTGAGAGCCAAGTAGCGGCCCCGCCTGGCGGCTCCCGTTGACATCCTGGCCCTCCTGCGCCGGCACCTTGCAGGCGCCCTTGGGGGGCCGCGGGGGTCTGGAGTAGAACTCGGGCAAGCTGCCCTTCTCCACCTCCTGCCACTCGTATCTGCCCTCCAGGGGCTTGTGGTTCTGGAAGTCAAAGTTCCACCTGCGCTGGCTCTCCTCCTCCATGTCCCGGCAGTGCTTCTCCAGGTCCCGGCTAAGGTCCTCGCGGCTCACCGGGCCGAAGAGGTTCCTGCAGGCGGAGGGCTTGGGGTACTCCGCCTGCCTGGCGTCCATGCGCTCCAGGTTCGGGCTCCCGTCGGGCACTCGCACGTTTGACATCCTCCTCCCAGCCTTTACGACCGCCTCTCTCGCGCTCGCCGAAAACAAAACGGAACAAAACAAAACGCCCCGAGCCAGCCCGCACCCCTCTTATACGCCCTGCGATCGCCCGCGGAGCCAAGAGAAACAGGCTGCGGGGAGGGAATGCCCGGCGGCAGCCGCGCGCAGGCTGGGGGAGGGGGCGAGGGGAAGCCCCGGCCCAGGCAGCCCGCCGCCGCGGCCGACCCACCGACGGGCGAGCGGAGGGCGGGGAGGGGAGGGCAGAGGCGAGGAGGGCTGGCCCGGCCGGGCCACGTCCAGGCGGGCGCTCGCCGCGGCTCCCGCGACCCCGGGGCTCTCCAAACCTTGCGGGCGTCGGAATCGCGGCGCGGCGACAAGGAGGGGCGAGGGCCGGGCAAGAAAAACACCCCGAAAAGACGAGCCCCCTTTCGGGTTGCCCAATATGGCGGTGGAAGGGAGGCTGACGAAGGCGGAGGTGATTGACAGCGCAAGTCTATTTAAACAGCGCCGGCGAGCCATTGGTCGGCGCGGCGGCCCAGCCCGGCCGGCTCGCGCGGCCTTAAGGTGGCCCCGGCCGCCCCGCCCCCCCAGGCGCCGCCCCCGCCAGCGCCGGCCCCGGATTGGCCGCCCGCGGCCGCCGGCGGGGCCCGGCTGCCAGCGAACCTGCTCCGGCGGGCCCCCGAGAAATTAAAAATAAGACAAACAAACTCGCCAAACGGCCGGGAGCGGGGAGGGGCCTGCGCGGTGCTGGCCGCGCGCGAGGCCCGGCCCGGGCGCCTGCCCCGACACCCCTGAAGCCCACGGCGGCTGGCGGCTGGCTGGGCGCCCCGGGGGCCCGCTCGCTCCCCGCTCTCGAAGCCCGGGACGCGGGCACCTGGGGGTGGCGGGCAACGGGGGCTCTCCACCGCCGCCCCCCACCTCTCGCACCGCGGGGGAGGCGCGGAGCCGGGGACGCGCGGCCGCGAGAACCCCCGCCTGGGTGCCTTGGCTGGGGGTGAGCTGTAGTTCGCTCCCCCTCGACCTAGAAGCCTTCGCTCTCCTGGGGGCGCGGGGTTTAGGGGGGAAGCGAGCGAACGTCTCTCTAGTGATCAGCCGGGGGCAGGCCGGCGTGCGCTGTGTATTCTGAGCCCCAAAGAATTGCCGTAAGGCCAGCAACTCGACGGGCCGCCCGAGCCCCTCCTGGACACTCTGAGGCCGTCTCGGACGCAGCCTGCAGGGGCCGGGGCACAGCCTGGCCCGGGCTCACGCTTCCGAGCGCAGTTGGGAACACCAGAGGCACTGATGTCCGCTGCGTGTGCGAACTCGTCTTCTCCTCGATGTTCCCCAGTCCTTGCCCGGGCTCCAGTACTTTCCTCTGCCTGAGGCTGGCCGCCAGATTCGACAGCTTCCTCCCTCCACTTTGTCTCCCACCGGCTTCCCCGCTCCAGCCCGCCCAGAGCAACGTCCAGCGGCGAGCGGACGCGGCCAGAGGGCTGCGAGCGGTGTGAAGAGCGGAGCGAGCGGCGTCCAGATGCTGAAGCGGCTGGAGACGCCGTCCCAGGACGCCCTCGCGCCCCGTTCACTGCTCGGGCTTTCCCGACTCCCCGAGTTGATCGACGTGGTCCCGAGCGCCCTGGGAGTTAAAAACAAGACGGGCCGGGCCGGGCGCGCTATCAGGGACGCCGTTGCTTGCCTCCCGCCCCCTGCCTGCCATACTGGTTGAGGCGAAGTGAATAACTTTTACTGGAAACTCCTTCAGCTCTTTTAGCAGACACACAGTGTTTTCTTGGGCACCTAGGCTACACATGAGCTGGATTTTTTAACTTGTTTTTTTAGCCACATATTGTTTGTCCGTTCTGTGGCCTGCCTCGCCCTAGACCCAGCAGAAGGGAAATGCTGGGGTGGGGGGGAGGACTTTGGGACCCCTGTGGTCCAACCCCTTCTTTTACCTCCCAGGAGACAGAGACTCAGACTTCCCACTGCCCTGCAGATCCCGCTGGTGGCCAGGGCAGGGCTGAACGCAGGGCCGGGGATCCCAGGCTGGCCCCTTTCCTGCTCCCTCTGATGCCCCCAGCTGCTTGGGGACTGTGTCCAGCCTCTGCTGTCGTCAGCATGCCCCCTCTCACGAGTGAATCAAAATGGCCCCTTGGCTTGCCCTGCACCGCCTGCAGATGTTTCCTTGATGTGGCTTGTGGTCGCTGATATTTACATGCAGCTGTCAGTGGCCTTGGGTTATCACTGCCCACTCCTCCAGCCGTATCGCGGCTCCAAAGGGACGGCCTAGAGCCCCCGAGAGCTGAGGGAGGCAGTGCCCAAAATTTGTTTTTAAATCAGGACTCCCTGACAGGAAAGATTTTACCGGCTCAAACTAGGTCAAAATCTCCTCTTTTTTTATTTTTCCACATCTGTGCCCCAGTCACTTAAAGCCCTGGATTGCAAAAGAGGGGAAGAGGGCCAGGAAAGTAGCATACGCCTCAATACCTTGATGTGTGAGCTGCCAGACTAACAGGAGCCCCATACCGTAAGATGTGTTCTGCCCACGCCCGCACAGACGCCCCCATCATGTAAACAGGGGTGTTCTAGAGTATTCCGCCTTGGCACGGAAGCTGCACTTGAGTCACGGAGTTGCTGTCTTGCATAGAAACAGGGCACTAGCAGCTCTCTGCTCCCCGCACA
Source organism: Galemys pyrenaicus (assembly GCA_019455555.1). Classification (NCBI taxonomy): domain Eukaryota; kingdom Metazoa; phylum Chordata; class Mammalia; order Eulipotyphla; family Talpidae; genus Galemys; species Galemys pyrenaicus. Next base: position 1,338,361 of record JAGFMF010011760.1, on the reverse strand, counting down.
CTCAAGCAAGCCTCCCCGCAGGCCCGCCGTGGCGCACCATTTTGCTGCTTGTTAATCGGGGAGCTGAACGCGCCGCGGTCCCCTTAAGACGCCGCCCTCGGGGCTGTGCGCGGCCACCTCGCCACGGTCGGGTGTTTTGTTTACAGTCGGGGCAGCGGGGCTCGCACCGCAACAATGGGGAGGCGGGCGCGCGGCGACGGGCGGGGACGGGCAAACATGCCCCGGCGTCCGGGGGCAGAGGGGCTCGGCCGCCGAGCGCGTCCTCCGCGGAGAGCAGGCGGCTGCCAGGGGCCGGGCGTGCAGACTCAGCTCGGGCGGGGCCTGGGCAGCTCGGGGTAGCTCGGGGTCGCGCTCGCCTCGGCTCTAAGCTGGACTCTGCTTCCCCCGAGATCCCATCGGGTCCGGGGGCGGGGGTCTTCTGCTGCGAGCTGACTCAGCTGAGCAGAGCCACCTTAGCCGCCGACCCGCGTCCTCGCGAGCTGGGGAGCGAGGGCGAGCATGGGCCGAGCACCTGTGGAGCGAGCGAGTATTCAAAGGGGCGGCGGGCGGCGCCCCAGATGGCGCCCCGACGTTCTCGTGCCGGCCTGGGCGCCCCGCGGGTACACAGGTCTGCTCTTCCTGGAGGCTGTTTATCACGAGGCCGAGTTGCCCAGCTCCGCTCTTCTTCCGAACCAACGTGTGGAGAGTTTGGCAACCTTGCTCTCGGTGTCTGACACTTTCCATTTTATTTAAGCAATATTACTGAGCACCTTCTATTAAATTGTTTTTTTTTTTTCCTTCTTCTGAGCAAATACTTATTGGGTGCCTTGGACAGGCCTGAATTCCCCCAGGCTCTGGGGATACAGATGTAACAGGTTTAGGTGCGGGTGGAATTTACTTTCTGGTGGGGGAGGGGACACACATCTACACAAGAATGAAGGAGTCAGAGTTTCTCCAGAAGAGGCCACCTGGAAGGACCAGCTGGGAGGGGAGCGCCCTCAGGGGAACAGAGAGGCCTGGCAGAGCTCAGGGAGAAAGTGGCCTTGGAGAGCAGCTGAAGCGCGAGGACCATTACCTGGGGAAAGAGGGTGGCAATAAAGGAAACGGCTAACGCCAGGGTCCTGAGGTGGGGTCTTGTCGATGTGCGGCAGGAAAAGCCAGGAGCAAGGGCAGATTGGGACGTTGGATCCCATACGCCCCTCTAGCGCCTGTGTTAGGTTTTATCACGGAGGCCACTGGGGAGGAAGAGGATGGGAGGATGGACGTGTGGAAGGATGAGAACTTGCCCAGCATTTGCCAAGATAATAATTTCCAAAATGGGGAGTGAAAAGATGCCCAAATCACAGTCCTGTAAGGAATATGCCCCAGGAGAGACCGCTGTGCACAAAACCCTACAGAGGTAGAAAGCTATACATGGGAGAACATGAGACAGACAGGGAGTCCACGGAGGAACAAAGATGAAGGCTTCATGGAGAAGGTGAGGTGTGAGTCACCTCCTGGAGAATGAGACAGCCAAGAGGCTTAGAAGGATGCACTGGCAGGGTGGTAATTGGGGCTGGGATCCCTCTCTGGCAGGCCTTGGCTGGCAGGCCTTGGCTGGCAGGCGAAAGAAACTCTGCTTCATCCAGATTTGAAAACTGAGGAAGCTTTTGGTGAGAATAACATGACCACTGTCCAGACGTGTCTCCTGGACGAGAGCAGCCCCGGCCCGTGCTGGAGTTCTGGGGACTGGAGACATGATGCCCTGCAGAAGGCAGCGTGAGGGAGTCTGAGGTGAGCATTCTGGGACAGAGCTCAGTGAAAAGCTGGGTGGAGGGGCAGTTACGGGGTTGACCCGAAGGGAGCTGGAGTTGGGTAGAGCCCTGGTGTGAGGCAAGAGGGCAGATGCACGGGCCACAAGAGCGGGATGAGAAGTTCTGGAGCAGAGGCAGTGCATCTGGCCTGAGCTACTGCGCTGGAGCCAGCGCTCCCCTGAGACAGAGACTGAGCATGTGATGCTCACAGCCAGGACAGTGAGTGGAGAGGTCACTGCTGAGGGGCCAGGCTGCCTTGGACAGTCAGATCTTTGTTTGGATATGGCATCTGACAGGAGCCGTGCTGTGTTGGAGGAGGGGCGTGTTAGAGAAAGTGATGAACCCCAAGAGGCTCACCCAGACATCGGTCAAGTGAGGCAACAGGGGCCTCCCTGGCGGCGCAGAGGTTACGTCTCAGCACTATGAGGGGATGAAGCACTATGCAGCCACTGCAGCACGGATTCGAACCCTGAACCCGAACCCAGGCCAGGGAACTGACCCACAGGGTGCAGCAGCCCTCTCCTGTCTCCCCGCTGCTCCCCTCAGCAGTGTGTTTCAGTCCATCCGCCTGTTCTGCTCCCCACTCTGTCTCTGGTGACTCCTCTCACCCCCCGCAGCTCGGGCCTGCACCCCAGCTCTTCTATGCAAGAAGACCGGGAAGTGCAGCGCTCAGAAGATGATTTTTATGGACCCATTTGGCATTTGGGACAGTAACACCTGAGCTAAGAGAGGTAACACAGGGACAATGTACGCGATTGCCATGCACCCACCAATCCCGTCTCCTCTTCTTCCTGGATATCAGGATTGTACTGTCCTTCAGCAGACTCGGCCTATGGTTAGTGATTGACAACAGGTTGCCAGTGGGTGTGTCTTCCAGCCCAGTTCCCAGGACCCCTCTACTTCTGCCTGTCACCTCCCTTAGGCTGCGGAGGAAATGCTGGCCTCTTCCCAGAGGGCCTCTCCTCAGCCTCTTCTGCCGAGGGACAGTAGATTGTCAGGTCACTGTCCCATCCCCTTCCTGAAGTTGAGGAAATCAGAGATGAGGTGTCTGTCTGGTCACCCAGAGTCTGTCTTCTAAGGGTTTGGAACCAGGTCTCAGAAACTTCTATGAGTGAACTATGAGTTAGAGACTAATAAGGTGGCCTAGATTTGGGATCAAAAATGGCATTTTAAGAAAGCTATTTTAGGCCTATGTGTGATGGAGATGCAGATAAAGACTGTCTAGAGAGTGCCAGAAGAAAGGGAAGGACGTGGACAGAGGGTGAGAGAGAGAAGATCATGGTTTTTTTTTTGTTTGTTTTGTTTTTTAAAAGATTTATTTTATCCATGCACACAAGAGTTGGGGCACAGGCCAGAGTCACAGGAGGTGAGAGGACTCCCCAGAGACAGAGTGGGGAGCAGAACAGGCGGATGGACTGAAACCCACTGCTGAGGGGAGCAGAGGGGAGACAGGAGAGGTCTGCTGCGCCATGTGGTTCCCTTCCCTGGGTGGGAATGGAACTCTTACTCGTGCTGCAGTGCCACAGATGCTTCACAGTGCAGCACTCAACCTGCTGCGCCACTAGGGAGGCCCAAGATCATGGTTTTTAGAGAGACAGATAACGCTTAGCAACCAGAGGCCCTCCAGCTTCTAGATACTGCAGCACACAAGGCCCTTCCCCCAGCCTGAAGTTCAGTGGGACAGCCCATGTGCAGAGAAGACCTCCCCCTCCGGCTCAAGCCAGTTTGCTGTGGCTTCTCCTTGCCAGGCCAGAAACCCGCCCCTAGCACAATTCTAGGCATCTCTGAAGGCAGCTCTGGTGCCACCATGTTGGATCCCCGTAAAATCGTAATGTCCAGACAAATGCTGATATCCTCTGTGCTCGATGAAGCCTGGATTGACAGTGCTCCCGAGCCACAAAGGAGAGCAGGAAGATTCTAGAAAGAGAAAAGTGGTATTTTTATTTATTCATTTATTTTCGTTTAACCACAAGCCAATGTTATTTAAATCCGGACTGTCAAACAAAGAAAAATCTAATAGCCATTCCTGATCTGAATTCTGGTGTATGAGATCAATTTAAATATGGTACACACAAAAGCGTCATGAGACGTTTCTGCTTCATAATAATTAAGTCAGTGCCAACTATTACTCATTAGTAGCTTTGTTAAGATAAGCTACCCACTCTGCCCTTTCTGACTTCTCCTTAATGCCGGCGAAGATCGGTTTTGTTCCCGGGATGTACTTCTTGGGGTTCTCTAAGTACTCCCTCAGTGTGTCCTCTTTCCAGGTGGCACCTAAACAAGAAGAGAGGTAGTTAGTATTTCACACTCCTGGTAAGTGTTTCCCACAGGTTAAACTCATGTAACGTGTGACGCACGTTATTTATGGTTATTTAGCACCTATCCGTCTTACCCCTGTTCTTGTTGGCGTCTGGGTGTAGAAAACGACCCCGCCTCTGGCTCCAAGCCGGAGCCCAGAGAGACCATGGAGATCTGGCCCAGTTGTGTGCTTGCCTCGTTTTCCCACAGTATGGCACTGGGGCGCTTCCGCACAAAAACCTTCTCGCCCTTCTCAGTGTCACTCATTTTTAAATCACTCTTGTCACGGCGACACGGAGGCTATAGCTCACACGCCGGATGTCCCGCTCTCTGAAAAGTGGTATTTTTAAAAGAAACTGAATTCATGGTGGGTTTACTGTCTGGCTGGGTCAGATTCTAAAGGGAAAACATTGCATCAGACATTTTTATTTAGAGAAAACTCTTCCTTTTCGAGTGGAATGTAGTAAGCAAGTGTAAAGGTACCAGCAATTCTGTTTTCCTAAGTATAGGAAATAAATAGCAAAACCTGGATTCATGGCCATATCTATGCTTTAATTTCCTTGATTAAAATATAAGTAGACAACTTCTGTGACTAGAAAAATACAGCATTTGGAATAACACGTGTGTTTACCACCCAGGCGCCATTTCAGACTCATTTTATTATTTACATTGAGAAAACATGAAAAAGAATCTCACTTCATTCTGATCTCAGTCTTCAGTATGTGCAAACCTACACCTAAAAAAATGGAAATGGCTCATTTTCTGCCCCTGCGTACTCTTTGAATAATTGTTCACATAAATATCTGTTCATTCCTTCTTTCATTACCTTTTTTTAAAAGACTTATTTATTTATGGATACAAGCACTGGCGTACAGGCCCGAGCTGCGGGAGGTGAGAGGAGTCACCAGAGACAGAGTGGGGAGCAGAACAGGCAGATGGACTGAAACACACTGCTGAGGGGAGCAGCGGGAGGCAGGAGAGGTCTGCTGCGCCCTGTGGGGCTCCTCCCTGGCCGGCGGCAGGGATCGAACTCGTGCTGCAATGGCTACGGTTTGCCTCTTAGTTCTTAACCCAATGCGCCACCAGGGAGGCCCTCATTACATTTTTAATGAGTCCATAGCAGACGCCAAACTCTCTGGGGACACAGCAGAAAACAAAACTAGCCAAAGTCCCCGCTTTCACAAAATGGGGCTGGCAGTCACGTGCGGAGGGCGGGCGGCACGCAAGCACCGAAGCACGGCGTGTCATCTGGTGGTAAGTGTGCGGAAGAAGATAACCTGGTGGGGCGCCGGGAGTCACGAGGCCTGTAGTGACCAGGAAGAGTCAGGACAGAGGACGAGGCAAATGACATGAGGGCACAGACCGCCGTTCTCTGATCCGGGCAGAGAAAACACACATCCACAGGCTGTGAGGCGGGGTGTGCCTGGGACGGCGGAAGAACAGCCAGGGCACCAGTAAGCCCGCAGTGGGGCAGGCTAGGACGTGGGCCGAGTCCCACAAACTTTTAAGTCATGGGAAAGACTCTGACCTCGGTGTCCAGTGTCGGCAAATCTGTTGAGACGGAAAGTAGAAGTGGCTGCCAGGGGCCAGGGGCGAGACTGGGGAAGCTGAGGGGGAGTGTGATAGCAGAATACGGAGCTGTCTTTGGGCCGGAGGGCGATGGAAACGTTCTACAACTGACGATGGCCCTGGTTGAATGACTGTGGGTATGCTAAATACCAGTGAGCTGTGTTTTTCAAAGGTAACCCGTATGCTCTATGAATTAGAGCTCAGTGAAGTCATAACCAGAACATGCAATAAGTAACGGCTTTGACTTTTTGATCAAAGAAAGCCATCCGTGAGCAGAGTTTTGATTTGACTTTAACGACCTTTGATCATTTTGCCGAGTGGAAAGTGCTTCAAAGAAGCAAGAGGGACACAGGCAGGTCGGTCAGCCGCAATCCAAAGCGACCAGCTGACTCGGGCAGCAGCGTGCAGGCGCAAAGGGTGGACGGTCCGGTGTGCTGGAGCTGCAGTGAAGGGCTGCACGTGCACAGGAGAAGCAGGGGCCGGGATGGCGCTTGGGTTTTCGGGCTGAGCAACCCCGTTGACAGAAATGGGGTGGACTGAAGGATTAACAACTTTTGTCTTCCAGCGTGTTGGTTTCCCAACCTCCACGGACATCCAGAGGGGAGAGGCTGAGCCGGCAGTAGTAGATGTAAGCTTGGACTTCAGGGTGAGAGCTCCGTGCTGGGCGTGCACAACCCAGCATGTCCTGGCAGACCACCAGACGAGGGAGTTTAGGGAAGAGCCTCAGCAGTAAGCTGTGGGTTCCACCACCTGTGGAGACAAGACCGTGGGCTGAATCTAGGCAAATGAGATGGCGAAGGAGCCGCTGACGAGTGAAGGAGAGTCAGGAGAGAGGCGGCTGGAACCCAAGTGACAGCAGCATTTCAAGGGGGAGAAAAATCCAAGCGGCCCGAGCGCTGCTGCTCAGTGGAGTCCGCGAGGAGAGGAGCGGACACCGGCCAGTGCGCTTGGAGGTCACTGGTCATCTGGATGAGGACAGCTTTGGGAGTGGGAACTCTGAACGCCTAACCAGAATTGACCAGCGCAAGAAGGCCACGCATGCGCCTGCTGGGTCACCGCCTGGAGAAGACACGCACGCATGCACCAGGCCAAGCAGAGGGTGGCGAGGCTCAGGCAGCAAGCAGGCTGGACGCAGGCCAGGAGTGAGCGCGGGCGTGGGCCGGCGGGGAGTGAGTGCCCTGACAGCCTCTGGGCCTGCCTCGCGGTATGGTTTCACGCTGCTCCCTTCGATATCTTGATGTTGACAAATTACCTTCAACCTCTCTGAAAGGAAGCACTTTTGGAGAATGTGCTAAAAGAATTAGTGCAGAATTAGCTTGGCTTGTGACTCTCATATTTCAACTGGCGGATGTTCTGCTCGGAGAATCATCGCAGGGCAGCATCTTCTGTTCCCTCCATCGTAGACGGTGCTGCTTACCCCCACGACAGTGCAGGCCTTTTCAAAGTTCGCCTGCTATGGAAAGGGCAGTGCGCTCTATTTCTCTGTTCTCGACAGAACGATCCCCTGGTGCGGCCAAGAGGTGTTCTTCACACCTGGGTTGTCTGTGTAGGACCAATCCCACATCTAGTGTCAGAGCAGTCTGCGATCTGTGCCTGTTCCTGAACTTGAGAGGAGCTGTTTCAGAGTAGCTTTCCATCCTTTACGTTACTGAAGAAACGAAAACATCCAGACGAGTTAGGCCCCCGGTGGCCACAGGAGGACAGGAGAGGGTTAGCAACAAGCTCCAGTTCCCTGACCGCGTGCAGCCAGGAATGTGACAGACCTGCTGTGCTATTTGCGCTTCACAGGAGGGCAGCACCAGGCGAGCTCGGGCAGCACAGTCCTGCAAGTTCTCCCCACCACAACCGGGTTCACCATCTGCCATTCTAAGTGCACGTGCAAGAGTTTGTATCCCACCAAATTTCATCACGCTCTATAGCTCCTACCTGTTAAATACCGTCAGATCGTTTCCAGGTGTCACTCACCTCACACTCTGACTTTACCATTTATGTTTTCATAGCAGAGTGTTTTAACAACTGCAGTCAAGCTAAGTACTAGAGCCCTGAACGAGTGAGGAAGTAAAAACAGAGATAAAAGGTGATTTGTCTATGACGGGTTACAACTGGGCTGCAAAACTGAGGTAACAACCTAGACGGATCCTTTTCTAGTAAGCGTGGTTGTGTCAGAGAGAACCCCCACAAGCAGCGTCCCTGACATGTCACCTTGGCTTCAGTAACAAAGCCGCCATCTTGAACCTTTTTGTTTCCTCCAGGGAGACCAATTTCCATCTCCTAAACAAAATAAATGCAAAGCAGGTCGGCGGTACCCAGAGATAACACACATAGTTCTCTTGAGATGGAAGAAGGAGCCTGTTACACTCTTATTAGGGGGTGTAGCTAAGGCAACCATGGGGCCCACAGGTCTGCTGCCCTTCCTAGAGAAGGGCTCCGCCTTCAGGCCAGGGGAGGGCTCCCCAGGAAGAGGAGGGGTTTATGATGGGGTCTGGTGGAGAGAACTCTGCCTAGAAGGTGGCTAGCTGCTAAACCAACCTGACGTGGTCTGATTTTCTACTGTGGCTCTATGCACTACTCCCACCCCCCAACCAGAGACGTGAGTCAAGTACCAACTCGTACTTTAAATGTGAGAAACAGTCCATTAAAAATCATTTTAGGGTACAGTACAATTACATTGGACACTAATTTGCGTGAACAAATAAGGTCTGACAGCACATGAATTTTGAAAAGTGAATAAAATACATTCACTTTGTTCAATGGGGTAAAGTTTATACTATATATAGAAATTAAACAGGGCTCATAATACAAGGCCAAATGTATGTGCTATAAAAAGATGGTATAAGAAAAGTACAGTGAAAGTTCTAGAGGCCAGGGCGGTATTCACTAACGAGGTTGCTTTTGAAATAGGTCTCAAGAACTCAATGGATTTTAACTGGGGGCGGGAAAGCGGGATGGGTGGTAACTGAGTTAATCAGAGACCCATTTACTAATGTTAACCTGGTGACAGGAAGGGTCATCTTATTCCCGTCTTATTGTTCAAGAAAGCCCAGCATCACTTAACAGTGTTTTTAAAATACAGGATTGGCATGTCTCTCCCATTTGCTTACCAGCAGCCCTAGCTCCCGCAGTAAGGACTTTAAAGGCCAGATAAAGTCACAATTCACTCACATACAATTGGCACATGGGGAAATCAAGCCAGTGTAACTCAGACACTCATTCATTCCTCACGCACTTACATTTTGAAGCAATTAGTGGCCCGTATTCTCACAATTAAAAACCTTAGCAGTATAAAAACTTTAAGGAAAAGAAAAAAAACACCAGAAAATTCTTCAGGAATGCTGTCCTTCAGGGCAAAAAAGAGCTTGTCTGACGGCCTCAAGAACCTTCGAGCTCTTTACCATATTATGTGGCGACCCACAGTGTCAGTGAAGGTGTGAAATGATTTTGCAGTGTGTATGTTGGGGGTGGGTACGAACTGGTTCATCAGGAAGGCTAAATCCTGGGTCAGATTTTAAATTTTGATAGGAAGCTGCTTTTCACTGGGAGTAAATGCCCTCAAGGAGCTCTACAACCAAGGAGGGAAAAGGGTTTAGCAGCTAGCCACCAGGGTAAAGAATCTAGATCAGGGCTGTTCAGTAAAAATAGGAGACACAAATGCACTTTGAGGTTTTCTAGCAGTTACCTTTACAAAAACCACATGGCAGTGGCTACGATTGGGCAGCTAGCTTTCAAGGATCACTGAGTACAAATGCAGTCGAGGTGTAGTAGTTCTCTTTTTTTTCTTTATTAACATTGTACCTTTCATGGTCCTCAAGAAACAAAGTTGCATTGATTCCAAGCTGGCTATACCTAACCCTGTATTCCCCATAAATATGCTCCTTTTAGGGCATCCTTTTAAAGAACACACTTGTTTTCCCTGCACATTATTTTTCTAGCCTCCTCACAGCTAGGGGCTGTCATTTGATACAATTTTGAGCAATAAGATGTAACTGGGAATGCCAGGGAAAGATTGTTTACCCTTAGGAGAGGACAAAGAGAAAGGTTTGTTGTTGTTTGTTTCAGTCTACACCCCTACCAACACCCTCCCTTTCTGTTTGGAACATTTCCTAAAGAACTGGGAGTCTGGCTCTCGGCAGTCATCCTGTGACTACGACAGACTTTTCTCTAACACGCCGAGGGTGGCACAACAGAAAGGCACACTTCCCTACCAGACCTGTCCGCAGAATGAAGAAGCACTGGTGCCAATCTGCGGTGGGAGGAAGGCAGCCAGAGTTCCTCGGTGTAGGAAGTGTCGGGAGAGATGTTCTCTTTTTTCTGTGCACCCCCCCCCCCACCCCCAGGATGATTCCCTTCCATTGGATTGGAACTTTCTTGCTTTAGCTATGACAAGGGTGCTGGAATTATTCCCAATACTTCAAAGAGTGCAGAGCTAGAGCAGCAACATTTCTTTGATGTCCTTGTTTATCATTAAGGAGCCATGCACAACCACTGCAGTTTGGCCCCATGTATGTGTTCAAAAATATCTAATCATCTATCATGAAAAAAAAGGCACTGTTAAACGTGAGATTATATTACATTGATTCAACCCAACTTGGGGTTTTTAGGAATATGTATCAAATTCATTGTTTAGCAATTTCTCTTGTCTTGGGGGGGGGTGTCACAATATTTCAAGAACCCAGATCCATATAAATATATATACAAAGGGTAGCTGGTTTTTCACTGCTTGACAATCTCAGGGTGTCCACAGCAGCACACAAAACATGCACTAAATGCTGTGGATAACTTTCTACACTGTTGACTGTGGCTATTTGGTAAGTGTACCAGCCACACGACAAACTGCAGATGGGGAACCAGTTCACCAGCGAGTTTCTTTTGCTCTTAAAGGGTTTTCTTTTCCAGAAAACAAAGTTAATGTTTTAGTTGATTACCTACCAGTCTTACATTATTTTCATCACAAGTAAATAAACTAGGAGTCACAAAGGATTCTATTTTTTTAATCAGCTCTTCACCCAAATCACGTACTTAACTTTCATCAGCCCTCGCATCCCGGGCCAGCACTCATTGTTGGTTTTACAGTAGTTGGTGGCCTTGACAAAGGAAGCCATCTTTCTGAGTCACTCTTAATCAGCCTCGGGAACAAAGAATCAATTCGCCTTATCTATATTTCTTTCCCTTCACGAAGAAAATGTCAGTTCAGTCCTGGCTTAGAAACCTACTTATCATATCACCTTGTCCTCACCAAGTGAGCGTACCTCTAGATAAAGGAGCAGGATTTTAAAAGTCACTTCCGACTTTGGCACACACTCTTCCTCAAGTTAAGCATCCAGACTTTTTAGATTTACTACACGCTTCTAGCATATTGAACATGATACAAAAAATTCAGAGCCTTTTTTTTTTTTAAGATGAAGGCTTTCTGTAAAAGATGCTGAAAGCCATTCATATATAAAAATATATACAAAAATATAAATACAATAAATATCTATTTACTTAAATATAAAGAAAAAAATGAAACAGCTATTTAAAAAAAGATGCTGAAAGCCTCCAGAACCTTCAAAACACAGGTTGATACGTTTCCTCTACTTCACAAGAATCAAAATCTCACCTTCCTCTGTAAAAATGCCCTTCCGTTACAAATAAGCCTTCACTCCTCACCCTTTAAAGTCTAACAAATAGAGTCTAATTGCCAAATATAACATTTATGCTTTTAAACAAATCTAAGATAAAGACTGCATCTGTTTGTTATTAGCTGCATCTTTGTTATTGAAGGATGTGTTTGAGCATACTAAAATGCATCATTAGCTTCCTCACAGAAAGATACTTTAAAATCGGCCTGCCTGCCCGCCTGCCCGCCTGCCTGCAGGCCTGTTTTCAAGCAGATCCAGCCACACCCAGCCAGCACTCCCAACGCTCATCGCGGCCTTCTAAGCCGTCTGAAACCGACTTTGAAGGAAACGTCAAACCATGAGAAAATTTGCTTGTTGGTTTGTGCTTTTTCTGGCCATTGCTTCTAGAGCCCTCTCTTTTTAGTTTCAAAATTTGCATGGCGCCTTTTCTGACTGCTCCAAGAATCGGCGCTAAGCGCAGTGCTGGCGTGTGCCGCAGCGCCCCGGCCTAGGTTCGGGCTCATTTGCATTTTCACCGCAACGGGCTGCGTTCCGCAGAGGCCCGAACCCCACCCCCGCACCTCCCACCACCCCGGCGCCGACCGGCCGACGCGCGGGCTGGGCGCTGCCGGCGTCCGGCCGCCTCCGTTGTCCAAGTGCCCCCGGGCCGCCTGGGCACACCGAGCTGCCGGGGTCCTTCGGGGTTCTCTGGCTCCCCCAGGACTCGACAGCGCCCCGAGGGGGCTCCGGCCGCGTCCGGGCGGCAGGGCCAGTCGGGACGGCGGACCCTGCGGCGCGCCCCCCCCCACCCCGAGCGTGCGGGCAAAGGGGCCGCCAGGCCGCGGGCTGGGGGCCATCGGGGCGCGGACAGGGGGAGACGCTACGGAGCGGGGCCTCGTCAGACACTTGAACACGGCCCGGCCCCACAAGCCGGGCCTGGGACGTGGCCGCGGCAGAGGGGGCGCGGGCCGCGGGCCGCGGGCCGCGGGCCCCGGGCCGGGGCGCAGGCGGCACAGCAACCTCCGCCTGCTCCCGGGCACCCCCAAACCGCGCGAGATCGGCGGGCGCGGCGTGTGCGCATGCGTGTGCCGAGGCTGTCCCGCGGAAATTCAAAAGTGCCGCCGACCGCTGAGGTCCGGCGGGGCCTGAGAACGGCCGTTAAGTGGCGCGATGGCCGCGGACGCGCGCCACTGCGCCCTGGGCGGTGTCGCCGAGCCAAGCCCACCTGCCTGCACGGCCGTCCCTTCTTTTCTGCACCCGAGAGGGGGTTCCCGCGAGTCCAGCAGCGAAGGGGTGGGCGCGGGAGAGCCCAGCAAGGGTTTCCAGTAGGCAGAGGAGTTGAAGTTCGTTCCTGCAGACGAGAGACCACGGTTCCTGTGAGTGTGACTAGGGCGATGGGGGGAGGGGGGGGAGAAGATGGATGGTCGGTGAAGGCAGGAAGCACAGAGCACACCGGGGAGCTGGCTCTGCAGACTCCCCTCGGCAGTAAAGGAGGTTTTCCTAAAGCGTGTGGGCCAGGCATGTTGGTAAACAAAAAAGCAGAAACCATCTAGTCTCGGACCTGTAAGGGACAATCGGGAAAGCCCTGAGGGAGGGGAACCGAGAATTTTCCAAAAGCCATAGGTAGCCCTGTGCAAGCACACAGGCTGGGACTAGCAAGAGCAGTTAAAGGAACGAGTGTGGGAAGTCTCTTGAGACAACTAATTGGCCTTTTCCTCTCAGGATGCACAGACGGACACCTGCATATGTTGGCTCTTGTCCTGCAGCACCTTCAAGGTACCAGCTCGTGCTACAAGTGTCTCAAGGCTTTCCCTGGCTCCTCCCAGCTCCCCCCGGGCTATTTCTCTGCCACCAGGAAAGATGCATTTCATGAAGTGAAATGGTGAACTTAGCTGGGTATTTTGCATGAACCAGCGGTGCGGTACAAGAGACCGGTGGCGCATTACGAAAAGGTGTCTTCTGTACTGTTCTAGGTGCTACTGGCAGCATCTTATGCAGTTTAGATTCTTTGCGACTGTCTGCAGCACGAGCAGGGAGTGTTGCCGGAGACCCGAGTGTCGCACACCAGCAGAGCTGAGCAATAGCGTTCACGTCTAAGAAAAAGTCCCTGTAGGAAGTGATTGCATAGAAGCTGGCGGTGACGGAGAAGGAGCCAGGTATTGATATAGAGAAAGGAAGTACTTCCGTGAAGAGCCGGACCTGTAGAGCCCTTGCGAGAAGCTCTTCCTGAAGCTCTTCACCTGAGCGCACTCAGGGTAGCCTGCAGCAGGGTTACATAGATGTGGCTTCACGGCAGAGGTTGCAGGGAAACTTTGTGGCTGCAACAGACTAGGCCTTCTGGGTTGAAGCCTGAGTGTCTTGTTTCTCGTGAGGTGGTTTGTAGGAAGCGCGGTGTTCAGTAGGGTGTCCCGGGAAGTGAGCGGAATGGGAATCAGAACTGAGGTTTGGTTCTCAGATCTGACAGTCACTCTTTTTGGCCTTTCTCTGCCTCACTTTCACGATTTGTGAAAGAAGGGTAACAGTGCCTACGTCACTGATAGTGGTGAAATGAAAGTGAGGTACTAGCAGAGAACCCACATGTAGAATATAACCCGCAGATGCGTTTCTTCCTTGAGCCAACTGCTGCACGTGCCCTCTACCATCGACTTGTGGAAGCTGTGCGCCAGCCCTCCTTAGTGAGCCTTACGACGAGTTCTCGACTCATTGTACCTTAGAATCACCTGGGGAGCTTTGAAAAAAGTCCTAAAGCCAGGCCGCCCTGGTAGTCTAGGGGTTAAGTCTCAGCGCTGTCACTTCGAAGGACTGCTGTGAAGGGATGGCCTGAGTTCGATCTGGCCAGGGAGCTGGCCAACATATGGCGCAGCAGACCTCTCCTGTCTAATCTGCTGTTCCTCTTAGCAGTAAACCTGCCTGTTCTGCTCCTCACTCTCTCTGGTGAATCCTCTTACCCCCTGCACCTGTGACCTATACCCACGTTCTTCTACAGAAAATAAATAAAATAGATAAAAATCTTACCAAAAAGGAATAATTCTTAAAAAAAAATCCCAAAGCCCAGGCTCCACCCTAGACCAATTAAATCAAAATATCTGATGTGGGACCCAACATCAGGATTTTTTGAAGCTCTTCATTTTGCCACTAAGGATGAGAACAACTGTCTTGAGGGTTCCTTCTGGAACTTTTCTCAAGAAAATAAATTAGACCTGCAGGGTCAGATCGCAGACCTGGAGAGTTACATATTTGAAAAGTTTCTGGAGGGATAAGAGCTAGAACTTGAGACGAGCAAGGAATAGTCTTGTGAGCTCTGACCAGGAGAGGCCACTGCGGTGAGAATGTGACCCGTGGCCTGGTTTGGGAAACGTCCAGGATGAAGCCAGTGATGTGTCTAAGGAATACACGGGCGTTGTGTAGCGGAGGAGAGCTTTGGGTTGCATGCAGGCCATGCAAGTGATAGCGTTTCTTGCTTTAGCGAAGCTCGTTTAGCGATTCTAGTTTCAGTGAAGCTCGGGGCATCAGCAGGGCCGAATGCAGAGGTGGGGTTTATGATGTACCCCGCTTCACAGGCTGGCATCGCAAGTGTGGGCTGGTGCTCTGCAGCCGGAGAGAGCTGGTGCAGGTGTGTGCACCACAGGCCTTGGCTAATGATGCCGCTCCCATAGGCTGCTGGGCCCAGTGTGGCCGCTCTGACTCTGGAGGTGGTTTTGTTGGTATTAACAGGCGAAGGGGGGAGGTTCAGGCCCGCAGCCTTTCAGGGAACGAGTCACTTGAGATGGGAGAAATGGCACGACCTGGTCAGGAGTTTGAACTTCTAGGAGACAGGGTGCTTTCTAGTAGGACAGCTGCGTTCCAGAAGTTGGAAGTACTGTCATTGGTCATTGGAGACCAAGACCCTAGGGCAGCAGTCCTGGCCTCACAGGGTAGCCTGTCTCTCAGGGTGTCCACTTGTTGACAAGCATATTCGTTTGTCAAGCCCCTAACAAGAGTGGGTGAGACACTTCTCACAAGGTAAGGAGACAGGGATTCAGAGACTGTGAATGAGAGGACTTGGTGAAATTTTAAACATATAGCCACATACACAGAGATGTCAGTCATTTCCTCCACCAGTTATTACCCCCTCCCCTTACCCCACCCATTTGTAAGATCTGCGAGTTTGTTAAAGTGCTTCTAGACTTGGGGCCTCCCCTGGTGGTGCAGTGGGTTAAGCAACGCACTACGAAGCAAATCGCAGCCACTGCAGCACGAGTTCGATCCCTGCTGCCGGCCGGGGTGGGGACCCACGTGGCGCGGCAGACCTCTCCTGCTGTGCCCGCTGCTCCCCTCAGCAGTGTACTTCCATTGATCTGCTTGTTCTGCTCCCTGCTCTCTGTGGTGAATCCTCTCACCCTCCCACACCTCTGGCCTGTACCCCAGTGCTTGTATGCATAAATAAATAAATCTTTAAAAAAAAAAAAAGTGCTTCTAGACTTGTATGGGAATGCTTCTCCATCCAGTGCCGCAGCAGACTTGAGCTGAGTCAGACTCTGCCTTTTAAATATTTAGATCAGATCATTGAGACACTGTGCTATATCCCTCTGCCCCAGTTTTATTGAAATTATTGTCAAAAATTATATATATATTTAAGATACACAATATACAATGTGAGTGTGGCGCTATTTGTAATAGGCAAGCTATGGAAACAACCTAAGTGTCCAAAGACAGGTAAATGGATTAGAAAGATGTGCTACATGTCCATAATGGAATACTGCTCAGCCATAAAAAAGGTGAACTCTTGATTTTTGTAACAACATGGATGAAACTGGAGGGGATGATGCTAAGTGAAATAAGTCAGAAGGAGAAAGACAAATATGGGATGGTGTCATTTATATGTGGAATATAGAGAATCGAAACAAAGAGCTAGATAAAACCAAACCAGTAACAAATCCTAGAAATCTGACTGCAGAGCTGAGGCTCCCTGAGGGCAAGGAGGAAGGAGAGTAAAATGGACTCTGGTGGAAGACTATGGGTTCCTTGGTGGTGGGTGTGATGTGGTGACGTACACCTGACAGGTGATTCTGTACTTCTCAGTCATGCAGTGTTGTAGACCAATGTTACTTCAATAAAAGAAAAAAAAAATATATATACACACTATGTGATCTCTTGATATACATATACATTGTGAAATATACCAAATTAACATATGTATCTCACATTGTTACCATTGTGTATGTTTGTGTGTGTTTAGAACACTTGAGATCCCTCTTAGTAAATTTCTAGTATACATTACAGTGTTAATAGCACCATGCTGCAGATGAAGTCTCCAGAATTTACTCATTTTATAACTGAGAATTTGTACTCTTTGACCAATATCTTCCTGTTTTCCCTGCCCCTCCCTCCCATTTTCTTTATCCATAGATCTATAAATGGATGCTTAGATTGTTTCCATTTCTTGGCTACATGAATGATACTGTAATGAACATGGCAGTTCAGATATGTTTTCGAGATGGTGATTTCAATACATTTGGCTGTGTACCCCAAAGTGGAATTGTTGGATCATATGGCAGTTCTTTTTTTTTTTTTTAAGATTTATTTTATTTACGCATCTAAGAGCTGGGGTAAAGGCCAGAGGCACGGGAGGTGAGAGGACCCACCAGAGACAGAGTGGGGAGCAGAACAGGCAGATGGACTGAAGTACACTGCTGAGGGGAGCAGAGGGAGACAGGGGAGGTCTGCTGAGCCACCTGGCACATTATGGGGCTCAACCCCTTGGCCACCAGGGAGCGCGCCCCCCCCTTCTATTTTTAGTACGATTGGGTCATTTATTTGAGGATTGAATTTGGAAGGTCATGCAAACTTCAGAGGCTAGGCTGCCTTCTGGGGCAGCCCTGGGGCAGGTCATACAGTGTGAGCAGAACTAACTAGCTCTACAGAGAGCAGGTGAAGCAGCAGCGAGTGGAGAGACAGCACCAGAGACTCAGGGAGAAAGAGCTGAAGTCAGCAGCTGCTGGACTCTGACCGCGGGGCTCTTCAGCCCCGTCTCCTGCTGGCTCGCCACTTCCTGTTCTGAGTTCCCGCAATTCTGAGTCTTTACGATAAACCACTTGTACCTGCGTCACTCTGTACCCCCGGTGCCGCTGTGACGTGCCCCCTTCTTCCTGTTCTGCCTAGCGGAGCCGTGCACCTTCTGCATGGGGCACACGCACGGGAGCAGAGGCCGTGGCTTAACTCGCTGCAGCTCGGGCATGCCAGGAAAGAGTAGTTTTCACCTGCGGGCTCGTTCTCTAGTGCTGCAGTTGGGAACACCCCCAAACTTAGTAACTTAACGAACCCTAACCGGACCTGGAGTTCCTGAGAGCCAGGAGTCTGGGAGGGGCTGGCCCGGCGGTTCTGACCTGGGTTGCGCACATGTTGGCCAGGACGGCAGCCGCGTGGAAACGGTGGGGGGGTCTGTTTCCCACCCGTTGGCCCCTCAAGTCAGCCTGAGAGCTCGTGGCAGGTGGCTGGCCCCCAGAGTGAGTCCTCCCCGAGGGAGAGCCAGGCCAGGCAGAGCTGTCTTTGTTGTCCTCTAGCCCAGAGTTAGAGCCAGTTTTGCCCCCTTCTGCTCGCTAGAACAAGTCGCTCCTGACCCATATTCACAAGTGGCGGGTGTCACCGTTGGAAGGGGGCAAAGCACAAAACTCGTGACGTATTTAAAATTCACCCACCTGTGCGGTTCCAGATAACAAGCCGGCCAAGCTGCTGAAATGCTCGTCCTTTTAAACGGTGCAGTGTCATCTGTTCAGTGCTTCCTTAAGTAGTTTCTGCACTGGGGGTGTCCAGTGTGATCCCCTCAGCAGCTGTTCCTGCCTGCCCCCCTGCAGCCTGCAGCTGGTACACTCATGGCCCATTCACCTATTCAGATCTCCCAGGGGGTCTGGCCTGGCCCCGCCCTGCCGGTCCAGCTGCCTCTGGCTGCCCCGCTGAGGGTCGCCTGCTCCGCTGTGGTGGCCACGCACCTGCCAGTGTTCATGTGCTGTTGGGGACTCGCCATTGCCTGAAAGCAGGGCCAGTGCAGGGAAGGAGGCAGGAGAGACCTGGGCGATGGTCCTTATGAGAGTCAGGCAGAGATGCCTTCTTGGAGCACCCCTCTCGACATGAGGGTGACTCCTTCTTAGGCAGAATAAGGGCCCCCAAAGGAGAACAGGGCCTAACCTCTGGAATCTGTGAATACATTATTAAATTTGGCTTTAAGAGGGGAGATTATGGGGCCTCCCTGCTGGCGCAACAGGTTAATCACCACACGGTGAAGCATCCGCAGCCACTGCAGCACCAGTTCGATCCCCGGCCAGGGAAGGGGCCCAAGTGGCGCAGCAGCCCTCTCCTGCCTCTCGCTGTCCCCTCAGCAGTGTGTTTCAGTCCATCTGCCTGTTCTGCTCCCTGCTCTGTCTCTGGTGAATTCTCTCACCCTCCCACACCTCTGGCTTGTACCCTAGTTCTTGTATGCATAAATAAATAAATCTTTAAAAAAGTAAAAAAAAAAAAAAAAAAGAGGGGTGGTCATCCAGGATTATCTGGATGGTGCTTAAGAGAACTAAGTCTCAGATTAAAGTCCAGGGAGAAGTGCCCGGGGAGAATGGGCAGAGTTGCAGCGTGGTTGGTGTTCAGGAGAGAGGAAGGGGCTGCGTGGGGTCTGAGCGCTGTGGGGTGCCGGAGGAAGCAAGCACGTGGACTCTCCCTCCAGCCTCGGGAATGCAGCCCGGCCGACAGTGTCAGCGCCCAGCAAGGCCGCGCTGGGTCACTGCTCGACAGAATGTACAAGAGCGACCGTGCTGTGCTGACCCCTGCTTGCGTGCAGAGTTCGTGGAAATTGCTAGAGCTGCAGTGGAAATGTACATGCTCATGTCTGGCTGTGGCCTTGAAAGAGGCCAAGCCCGGTACTGCTCTGATCTTGTTCTCTCTGTCAAGAAACACAAACGTCCGGGCCTCCCTGGTGGCGCAGCGGGTTGAGCACCACACTGGGAAGCACCCGTGACACAGCAGCGCGAGTTCGATCCCCACTCACTCTCCCACTTTCTTTCTCATTAAACCCGAGACCAGGAGGGACAGACTTTCTTTTCACGTGGCTGTCCTTGTTCCACCATCCTTGTTGCTTTATATCCTCCAGCCAGTCAACAAAGTAGAAAGGTAAATACATCGACAGCCATAAACTTCACCTAGACTCATCAGTTGTTGAAGTGCGGTTCTTTTTACTCTCCCTCTCTCTATATGCATTCATCTTTGTTGTTGTCCAACCATTGACAAGTTACCCTTAAATATTTCTGCATCTCTAAGAATAAGGAAATTCTCTTGTTAACGCCAATTCCTATCTCACAGCTGATGTAAATAAAAGTTCTGTCCAATACCCCGTTCAGAGGGCGTAGTTCCCCATTTGTTCCAAAAATTATTTTATAGCTGTTTTGTACCAGGTCTCTTTCCTCCGGGGTCAGTACGTCCTCAAATCAGATGCTTTGTAATCGGTTACAAATTCGACTTTTTGATCTGGGACAGCTTACCTTTCAAGCAACAGACATTTGTATTTCATTTTTTAAAAAAATATTTATTTATGCATACAAGAGCTGGGGTACAGGCCAGTGTTGCGGGAGGTGAGAGGACTCACCAGAGACGGAGTGGGGAGCAGAACAGACAGATCCACTGAAACACACTGCTGAGGGGAGCAGCGGGCGAGGCAGGAGAGGTCTGCTGTGCAATGTGGGTCCCTCCCTGGCTGGGGATCAAACTCAAGCTGCTGTGCAGCGGATGCTTCACAGTGTGGTGCTCAACCCACTGCTCTACCAGGGAGGCCCAGACATTTGTATTTCTTGACATTGACTTTTTGATGAGTTCAGGCTAATTCTCTCATAGAATATTCTACATTTCCATTTTGGTCAATTGCTTCCTTTTCACTGATGGTTTTCACTGGATGGTTTGAATGCCTATTGTAAGTCTTTGGCTGAATCAACTATTTTGTCAGGGGCTGCAAAAATGGTGTTCTGACTATTCTGCATTTATTAGTTGGTATTCTGTAAAGAAGAGTCTTTTTTTTAAAAGAAAACTTTAAAAAAAAGATTTATTTTTATTTATGTACACAGCAACTGGCATGCAGGTCAGAGGTGTGGGGTGGGGCTGTGAGAGGATTCACCAGAGACAGAGCGGGGAGCAGAACAGGCAGATGGGCTGAAACACTGCTGAGGGGGGTAGTGGGCGATGCAGGAGAGGTCTGCTACGCCATGTGGGTCTCCTCCCTGGCTGGAGGCAGGGATTGAACTCATGCTGCAGTGGCTGCAGTTTGCTTCATAGTGCATTGCTTAACCCACTGCGCCACCAGGGAGGCCCTGGGAGATAGGTTTTAGAAAGCATACTTGTGGGCCTCCCTGGTGGCGCAGTGGGTTAAGCAACGCACTATGAAGCAAACCACAGCCACTGCAGCACGAGTTCGATCCCTGCTGCCGGCCAGGGTGGGGA
>JAGFMF010011760.1:1278000-1317622 GCA_019455555.1 Galemys pyrenaicus | reverse complement strand
CTCCCTGCTCTCTGTGGTGAATCCTCTCACCCCCCCACGCCTCTGGCCTGTACCCCAGTGCTTGTATGCATAAATAAATAAATCTTAAAAAAAAAAAAAAAGCTTACTTGTGCCTGAAGATCCAGAGGTTAGCTTCCGCCAAATTGTCTGCAGACTGTGGAGCCCCTGGGAGGTCTTTGCCTGCCCTGACCTAAGGCCGCCCCGCCAGGCTGGGTCCGCTGAGCCGCCTGTCTCCCGTGCGGCTGGTGGCAGCGAGGGCCAAAGGAACGCCAGCTGACACCAGCTTTCAGACAGCCCGGATTCCACGCAGTGTTTTTCTGCACACTTCTGTTTTGGACTTCAGAAGCTGAATGTTATTTTTTCTTTCTTTTCATTGCTTTGAGAATTGTGAAGCACAATCATATCCCTTTCCCCTAGGCAAATTGATTCCCAGGCCAAGGAGGAAAATAACCGCGTTAATCATTTTCAGAATATTACCCATCTACACAAGTAGGGTTTTGGATCAAAGATAGTGGTCTCTTTATCTTCATCCAGATGCCTAAGAATAAATTTGATGATTGCAAATATAATATTTTACAAGAAAATCAGTATATTCCGTGGCAGGGTGTATAGCCTTCCTTAACAAGAGTCTACCTTATGAACCCTTGTAAAATTATTATTCTATCTTTAAGCCACGATGTGTATATATGCAGTTATTCTAATGAAATGACTAATCTGGTCGTTTTCAAATAATTTAAAGCCATTTTTGTGTTTCCTCCTGTGAAAGGGCCACAGCACTGAGTCACATCATGTTAACTGGCAAGCTACTTCAGTCCTGTCTGTTACTCATGGTGTGGGGTAGCCAGGTGCAGCACGCCCACTCGATGACATAGTTCTGAATCTCGCGGCCGCACTGACTCGCTGTGTGATTTGGGGCACATGGCTTACCCTCTCTGTGCCCAAGTTTCCTCACCTGTAAACAGGAGTGTTAATGACGGTACCTGTTTCATCGATTTAGTGATAGCATGATGCGCACCAACAATTAGCTGTTTCTGTTCTTGTTGTTGACTAAGTGAAGAGAACTTGCATTGTTACTGTGGACTAAGTCACTAGCCTGCTAGTGCACTGAGAATTTCTTCAAACACATCGCCAACTTTTCTGATAAGTGAATTTTCCAAGAGCAGCAAGAATTAGAATTCACAGAAGAAATTTCTCGGGGAGTCTCATATAGAAAAATTAAAATGAAACTGATTCCTCCTCTAAAATAGAAGTAGGGGCCTCCCTGGTGGCACGAGGGGTTAAGCACCGCACTATGAAGCATCCGCAGCCACTGCAGCGTGAGTTCAATCCTCGGCCAGAGAGCTCACCCACAGGGCGCAGCAGACCTCTCCTGTCTCCCCGCTGCTCCCCTCAGTGTGTATTTCAGCAGACTTGCCTGTTCTGTTCCCCGCTCTGTCTCTGGTGACTCCTCTCGATCCTGCACCTCTGGCCTGTAGCCCAGCTCTTGTATGCAGAGATAAATAAATCTTTAAAAAGTAAAAAAGAAGTAGATATATCTAAAGCTGTGGCTGTTGAGCCACGAAGGAGCTTCGATTTCTTGGATTCTGCTCTGCTCCTACCTTGCCACCCAGTGCCAGAGCTTACATGTCACATCTTCCGGGTCGGCGTTCCTCTCCCAGAAAGCAATACGCAGAAGGGCTGTGTTAGGTTCTGGGTTAGGAATAATCAGTTCGATGCGAGTGGCCTAGCCGAGTGTACAGCTAGTGTAGGGTCCTGGTGTGGGTAAGCCCAAGTCCTGTCCAGGGGGTTGACCTTACTAATGAAATTTATTTTCGTGTCTCACATTCAAGAACATTCGTCTTTTCTCCCACAACGCGGTAAAGCTGGCGTGCTGCTCTGCAGGTCGGCGGTCAGCTGTGGCCAGAGGTGTCTCCCGTTTGGGTCAGGACTCGGGACTGTGGTCACCGAAGTCAGAAGCTCCAAGCTGAGGGCACGGTTTCTGGCCTGCCCGCTTTGGGGTGGCCAGCCGCCCTCATTCTGTGGAGCTGGCATTCTCATCCAGTTGCCGCTCCTCTGAAGAGGTTTTGAAGGAAAGGTGCGGTGGAGGAGGCAGGGGCTACCGTCACGGTGACCGTTCTAATCCTGGAATCCCTTCAAGGTTTAGGGTCCGCAAACAATTCGGTGAGGAAAGGCCCACTGGGTAATTCTGTCTCTGAAAATGCTGGCTGAAAGCCCTCCTCAGTCTTCCGCCCTTTCCCGTCATCCTTTCTCTAGTTAGCAGGGTCCCATGGTGACCAACTCGGAAAGGAATCATCCCTTCAGCAGTTACCTAGCACCATGGCAACCGGGACGTCAGCAAAGCAAGACAGACCCACACAAAACGGCTCCTGCCAGGCCCCTTCCCTGCCTCTCTGATTCCCTCCTGCCTGAGGCCTAGGGGTGGGCTGGAGACTTCCCTAGGCACACTCCGAAATCCTAATGTTCCTGTGGTATTGTCCAGGAGCATAGGTGTATGGGTATATAGTTACTGATGTGATGAGAATACCACCTCTGTCCCCCCCCAAAAAAACATTTTAAAGGGGAAAGGGAATGATAGCTGGTGGGTGGAGAATTAGGCAGGGGACAGGCATGGGATGGCATTTTGTGTTTAACAATACATATGTATAGTCACAAAGTCAGAGCGAGTTGATGCTGGGGAAGTGGGGACCGTAAATATGTAGCACGATTTATACTAGACACAAGACCTCAGGGAAATATTTTAAAATATTTTTATTTAAGCAAGAGTGAAATAGACAAATGGAGTCAATGCGCCCTGCAGGGGTGTACTGCTGTCCGAGGTGCTGAATGCTATTGGCCCAGATGTGCCCAGGGGGCCGCAGACCCCGGGGAAGCAGCACCTTGCCCGGACCAGGGCCTGGTGATAAGACAGCGCAGTGGGGGAAGCATCTTTTCCCTTTCCACCAGACAACTCAGGATAAATGTTCAGATGACAAAGGGAAGCGGAGAAGGCTGGAGGCTTGGATGGTGGAGCTTCCCCTTTTCATATGGAGATTTTCAGTCTGAGCCAATCAGGTCAGAGATTTCTGCTGCCTCGGTCGGTCCTGAAAGAAAAAGTGGGGGAAGGGAGAGGGAAGAGGGCCACATTCTCCCTAGAGCCACATGATCCATTTCCCATGTGACACATTCCAGAGCCTCGGAAAGGAGCTGGGGAGGGGCCCCAGGAGACTGGGGCTGGGGGCGGGAAGATGGTTTAACAGTCAGCTCTGCTCCGTCATCTCGTCTTCCTTACCAGGAAGAAGGCTGCAAGCGAGGGGAGGCGATGACAGACAGCAGTGTTCCCTCACTGTCCTGGGGGCTTATGGCAGCCTCCAAACTCCTGTGCACGGGCTGTTCGTGACCGAGAAGATCTCCGAAATCAAGTCCTGATGAAGGTATGTGCTAGAGATCCCTCCGTGTCGGGCTGGGATGTGGTTCAGAGGACATGATCCCTTCCTCCCCTTCCCTCCTGGCAATCTGGAGATGTTTTGTCCTGTCTTAGCTGCTGGGTAGGGGGTTTCGATTCATTACAGGTCCAGAAAAGAGGGCCAGGTAGTTCTGAAAAATGAGTAATTCACCCAAGTAAGTACCTGTTGGGGGAAAAAATGAGATGAAAATTGTAGATAGTGGTAGTTCATAAAACAAAGCATTTACTGATGAAAGGGATATGTATTTCGCCGACTGATTCCTGGAAACAGAAAAAAAAATAATATTACTGAAACCAAGCAGGTTTCATTGTCAATGCAGTTAAATCCTCTTTCATCCCATTTTAGCGGCTTATTCTGTGCCCGCGTTGCCAGAGGTTCCTGGCAGTGGCTGGGACGCCCGAGTGGGCAGGCTTCTGCTTCTTTGTGTTCTGCCAGCATCTTCCTTCTGATGTCCCCGGCACCGAGAGCTGGTGATTGCGTCCTGCTCTGGTTTAAGACAGTCACCCCCCACCTCCCCAACTCTAAATTGTATAAGCTAGCTACCAGGAAGACCCCCAGGAAGTTTTCAAAGGAATCTACTGAAGTTAGAGGCTGAAAAAATCTACTGGGCACTTAAATCTCATTATCTTTCATCTTTTCCTACCCAACACAAAAAGGAAAGCTAGCAAAGTGAAATTTTATTTTGTCTTTATTTAACAAACACTTTTCAAGTTCTTGTCATGTGCAGGGCATCATTCTAAGCACACACACACAAAATCAGTCATTTGACCCTTATAGTCACCCTCTCGGGGAGGTGGTGTCGTTACCCACATTTTAGAAATGAAAAAGCTAAGGTGTGGTGAAGTTGGGGAACTTTCCCAGGGTCACACAGCCAGCAAATATTAGAAACAGATGTGGGCCTAAGAAACTTGACCCAGAGTCCGTGATCTTAACCACTGCGTGACACTGCTTCTCTGCTCCTGGGGTTTCAAATGATGTCAACAGTTTATCTGGCTGCAAATTTTGTTCAGCTTACCCAGGTAAAGCAGACCTCCGTAAAATCTTTATTTAATCTTGAATTATCCCAGTAGTCACATTCCGTACCCCCAAATAACCCACAAAAGAATTGCCTGTTCCTCCCTTCCCTTTGTGCCCTATAGATACCTGGTAGTAAAACACCGTTTCTATGGTGACCAAATGATGTCTACAGGAAAGAAAGAAATCTAGAATTACATCATGGTGGATTTTTCTGTAACTGGACCTAGAAACCTTCTTCCATCCTGAGAACCTGGTGACCAGACCAGCCTAACCAGACTGTCTTAGAAGCACTTACCTGGTTTTCAAAACAAAATTAGATGAGAAACTTCTAGAATCATGGACATAGATTATGCTATCAGATGTACTAGTCTTATTGTTTGAAGATAATAGTTTTAAAGCGAGGGAATAGAGCTCTCTCCTTACAAATTATTTTAGGTTTTTGAGGGAAAGAGAGGAAGTTTGGTGTTTTGAACTTCTGGGAATTGCTGAACTACCAGGTTTTCCAGGTTTTCCTTTCAGTCTGTATAGTTTCCCTTCTGGCTCTTGACGATAGAGAAGATTGACCTCATTCTTACATGCTGTAGGAAAACTAAGATACAGAAGGAAGAGAAGAGACAGGAATCCAAAAGTGATGAAGTTCTTGAGTAAGTAAAGTGTCTCCCTTTTAGGTCTCACAGAGCGTGGTTTGAGCGGCCAGTGTCCCCTCGGTAGTGAGCTTTAGTCCTCCAGCTTAACCCTCTGGTCCTGCTGAAGTCTCCATCTCCCCGGACAGGCCACGCTTTCCCGCTATGACAATACTGTGCGCTATTCAGACTATTCAGCTAAAGGGGGCGGCTGAGAGAAGGGACCGAAATCCTTCCATCTCTGGGTCTCAGGCACGCAGCACAGGCCTGGCTTCGGGGAGGCTCTCAGCACACGTGTGTGAATAGCTAGAGACTGGGGGTCTGGTCTCCGACAGCACTTTGCTAGGCCGCCTTGGGGCCCTTGCCCACTTAGCATGTGTTCACAGCGAAGAGGTAAATAGTTGGAGTCAAGATGATTCCTGAAGCTTCTATTCACTGGTCAGGCTGAGCCTGGAGCAGCTGAACTAGAGCACAAGTGTCCGTAAATTCTTGCCGGGGATGAGCAGTGCCCTGGGTACTGTGATTTCTATTTAGAAGGAAGTCCTCCTGATACTGTCATTTATGGCCAATAGTCTTCTTTTCCTTGGCTGTTTTGTCCGCCCGTCTCCCCTTCTGGCAACAGTGCCCTCGGGGTGAGAGTGGATGTTGGAGAAGGTCACGTCCTGCCCAGGCAGCCTTTTGCTCGTCACTGTGGGCTTTGGTCCCCAGTGAGGTGCACGCTCCCAGGGCCAAGGACACCCCTGGAGCACCCCGAGGTCGTCATGTCTGAGCAGAGCCTGGAGCCAGGCTCCCCCGCAGCCTGACAGTTAGGCCCTGCGTGCGGAAGGGCCTCAGGCTAGGGTTCAAGTTAGCGGCCGGCTGGGCTCCAAGCGCCACCCTCTTGATAACATCACCAATACTGCCTGGGTGACTGTTTTCTCCCCCAGATCAAGCCACTGCGGAGAGAAGCAGTGGGGTTTGTGGGAAGGTGTAGCGTGTCAAGCCTGCCTCGTCCTCTCAGCTACAGTCACCTGCCCTGAGCTACACAACAGTGGCCGCCCGCGGGGCCTCTCGGTAACACGTGGGCCAGTGTGCCCAGAGCCTTCGACCTGAGGCCCGACGCGGCCTCCTGCTCGTCCTCACTCTCGGGGGCGGGGGGGGGGCAACTCAGCCCGAGGAGAAGCTGGGCAGAGGGCAGGCGGAAGGCGCGCGTGTCAGAGGCCTCGTTGTGCGCTCTTTGCGCCTGGAGGCTGGGGACCAAAGCGGGAAGAGGGCAGGGAGGAAGAGCGTGGTGGGGCCGCCCGGGGCACGGGGGCAAGTCTCACACAGTGACGCTATCACCGGCCGCTGCAGCCCAAGTTGAGTCCCGGCTGGCCAGGGAGTGACCACAGGGCGCAGCAGACCTCTCCTGTCTCCCGCGGCTCCCCTCAGCAGTGGATTTCGGTAAATTCGCCTGTTCTGCTCCCCGCTCTGTCTCTGGTGAGTCCTCTCACCTCCCACACCTCTGGCCTGCACCTCACCCCGGTGCTTGTGTGCACAAGTATATGAATAAATCTTTAAAAAAAAAGTGTGGGTGCAGGGTGTGAGGGTGCGGCCGTGGGGCCTGCTGCTGCTGGTGAGCCCCGCCAGCCGGTCGGCCCTGCCCGAGAGGGTCGCTGTCCCTCCCGGTCTGTGGAGGGGAGAGCAGAGGCTGAAAGTGTGGAGGCAGGCTCTCCCCCGGGGCCCCGCCAGAGATGGGAAGACGGAGGCAACCTGTCTGAGAGGAGAGTTTAAAATATGAAGGCCTGAATCTAGTGACTGGTTTGTCGAGTCACTTTCCTGGCTAGACTTTGAAAGCGGTCATCTCCTGCAGCCTTCATTCAGCATGCGCCCCGGGCGCTGGGCACCATGTCTCCCGGGCGCTGGGCGCCGTGTCTAACGTCATGGCACTCTCTGATGTGCTTTCTTCTTTTTTTTTTTTTAAAGATTTATTTATTTATGCACACAAGCACTGGGGTACAGGCCAGAGGTGTGTGGGGGCGGTGAGAGGAGTCACCACAGACAGCGGGGAGCAGAACAGGCCGATCGACAGAAGCACACTGCTGAGGGGAGCAGCGGGCACAGCAGGAGAGGTCTGCTGCACCATGTGGGTCCCCTCCCTGGCCGGCAGCAGGGATCGAACTTGTGCTGCAGTGGCTGCGGTCTGCCCCATAGTGCGTTGCTCAACCCACTGCGCCACCAGGGAGGCCCTCTGATGTGCTTTCTTAGCTCCAGTTGCTGACAGGGAAACTGAGGTTCAGTGATTAACTTCCCTGCCCTAAGTCCTCACACCCGTAGAGCCAGGACCTGAGTCCAAGGCTTTCTAATTCCGTGCACTTTAAAACTCTCCCCTCCGAAGTCTTTAAAAAACAAAAACTACAGCTGTATGGTTTTGGACACTAGGTGAACACAGCTCTTGAAAATTTGGAGAAGTATAGCGAAAGTAAAGCTCAGTCCTCTCGCTGCCCCCAAAGAGTCTCTACAGGCTCGGCACACACCTGCCCAGTCTTTGCCGCCATGTGGAAGGACAGCGGAAGCCGCCGTGGAACATCTGCTTTGCTCGGACAGGGCGCCGGCCCCTTTCCTTGCCGTCTTCACAGCAAGCCGGCGAGGCGGGCACTGGCTTCCCCAGTTGTGCTGGGGAAGACGCCAGGCAGCGCCAGGACGCTAGGACCCTCGCGGGGCCCGCGCAGGGCACAAGGGCCTGAAGCCAGGCACTTGGCTTGGAGCGTCCTCACCCCAGCGCCCGAGTTCGGCAGCAGATAACTCCGTGCCGGAGCTGTCCCTTTCGGCAGCCCCGGCCCACCCTGCCAGTGTCACGGCATCCTCTGCACCCGCCCAGGACTGAAAGACCCCGACAGCGCCAGTCGCCTCTGAGGGCAGCTGTCCCAGCAAGTGTCCTCAGCCTGCGCCCGGCCTTTCCTCACTGAAAAGGCAGAGATGCTTCTGCTCCTCTAAGACGCGTGGTGAGAGTGGGTGCGGCTCGGAGGCCTTCCGGAGCGCCGGGGCCTCCGGGCCATCCCCTAGCTCCTCCGCAGCCCAGTCGCTGAGGCAGAGGCCTGCAGGGCCCGTGGGAGGCAGGGCCTGCCTCTCTCTCACTGGCCGCCCCTGCCCCAGGCACACCCAGCCCTCCAGAGCAGAGCAGGGCAGTGCTCATAAACCACCAGTGTCAAGGCGCACCTGTGTCCCAAGCAGGCCTGTCTGCGCGTAATCGCTAGCCAGGCAAGTATCGAAGATCGCCAGTGACTTATTTTTAAAGTTATTAGAACACACGTAAGGATATTTCCATAATTATTCTTTTTAACATTTCTTTTAAAAATTGTATTTTTTAATGCTGACGTAGCATCTGTTTCCGGCACGGCATATGACACTGACATATATTAACCACATGAAATATATGCAGGTGCATGGTCAGTAGTTCAATGATCGATGATTACATGTAGGTGCATGATTTTTCTCATGACAAATACATGTGAATGCAAATTCACATTTAGCTCCTACTTTATGACTTGAAGGTTGCTTCCTTGTGGACAGGGTTGATGTAAATTCAATGTGAAACAGAAAGTAAGTGCTTCTAGAGACAAGTGTTCTTAGTGACCTCGTACTCAGTGCTTATATTGTTTTTGTTTGCTTGTTTGTTTTATTTTTTAAAAAAGATTTATTTATTTATGCATACAAGCACTGGGCTACAGGCCAGAGGTGTGGGGGTGGTGAGAGAATCCACCAGACAGAGCAGGATGCAGAACAGGCAGATGGACAAAAACACACTGCCGAGGGCAGCAGCGGGCGAGGCAGGAGAGGTCTGCTGCGCCCTGTGGGTCCCCTCCCTGGCCGGCAGCAGGGATCGAACTCGTGCTGTAGTGGCTGCGGTTTGCTTCAGAGTGCGTTGCTTAACCCACTGCGCCACCAGGGCGGGCCCGCTTGTTTGTTTTAATCTTATTTATTTAGAGCTGGGGTACAGGCGAGAAGCAGACACTGAGAGGAGTCACCAGAGACAGAGCGGGAAGCAGAAAAGGCAGATCGGCTGAAACACACTGCTGAGGGGAGCAGCGGGGAGGCGGCAGCGGTCTGCTGCGTCATGTGGGTCCCTTCTCTGGCAGGGGATCAAACTCTCACTGCAGAGGCCGCAGAAGCCCCACAGTGCTGTGCTCAACCCCTTGCGCCACCAGGGAGGCCCCATACTTGGTTCTTAACGAATCCCTCACTTTCTTTCAAATTGCGGTCACCGCATCTACTATACGGTTCTTTGCTTTGAGGGTGCTGAGTCTGGTCTCTGCCTCCTCATCTCTTTTGTGTGTAAGTCTCGCTGTTAGAGATGCTGCTGCTGAAATCGGGGTTGGAAGTGAAACTGAACATTTACCTCCAAAACCACGCCTTGCTCTGCTTCACCTCCCGAGCACGCAGCCCGAACCCACAGCAGCTGTTCAAGAAGTGTTTGCTGGAATAAATTAAATTGAGTTTGGGGAGGTGCAAATCCCCTGGCCGAATTGTTGTCTTCAGAATTCCAAAGACACCCCCTGGGAAGAGGGAGGTGGCAATGGTGGGGACCTTCTGAGAGGGCTGGCGGTAGGATGGGAAGCCACAGAGGCGGCTGCTGCGCTCTGCTCAGTCCTTGGAAAGGACCCCCCCAGTGAGGGGTTGTTGGCAAACCCAGGGTGTTTGAGGAGGTAAAGTTCGTCTCTTCTTTGGAAACCCTCCTGCCGACTTGGGGCGAGGGCTCACCGTGCAGACCCACCAGCCCTGCACACCTCCTTTCCCCTGCCCTCCAGATGCTCTCAGGGTGCGCCCTCAACAGGCGAAAGTTAAATGAGTGTGCGCTGCTCACCCAGATAACAAGGTCCTCCTATAACGCCCAAAGAGCTAAAATGACCTAGAAGTCATCCAGATGGGGCTTCCCTGTTGGCACAGGGGTTAAGGCGCAGCACCGTGAAGCATCCGCAGCCACTGCAGCACGAGTTCGATCCCCAGCCAGGAAGGGGACCCACATGGCGCAGCAGCCCTCTCCTGCCTCGCCCGCTGCTGCCCTCAGCAGTGTGTTTTTGTCCATCTGCCTGTTCTGCTCCCCACTCTGTCTCTGGTGAATCCTCTCACCCACCCACACCTCTGGCCTGAACCCCAGTTCTTGTGTGCAGAAATAAATGTTTTTTTAAAAAAGAGAAGTCAGCCAGACCAACTTACTGGTATTGTCAGTGTGGACGGAGACCCAGGGAGCTGGATTTACTGAAAGTCCTTGTGCTGACAGAATAATAGACCCGGGCTCTCGGTGCGCTGTCCCGGGCTTGCGGTTGGGGTTCACACCCAGGTGGCTGAGTGCCCTGTCCCACGAGCAGGGGAGGCGGGACGCACCCCGTTCTGAGACGTTAGTGTCCCCAGCGCCTCGCGTGGGGTGTGGGACGTGGCAGGATGGCTGGTGCCGCTTTGGTCTCCACACCCAGAGCAGAAGAGCTGTGCTGGCTGTTTCTAGCGTGCTTTTGTAACCAGCAGGCTCGAGCCGCGGCCCAAGACGACCCTCGCTCCTCTCGCAAGCTCTGGTTTCTCTGCTTAGAGCCTCTCCAGGCTCCAGCAAGGTGCCGGCAGAACCGGCTTCCTCTCTGGAGGCTTGGGGACAGGCCCGCTCCAGCTCATTCAGGTGCTTGGCAGGCTCCAGCCTGTAGCTGCAGGGCTGAGGTCATGTCTCCTTGGTGACTGAGCCTCGCCCCCACCCCCTGCATCTCAGAGCCAGGAGGAGCTGCCACTTCTCATTCATGAGTCTCTACTGCTGCCTCCCTCAGTTCTCTGCCAGCAGCCAGCCGAAGTTGTCTGTTTTACAGGCGCGTCAGGTTGGGTCCACTGGGAGACCCAAACACCCTTCCTGCGTTAGCCCAAGCAGAGCCCGGTGCTGGCCGGTAGCACTGGCCACAGGAGGCAGGAGCTGGGCTGGACGTCTGCGCCACGCCGCAGCCGGCACACAGGCTCCCCTCTGTGACGGCCAACAGCCCCTGCAGGCCTCCCTCTGCGTGGGTGCCGGGGTTGGCCCAGAGGGGCTGGGTGGTCCCTCGGACCCGATTCCCCGTGGGGGCAGCGATGGGAACACGGTCTGCGCTGATGTGGGTCCGGAGCACGGTGGGCCTGCTCCTCCGGGACCACCCGCACCCGTGGAGAACGCCGCACCCTGCAGTTCCCTCCCTCGCGGGCTGTGCCCACCCGCAGGGTGGGGGAGTGCAGGGCCGGGCCTGCCTTTTCAAAAGAGCGGTCTCTTTCGAGGCTGATTTACTTACCGTAACACTCGCTCAGGTTAAGCATGCAGCTCAGTGGTTTTGTCCGGTTTGGTTTACAGCTGTCTCCATGACCCGGCTCCGGAACGTCGTCCTGAGCAGCCCCGGTGGCCCCCAGGCCTGCCTGCCCCGTGGCTGCTGGGGCACCAGCACCGGAAGCGGGTCTGTCCCAGGCCCCAGGCCCAGCCCTCCGAGCCCGGCAGTGCTGGGGGCCGCGGGCCTTCTCCCCGCCAGGAGCCCCCGCTTGGCCTTCTTGCGCAGGCCTCCCGCCTCTGCCCCTCCGCCGTGCGGGGTCTCCAGGGGTGGGGGCGAGTGGCCACTGCCCTGGGGGCGGGAAGTCGGTGCGAGCCAGACTCCTTCCCGGCGGTCTGCCTCCTCCGGAGAACAGGCGGTGCGGCCGCAGGGAGCGGAAGCCAGCCTGTGCGTGTGCGTGTGCGTGTGCCTGTGCCTGTGCGTGTGCCTGTGCGTGTGCGTGTGCCTGTGCGTGTGCGTGTGCGCTTGGCCTCGCGGCGCTCGGCCGGCTCGCCCTGCCCTCCACGCAGCAG
The DNA here is from genome assembly GCA_019455555.1 of Galemys pyrenaicus. Classification (NCBI taxonomy): domain Eukaryota; kingdom Metazoa; phylum Chordata; class Mammalia; order Eulipotyphla; family Talpidae; genus Galemys; species Galemys pyrenaicus. Next base: position 1,305,743 of record JAGFMF010011760.1, on the reverse strand, counting down.
CGCTGGCTCCAGGGGCCTCGGCGCTGGCTCAGGACAGGCCCGTCGCAGGGAGGAGGCTGTTTCACGGAACCACCTGAGGCTCAGCCAGCCACCAGCCTGCCCTGGGGGTCAGGGGACCCTGGGGCGAGTCCCCAGAAGAGGCGCGGCCGCACCCTCCCCCCCTCCTGTGTGCGTGACCCCGACCCGGCCCGGATGGGAGAGCGTCTCCTTCGCCGGTGTCCCCGTCACTGTTTCTGGGCCCGCACGTGGGGCAGGTGTATCTGGGTAGGCGCGAGGCGTGAAGAGAAGACGGGTCTGCCTGGCCTGAGCGAGGGGTCAGAAGCCTCTGCCCTCAGATCGGCCTCGTGGCCAGCGGGCCCAGTGGCGGTGAAGGGCTCGGCGGCTGCCGTGCCTCCCCTCCTCCCGTGGCTCTGGGGAGCCGGAGACTCTGCATCTGTGAAGCGGCCTATGCCGTGGCGGGAGGGCTGCAGGAACCTCAGGGCTTGTGCTGTCACGGCCCCACCGCCGCACCACTGACCGCTCCTGCGTCAGAGCAGGCAGACGGCTGGAGCGCACCGGGCAGGGGGCAGCGGGGCCGGAGAGTCTGCTGTGCCCCGTGGGCCCTTCCCTGGCCGGGGTCGAGCTCCCGGGCCGTGGCTGTGCGTGCCTTATAGTGTGGCGCTCAGTAACCCCCATGCCGCCAGGGCCCTCGCGGTGATTCTCCGTCTCGGGCTGTGTGAGCATCACCAGGGCGTTCTGGAACACCCAGACCGCACTGCAGACCAGGGGAGTCTGAATCGCTGGGGAAGGAAAGTACCAGTGCTGATATTGTTCGGAAGCTCCCTGGCACGTGCAGTGTGTCAGCGTGCTACACTACAGAACCATTACTCTAGAGGCAAACGCAAAAGCTCTGTGAAGCCCACAGCGCGGCGGGACGGGACCCCACAGCTGTCTGCAGGGCTAGCGCCTGGCCCTGTGTGACCACAGCTCAGGCCCAGACGTGCAAGGTGGAATCCCGGTTGGAGCCAGAGGTGACATCACGGCAGCCTGAGTGTAGGGTAGTCAGAAACTTACTCTGGGGGTCTCTGAAGCAAAAGGGGCCAGATTCACCCTCGCCGCTCTGGGCATTTATACCCGCTCCCTTCTCGTCCCAGAGAAGTCCTGTTCACCCTCCAAGCCCTCAGCTCCAGCTCACCTCCTCTGTGAAATCTCCCTTTCCCACCCCATCCCAAGGAAACCTGGGTCCCTGTTTTTCTCTGCCATTTAGCTCCTTGCCTGCATTTGACTTCGGTTTTGGAGTCCTTCTAGGGAAAAAAAATGAATACAAAAAACAAATAGTCCTACACTTGGGCTATGGTGTGGCATCCTGCTCCTCTGCACACAGCCTTTTCAGCGTCTGACAGCTTCCCTTCAGGGCTCTGACACCTTCATCTCCCTGGCACCTGGTGGTGTTTCGGTTTACCAAATGAATTACCAGAGCACCGCAATCTGGGGGAGAGTCAGGAAAGTGAGGCCATCGGCAGGGGACCCAGATGCAGCCCCCCACCCCAGGCCCTCCGGGGCTGCAGAAATGGGCAGACATGCGCCTGGCTGAGGGCTCCGGAGCCACCGGCTGGTAGCCATGAACTTGGCTTTCGCCTCGTGCTTTGGCCATGAAAGGAGAGAGACACAGAAGGAAGGTCGCAGACCTCAGGCACGTGCGCTGACTGCTGAGGGGTGCCTGTGCTGCTGGCCGGCTCCGCGAGGCCTTGGGCACCCCCAGTTTAGAGCACTGCTTTCTGCGGAAAAACGCTGTTTCATTTTAAAACTTGCAAAAAAAATGCGAACAAGTTTTTGACCTTAGGTTTTGCTGACATGAAGGTGATCTCGATTTTGTGAGAATGAGGGTCACGCACCCCAGCTGGGGGCCGTGCTGAGTCCCCGTCTCATGTCCCACGTTGCGCTGTGCATCCTGATTTTTCATGTGGGAGGTGTGTTCGCTGTGCTCACGGTGAACCGTCGACCAGCGAGGCACGCTTCGGCTCTCGGCGGTGACAGGGTCTCAGCGCACCTCTCGGGGAGCTTGGGCGGGCCCAGCCTCAGTGGGACAGCGGTTCTGGACGCTCCATGGAGCTGGCCTTGAGCCCACAGTCCTGGCTCCAGACTTTTCTTGAGTGTGGTTGCTTAGGACAATCTATGTTAACACCCCTCTCTCCACGCTATTCAGTGCAAAAACCCTCCAGGGAGAACGGGTCATCGAGAGCTGCTCTGTAGTCCTGTCTCTCAACTCCAGAGCATTCCGTGCGAGGCGTGGCCACGGCACACACGAGGAACACTGGACGCAGCCCCGTGCGGCCTCTTCCTGTTTCATGGGCTCAGACCCAACCAAATCTCATGAATACAAATGCCACCGAAGTCACCTCCAGTCTAATAGAGTGGCCCGGATTGCACACTTTTGTCCCTATTAAAGCGTGTCGCTTATCTTCTTCAGAACAGCATGCCAAGGAGGTCACAGGAAAGGCTGAACTTGATGATACTCTGTTGTAGCTAAGGAACACCCAGGTTTAGAAAGTCACCGAGTGGTAGTTCTACTTGGTTGTCTTCAATCATGGGACCGACGGAAGTTTCTAGTAATCCAGTTATATTTTTAAGAAGTCATCTTTATGTGCCTTGGCCGACGTTTCGGTCCACGACACCTGCACAGCAGAACACACCGAACCACGTCATGGGTGGGTCGCAGGAGGTTTGCACACGCATGGCCTCATCTCTGGAGGCTGTTTCAGAGGCTGTTACACTAGCAGCTACTCTGGCTCCTTGCTGCCCGGGCGTCCCTCACGCTTCTGGAGCGGACACTGCAGTAAGCACGTTGGCCTGACTGAGCCGCCCGGCCCGCAGTCCCAGACTCCTGTGTGCGGTGTCCACGGCTCACCTGTGTTTCATCGGCCCAAGTTTTCCTCTGGGCGTGGGGTGAGGGCATTCAGGATCATCTCCCGGGCTTGCCAGGGTCCAGCGGCTCTTCAGTGGCCGCTTGTGACCTTCCCAGCCCTCTGCCCTCCCAGTGAGTGAGGGCAGCCCCGAGGCTCGGGAGTGGGGTGGGTGTGGGTTCCGCCGCCTTGTCTCGGGGTGCAGAGAGGGGGTGGAGCGGTCGCAGCCGCCCTCAGCAAGAACAGCCCCTGGGCCGAAAGAGGACGGGGCAGGGCGTTCTGGGAGAGCAGTGGCGACTGGCTGCGGCCCCCGGGACCGCGCTGCCCTCCTCGCGCGTCAGACGGGCAGGGGCAGCTACTGCCGCATTTTAACGGGAGGCTCCTTCTTCTCTCCTTATCCAGAGCTAAAAGGGCACGGGTGACTATGGTTTTTGCTCACAGCATGGACGACAGCCAGCCGCCTCTGGTCCTCCCCACCCTCCTGGGGCCGCCCCCCAACCGCAGCTGCCCCGACGCGGCCACGCCCCTGCCCGGCCGGGACCTGACGGAGCTGCCCGCGCTGCGCGGCTGGGTGGGCAACGCCACGGAGCCGCCGCTCGCTCCCAGGCCCGGCGAGGTGGCCGCCGCCAGCGCCTTCTTCGGGACCCTGTGGTTGTTTTCCATCTTCGGCAATTCTCTGGTTTGTCTGGTCATCCACAGGAGCCGGAGGACTCAGTCCACCACCAACTACTTCGTGGTGTCCATGGCGTGCGCCGACCTGCTGCTCAGCGTGACCAGCACGCCCTTCGTCCTGCTGCAGTTCGCCAGCGGCCGGTGGACGCTCGGCTCGGCCATGTGCAAGGTCGTGCGCTACCTGCAGTACCTCACGCCCGGCGTGCAGATCTACGTGCTGCTGTCCATCTGCGTGGACCGCTTCTACACCATCGTCTACCCGCTGAGCTTCAAGGTGTCCAGGGAGAAGGCCAAGAAGATGATCGCGGCCTCGTGGGTGTTCGACGCGGCCTTCGTGACGCCCGCGCTCTTCTTCTACGGCTCGCGCTGGGAGGGCCACTGCGACTACTTCCTCCCCGCCTCGTGGGAGGCCACGGCCTACGCCGTCGTCCACTTCCTGGTGGGCTTCGTGATCCCGTCGGTCCTCATCGTGCTGTTCTACCAGAAGGTCGTCAAGTACATCTGGAGGATAGGCACGGACGGCCGCACGGTGAGGCGGACCATGAACATTGTCCCGAGGACCAAAGTGAGAACCATCAAGATGTTCCTGATCTTGAACCTGTTGTTCCTGCTCTCCTGGCTGCCTTTCCACGTGGCTCAGCTGTGGCACCCGCACGAGCGGGACCACAGGAGAAGCTCCCTTGTCTTCACGGCCATCACGTGGATCTCCTTTAGTTCTTCAGCCTCCAAGCCGACTCTGTATTCCATTTATAATGCGAATTTTAGGAGAGGAATGAAGGAGACTTTCTGCATGTCCTCCATGAAATGTTACCGGAGCAACGCCTATACCATCACAACCAGCTCCCGGGTGGCCAAAAAAAACTATGTGGGCATCTCAGAAATCCCTCCCGTGGCCAGAAGTGTAACCAAAGACGCCATCTACGACTCATTTGACAGGGCAGCCAAGGAGAAAAAGCTTGCCTGGCCCATTAACTCGAATCCACCAAATACTTTTGTCTGATTCCTGGGAATTCTTTCGGTTAATGTCATGTGCCAGAGATTAAAAAGCTTTAACTGTGAAACAGAAGCCATCTGTATGTATTTTTCCATTTTCATGAGGGAAGTGTTTTATTTTGTGAAGTGCATGCATTTACCGCTGAGAGTTTGTGTGGGTTTTGTTTACGTTGCTCTCTGTTTTAGGGGCAACCTGGGCCTTGTGCAGCTCCTTTTCCCCCGTTCGTTCCATGCACAAAGCAGGGGCTGTCTCCTGCGCTCTCATGCACCAGTAGGTCAAAACCCGTCTTCAGTTAATGACCCATCCGGCTATTAATGACTCCATCAGTGGTTCTTCTTATTAGAAGAATCGTTTAGTCTCCTTTAATGATTCAACTTACTTTCTTGTTTCTTTCATTCTCCCCCATGCTGGAATTTTATGCCCATGGCCTTACGTTCCAAATGAATTCCCCGTGTCACGCATTTCAGACACTTGTATTTCTTCTACTAAGCGACATTTAGCAAGGGTTAATAAGAGACACAATTTTCTGTTACCTCCTTCTGTGCAGCCACCTGCATCAGCCTAGATCTGCTGTGGACAGAACTCCATTGTTGGACTGCACTGGAACTTGCTGGGCAAGAATTTTAATCAAGACAAGAATTCTTATAGTTGCCTATTTCTTCTTGCTCTCTCTCCTCTCCATCTATCTACTTATCGCCCTACTATCCTCTCTTTCTCCATCTCTCACTCTTCCTATTTCAACTCCCTTGAAACTGACAATACCCTGAAAAATCTGAAGTGTATGTGATGTTCTCCTCGTATCTATGTCCCACCCAGGCTGTGTTGGGGACACTTCCCTTCTTTGAGTTTTATCCACGCAAATAAGCAGTTGCCTTTGCTAGATAAGCCCAGAAAATGCCACTGGGAGAAATAACAGATGCCATTTGTCTGTGCTGTGCAATCTAGACAGGGGCTTCGGCTGCCCTATCCACACACCCAGAGAGCGAGGGGTGGGGACGTCTTTTTCTTCTAAGACTCAGACATTTTCTCCAGCCAGAGCCTGTGCCACCTCACCCCTCCCGGTCACGTCATTTACGCTGGCCAAGTTCAAACTCTTGTGTGTCTGTGATTTATTTCCCAAATTGCCATTATTTCAAATCTAGGACTAGCACACTGAAAAAAAGGATTTTACTTAAACAGCAGAGGGCTTACTAGTTACGCGTTCTCACACCCTACCCAGCAAGAGTTGCAACGAGTGATTGCAGTTGGTTGGCAATGTACCTGCATTATTTCATTTTGTCCTCTCAACAGTTCTGGAATGTACTTACTAACATCTCTGTTTTATGGATGAGGAAGCCGGAGTCCAAGTTAGGTGACTGGCCCAAGTGGGAAGGTGACCCAGTTGCTGGTCACAACCCTCAGTCTGCCTCCGTCCTTGAGTTAGGCCTCTGTGGGCCTCCTGTGTGCTGCCTTGGAGAAGGCGAGGTGTAAGGGAGGCTGGCCGTTCTAGACGAGGGTCTAGATGGAACTGAGCGAGCTAGCCCCCACCTGCTCCGTGGCTGTGGACAGATGGATTCCTGGACTTTCAGTCCCGACTTTCTCGACACGAAAAGAAACCTGTGTGCTCGACCTCGCAGACAGAGGAAATAAGAGAGGTTGGGTTTGATATCTGCGGCAAGGAATAACCACAATAAAACATTTCATCTATAGAATATCTACAGACCTGATGTTTTTAGGTTGAGATGTTCAATCAACAGACTCATAAGATAAAAACAGTATCTAATAATTTTCTTTCTCCCCCTCCCTTCCCTACTTAGCCTAGCAGCGAGTGGCACTTGGATGTGACAAAATGAGCCAGATATTTCTCACTGAGCCCTTGAATTTTGTGACTCAAACTTGTTAAAAAATAGGAGAAACCCCTGCAGTAGTTTAATTTTTCCTTTTTAAATGGAATATTATTTGAGAGTCAGATTATTAAAAAGTTAAATTCAGTACCTTTATATTTTATACACACACCTTACTTTTAGGTCTCAGTTTATAGGAAAAGAGACCAAGTGTCTTTAATGGTCTGTGAATTTACCACCCCGAGATAGAAATTCAGTGAAACAATCTCATTACAAATACAAGAAAGTCATTTTTAAAAGATCTCCAAAATAACGACGAAAGTTGTTAAGTCACAATTGAGAGCGCGGAGTCCATTCATATCCGTGAATTTATCTATGGCAGTTCAGCTGCTTCCTCGACCTATTACTCATTTACTGTATTTTCATTCACTTTAGTTTGATATTCAGGGTTTCTGCGACTCATTCCGACCTGAAATTGGAGAAAACCATGACGGTTTCTTTGCAGAAGGCACAGCAAAAAGAACATTCGCGTACCTGACATCTGACTGCCGAGGACCAGGATTTTCACAGGAAGGCGGGTTACTGGCGGGAACAAGCCGGGTGAGGGGCACTGCGAACCCGGACTCGCGGCCCCCACAGACGTGTGCCAAAATGTGCCAGTGGGAAGTGGGTCCGCTGACTCCAGGTTCCCCGAAGACACAGAGGGGGGAGAGGTGCGTCCTTTGCGGAGGCTCCCCCGCTGCTCCCTTTCCTCTAATCTGCGTCAGGGCGTGGGCCCCACAAGCAGGGGGCGGAAGCAAAGCTCGGGTCCGGTGGGCGGTCCGCCAGCCTCGTCCTGCTCTGGGGGGACCCTCGGCTCTTTCCTGGCAGGCGCGCGCCAGTTTCCCCCAGGCGTGCGAGTGCTGGAGTACTCCCCGCTGGGCCCCTCTCGTGGTGCAGGCTTGCTGGCGCTGCTGAGCGCCCTTTGAGGTCCCACGGTCATCTGAGCTGCGTGTCCAATGTGAGACGCACAACCAAGCTAACGGACACTGTCACCTCTCAGCGGCCACTTTTTGGGTGTGTGGTGAGGACTAAAGACCCACTTTCGGCGAGCTTCCGGCCTGGATTAGAGCGCGGCCCCCAGCACGATGCTGTGCGCTGTGCGGTAAGTGAATTAGTCTGGCTTGTGCCACCGGCCTCTGTGGCTGTCATCTGCGGCCTCCATCGTGCGGGTGCAGGACGCGCCTGGAGGGGGCGGGCGCGTGCTCCCGGGGGACACCTGGCGCGGGCGGGCGCGCCTGACCTGGAGGCGGGGCTGAGGGCGGCGACTCCAGAAGCGATGCCAGCCCCGGGAAAGAGCCAGGGCGGGGGCTGGGCTCGCCACACGTGTGCCAGAACCTGCACGTCTCACACCTGAGCCTGTAGGCCCGGGAGCTTCCGAAGCCACGTTCAAGCAGCATCAGCGAAGCCTGCTGGAGCGGATACAGCGCGGGTCAGCGTCAGGCCACGCAGGGTCTGTTCCTAGGAAGCACACGTCAAAGAGGCACAGGCAGGCCTTTAGAGCAGAAGGAGCCTTAAGCCTAGCCCGAGCCCCTCGTTGCTCAGAACAGGAGCTGGAGGCCGGGTCGGGGCGCACTGAGCGTGCCTGGTGCCAAGCAGCGCGACATCCCTTTCCCTTCGCCACTCTGCCTGCGGCGGCGCGATTCATTGATTGGCGGAAAAGCCTTCCTCCCTGGGTGCAGAAGAACCTGAAGCGAATCGGCATGCCGGCTGTGGTCTGAGCCGAGCCCACCTTGGCGCGGCGGGCCCCGCGTCGGCCGCCGTTCCGCAGAGAGACCGCTAGGTGGCGCTGCGGCCGCCAGGAGCCTCCGCCCCGAGGCCGCGAGATCCGGTCTCCTAGCAACGAGCCGGCCGCAGCGCGAGCGCCCAGAAGCAGCTGCAGATTCATCCGTCAGCCTGTGCAAAACACAGAACCTCTGACACCGGGGGGAATCCCAAAATACTTGATACCCTCCACGGACGTGAAGCCGCTAGTCAAAATATTATTTTAAACCTATTTTACAAATGGGATCATCTTCCAAAGCCCATCGGCGCACCAGACCGGCAGTGGGCGCCGCACTCGCGCGGGCCGGTCTCCCCTCGCTGCCCCTTTTATTATTCGACTGAAAATTCGCCGGCCTTTTCGTAGCACCGAGTGTCCCTCAAAGTCCTTATGCTTACCCCCCCCCCCACACACACACCCAAGTTGGCAGTTCTGCTTATTTTAGGCCGTCTCGCTGGGCCATTCTCGACTTTTCGCTCAATGGAACACTTCCTTGCAGAAGTTCGGTGTGGTGTTTCTTGGAAGAAGCCTGTTTTAAGCTATTGCTCTAACAACTCCCCGCCAATCCTAATTGAGTTCTACCACTAGGACTGCCCAAGTTACCTGTACCTTGAAGAAGGCGCGAACTTAGTGCCCAGGAAGTGGGTGCGGGGTGAGGGGCGGTGGGGCTGGTGGGGCTGGTTTGGGGATTAGGGTGCGGTCTGCAGGCTTGAGAGCATAGTCTGCTTTTCAGCAGGCCCGAGATAAGCCAGTTCCAGCTGTTGCCCCACAGCAGCTAGATACGGCAGATTCAGACTGCTTTAGCGCAATCTCAAATGCAGCCTCCCTACTCTGCTCCCCCACTAGGTCTTCATGTCAACAGTCTGTTAAGGAGGCTGCGTCCGTCTAGTAGGATCCCAAGGCCCCAGATAAGGCCACCACGGCAAAAAAGTAAGTGTGAAGAGCTGTGTGGCAGCATCAGCTGCACAGAATAGGTCCACCCATACTCGGTCCACACTCCTCGGGACTGACTTATTACACATCCGCCTGCAGAGTTTCCCTTAGACACAAATAACCGTAAGATGGCTGCTTTCCCCGGGCTCTGGAGTCACCTTCTGTGCCAAGGTTCAGAGTCTGCTCTCTATTGACCTTCTCGAACCAGCTTCTGATTTCTAAAACAGATCTACAGTGCCCCCCTCTGTTAGGTTTCTCCAGAAAAACAGAACCTATAGGATAGAGATGGTTGACGGAGAGGCGGATGTGTAATGAATTGGCTCATGCGTTGAGGCCGGCAAGCTTGGTAGCTGAAGGGCAGACTGGCAGGCGAATTCCTGGTAGGAGATGAGCCTACAGACTTGAGTTTAAAATCCATGGGAGAAGCCAGACACAGAACTGGATTATGTAGTGTTGAGGCAGATTATGTAGTGTTGAGGCAGAATTTCTTCTCTGCAAAATCTCATTTTGCTCTTGAGGCTGCTCTTGGTAAGTCTCCCCTATATTGTCAAGGGCCATCTCCTTAAAGTCAATTGACTGTAATTGTTAACTGTGTCTACAGAAACCCATCACAGCATACTTTTACTAATGCTTGATTAAATAACTGAGTACTATGGCACTCTGATAGTCATAGACTACTTCTAGATTAATGAGGAATTTTTAAAAACGAAATAACCTTTACCTCTAGAAAGGAGGACTACAAGATAGAAGGTTTAATATAAGAGGGAATGTCTGCTTTTCACCATATGCCATTCTGCTGTTGTGGTAGACAGCTAAAATGACCAGTGTTCCTGCAATCAACAACATCATACAAACTATTTGGTGCTTTGCTTTGTTTGCTTTCTGTATTTTAAGGATCATTCCTTACCAGGATTCCTTTTTAATGACTGCATAGTATTCCACTACAAGGCTATACCCTAATTTATTTAACCCTTATTAGTGGTCATTTATTTTCAGACCTTTCCTTTTACAGATGATGCAATAAACTTCCCATACATGTATCTTAGCACACAAGGGTTAATATATCTAACGACTATTTTTATAAAAGCAGAGTTGCTGAGTCAAAGTGCAGGTGCATCTGTAGTCTGATTGTTGCTGTTCATAACCCCTTCTAAAGGAGCGTCCCTCCAGAATGACAGCTGGATTCATCTTCTACCAACAGTGTTAGAAGCGTAATGTTTCCCCATATCGAACAGTTCAAACTTTATTAACTTGATCTTCACTAAGATAAGGTATCTTAGTATTTCAGCATACACCTCTTTACTTGTGAGTGAGGTCGAATTACATTTGTAATGTTTAAAAGCAATTCTCTTTTCATGTCTGGAGGGTAAATGGAATAAATTGGAAACCCCAATGATCTAATTACGTTAGATTAGCCCTTTGTCCACTACAACCATTTTCTCTCTCCTGAGGAATATTGAATGAACTCTACCACCTTCTGACACATTTGAGTTTAGTCATAGACTCTATCACATCCTAATTTGATTTCCTGAGATTCTACCCAAGTCCCTTGTTTGGAATTTAGGGAGGACTCCAAGCCCCAGTCACTTGTTTATTCGTTATCTCTTGGGTAAAATCAGCAGCGGTTACCCTGCATTTGCTGTGGTAGATATCACTGGATCACATCCTCAAGCCATCTCTCCTCTCAGAGTGATGGCGGGAGCTGTGGCAGCCATTTTACAACCATGAGGGGCTATGAGCCCACCTGCTAAGGATAATTTATACAAGCTGTTCCATCCTGTAGAAGGCGACAGGGAAGGGGAAGTCCAAGGAATAGCCTGGGGCTTTAAGACATTGTCGACCACTGGAGTTTTCGCTCCCATTACATTAACGGAGCGTGTCTTATTGTTTGTGCCAGTTTAGTCAGGTTTTCTTTACTTGCTGCTGAAAGACTCTGATACCCCATTCTCAGACTATATTTGTGTGTGTGTGTGTGTACACATGTGTATATACATACACACAACCGCCCATACAGGGGTGGGAGGTTAGCTCATACATGCTTGGCAGAACCTAAACTTGCGAAATTTTTGGCCACGGTTGAACACACAGTGGCTCGAAGTCGAGCGTGGTGGTACTCTCTGTACCCAGAAATGGGCCAGCACTATAAACCAGGTCTTGCCCAACCAAGAGTCAGTTGTTAAACATCTACCTGCAGAGCCGATTTCTTCTTTCTACTCAACAAAATGTCCCTAAAAATCCATGCTTACTCAAAATGCCCCTGGCACATATAAAAATAGAGACCATTTCTCTTTCACTTAGTGCAAATGAACGGGCACAGGGCAACGTGGTGTTCGTTACTCCAGGCGCATCATGCTGTGGCCAGTGATCTAGGAAACATTAACCTGTATGAAGGCAACGAATTAAAGTGACTTTGCGATGAATCCTTTGCACTTGAAAGGCCCCTCTGTTTCATGTCTCACCTCTGTCTGGCATCTCCACGTGCGTCTGGCTGGGTGTCCTTTGCCATCGGAACGAGGCAGCCTTCCCGAGCCCGGATATGTTGTCCTTTCTTTCTGTGGTTCTGGGTGCTTCAGATGGACACTCAAGGCTCTCTTCTCAGTCCTTCACGTCCCGCTACCTCTCCAGGAGCAGTGGAGCTGCCGCAGGTCAGCTTTGAAGACCCTTTATTAGCTATGGCCGGGCAGAGCTCTTATCCCACTGTGCGGAAAGGCTCAGGAGCCTTAGAACTCCTTTTCGGTCTGCAATGGCAAAAGGTGGGGCTCTCCCTACAGGGGGGGCATTGTCAGCTTTCATTCTGTGTTTGATTCCTGTGTGCATTCCTCTGTCTGGGAGAAGACTTGACCATCTTTTTTTAAGGGGTTGGGAGATAGGGTGCGCTTCCTTTTCTCCATGCTCTGCTCATGTGGCACCTGGGCCCAGGCTGTCCCAGCCTGAGATTTGAGGACCATCATTACTGGGTGTCCTGCGCCTGCTCTCTGGGTGCTGTAGCAGGTGCGGCCTTCATTCCGTGCAGGGGCAGAATCCAGCACTCACTGAGGGCTGGGGTGGCCTTCTGGTCTCTGGAGCTGGGCTACCCAGACCTCCTAGGATGGGCGCGTGTCGTCACATCCAGCTGCTACTTGAGTCTATGGAGGGTCTGGGTCTTTTGAGTTCTTCTCAGGAAGGGGTGCTTCGGCATGGCGGGACTGGACTGGGCTCGCTGGGCCACAGTTCTTCCTGCACACCCTTGGAATCGACTGCAGACTCGAAATAACCTCTGAGCCGGAGCTGGCAGCTCAGTCTGCAGCCGGCAGCACCGGGACACCAAATCACAGCACAGTAGGTGCTTTATTGTGTCTGCTGGGACTCTCGGGTTTGCCTTAAGAATTCAGTATTTCCTCTTATTGTTTCTAGAACTGGGCTGAGTGTTTCTCTGTGCCCATAACAGTGTCTGAGACACAATTACCTATTTTGTGAACTCACTTTAATTTGATATGAGTATCTCCAAGCCACTTACAGCTTTATAAAAAAATTCACTCTAGCTCTGTGCCCCCCTTATGTATTTGTGGGGTCTCAAGCGTGCCTGCTCTGATCAGCCCCTTTCGAGCCAACCCGAGACATTTCTCAGTGGTGTCCCAGAAACTGAATCAGGGGAGCGGAACCCCAGGTTTGCGGCACGTACTGATTTTTATGGTGTAAACACCACTGAAGTGAATCCTAACGTAGGGTGGTCAATAGATTATTGGAGACTGCAGTTCTAAGCAAAGCTACTAACGAAACCAACCTGGGCACAGGTTTATGGCTGTAAAGAGGAGTGAAGTTCCTGCAGCACATCTCTGGCCACAAAACGTCACTGAACTTCTCAGCAGAGACCCAAACACTTGTTTGCATTCTCACGGACTACAACAGAAATCTGCTCACTCGTCCACTCATCTCCCAGCCCGTGCACTGCAGAGCAGGCCGCAGGGCCCCGCCCCCGACAGACGCCCTCTAGTCACAGGAGCTGTGCGCTTGGGCGCACACACTCACGCGCTCACACACACCGAACGGGACCACTGAGGCCATCCTGTGAGCCTCACGCGCACACCTTTGTGATGGGGACACGCAGCGCCCAGAGAACACCCACGCACACTTGAAGAGTGTGCCAGTTCTGCACGGTGGCCCCACTGGGAACTGATTCTCTTTTCCCCTCAACTTTGTAACAAAATGCCATGTGAGGACCTGCTGTGCGCCCCTCGCGGCCAGCGACACCTGACCGCCCGAGGCCAGGAACAGCGGCCAGGAAAGGCGCTGTTGGACACTCTCAACCCAGGCGCCCTCCGGGTGGGGGAAGCGAGAGAGCTGCCTGTTTGGGCCAGGGAGCAGAAAAGCACAGCTCTGCACCCGCCCCACACGCACGCTTTGGAGCACGTTGGCCCTCCCGTTTGAGGCCGCTCGCCCCCAGCTGGGTGTCTCATCACGGGGTCCTTCGAGGGGCCTGGCTCTGCTTCACGGCCGTCCCATGATCAGGTCGAAGGATGCAGTGAGGGGAAAAAGAGCCACGTCACCAGCAGCCGACGACCTGTTTGTGCAGACTGCAGGGCTGCTGCCGGCTGGAGCCCTGTCCTTGGAATTAGCCAGTTAACAGAGCTACTTTGCAAAAAAAGAGCCTCCGACTACACTGCACCGTTCCAAGAATAGACTTGCGATAAAGCTAGAGACTGCCACACTGCTGCACAGCTGGATTTCCAGCTCATCAGCTGTCTCCATGCCGTGCGTTGTACTCAAGAAGCAGGTTCTCACAGCTTTCATTGGGCCTACCAATTATTCTGTCAAAGTTATCCTCCCCTTTTTATAAGATGAAGAAACAGAGAGATCCGGTAACTCAAGGTGACTCAGAAAATGGACTCGACCAGTTCTTCTGTGTCTCACGCCGCTGTTACTGAGGCTCACACACGGTTTCAGTACTGTAAAACAGACAAACCGAGAGCTCTCTGGTGAAGATATTTTATTTTCATAAAAATATAACTGTACAATGCTCTTCAGAAACAGAAATTCCTTCAATGCCCCCCAAATACGATGTGGTTTAACAGTAATCTTCTCTTTAACTGAATATGTAATCAAGTATATGCAGCTGATTTCTTGCCAAACTGAGCATTCATGTTTTTCAATTTCCTTCGCCCCCACTTAAACTGAAGGTCAGCCCAGTTTAAACCTATGCTTTTTGAACTGAGTCCTATCAAGTCTCTCTTAACTCAAAGATGAGAAAATAAAAAGATAAATGGGTGATGTTGATAAATACTGTCAATTAGCTGGCAAACAGTGATATGAATTTGCTGCAACAAGACAGATTCTGATTTAGAAATAGCAGAAAGGTTTTCGATAAAACAGAAAAGAAAATTTAACAGTTTCAACTACATCCTAAAATTTGGCTTGGTCAAACCTCTCATACCCCATCCAGGTCTCTAGTACGCAGCAGGTCTGTGCTAAGTTAATGCCAGAATATGATGGTCTAAATACACAGATAATGTCCCCCTTACTCTTCTTTTTAGGGGGTGGGGAAGAGAAAATAGGCCTCCATTTACTCTGGGCACAGAGAACAGCCCTAATCCAGAGGGACTGAGTACGCTGCTGCTCTCAGGCCCTTCGTCCTCAGCCCACTGGCCACGGTGTGGGCAAGTCAGAGGTGCGAGGCCCTCAGCGCGCTCGCCGCTCCTTACCTGGCGCGGGCAAAGCGACGTGCACCTGTGCCAAGCAGCCACAGTGAGCCGCCGGCGCCGCCACACAACACCCAAAGCGTTCAAAGCTTCCCTTCGTGGCCGGCTTTCTCTTGGGTTGATGTACTCCTGAACAGAGAGGTTTAGGAATAAACTAAACTTTCATGTACTTTCACCCCAAATTACCACTCCTCTGCCTGAGGCCGGCTGCTCCTATAAAAAGAATGGGGGGAGGAGGAGAAACATGAGTGACCCTGTATTTAAAATGATCACCAGAGAAGAAATACTTCAAGCACAATGGAGACATTCCATCGAAGAGCCACACACATTTTGGAATGTTTGTTGTGAAAACAACTCTCGGGAATTCAAAAGGTCCTGAACAAAGCAACATAGAGTAAGTCGTGGGCAAAATAGGAATATACATTTGAGTAGACCAGATGGCAAAAACATGCCCATTACAATCTAAACACTATATTTAAACACTTAAATTCTGAAGGCCTGAATATCAACAATCCTTAACCTATCGACACTTGTGATCCTAAAAAGACATTAAATACTCTTAAATCCCCGGTCCTCCAAGACAGAGAAGCCCAAGAAGCGGGGCTAGTGGTAAATCAGTAGTCGCACAGGACCAGACTAGAGAGCTGAGCTTGTCACCTGAGCACAGAGCTCTTCGGGACACAGGCTCAGGGGAGGCGCTTGACTCAGTGTGCGGCCAGGAGAAGGGGCAGTCCCTGGCCACTGGACGCGGGATGGTCCGTCTCAGCGTCACCTCACAGGCAAGCCGGGGTCAGACACCCCTCTGAGACTGCCTTGGAGAACAGAACTTACTTTTCTGGAAGCCAAACATTTTGCTTCTTGGACCGAAGAGCAATTGCAAGGCAGCAGCCACAGAGAACATGACTCCTGGCCTAACCGTGGGAGAGAGAAGGGAGAGTGACAAAGCATCTCGGTGGGGACTCAAGACCCTGGTCCATCTGAGTGTGTCCGGGTGGGAGCGTGACTGCTCGGCTGCCAGGCCGCGGGCCCGTCGGGGAGAGAGACCGGCAGCTGTGCTGCCTGCGTGGCGGGGGCGGCTCGAGGCCCGGTGTCCTCGCCGCGGGCACAGCGGGGCTGAGCAGAGGCACAGGGCACGGTCTCTCTGGCTCAGAACACCTCTGAGGAAGAAACATGGCAGGGAAGAAACTAAGTGTCCGGTTACAGCCACGGCCGTTAGCTCTACCAGCGGCTTGTCCCTCATTTTGTTCCAGATCTCTTGAGGCAGAAACTCGGTCTCAGCAGCTAGTTTCATTGTTTTCTTTAGAAAAACGCTAAGTCAGTTGAGTGCACAAGGAAACGTGTGTGAACATTCGTACACGCCTGCCCTCCCCCCACACACGCAGAGACGGACAGCAGCAACACAGACATACAGACGCAGGCTGGCTGGCAGGACGGCCTGTGCTGCTGAAGTGCCTAGAAAGTGCCTTCTTGCTGAAAAACAACATCTGACTATTCGCCAAGTACGGATGAGGTCCTAGCGGACTTATAAACATCGTTTGAGAAGACAGCAACAAGTGTTTTAAATAAGAGGCTGTCTTGAGGGTATTTCTGATGGATTTTGTTAACGTGTACATTTTTTAAAACAGGCATATCAGTATGGATTACAAAAATAGAAATGTGTATATTTGTTAATACATATTCACAGCTTATGCTGGAATGGCTCACAGGAGAATGGTTCATGCAAAAAATAAACATTACTCAAGTAAGGGTAAAGACAAGATTAGGTCCATGAAGACTGAGACTGACAGTCAGTGACAAGCCTGTCTGCTTTCTCTTTGTAGGGCAATCAAAGACAAGAAAGGTGACATCTAAACACGCGCGCACACACAACTACATGAGTTTCATGGAAAGAATATAAATTAACCAATAAGCAATGTGGAGTTAAGGTGCAAAAATACAATCTTCACCATTTTCGCTACTCCTGTGTTTTCAAGCATTGCGACATGTTAAATGCCATGGGCAGCGATAACAATTAGAACAGCTCTGAATGTTTGTTGATTTTCTATGTGTTGAAAGTCTAAGCAGAATCCTTTGAGATCTAGGACCACGCATTTGGGAGACCCTGCAGACTGACAGAGGTGGCTACTGAGCAGTAGGTAGTAGACGGAGTCAGTCGATACAGTCTTGCCCATTCATCCCCGCTGGGAATCAGAACATTGGCTTCGACCCCTGACTCCTCGCTTTAGCTGATCTTCACCCTGGAACACAAAGCAAAGTCACCGAAATAAGAATATTTGTAAAGTCAATGAAGTTTGGTCAGTCTGTTTCAAAATGCATTCCCCCCCTCCCACCCTGAGTTTAGTTATCTCCATGAAGGCTATTTTCAAGTACAGATCAAAAGAAAATGAGCTGATTTGGTTTATCATGAATTTTATTTAGCTTAAGGCAAATGTATCTAAGAAACGTTATCAAGAAGTCAAGCTTTCAATTCCATAAAAGTTTTTTTAAAATGTTTATAGCTTGCAACTATTTCAAGTATTCCTAAAACAGTCACAGTGATGAAATCACTATGCAACATCTTCGTTCTAAAGTCTCTTCAGAACAGGGTCTGGGACAACTGGATATTCACAGGAAAAATAATTAAATTTGCTCTCTACTTTCTGCTACATGGAAAAAATAAACTCTAAATATATCAGTGACCTATGTATAAGAACTAAAATCATAAATCTGAGAAACAGAAGTGTAAACCCTCACGACTGAAATTGGTAATGGATTCTAAGATATAACACCCAAGGTTTAAACAACAAAAGGAAATATTTGAGAATCGGAACTCCATCAAAATAAAAATCTTTTGTGTATCAAAGGATACTACCAAGAAAGCAAAAAGACCTCCTACAGAAGGGAAGACATATTTGCAAACCATGGATCTGATCAATAAACATCCAGCATATATAAAGAACTCTGGTAATTCAACAACCAAGTGAAAAATCACCCAATTAAAATATGGGGTCAAACAGATATCTCTTCAAAGAAGTGTATGAAGAGATGCTCGACATCGTTTCTGAAATGAAAGTGTTTTGTACACTGTGACTCAAAATACAAACAAGAGGCGCTGTTATCAACCATCACTCGGAGAGCGTACTCCTACTCATGGATCAAGTCTGCTTAATAAGGATCAAGTCTACTTAATGTCCAGAAAGGCAGTAACTTCATCTCAGAATTTAGAATTTAATGCCGTTTCACTTTCTTATTCGTGTATTACATATGACATCCACCCTTCACTTACAGATACACTGAGGAAAGTGGTGAACACTGAACCCTACCTCACGACAGTCCCCTAGAGAGAAACCCCCGTGGGCTGTACTCACAGGAGTTGCTGTTAGAGTCTGTCTTTCCAGCTTTCACGTGCCTGCCTGAGCTCTGCTGAGATTTGCTCTGCTCTTCTCCAGTGAGTAGGGCCTTTATTTCAGAAGGGATTTTTCCTTGGTCCATTGCCATGCACCACTGTTTGTACTGAAATAAGTAAAATACGCTTAAGTACAATTTTACTCGGCAGAGTTCAGGAACCACTGATAAAAATCTGAGGCGTAAGAGTTCCCATAACTAGAGGCAAACTGGCTGCCGGGAATCCCACTTGGCTTGTACTTCCTATTAACGTCCATCTTTCAGGACAGGGTGAAAAGCTGAACTGCTTCCTCTGATACAGCGGAGTGCGGGTCGGATTAAAAAGCCCCTATTTAAACAAAGAGTGTGCATAATTAGAAGTCATCGTTTTTTGCTAATAGTTACACTATTATTCCCCCAAAGAAATAACTTTGTAATTTCCTTTCCCTCTCCACGAACATTCACGAAACACTGGCCACACGCTAGCGCGCCACACGCCCGGCGAGACACAAAGGTGGATCCGCCCAAAGCATGGCCTCAGGTGGCCTGCTCTGCAGAGGGCGAGAAATGGCTTCTAGTGCGAGTCAAGTTCCGTCTCTAAAAAGAAAACAACCCCGCTGGATAGCGTGTGCCTGGACTCTCTTCGTGCCCCTCCCTTATTTCCTTCTCGAAAGCCGAGCGACTTGTTCTAGTTTATAGTGGTCGTGGCAGCGTTGCCTCTCCCTGCTACCTGCCACCTTCTCCCTGAGCTCGCAGTAATGGGGCTTCCATTCCATTTCACATCGCTACGACCACTGCCCAAAATCTGAACGAAAGATGAAACGTGTCAAAGAAATAAACAGGCTTAAACGCAAACAGCATACCATACATAGGTATATATATAAGGCAAACATACATACGCATCTTTTTCTACTTAGCGTGGTTGGGAATGTCCTTCTACACTGGCAAATACGGTTGCAAAGGGGTTGACTATTTGAATGTGGCATAAGTTACCCCCACTGCTGTGTATCAATCCCCCACTGCTGTGTATTCAAGGTACTTTCTCTTGTTTTCATCATGAAACAATCCCTCATGTTCATTTTGCTTCCAGCAGCAGTTACAAAAATGTGTTAATATCCTGGCTAATGAATATTTCCTAGGTTTGCTAACTGATCGGTGAAAACTGGCATCTGCATGTTTTAATGTGTATTTCTGTGATTATTAAGTTGAGGCTTACTGACAGGCTGTCTTACCATTTCCAGTTCCTCTCTGAGGGCACATATGGCTCTTTCCCGACTGGACACCAGCTCTTCCAAATACTGATATCGCAACTTCTTCCTGGCCCGGCATTCTCTTGCACTTTGCCGGCTCCTCTCAAGTTTTGCCTTGAGGTCGATTTTGGCTGGCTTCCGACCACGCTTACCCGGCTTCTTCACCTTGCCACCAGCCACCTGCAGCAAGACACAGAGGTCATCATCCCCCTTCAGTTCTGTGTCTAGCAAAGTGACCGCAGCTCCTTTTAGCAAAGAAGCATTTAAAAGAAAGAAAGAAATGAAGCTTACAGACCTAAGAAAAGCATAACTCCATCAAATGCCATAAGAGACTGCTTCATAACTTTCTTTTCTGATACTTTTGATACCATGAATGTAAGAGGAGAAATAATGTTATTTTTCATTATTTCTTCAAAAATACACTTTAAATCGTTTAATAGTAAGCGTTATATTGCTGGGTAATAAAATCTTAAAGATTGCTACTAAATACTTTGTCCTTGAGAATTTATATTGACTTAATAAGTAAAATAAAATGGCAAGTAAAACAAAAACCAATATTCAAAATTATAAGTTCAGTATGCTCTCAGTATTATAAAACAATACAGAAGAAAGGATGTTTACAAAAGCTCAATGAGGATTTCTCTGCTAGGTATGATATAGTTTCTTCTTTCTCGTTTGTATTTACTATTATTTTTAAATGTTTATAATTAGGAAAAATATAAAATATGTATGTAAAGTTGTGTATATATGCATATGTCTTTAGCAATTTGGCTGTAAATTCCCTCTTCAGATTTGTTGGGCCCAAAGGAACATATAGGAAGTCCCTGAAATCCTCAGGATGATTCTCTCCTGCTTTAGAAACCTATGATTATAATCTAGACTATCTCAGATTTCTGCCTGCCCCCACTGGCATCAGTATTCCTGTTATTTATTTACCTGTATGGGCACAATTTTGGGGTGACTGGCAAAGTCACTTAACATTCTCCACTGTTTAGCTTCGGAGTCTCACCAAGTTCTTATACAAGACGTAAACATGAGGTAAAGGTGATGCATTTTTAAATGCTTAAACTGAACTTATACATCACATAAACATCCTTGAAAGTAGTCAACTTCAAAGGAGTAAATTTACTCCAATTCACAAGCTTTTCTGGAAAAGCTTTTGGAACCAGTTTTTTACCAGTTCTATCACAATATACCTGATTACTTTAGAGTGATATATTATTTTTTAATTCCTAAACAATCCTGATTATCAGAACTTTATCTGACGAAGTTCTGAACCAAGTCTACCTTTTTCTGAAAATCAACCTCAGAGAATAAACGTATCATAAATTCAGTAGATAGAGAGAAATATTAATGAGGCCTTAAAGAAATTTTAGAAGATACAAAATTCAAACACTGGCAAATCACTGGAATAAATGTAAAAGCCTTCCAGTAACAAAATTCTAATTTCATTTGATAATGAAAACGCTGGCTGGTCTGTTGGAAATCACCATTAATAGCATACACCAATAATGCCCAGTACCCTATAAATATGAAATCATTACCAACTATTGTGGGTAAAAGAGCAGGAAAACCGAACTTTCAGTGTGAAGCAGCCACATTCACCAGACCCTGTGTCTAAGGGCAGCTAACCATTCACTAGGTGTCTCTGCAATGAGAACGGCCCCTCCAAAGCTCTAGGAAAGCATTCTCCTTCGTAGGCTAGCTGTTGTAGTACTTAGTTTCAAGTTCTCAAAAGCTGGTCTTTCAAGGCTTTTCTAGTCTTCGTTATCATGTTTTTACTATTCCAACACAGTAATAGACAAGTCAAGAAACATCTCCTTGGAACCAAGTAGCTGATGAGCAATTGCAAGATGACTGCTTGAGCCAAGTATCTCTATGGGCTAAATTTTAAAATATGATTATGGCATATCCATTGTACAAGTTGAAAAGAACATTCTGAAATCACCGTGTGTTAAAATAAAGTGGATTTGCTACTGCTGCAATTTAAAAAGCAATACATTAAACCATAAAATCACGTCTATAGTGAAATAAATAGTAATCACACACATTCTTTATGTAGTAAAATGAGTCATCAATCATTTAACCCTATAATCCAAACCTTTTGTACACTGCTGTTTTTAATTAATTCAGGGGTGGCTGTCTTTGAGAAGCCAGAGAGAGAACACAGTGTACTTCACAGACTTCATTGATTTTTGAAACAAACCTGGCACGGTCATAAAAATCAAACAAAAGTTATAACCCTTTGTTTAGTTTTCAAGGTAGCAAAATATTTAAATAGAATTTATTTTATTCCTTTTTCTTTTATTAGAAAGACTAAATGAATCCAGGGGCCCCATGTTTTATGTCATCTCCTGTGAAATTACATTTAAAACCACATAACTACCACTGCTCTAACTTAATTTTTCCTCAGTAATAGACTGAATTTTTGGCTTTTGGTAGCAGCTGAAATCTGATTAGCGTACCAGTGTTTGAATGCCAAGTACCCCACAGAATTATTGTAAATCTTAAGTATAATAATATATGAGAACATTTTGTAAATAAAAAAGATTATACAGTATAGATTAGTTCACAAGGATACTGAACTTTATATATTTTGTAAAACAAAAAGATTAGGGGGCAGACAGGGGAAGTTACTTAGAAACTGGAAACCACCAACTAAAACTGAAATCAACCTCACAAATTCCTTAAATATCTCTGGAACAAAAGTCATTTTCACCAACATTTCAAAAAGTTCTCACAAACTTAACGATAACCACATTGTCTGTCCCCTCGCTTTTGCCTCCTACTTTTTTTTTTTTTAAGATTTATTTATTTATGCACACAAGCACTGGGGTACAGGCCAGAGGTGTGGAGGGTGAGAGAATCCACCAGAGACAAAGCGGGGAGCAGAACAGGCAGATCAATGGAAGTACACTGCTGAGGGGAGCAGCGGGCACAGCAGGAGAGGTCTTCTGCGCCATGTGGGTCCCCTCCCTGGCCGGCAGCAGGGATCGAACTCGTGCTGCAGTGGCTGCGGTCTGCTTCACAGTGCGCTGCTTAACCCAGTGCGCCACCAGGGAGGCCCTGCCTCCTACTTCTTCTGTGAAGAAGCATATTAATGTGGCTAAATAAAAACACTGATTTTTATGCATCACACAAACTTCAAAGAAAACTATGAGAAAAGATTTTGCTTTTTTTCCTTTTCTGTTTATTTCTATTCACATAAGGTCATGAAAATTTAGCTATCTTTAAAATGATGTACCTCTTTATTCACTGTCCATTTTACTTCTTCTTTTTAAAAGATTATTTACGTATACAAGAACTTGGGTGCAGGTCAGAGATGCCGGGGTGAGAGCATCCACCAGAGACAGAGTGGGGAGCAGAACAGGAGACTGACTAAAATACACTACTGAGGGGAGCAGTGGGGAGACATCCTGGCTGGGGATGGAACTCCTGCTGCAGTGACTGCAGATTGCTTCATAGGGCTGAGACCTAACCCCTTGGGCCGCTAGGGAGGCCCCCATTTTACTTCTTTTTCTCACCTATAACACACTGGTGAGCTAGACATAGATGGCCCTACGGGAGACACTCAGGAGGCCTCCTTCCCCATACCGCTATGAAAAGAAACCTGTTAGCTACTGATTTCTTCTTTCTTTTCTATTTTTTTTTTTACCCTACACACAGGGAATTCATTTCATAAAGGCTGGACATTAGAGATGTTAGGTTTCAGTAGAGCCTCTGAAATACTAAGTCTGTCTCATTATATGTTAAAAATGTTAAAGTCTATTATAAGTAAAAACAAAGGTCCTACTTTTAAGTACCTGTTTTTAATACTTTCTCCTTTGAGACAAGCTAAAAACTACACCTAGTCAAGATTTTCAGAAAGTAACCACCAGGGACTGAGTCATATAATTCTATTGTAGAACACATTAATATGTATTTAATAAATAGGAAACATAAAAAAAAGGGCATTCCTAAGTACCCAATGGGTCAATGAAATGACAAGGGAAATGAGGAGAAAAATTTAAGGTGAATAAAAAGGAAAATACAACATACCAAAGCTTTATGAGTTGCAGCAAAGCAGTGCTCAGAGAACACTTGTAAAGGTGAAATTAAAAAACAATAATCATTTTAATCAATAACCTAACTTCCTACCTTAAGAGACTAGGAAAAAAAGAAGAGTAAAGTAAACCTAAACCAAGCAATGGAAGGAAATAAATCTTAGAGCAGAGATAAGTAAATAGAGATGGAAAAACAACAGGGAATAATCAATGAAATCAAAAGTTGGGTCTTCCAAAAGATAACCAAATTGATAAAACTTTAGCTAGCTTAGCCAAGAGAAAACATTAAAAATACTAAAATCAAGACTAAAACAGAAAACATCACTTTATAGACACAGAAATCGTTATGTGGAAAGATGTAAAAAATTGCATGCCCCCAAACCTAGATAACCTACAGGAAATGAACAAATTCCTAGAATGATATAAAGAAGCAAATTCAGTTGTGTTTCTACACACAATAGAAGATCGAAAGTGAAGTTAAGAAATTAGAATAGCATCAGAATGAATAAATACTCAGATTCAACATAATCCCTATCAAGAGTCCAGCTGACAGCTTGCAGAAATAAACAAGATAACCTTAAATTCATATAGAGATTCAAGGAACCTAGAAGAGCCAAAACAAACTTGAAAAAGGATAAAGTTGGAGGGTTCACACCGTTTGATTTAAAAATGTACTGGAAAGCTACAGTAGTCAGCGGCGTGGTGATGGCACGAGGATACACCGGCCAACAGAAGGCACCGAGTACACAAAAGCAGCTCTTATCGTTGGTGTCACTGATTTCAACAAGGTGCAGCAGCAACTCAATGGGGGAAAGAACGGCTTTACTAAGGCACGGTGCTGGGTTCCTACATGGCATACACAGACACTAACTTGGAAAGAACAATGTCTTCTCAGATATGACACCAAAAGCGTAAGTGATGAAAGAACAAAATAAATCAGACTTCCCCCCCCTCCAAAAAAAAAAAAATGGCTCAAGGGACATAATCAAGGTGAAAAGAGAAATTGTCACAGAATGGGAGAAATATTTGCAAGTCATACATATAAAGGCCCTATATTCAGAATATGTAATGAACCCTTACAACTCAACTATAAAAAGACAAACCAATTAAAATATGGGCAAAGTATCTGAACAGGCATTTCTCCAAAGAAAATATACAACTAGTGACCAATAAACATTTTAAAAAATACTCAGCATCACTAGTCATTAGGGAATTGTGAATCAAAAGCAGAAGGTGCTGCCTGACAGGATGGCTGTCTACGAAAGAGCCAGCAGTGAGTGCTGGTGCGCTGGACCGCTCATCGGCGCTGTGGGAATGTGAAATTGTGGCCAGTTTGGAGAACAGTTGGGCGGTTCTCCCAAATACAAGCACAGCTTATACATGACCCAGCAACTCTGCTGCATACCCTGAAAAGACACGAAAACGTCCCTCCGAGGACTCGCCCATGAGCGTTTACAGCGTCAGTACTGACGACAGCTGAAATACGGAAACAGCCCAATGTCCACCCCTGGAGAACAGAACGGGCTGTTTCGTTACAACGGAACATTGTTCAGCGGTGGTACAGCATGGTTGAGCCTCGAAAACATTCCAGCAGGTGAGAGCAAAGGCCATAAAGTGCACAAGCAAAGGCCACAAAGTGTACAACTCAATTTGTGTGAAGTGTCCAGAACTCACAGAGGTGAAGAGACAGAAAGCAGATCAGGGTTGCTTAGGGTGCGGCAGGAGAAGAGAAGAATACGCAGAGGCTGTAATGGGTTTCTTTTTCTTTTCGTTTGTTTTTAAGCTTTGTTTTTTAGAGCTGTTTTAGGTTTACAGGAAAATGAAGCAAGAACTAGAGTGCCTAGATAACCCCTCTTTGTCCATCCCATCACCCCAGTTTCCCTGTTATCAACGTCTCGCCCAGTGTGGTGTATCTGTCACAACCGATGAGTCAGTGCCGATACATCATTAACCAGCAAAGTCCACAGGTTACATGAGGGTTCACGCAGTGTGGTAGTTTGTTCTGTGGGGTTTGAAAACTGCAGTGTCATGGATCTGTCATTACAGCATCACATCGAACAGTTTCACTACCCTAAAAATCCCCTGGGCTCCATCCATCCAACCCTTCTTCCCCTCACACCAGCCTCCAGCAAGCCCTGATCTGTCACCAGCTCCACCGTCCCGCCCTGTCCAGAACACACCCATACAGCTAGACCCATGCACTGCGCAGCCTTTCGGACAGGCTTCTTCTGACTTAGAAGATAATTTCAGCTCCTCCGTATCTTTTCCTGGCTTAAAAGTTCATTTCTTTTTATTGCTGGATATTCCATTATATATATTACATATATAGTATATTAAATATAGATTATAGATATAATATTCCATTAGCTAGATACGCTACAGTCTGTTTATAAGGGTTTTTTGGGGCAAGTGTTATGAAGAAAATGCTCTGGAAATAGATTGTGGTGAATATACTAAATAATACAGAATTGTATACTTTAAAGGGCTGAATTTTATAGCATGTGAATGATTTTTTAATAAAGTTGTTATTTAAACAAAAAAGACATGGCTATTATTTTTAAAACAGAAGTCCCAAACCCTAAAAAGAAGAAAACAACAACAAAAACAAGCCACAAGAGAAAGCTCAAGGAAATGGGCAATTACAACCAAAAACAAACAAACAACAAGACCAAAAGGTCAAAGATAAACCCAATTGACAGTGGGGGGAGGGGAAGGGAAGGGAGGGGAGGGCAAAGACTGGCACCAGGGCAGAGAGAGCACAAGGGACTGAGGGGATGGTGCACGGGTGGAATGGTGGTGCGAACTCCCTGGGGACTACAACTGATGTCAAATACAATTAAATAAATCTAATTTTAAAAAAGCAGAAAAACAGTAGAAAAGGAAGAATCAAAGGGGTGCAGAGACATGAGCTGAGGAGAAAGAACAGGATGGGTGGGAGGGGTCAAATGTTAAGGGTGTAATTTAAGAATTTTATTTTTTTTTTAAAGATTTATTTATTTATGCATACAGGCACTGGGTTACAGGCCAGAGTGTAGGGGTGAGAGGATTCCCCACAGAGTGGAGAGCAGAACAGGCAGACTGACTGAAACACACTGCTGAGGGGAGCAGTGGGTGAGGCAGGAGAGTCTGCTGTGCCATGTGGGTCCCCTCCCTGGCTGGCAGCAGGGATTGAACTCATGCTGCAGTGGCTGCGGTTTGCTTCATAGCGCGTTGCCCAACCCACTGTGCCACCAGGGGTGAGAATGAAGATAAAACTACTGGGTGTAGCCCAAAGAGAGTTCTGGTCATTTTATTTTATAGAGCTGCCAATCATTTTAATTTTCAACATTATAGAAAGTACAAAGTAGGCTGCAAAGACCTGAGTGCACATGGTACTGACTTCCATTGATTAATTTCCACAAAACAAGAAGACGTGACTGTCTTTCAACCACTTCAGGAGCTTGCTAAGGTGAGGGAGTAGGGAGGAGTCAAGAAGAGGGAGGGAGATGGTGGAGGCGGAGAGGTAGGAAGGGGGAGATAAGGAGAGGTGCACAGTGATCTTTTGACTGCATGGATGACCAAACTTTAGTCCAGAGGCTCCCAAGAGAAGAGCAGGGTCTAGGCCCCAGGTCTCCCGATTTGCTCGTCACAAGATAACTCACTATGTCAAGCATGGCCCGTCCCCAGGTTCTAGGCAGGACTCACAAGCCCAAGCACGCAACCCCCGAAGCCTCCCACCCCGACAGGCGTTTACACACACAGTCCTATCAACACTGCAGTCACGCACACACTCGCTTTAACGTAAGCATTTGATGGAGGGTGGTCACCAGGACGCTGTTTTGTGCTGCCCTGAAGTTTCCCTCTGCCACAGTGACTTCCCCGCCCACCCACTGAAGTCATGCTGATTTTAGCCCTTCTCTTCATTCCCCTGCCAGCACAGTCAGGGTGCTGCTCAGACGAAGACCACAGGTTTCTGCGGGTTGCCTGCGTCTCTCCTGTCCACCTCTGCTTTCCTAGTCAATCTGTCCTCAGAGACCTAACAAAGTAACTTTTCTCTTCAGCTTATTAAAAGGACTCTTGTTTCCCTTCATGGTAAAAAGTAATGCCTACCCATTCTAGAAAGAACAAACTTGCTCTAACGGCTCTTCGGTCCCCAGCCTCACATCAGAAGAGCTCGGGGTGGCACTGCCCTTAGCCTTCACAAGCGGTATGAGTCTACACAAGTGGTGTGAGTCTACACAAGCGGTGTGAGCCTTCACAAGAGGTGTGAGCCTTCACAAGAGGTGTGAGCCTTCACAAGCGGTGTGAGTCTACACAAGCGGTGTGAG
>JAGFMF010011760.1:1037799-1275637 GCA_019455555.1 Galemys pyrenaicus | reverse complement strand
GGTGTGAGCCTTCACAAGCGGTATGAGCCATCACAAGCGGTGTGAGTCTACACAAGCGGTGTGAGCCTTCACAAGCGGTGTGAGCCATCACAAGCGGTGTGAGTCTACACAAGCGGTGTGAGTCTACACTAGCGGTGTGAGCCTTCACAAGAGGTGTGAGCCTTCACAAGCAGTGTGAATAGACTTCCAGGTCTCCTGAGGCTGCTCTAATAGTCACTCATACTTGGTCACTCTGAGCAACAGAAATGAACTCTGTTCCGGGGCCAGAAGTCTGGCAGACCGTGCTGTCCGGAGGCCCTGGGCGGATCTGCCCTTGCCTGTTCTGCTTCTGGTGACGGTCAGTGGCCCTGGCTCAGCCACACCACTCCAGTCTCTGCTTGTGGGCACTGTCTCCTCGACTGTCAGTCACACCTCCCTCGTGTCACTCTTACGAGGCTACTTGGTTTAGGGTCCACCCAGATAATCCAGGATAAACCCCTCCTCCCCAGACCCTGATCGCATCTCTGACATACAAAGTAATACTCACTCTTCCACCACATACGCTAATAGCGCCAAGTCCCGGGAACTAGCACAGGGAGCCTGCAGCAGGCGCCCCCTCACCATGCCAATCTTCAATCTCCTTCTCCCCGTCAAATCCTGCCAGTTTCCTCAGACTCTGTCCCTGCTGGCATCCCCAAGTCTCCTCACCATTTCTCTTAGGAAACGTTTGCTCTCCTTGGTTCGGATCAGCCCTAGTCTCTTTCTTTGAAGCTTTTGCTGATAATCACCCTCCGCCCTTGCCATTTTTCGTCTCCAAGTTTCTGGAACACAACTGATCTCACACTGAATTTATATGTGATGTGACTTGTTCCGTGGCCTCGTGTTTTAAATTCTATCCCCTCTAAGGAATACGAGCCCCTCAGGTAGAGCTGCTTTCTACTTCTCTGCGGCACTCAGAGCACCCAGCACGGAGCCTGGCATTTAAGACACAGTGAATGAATAAATGCAAAGAAAAGTTAGCCATATTTTGAAATTGATTGGCATCACCAGTGCCAACAACTCATAAAAGCGGGGTGGGGGGGGGAAGACCCAACAACAACCTCATCAGAGATACAAATCTCAAAACCCAATTAAGAACTCAGGGTACCACCCTTTCTGTACTTTCATATACTCTAGTGCTCTAATTCTTAAAGCAAACCCTAAAAGCGTCCAGTTGTGAAGTCTGGAAGAATGACGAAGCATCACCCCAGCTCCAATAGCAGGAGGCCTTTTCTCCTTTCTTTTAAAAACCCTAAATAAAAAGATCTCGCCTGTTTAGAGATTAGAGAAAAATAAGATCTGAGTATTTGCGCTCTGTCACTTTAGAGAAAGACAAAACAGGCAGCTGTCCTTCCCTTGGGCCTAAGGCTTCCCGTAGCTCCCTCCCGACCTTGGGTCAGGTGTTCTTTATCGCCTAGACCTTCCGAAGCAGAAGATGTCTAACACGCCTTCCTGTGGCCATCTTTCTGGCCAAGAAAGGAGAAAGAGAAGGCGGGCACTGAGATTTCTTCCTTTCCCCTCTCAGCCCTGCTCACCTCCCTCAGTCCCCACCTTTTCACCAGCTGCTAGAGTCTGAAGCTACAGCCAAGCAAAAAGCTTCATCTGCACAAAGCACCACATCTATCTTAGCACCACCTGAAGCTGTTAGTCGCTGACTCAGTCACACTGGCCTGTTCTAACCCTTTGCTTCCTTCCTTCCCACTGCTTCCTCCACCGCTACTGGGCTGCCTGGCGACTCCACAGAACCTTCTCTTAGAGGTTCAGGAAGCATCTCCCATTTCCAAGCTCCCTGGATTCTCTTTACTACTTACTTTTTTGCAGCCTCTTATACTGTAGCCTAAGTCTCCTCTAAAATGTGTCCTCTTGGATGACAATAACAGGCCCTTTGTTTCTGCTTCTCCTTTATCATATCACTAAACTTTGCTTTGCAGTTTATTTTACCAAGTTCTCTTCCTCAGCCTCTTCTGATCATTTTAGGGTGTTTCCGGGCTCTGTCTTTTCAACTCTCTCCTCTGGCCACACTCTCCATCCTTGAAGGACTGTGTGCATGTCGCCTCAACCACAGGCTACACTGTGAAGGTCTCTAATGTGGGCTGCAGTGCAGGCCATTCTTCTGAGCCGCCTAACCGAGCTGGTGAGTCACAGAGGCTGAGCACTGCCTGGGTGCAGTTCATATATGAAGTTCTCTTGATATGGGCCCCGTGTGGATCACATTTGATCCTCACAATCACCCAGTAAGATCATTATTAACATAGTTGACTGACAGGTGAGGAAACTCAGCTCTGAAGAGATTAAATAATCTGTCCAAAGTCAGCACAGCCTGGAAATGGTGGCAGTGAGGGCTGAACTCCAGTTCTAAGCCAGCATCCCCTTGGGCTCTGCTTCTTGTCTTGCTTGTCCCAGCTCCTACATGTTACCGTAAACCATCCTCTGGACAGCCATTTGTACTTTTCCCCTCAAAAACACAAATCTGATTTTGTCACTTCTGCTTTAAAATCCTTCGGTGGTTGCCCAACATGTGTGGCCTTGGTTTTCGGGCCTCAGTAAGCTGATGAGCCACTCAACCAGGGCCTCTATTCAAACTCCAATTCCCAAAGTTTCAGCCAGTGTCTTCTTTATTCCACAGGAAGAAAAATCCTGACCCAAACTTCTTAGCTTATCTTGCGGGGCATCTCATGATCTAGCACCTGATTATCTTTCCATCCTTATCTCTGTCCATACCTCTACCTGTCCTTATGCTCCAGCTCAGAGGTCAGCAAACTACTAGAACAACTGAATGGAACGGGAGACTTGTCCTCTCACCCCAAGGGTGAACAAGGCATGGAAATCTCGTGTTCGGTACAGGGCCCATAATCGGTGTAATACAGGTAGAAAGAGATATCGTTCAAGGGGAGGACACCGCCCATAGTAGCAGAGCGTGGCAAGTGGCCTGTCCACTCTCTCGTCAGCCCCTCGACTGGAACTTGATGGCCTAGCTTGTTAGGCGGGACAGACAGTTGGGGTCCACCAGCTTATTTTCTGAGGCAGGAACACACCTGGTCTGGGCTATTCCCAGTCATTCATTCGTAAGCATAAGACACAAATGTAAAGTAAGAATCCATTCCTAAGGCCCTCCTATGGTCACAGCCTCCGAATACACACGTTTCTATTTTCTCTGTAATTGGGTGCAGTGGGAGGGGAAGAAGTGGCTTTCGTGAAGACAGGCACTTTTTCCCAGTGGTGGACTCCAAGTGGGCTGGGGAAGACCACCTTTTCCACACAGATTCACAGAGTTTAAAGGGCAGAGTTTACACGCTAACGCCCTACCCCTGTTCCTCTCCTCACTGAACCCCCAGGCAAAGGCGCAGGGCAGAGCACGGACACACGCAGCTGCGGACGGTCTGCAGCAGCCTGTCCTGGAGCTCCTGAAACGACGCTCTCAGATGCTCACTGTGCTGAGGGCCAAGGAAGTCACTGTTCGGCAGCATAAAGATGACAGTGCTGAGTGCCTGCGTTAGACTGTGCTCAGCGCTTCGTGCGCAGTCTCTAACCTGAGCAAAGCCTGTGAAAACCACCTCGATCATTTAATGGATAAAGTGCCAGCGAGTTGTTTTTTTCCTCCTCCCAAGTAACAGAGATCTACTCAGTCAGTATTTGAGCTCTGCTTCTTAGGACCTCCCCAAGCCCTCAGTTTCAGATGCGGAGTCTCTCTCACTCTGTCTCTCACCTGCTGTGCTTTATACTGGCTGGTTTGCTCACGGGAGCATACTGGCCAACAAAGCCCAGGCACATCATGGAAATTTAATGCCACCTGTCCCGGTGCAGCCCAATCAATCGCTATTACGTTGTGCTCCAGGCTGTCCCTGCTTCAGGCTGACTGAGGGACTTCTGGGAGGCAGAGCCACATGCCCACTGAAATTCGACCTGCTCTGGGCCGGGGAGAGAAGACTGAATGAGGAGAGCTTCTGGCAAGCTCATTCATCACCAGTGATGAACCACTCCGAACAGAGAAGCTTATAAAGGGAGAGTCTCACATCACCATCATCATCGATTTCCTGATCTGCTCACCCCAGTGCTGCCTCTGTAACTGCTGCTCCCTCCAGCGTCGTCCTCTTCCCGCTGCCCCGGCCTTGCTGCCTTTAGGGTCTCACTGGCAAGGTGGCCATACCTCCAAGCCCCACCCTCACCTTCCTTCTAGAGAAATGGAGCATGAGACTCCAGGACCTGTGCACCAGGGGAGGCGCAGGTGCATCCTAGGCGGGCAACACAGCTGGGAGACTGTAACAAGAACGCAGGGCGAGACGGGGCTGGGAGCTGCCACAGCCTACTCCACGGCTGCCTGACGGCTCACAGAGCAGTCTAGGCTCCGTGCACGCATTTAAATATTACTCATCCACAACTACGACACACATTCAAAGTGAAAGTAGTGTGTGCACCATCCAGAGACACTGGAATGGATTTTCTCTTTCGTGATCATTAAAGATTTATGAAACTACTGGTACTAAACTCTCATGCAAACAATGAACTAATAAAGAATGACAACTGAATTCATCTTGCTTATCTCTGTACCCTATAGGAAGTAAGCTACGATAGTCTACTCCCTAATTTAACAGCACTCTTTCAGACAAAACAGTAAGATTTTATACCCCCAGAAGAGTCTGCATCATTGGGATATAATTTCTTGTGATTTTTAGGTCAGTAAAATAACCCGGTATTTTCTGTACTTCCCTTGGGCTTTTTTGAGATTACTGAAGACTTTGAGGAAATTATTACATGTTTCAAAGATCTAAAAAAGCAAACAACTGGAAATTATGTTGACTACATCCTGAGAGGCTCAAGGAAATGAGAGAAAAAGATATTATTTTCGTACCCTTAAGCATTATTCTCTGGGAAAGATACTGTAAACGGTATCAGATTCGACTTCAAAATTAACACTGAGAGCTCAAGCTAGCAAAGCCTTTTATGGAAAACTATTTTCCGGAAACCTTTCGGAACTCCCCTTCGCTCTGGAAACAGCACTTCCTATTGGGAGGGGTTTGCTGCTTCACAAGCTAACACTCCCTCTAGGTGAGTCCCCGCTGGGAGCACCGGCTGGACTTTCCCTTAGAGTCTGCTGCGGGCACAGGAAGAGGTGATAACGCCGAGCACGAAGAGCTGGGCCTTTCCCTCCATTTTTCTGAGGATGGGTGGAACACAAATTCCACAGTGGCAAAGTGTCCCTGGTTAGGTAAAAGGGAAAAGGCCATCCTGGGGAGCCCGCCGGGGACTGAGGTAAAGACAGACCCCAGGGAAGCACAGGGAAGGAGTGAATTCAAAATTCGGCAAATTCTGGCAGTCTGAATCGGACTCCTTTAAAAATTCTAGTTTCCTAAACATCCTGAAACGTCTGTAAGTTGACTGTCCCTATCTCCAGAAAACAAATCTAAACAACACTACCGTGGACGGACATAAAGGCAGAAATAGGCTGGGGGTAAACTAGAGATTAGCAGATAATGGGGCTTCTGCGTGCTCATCACCGGGAGAGTGATTCGGCTCGGGACGGGGGAGGTGGCGATGGGCTACCGCAGTCGGTTAGCGAGAAGGAATCCCCGACTTCTCTTGCACAAGTCTTTCTCGAGGAGCTTAGGTTCCACTCTGGAGGAATAGCAACAGGAGCTCAGCGAGTGTTCCAACCAACCACAGGAAAACAGCTCGGAGGGGGAGTGAACTGATGAGATGAATGGGGCATTGAGTGCAGAGCCTGAGAAGAGAAGGGGGACCGTCGAGGGGAAGAGGCTGGAGCAGGGCGCGCTATCGGGTCTCCAAATCGGGGGCCGGCTGGGAGGGGGCGGGCGAAGGCCCCAAGAGGAGGACAGAGGTTCCGTCCCTGGTCTCGGGGGACAAGTCCGGGACCAGGGTTCGCACTACCTGGAAGAGCTGACAAACAGGCTGGCCTGGCACTGAAAGTCTCCCGGAGGGGAGGGCCCTTTCGGGGACAACGCAGCCCGGTGTCCCCGAATTCCTGGGTGGGTCCCCGCGGGCAGTAACGGGCGCGGCGCGGGCCGTGGAACGGGGGCAGGTGTTTCTGGGGTGTCGGCGCGGACTCCCGGGCTCGGCGGCGGCTACGTGAGCGGCAAGCGGGCGGCGGCGGCAGCTGCGCGTGCAAACCACGGCACTTACCTTACTGTCATCCATCTCGGCGGACAGGCCGGCCCGGCCGGGCGCTCCCGCCCTCTGCCCTCCCCGCTCCGCCGGCCCGGCCCGGCCCGGCCCCCGCCCCGGGGGAAGAAGGGGATATGGTTCTGCCTGCCGCCTCCTCTCGCCTAACAGTTCGTTTCCCTGATGCCACAGTCACGGGGACGAGGGACCAGTTCAGGAATGGCAGAGCGGACCCTGGAGGCGGCCCAAAGCGCCTCCCTTCGCCGCCGCCGCCTCCTCCTCCCCCTCCATGACAGTCTCGGGGTGTGTTTACAGACGCCCTGGAGAGCGGCCCGGACGGGAGGGGGGCGGGAGCGCCGCGCGAGGAATGGCCCTTTCGGCCGCCGTAGCCCCGCGGCCTTCTGGGAATAGTAGTTCTCCTCGCCGCAGTCTCCACGAGACCGACTTGAGCGAAAACTACAATGCCCACAGAGCCTCGGCAAGGAGTCTGTTTTCCTCCGGCCTGCCAGCGCTGCGGAGGAGGGGCCCGGCGGGAGGCCGAAACTGCGTTTCTCACCAGCGCTCGCGGCGCGCTTTGGCCTCCAGATGCCACAGGCCAGCCAGAAGCTAAGGGAGTTTGGGGCTTCCACCGCGGCCGCGCTGAACAGGCCCTGCTCAGCGCCACCGAGGAAACCCTCAAAGTTACTTTTTAAAACACAAATAAGACTGTGAGTGGTGCGGCTCTGGGAAAGCAATTTGACAGCTTCTCACAGTAAGACATTTCCTTGAGAAAGGAAAACACACGTCCACAGAGAACTTGTGCTCAGTGTGTTCTCATGGCACATCGATCGATCGTAGAGTCACACGTGGAAATGAACCAAAGCCACAGCTGTGAGTGAGTGGCTGGGCCAGCTGCGGTACACACAACGGAATATTACTAGGCCATGAAAAAGGAACGAAGGACAATAGATGCTACAGTGAGGTCGATCCTGAAAATATGCTAAGTGAAAGAAGCCAGACACAAGAGATCGCTTAGTAGAGTCCATTTAGAAGGAAAGGTCTAGAACAGATATGTTTAAAGAGATAGTTGACGAGTGGCGCCCACAGTCTAAGCACCCGGAATGGGGAGTGATTGTTAATGGTTACTGGGTCTCTTTCTGAGATGACAAAAATGTACTCGCGTTATTTTGGTCTTGGCTGCATGCCTGAGTATATGCAAATGAGTGAGTTTTGTGGTATGTGAATTACATCTCCTTGAAGACAGCAAGTAAGCATGTCTTGTTCGCCTGACCTAAGTAAGCTGATCAGTGTGTTGTCAGTTGGTTTAGCCTTTATTAGGCCTGGGGGAACTGGATAAAGAGTGTGTTGGTTGATGTTACTTGCAGAGAACACCAAAAGTAACTCACTGCTTTTCAAAGAGTCCTAATGTGCTTTTGCTAAACTAACTTCCAAAATTCAGTTCAGGTTGAGTTCCCAGATTTAGCAGTAAATACACAGGACACTTGCGTTTGAATATCAGATAGATACCTT
Organism: Galemys pyrenaicus; assembly: GCA_019455555.1. NCBI lineage: Eukaryota > Metazoa > Chordata > Mammalia > Eulipotyphla > Talpidae > Galemys > Galemys pyrenaicus. The sequence goes on along the minus strand of JAGFMF010011760.1, from coordinate 1,267,993 downwards.
TTTGCTACAAATATGGTACATCCTGTACGCTACTTGAGGCACGCTCTGGGATTTGGCTACTCTGAACTGAGAAAGTGTAATCATAGGAAAGTTCAATGTCTTCAGAGGAACTAAAGCAGGTTAGTTCTTTCAAGTAAATGCCACCTAGCCAGGTTGTAGGATTGGAAACAGGTCTGACCTGGGGTTGCCCCTCTTGGGGTCAGCCAAGAGTGCACCCATAATTCCAAACTGATGTCTGGGTGCTACCTATATATATCCTCGCTAATAATCAGGGGTGCAAATGTCTGTGCTAATACAGGCTCTTTCTTCCTATTATTACTCTTTTTGTTCAACACCCTCACTAGCCACATTCTACTTCCTCCTCACCTCCTTCCCTACCAGTGTCTAGACTCAACATGGCTTCAATTTGGCCTCCTCACCCAGCCCTTTCAGCTGCAAAGCCCTTTTCTTTGTGCTTAAATAGACTTCTCCCTAGGTTAGTCCTCTGCCTCCTTCTCTCCCTGCACCCCAGCAGACTGAGTGCACCCTGTCCTCTGTAAGGAACTTACCCACCCTATCCTTCCGCTGATGGCCTCCCTGGGCTGCTGCTGAGAGCAACTCACAGACCCCTTCCTGCTCTTCAGGAAGGAGGACTAGGACCTTCTGAACCATGAAGTGGAAATGTGAAAACATACAGGGATGTATATACTAGCTTCAGGGGTGGTTATCTCGAGGGAGGAAGCAGAAGGGGAGTGTGGTGCGGGTCTTAGGCTGTTAGCTATGTATGTAGTCTGACTAATTTTTTCTACAGGAATGTTCTACTTTCAGATAGAAGAGGAAATCTGTAATCAGTGGAGAATTTCCACCAGCTCCCACCATCACATTTCCCCACTCCCTGCATCATGTGCAATGAATTGGATACTTCATGGCGCTGAGATTGAAAAGGAAGGGTGGAAAACTATTCAGTGGAAAAGACAGACCACTGTAAAGAGGTAGGAGGTAGAGTGAGATTGAGTGAGAAGGGTCAGGGGACAGAAATTTTACTTATAGAGACATGAAGCAAATAGTTCAGTCTGGTGGTGGAGCTTATGGTGTATTGTCTTTGTATTTTCTGTGCATTTCAAGTAGTACAGTCAAAATAGGAATTTACATTCAAAAACTAGAAACAATTTAATAATTTAGTTTAAAAGATGAACTTTAATCATATTAGAAAATAAGACTTTGTAAAGGGAAGAAAATCTCACAAAGAAGAATATGTTAAACATTTTCTGGGAAGAACTTGGGATTGTTAACAAAGAGGTGAGAAGAGACTAACAGGGTGTATTAGCTCCTAGTAGTAATAATCCCCAAAGACTTTATCATCCAGGAAGGAAAAATACACATATACAGGAGACCAAGCCAGGCATCCCATAGAAGGTAATATAGCTCAAGTTTAGTATCTTTGTGCTGATAAGTTGAAATTAAAGGGTTGTTCAGAACGGGGAAGGGGGAGCCAAGCTTGGACTGACTCCTGGAAAAGGGAAAGTAGAGACAAGCGCTTTTTTTTTTTTTTTCTTTTAAGGAGTGGGAGGAAGTTTAGAATATGCTTTCAGGATTCTGGGCATACTTTATATTCATGGCTTTCAATCATTTCTTCCTATTGCCTCTTGCACAGGGAGCCTCCAAAGCATGCAATTCTTTTTTCAAAAAAAAAAAATGCATATCATTTTCTCCTCCCTATGCTTCTGCTACCTCCCTCCCCTGTGCACACACAAACACATTTCAGATACTCTCAGACACCCCACGTAGAGGCACTGTTGGCCAGTGGTGCAGCAAGCCTCTGCTGCCACTGGTGTGAATGCCAAGCAGCGTGGCACACCCCCATCCCTAGGTCTGCGTGCCTCCGCCTCTCCTCTCCGGGCCCCTTACCGCTGTGGCTCAACCAGCACAGGTGTCCAAACAGAGCCAAGATGGTCATGTTACTCCCTGGGCCACATGGGTCTGCTTGGCACATGTTCCCTGGGGAACATCAGCAAGAGAGGAAGCTCATTAAAATAGCTTCTTAGGCTCCAGCTGGCTTTCCATTAAGTTTGACACACAGAGAGTCTAAGCACTGAAAAAGTCTCCAGCCCTTTCCAGACTTCCCCTGGAAATGCAAATTGCTTGAGTCAGTTCTAGGGTGGACATGCTGGCTAGTCTCACCTCCAGTCTAGAAATCGCCACAATTCAAAGCAAAGCCTAGCCGGAAAGAAACAAAGGTGCCGGGGAACCTGCCGGGGTCGCTGCACACCCATCCGTATGCCCAGAGCAGCCTGGAAATGTCCAGTGACCACTTCTCTGTCCCGGGCTTGTCTTGTCAAGGAATTGATCATCTGCGGATGAGGGAGAAAGAGTTTCAAACACAGCAGGATTGAACAGGGAGTCTGTGGGTACTTTAAGTGGTGACGCTGAGATTGAGCAAAGGAGGGAGGCGAAGCATTCAAAGAAAAAAAAAAAAAAACGAATGAAGGACAAGAGGTAGGGGTGGCATGAGATTGAATGAGAAGGATAAGGGAACAAAAATTAACCTTATTGTAGAAACCACAAACCAGGGAACAGTACCATATTCTACATTCAGGAATGTCATGGCTACGTTGGCATGCAGATCTGGCACTTGAACAACAGAGTATTATTGCTGCTGATAGGGTAATCTTCAGAGGTACAGAGAAAAAGTGGGTGGGTCATGTGAAATTCATGAAATGCTTGAGGTGAACTCACTGTTGAAGTATTAGTCATGTTTTGTTGTGTATGTGTCTTCCCTCCCTGGCCCCCCCACCATTTATTTATAGAGAAGTATTTCTCTGTACTTTTTGTTACCGGAAAGTTTAGCCATAGAGGGTATGAAGTAGTCCCTCTCAAAAGTTTGCTTCTGTTCTAAAGGCATTTTGCAGAATGCCTCCCTGCCTTTGGCCTACGCAGAAAAATATGCCTACATTTGCATACAGCACAGTACCTATTTACTCTCTGCATGGGTTAGAACGACTGACCGAGGCAAGAGCCTAAAAGGACGTTTTCAGAGTGAGCCCATAATGCATCCTCCTGCTTGTCAGCAGGAACAAAATAAATAAAGCCAAAGAGGACTTAAAATGCTCAGTTGACACGGAAGGAAAAAGAACTCCAATCAGCACAAAAATCAGGAAGAGAAAATGAAGCTCAAGGAACCAAAACTTTCCACGTTCAAACTTTCCCTCACCTCTTCCCCTTCATCTCCTCCAGCTCAACAACAGCTTTTCTTAATATAGTCACGAGTATCTCTATTTAAAATACTGCTGCTGGGCCTCCCCGGTGGCACAATGGGTTAAGCAACACACTATGAAGCAAAACCGCATCCACTGCAGCGATCCCTGCTGCTGACTGGGGAAGGGACCTACAGGGCGCAGCAGACCTCTCCTGCCCTGCCAGCTGCTCCACTCAGCAGTGTGTTTCAGTCAGTCAGCCTGTTCTGTTTCCTACTCTGTCCCTGGTGAATCCTCTCACCCCCTTCACCTCTGAACTGTACCCCAGTGCTTGTATGCATAAATAAATAAATCTTAAAAAAAAGTCTAAAAATAAAAAAATGAACAACAATGTAAGAAAATAATTAAAAAAATAAAATAAAATACTGCTGCATTCTTAAGCCTTATATCATACATATTAGAAAAAAAAGCATTCCTAATATAAAGAAATAATAGGGAACTCATTAATAATAGGGGATTTACCTAACCAATAAGCAACTGTTTAAAACTGAACTACCCTTTGTAAGAGATGGTTTGCTAAGTATCACTGGTAGTCATTTACACTTTAGTGTGAATGAGATTTTTTTTTTAGTTATCTGATATCTAAAGATTAATTTAATATGGGGTGGAAGTAGGGGAGAAAAGAGGAATATATGGTTTTAAAGAATGGCTGTCTTAAGATGGGAAGCTTCTAGGTAAACCTGGTAGTTAGAGTGGGTACTGAACATTTTAAATGCAGTTAGTAGACCTGGATACCTATGAGGTGGACAGTGGGGGAGAGAGATGAAAGATGAACCAGATACCTTCTTTCATGTCTCTCCCGAGGGTTTACCCAAAACACACATACCACATTGACGTTTCATTGTACTGACTCAGACATCCTCAGGATGTCTGAACCTGCTGTGGCACAGGTTATAGAGCAAAAGAACACCAGCCTGCACTTACAGCTCTGAGTTCTGAGCCTGCTGTGGCACAGGTTACAGAGCAAGAGCACCAGCCTGCACTTACTGCTCCGAGACCTCTAGGAAGCAGCTTCCCTTCCACCAAAGTTCATGTTGAGGTTTTAGTTTTCCGTGCAAGGTCCCGTAAAAGCCAGGTCTGCTTGCTGGCTGGGCATCTTACAGGGGTCCTCTCCTGGATCTTGCACTAGTGAGGAGCAGCAGGTGGGAATCCTGAGTCATCCAGGAGGAAGTGAAGTGTCAGTGCCCAGAGACCTCAGGAGAGCTGAGGATCCTTTTCTAATGTTATGCATAGCCGTAAAAGCTCTAAATTTCACTTTCATTTTGCTCTGTCTCTAAAAGCAACTTAAAATGTGCTGCTGAGATCCCATCAGACCTCCTTACAACCATAAAGGTCTTTTCAGAAAGCCACAAAGAGCACTGGTGAGAATTCATGTGCTGGCAACATGTCCTGCCTCTGCGGAGCTGCCATTCTGGATGGAGAGAGCCCCAGTTCTCTCTCCCATCCAAGTACTAACCAGACCCGACCCTGCTTAGTTTACGAGATCAGGCACACGGCGGGTGGTATGGCTGTAGACTCCAGCTCTTTCTCTCTGGTGTTACTTTATACCACTGTGATTGTCTGATTTTTCTGTTTGGTTTCACATGTCCTTTTTCATTTCTAAAGATTTATTTAGGCATACAGGAGCTGGAGTATAGGCCAGAGATGTGGGGGATGAGAGGATTCACCAGAGACAATGTGGAGGATAGAACAGGCAGATCCACCGCTGAGGGGAGCAGCGGGGAAACAGGGGAGGTCTGCTGCGCCCTGTGGGTCAGCTCCCTGGCCGGGCATTGAACTCGTGCTGCAGTGGTTCCAGATGCTTCATAGTGCTGAGACTTAACCCCTGCACCACCAGGCAGGCCCTGGTATCACAGATCTTCAATTATTTTTTATTTTTTGGACATATTTAAGACTTTCTAAAAGTATATTTTTAATTCCTTGGTTTTTAAAGGCAGCCTATACGAAAACACACCCATGTCAGTTTAGAGCCTTAAGTCTTTTCGCTCACACATAGGGTTGTTCCCAAACACAATTTAGGTCTGAAGCTGGGCCACATCCATCTTTGGTCAATACAGTGTTCACCCGAATGATTCAGGACCTAATATTTTGTGTGATAAAACAAAAAGCCACCAGTAGTAATTCCACTCCCCAAACTGCTCCAGAATATTCAACAGCAGCGAAGGTGTCGCTCCATGGACTCCAACCAGGTGGGCCGGGGCCTGCTGCCACCTGCAGCAGCAGCACAGCACGGTGATGGTTCTGACGTTCTTCTTAAAAGTTATGATTTCCTCTGCAGCCATTGTTGTCTCTTTCATTCATAAATGCGGTGAAATCCTCTAATGACTTTTTGGCTTGCCATGTGAAACAGCCCTTTCAAAAGTCTTTATTTCAAATAAGCTTGAAAGGACACTCCCTGGTTCTTATTTTGCCCACCAGCCTGCGCTGATTCTCAGTGGTCTCATAGCTTTCTACCGTGCTGACTGCTCAGCCTTTACCACGCAAGGTGAAAGTACTGTTTTATGGAAAGTCACATCCTGTCAGACCTAGTGGTGTCTTGGGATTCTGAGTGGTCTCTGACACTGTCCCCTCTCTCCAGGGACAGCCACCAGAGACGCCTCCGTCACGGCTCAGTGTGTGAGAATGAGCTGCCACTTTGCAGCAAAAATTGAGTGAAATCATTCATTTCTGTCCTGGGCTTGGTGCTGCCGGTATCCTGGGGGCCTCGTGCTAGAACTTTCCGGACATGTAACCACAGTGATCAGTAGGAACTTTGTGTAAGGATCTGCATATTTTCCATGCAAATACTAAACCATGGTTCCTTTCATTTCTTCCCCTTTCAAGTCCATTGTTCGACAGCCACCTCGCTTGCCCAGCGAGACAGACTATCCGAGCTGGAGTGTAGACAGCCAGCTGTCCTGTTTCAGGACGCAGCGAGGGATTTAAGTATGCTAAGGCTCCCGCCGCAGCCTCGCCTAACACTCGTACTGCCTCTCCATTGTGAAATTCAGACGCCAAAGTAGTAACCCTCTCCATCCGCTTTTTGTTTCCACCGGGAACACATACATGTCATTGAGAACGACACAGCCTTGCCTTCCGTGGCAGCTTTAGCCTGGAGGTATTTTTCTAGACTAGAAAGTCACACTGCCTTCCTCAGAGGAGCTCCCTGACTTCTGTTCTTGCCAGCTGGGTCCGGCCTCCAGCCGCTGGCGCAGGCGCTCTCGGGCTGCTGCGGAAGACCCGCTGGCCTCCCACTGCTGCGCCTGGCCCGGGTCTCAGCCAGGCTCGCTTACTTCTCGCCCTCGGCTTCCCCCTGCCCTCTTCTCGCTGAGCCCTGAGATGGGTTCTGCTGTGTCTTGTTTGAGGCAGCACTTCCGGGTGGGGCCCCCTCCCCTGCTCCTTCGTGCTTTTCTGCCATCTCACCTTGGCAACCTGTAGGGCTCTGGTGTGCTGCCATAGATAACCCGCGCCCCACCTGCTTTGGCTGCAGTAGGGGCAGTACCAGGGGACTCTTGCCCCCGTCCACATTAGACCAGGCCTCCACTCTCCCCGGCCCCCCACCGCACGGGTTTCCTGCCACTGCCCAGCCCTCTCTCTGTGCTGCTTCTCTCCGGTTTCTGCTCCCAAGGCAAGATCTGTTCCTCTCCAGCCACCAAAGCGACTCTGGCAGCGACTCCAGCGCCCGCCACCCTCGAGGCTCCAGCAGAGCCACATCTGCAGCGACTCCAGGAACCTGCAGGCAGCCAGGCCCAGCCAACCCGAGCGGCAGGGGCCCCGCGTGGCCACAGGCCCTCGCGCCGTGGGAGGAGGCGCTTGCTCTCAGGCTAGAATTAGCCCCTTCGGCATTCCTCAAGGGAGCTGCCGCCCCCAGATTGCCCCCTTTAACGTCTTCAGCACACAGGTGGTCATGCCCCTGGCAGTGTATTCCTGGATATTTTATCCAGTACCCCATAGGCGCAAAGGCAACACTGACAGGCGTGCCATGCATCGGGACCGAGGCAGCCAGGAGCCGACATGGAAGAGTGATGCAGGTGTTACCAGACTTGTCACCGTATTAAGAAATGTTAAACTGGGCCTCCCTGGTGGCACAAGGGGTTGAGCGCCTCACTGTGGGGCTTCTGCAGCCGCTGCAGCGCGAGTTCGATCCCCAGCCCGGGAGGGACCCACAGGGCACAGCAGACCTCTCCTGCTTCCCTGCTGCTCCCCTCAGCAGTGTATTTTAGTCAGTCTCCTGTTCTGCTCCCCACTCTGTCTCTGGTGACTCCTCTCACCCCACAGCCCCCACCTCTGGCCTGTACCCCAGCTCTTATATGCATAAAATCTTAAAAAAAAAAAAAGGAACAACTGTAAAACTACAAAGAAATCCTTGAGTTAGGGTTGGTTCACTTTTTGCTTCATCTGTGTGTTTGTAAATTGTGTCAAGAGCTCCTTGTCTCCAGGTAGTGTGCTATACACCGGGCATGCGAAGGTAAACGACACAGACTGCCCTCCAGGAGCTCACGCACTCAGAGGATGCACTTGCACACTCAGCGGAGGCACTTGCTCGCTTCCCAAAGTGTGAGCGACGGGCCGCGGGTGCTGTGTTCGGCGTGCGAGCAGAGGTATACAGGTGTAAGACAGATAGGTCTAGGGGAGGTCATTCCTGAAAAGTCTGATCTCTGAACTGTCTCAAGGGACGAGAACAGGTTTTTCAGGCAGGCAAGAGAAGAAACCCTGGCGAAGGCGTACGGAAGTAGCTCATGGGAGACAGAGGGTGAAACCTGCTGGATGCCGCGCTTGAGAACGAGGGCTTCATGGGTGGTGCATGGGCCGCTGGGAATGTAAACGAGAGTGACAGTTAAATCTGGGAGAACTTTTCCATACAGTTGGCGGTGTCTCGGGACCTTTTATCATTTTTCATTTCAGGTTTTCATCGGAGTGTCATTGGTTGACATCACTATTAGTATTTTAGGATAGAATCTCCCCCTTCAAAGAGAGGTGCCATCGCACACCCACGATCAAAGCACCTCCAGTCCTCCGCCAGGTCCACTGTGGGCCCTCTCCATTTTTTTCTTGCCCTATCCTTCCCATCCTCCTGTGGACGCCCAGTTCTATGGTCAGCTTTAAAGGGTTACTTCTTAAGTTTGACTCTGTCTCACCCTTTGGTTCTCTGCATTCCACATGTAAGTGACACCATCTGGTGACTGTCACTCTTCTGGTTCATTTCACTGAACACAGTCTCCTCCCGGTTCCATCCATCTTGCAGCAAATGGCATGATTTTACCTTTTTGATCACCGAGTAGTATTCCATTGTATACATATACCACATCTATTTACAATCTATAATCACAAATGTTTAACTCAAATTAAATTTAATTAAATTTTTAACTCAAATGAATTCTTTATTTTAAAAGATTGATTTATTTATGCACACAAGAGCTGAGGTACAGGCCACAGTCACGGGAGGTGAGAGGATTCACCAGAGACAGAATGGGGAGCAGAACAGGGAGACTGACTGAGATACACTGCTGAGGGGAACAGTGGATGAGGCAGGAGAGGTCTGCTGTGCCCTGTGGGTCTCCTCCCTGGCCGGGGATCGAACTCCTGCTGCTGTGCCGCGGATGCTTCACAGTGCGGCGCTCAACCTTCTGCGCCACCAGGGAGGCCCTGACTCAAATGAATTCTCCCTTTGCTTACAGCAGATACTTTCTGAGTATACACAGGAGATTAGGAAATCTCTCCTTTTTTCCCTCCCCACTCCCAAATTTCTTGACTTCTCTGGCTTTCATGGCTAGTGGAAGAAAAGATACTAAATGATGCACCAGAATGCATATAACAAAGACTCCCGGCCTCTGGAGTTTAGGGGTGACCCCTCAGCAATCCCCCAGGCATACGGGCTCTGATAAGAGGCAAGCTGCGAAAAATATTCTGGGCTGTGGAGGAAAAGGCATTCTAGAACTTCTCACATAACATGGAAGAAAAATGACTGCCTTTCTTGGAGGATCTGAAAAACCAGGTAGAGGAATCCAAATTAAATGTTTTTCATAGAGGTGTAATTTAGAAGAATTTAGCCGTTAGATACGACATAGCAAGCACGCTATGAAGAGCCTATTAACAAAAGATCTTCCTCTTTGCTAAACACACTTCGGAATCTTAAGACAGAACCAGAATTCAAATGGAATATGGAGTTAAAGCTAGCAAAGTGGAACGGAAAGGGAAAATATAAATTCATGGACATAATTTTAGGAAATCTATTGTCTAAACCAAGGAGCTGGGAAAAATCTAGTCGGGCAATGGTTTATATGAGCAACACCGTGGGTTTTAGGTTAACCACCAACTCCATGGAGCCAACAGTACAATTTTGGCTTGTAAAGAAGCAAGTATCATCTTAGGCTGTGCAATAGAAGTACAACATTCGAATAATGGGAGGCGTTAGTTTTCTCAGCTGCAAAATTAGGGGCTGGAGTAGATTTCCAAGTCCCATCTAGCTCTACTTTTTAAGAGCCTAAGACTCTATGACTTCCGAATTCTAAACCCAAATGTCTCCAGTTGCTGAAATGGCCATAGCAAGGACAGGAGAGATCGATGTGCAGGCTCGCAGAAGACATAACCCGTTTCCCCCCGGAAGCTCTCTGGGGCAGGGGGAGCATCATTTTTGTGCCGAACTGACCCACAGACACCTCCTCGAAGGAATGTGGCAGCGGCACAAGCTTGCACACGTCTGTTTCAGACCGTGGCGAGCTTGACACAAACTATTTTTCTTGAGGAGGCAAGCTGAGCAACCAGTTTTCCTGAACTCTGCCTGATACTCGTGCTTGCGATGGGCTGGTCTGTCGCCTTCTGTCTTGCTGAAGTCTTGGAGGGCCCCACCCAAGCCAACCAGCTGCCCAGTGACAATGTTAATCAAGGATTTCAGAGGTGGAGCTCAAGGTCGAGACAGGGCAAGGGTGGGAAAGAGGCGCGAGCCCGGTGCACAGGGCCCTCCCGGGAGGCTCTGCTCTGCTGCGTGGAATCGGAGTTGGAGCCACAGCGGAATAGGCGGTCGGGGAGAGCTGTGCAGGTAACGGGAGCTTCCCTGGTCCGTTGCGCCCGCTGCTAGCCTCTTCTGGACCCTAATCTGGAGTGGTGGGGACAGGGGGAACTGAAACGTGTTTGAGAAAAAAGGACAACATAAAACAACAAATCTCAGGGAAGGCAGAATTTTGATGAAAACAAATTTCAGATATTTCGGTTGGCATCTCTCTGTGTAGCTAAAGAGGTTTAGAGCGTGGCCCGAAGGCCCGTGCCTCCTTCCTGTTCTGGAATCACCCCGGGCATCCCCTTGAGTAGGCCCTTGACAACTTGAGCCCCGGTTTCCTTACTTGGCACCCCCTAAACAGATTTGAGGGAGGCCTTTAGGGCCCGGCAGGTCGGTGTGTGGAGAGGCCTGGTCTCACCGGGTAACAGACTGAGCAGGGGAGGGCTTGTGGGGAGGCGTGGAGGTGCCTCAAGGAGCCACCAGGAGGACCTCAGGCTCTCAAAGGAGGTGTCCAGGCGCAACAGGCAGGAGCTGGGCCTGGTTCCTTTCTCAGGGCAGTCCCTCCCAGGAATTGGCTGAGGTGCTGGATGTCTCATTTTCTTAACTCTGCCAGGCAGAAGAGGTCAGAGAGGGTGGGGCTATGGCCAACGATCACATTCTCAGTGTTCTGGATGTCTCAGAGGGAGCAGAAAGACTAGAAGAGCTTTCCCGACCAATTCACCACAGCTGAACGTCCCGCTCTCTTTCCACATCGGAGGGGACGCGGGAGCAGGGAGCTACCGCGCCCCAGGCTGTGGGCGGCCTTCATTCCCTGGGCAGCACAGCCAGGACGAGCAAGGGAGACGGTGGACCAAGAAGGGGGTAAGTCCAGGAGCGGTTAAATGAGATGGGCTTTGGGAGACTTTTGTGGGCTCTCCAGACATCTTTTCAGTGGGAGGCTTTCCTCTGTCATGTGGGTTACGCACACATAAGGTGAAGCCATTTTTTAGTGTGCGTTCAGTGGGGCCTTTCTTCGTGACTGCAGATCTCCCCCACGGCTGAGGTCAGGTCTGTGCTCCCCGTTACCAAAGTCCCCAAGTGTGGGTCCCATAGGTTGAGCTGGGCTTGGCTCCTGCAAAGAGGATCCAGGAACAGAACGGGATAGTCTTTGGGGATCGTTCAGTGTGACCAGTTGCCGTGGTGTCCCTTTAATGCTCCTCTGTGCCCGGGTCCTTCGCGGCTTGTCCAGACCTGTGGCTCGCCCTGAGGCCTGCGCTGTTGTTCAGTTGCATTTTTGTTCTTTGCTGACTCCTGGCTTGTTCTGACTATGAAAACCTACCTTCCCGGGACCGGACGGGACTGTCCCCAGCGGCTGCACACCTCACAGGGCAGCAGTGAGAGCCGGCCTCTGCTCGCTACCTGAGCCCCGAGCCCACGTCCCTGACCGCTCACTTCTCACTTCCGCCAGAACGTGCCAGGCTTTGTTCTGCCAAGCAGGTTGCTCCGTGTCCCCAAACAACCTTCCTTTTCTTCTGTCACAAAGTAGCTGCTCTTATCACCTCTGCTCCCCAGGAACAGCCCACGAACTCGCACCAGAAGCAAAGTCCTCCATCATTTACTCTTCCTTCGTTGCCCTCATCCGTCCCGCAGCACGATCAGAGTTTCCTTCACAAGCTGACCGCGGTCTCTGTCCTTCCCTCCCCCGTGCCCGTGTCCACGCCGTCACCACGCCTGCCGGCCACCAGTGCTCGGGCCTGTTCCCCCGACCCAGCGTCTAGTGCCCGACCTTGGCTCCACCTGAGCCCCGTCTTCGTCCGTCGAGTCTGTGACAGCCTGAGGTGTCCCCTAGTCCTGTCATACGTGCTTCTGGCTCGGGTCGGGTCGTCAGTGTTACCCATCAGCGATCCCTTTCCAGACAGCCTCGGTCTGGCCGCCGGTAGTAGCAGAACGTTCCGTGGCCTTGGAAGGCGATGGGCCTGCTTCACGTGCCAATTCTGTCGTCAGCAGCATGACGTCGGGCAGCTCATCCACTCTTGCAGCCTGTGGTCCCATTGCAAACGTGGACATAGCCCGTGTGGTCGTGCAGGCTTCCACGAGGCTTTGGTGAGGTGACGTGTGGCGGCAGCGTAGCACTGTGCTCAGAACCCACATTTGAGCTGCCTCCCTTGGTCCGAGTCCAGGCTTTTCCATTCAGTAGCTATGTGACCTGAAGCAGGTGGCTTCACCTCTCTGAGCTTCAGCTTTTTCACCCGTAAAATGGAGACGGTACAGCACCTGCTTCACAGGTTTGTATGATGCTTAAAGGAGATAATCCATGCAAACTGCGTCACACAGAGCCTGGCGCAGCGTCAGCCCAGCGATTGTCAGCTCTTGCCACGGCAGGTAAGAGACCTGATCGGCGCTTAACGTCTGCTGATTTGCTGAAGAGCCCATGTTGTCCACCTGAGCTCGTTTTCACTGATTCTGGCTCTGCATACGCTTGTGCCGCCCTCTCTCCAGACAGGCTGACTACTTTAGCGTGCTACGAACACATCTTCCACTCGTCCTGCCTTTGGTTGTGATAGTCCTCTTATCCAGAATATTCTAACCCCTGCCCTGTCCATCCATCGTCTTCCCATCCTTTAAGGCCTGTCTTAAATCTTGCCTCCACGAAACTTTCCCTCATGACTTCTGTACTTGCCAGTCTCTCATTTTTCAGAACTGGTTACCCTGGATGCAGCGTCTGGGCTACTTACAGACTGTTCCTTTGTTTGTGTTTTGTGTCCTCAACCAGCTTGGAAAGTATTTCTCAGCCTAGCATTGTTTCAGAACACACCGCAAATACAGTGACTTGTTTCGTTGACTAGGCTACCTTATCAACTCACGCCATCACTAGGGATCATATCTCCAGATTACACGTAAGGTCGAATTTGGAGAAAAGGACACACGCTGAGTTGTGTGAGGGTGAGAAGGCGCCAGGGTCCTGGAACGAGTTTTCAGCTCAGAGTCTTACAGAGTGGCGCGTGAGCATGGACAGAGGAGGGGGAGTGTGGGGACAAGGCGTTCCTGTTCCACGGGTCAAGGCTGTGTGGCCTCTAGGACAAGAGGCCGGAGAAGCGCTGAAGTACAGCGTCGACGAAGCTGAGGGGCTGGAGGCCGACCACAGCTGACAGTGACAGGAAATGTCCCCGTTCAAATCTGGGTCTTGTAGTGACAGGCTTTGCCTTTAACTAGTTTCTCAAGCTTCTTACACCTTTGCACAACGTTTGCCCTATTGAGAAACTGGTTTTGCATGAAACTGCCCGTGGCTTGAAGCAAGTCTCCATGACGGTGTCTGCATACCAGAGGGTTTTACCCCTCCCATCTGTGCCAATAAAGATGAAGTGGCATTCAGATGACGTGATACGAGGGACATCACGGCAGCCTCCAAAGCTGAGAGTGTTTGAACTATGTGAAAGGTTCATACCAGGATTTCACAATTACAGAGAAGGCCAAGAAAAACGAGTCCAGAACGCAAGTAAAGAAACTTGTCTTTGCCCCAGTTCCCATGAAGCCTTCTGAGTGCTGCTGCCTATTTGATTTCCTCTGTCTCAGGATGCCTATTGTCTGTGTCGTGTGAGTGATGGTTTGGGCATAGTGACATGTTGCCTTTAAAAATTGCTCTGTGTGTTCACTGTGTTCTCCCCGTGCCCTTCTGCCCCCACCCCACTGTCCCCTGAGAATACAGACTATCTCAGACTTCTCGGCGGTTCTCGTCAGAGCCTTTCAATACAATTTAACTCAGTATTGGGCACAGTCAAACTCTCAGAAGAATGGAATCGTCCACGTTGATGGATTTTGTTGTTGGAAATCCTAAAATGTGGGGTACCAGGGAGGATTAGTCAGTCTGTTTGTTCTGTCAGATGTGGGGGTGCTGCCACCATCTGGGGTGCTGCCACCATCTGCGGTGTCGTTGGGAGCGGCAGCCGCCTTTCCTGGTCAGTGAGTCGGGAGCATACTTGCGGAACACCTGGATCCAGAACTTTCCCACTAGGGAGGAACAGATTTTATGTTCAGTGCCTGAGACTCCTTCTCTCATCCCCCACTTCCCCTCTCCCCTCCCAGTAACAAAGCATATAGCAAGAGCTTTGAGGGCCACTGGAGCCTGACTCAGCCCCCGCTTTCGTGACGAGGAAACTTGGGGCTCAAAATGAGAGTAGTTGGGGCAGTGAGGGGAGGGACTGGCTTTGGAGTCTGGCGGAACTAGACTTTAATCCCAGTGCTGCCACTTGTTCACCATGCATTGCAGGAGCGTCTCTTTACCTCCCAGAACCTGCTTCCTCATCTCAGCTGGGGGTGACAGTGCCTACCAAGAGGGGTGTTGTGAGGAGTAAGCAAGTTAATGGATGCAAATCTGGTGCTCAGCAATTAAGAGGTGCGCAATACTTGTGGCTCCTTCTTCTTCCTTCTCTTAAGGGGCCTGCCCAAGGCCAGACAACGAAGTCCAGTGCTTCCTTCTTCCAGTTTTCAAGTCGCGTATCCTTCCCGTCACGTGTTAAGACTAGCTGCCTCCCCGCTAGAAAATTAGGGCGAACCACTGGAGTTTTTAAACTTACCTTTACTGGGAATTTGCATCAGTTTATTCTGAACACATGTATATGCCTCAGAGACAAGAGAACTCAAGAGACATGAATTTCAGGGTGAAGTTCAGACAATGATGTTTGACCCATTTCCAAAGGCTGGGATTGTACTCATAGTGCTCCTACAATAAGTCCAGATGGCCCTTACCCCCTTTAAAAAATAGAATAAAAAATTCCAGTCTCTGACATATTTACATGCTTTGCCTTGCAACCTGATATTTTCCACCTGTCTTTCTTAAGACATTCTCTGTTGTCCATTCCTCACCAGCCGGGGCTGTTGAGATGCTGCTCACGCAGTGGTAGATGTATTGACATGAGGGTGGCAGACCTGTGGGGTGCTTTAGTCTCAGAAGGGAAATGGCCACGCATATCATTGACAGAAATGAATACTGGATGCTGAACACATCTTTCTCACCTGGCGATTTACCAGGATCATTATTTGTTTTAAAACGTCTAGTTAACATTCATCATGTTTGGCTGCAGATGTATCTTTAAGCATAAAGTAGAGCCTCGATTAGACCAGAAGAAAAATCTTAGCATGAAATACCTAATTGTGACTATTACAATCATCAAATTAAGATGCTTCATCATTTGGTGAGTCACTTAGGTCCTACAAGACAAAGGGACAAAGCGGGCAAACCTCCCTGGCATTTTCTTTGTGGAGGGTGTGGTAGGGCAGAATAATAGGGCCTCAGAGATGCCCATGGGCTCCTACTCAGACCTTGGGAAATGTTAGGCTGCTGGTGAGCGGAGACATTAGAATTTCAAGGGAGCTGGCAGATCTTAGCAGGGGGCTATGTCTGGATTATTTAGGTGGGCCCAATGTATTTGCAGGGCAGAGGCTGGAGGAGACCCAGAGAGGGGAGCTGCGATGTGAGAGCCCAGCTTGCTGTTGCTGACTTTGAAATGGAGGGAGGGGCCAGGAGCCAAGGACTGTAGGGGGCTTCTAGATTCTAGCAAGAGCATGACAATAGAGTACCCTGAAGTCTCCTGACACCTTGATTGTAGCCCACTCAGGCCTGTTTTAGATGGCTGAACTCTATAAATTAATACTTTTTAAAAAATAAAATATATTTTTTATTTATGCACACAAGAGCTGGGGTACATGCCAGAGGCGTGGTGGTGAGAGAATTCACCAGAGACAGAGTGGAGAGCAGAACAGGCAGACTGACTGAAGTACACTGCTGAGGGGAGCAGCGGGGAGACAGGAGAGATCTGCTGCGCCCTGTGGGCCAGTGGATCCAACTCAGGCCGCTGTGGCTGGGGAGAGCTTAGTAGTGCTGAGACTTAACCCCTTGAGCCACCAGAGAGGCCCTGGTCACCGGGTCCTTTTGATTCTAGTTTTTAAGTATCTCTTCAGTTCGTCTTTCTCCATTTACATTTAATCTCTAACTTGTACAAGTGTCTCCTATCTCATGTCCTCCCTCCTAAGTCATTCCTTACATGGCAAAACGCCAGCATGACCCTGCCATTTTTTCAGCTTAAAATCTGTCAAAGGCTCCCTGTTGCTTATCCTGGGTCAAGTCCAGCCCTTCGGCACAGCTGACCGGGTCCTGCGGGCTTCGCTTTCGCTCCAGCGGGCAGTGCGTGCCACGCAGGCCCAGTTCTCCCGCCCAGGTCACCAAGGAGCACGTTAGCTGTGAAACGGAGCTGATGGTGCTTGCAGGGATTCAGAGAGGGAACTTAAAACAAGTGTTAGCTGTTATGTTAAAGCATGCCTAACACCCTTATTCATCGTCTTTGGAAAATACTGCTGTCATTTCCTGAGTGACCCTTCCCAATGTTTTAGGGAGTTCCTAGACCCCGAAGCCCTTCCGTGCAGTCTTAGACATCTGTGAGTCCTAAGAATGAGCACCTGATTTGGAGCTACGACAGAGGGTTACGTATATAGACAAAAATGCTCCCTTCCTAGGGAACTGCTCCTTTAAATAAATAGTAATGACTGTTATTAAAACAGACAAACAAGCAAAAGGCTACACTATCTTCTCCCTCTTCAGATCCTGTGTTAACCTGCTTGAGTCGTTCAAACAGAAGGCGAACTTCTTACCATGCCTTCTAAGGAGCCCATCCTGGCTCCTGCCTGCCTTGTCCCAGGCTTTGAGCCCCCTCAGCCTCCTTTTGTCCTGGGAAGACCCCCACTTTCTGCACGGCGCCCTGCTTCTGCTGAAGGTCCTAGAGTGACCTGCTCCCCACCAACCGCTTTTCCTGGTTGCCATCCTTTAAGACCTCAGCTCATGCATCCCTTCCTCTTGAATGGGTCCCCAACCCTTCTGTCCCACCCTTCCGTCACTCACTGTCACATCGCCCCGTTTGTCCTCTGTGTGGCCCACCCTGTTCTTGCCCATCTTTCTTTGCTTATGGTCTCCGCTCAGTAGAAGGTTAGTTCCAGGAGGGAAGGGACCTTGCTTCTCTTGTTATAACTGTATTTCCAGAGCCTGACACAGCGCCTGGCACCTGCCAGCAGTAGGCATCAAATATTGGGTGCTGAATGGTCAAGCTCCAGCCAGAGAAGGATGAAAACCTGAAGAGCCATCAGCACTGAAAACGGTGGGCTCCTCCCCCTACTCAGGTCTACTAACAGCAGCGCTAAAGCACACACTTGGAAGTACGGGAACAGAAACAGCTTCTTTCCAGCCCATCTGAGTGTAGACCCTGGAGGCCACACGCTGCTGGGTCCTCAGTACACGAGCTCTTCATCAGCCTTCAGGCTGAGCGTCACTGCACCCGCCGACGGTGCTGAAGCGCCTGGGTCTAAGCTCCTCTGCGGAAGTCCTTGCGGGGATCGGAGAGGGACTGTGTTAAGTCTCTACATCAATTCGGCCAGAACGGGCCTCTTTGCTCCCGAGTCTTCCGATCCATAAATACAGGAAGTTGCGCTAGTCACTTAGGCCTTTGTAATCTTCTCATCAGCATTTTTAAATTTTCAGCAGGCAGATCCCATTCTGTTTTATTACACTTCATATTTTGGGGGGCAACTGTAAATGGCATTGTTTTTAAACTGTTTCCACCTGCTTGCTGCTGGCACATGTAAAGCTCTCGCAGGACAAGGAGGAATGTGCCCTCAGTGAAGTAAACTTGCTCAGGCTGACGCTGCCGAGCCGGAGAGAAGCTGTGTCCTGCCCTTCAAGTACTTCCAGGGTGTGCCTCTAAGTCTCCCGAATTCTCATCTCTCATCGCTGCACCCCAATCTGCGCCACCGCTCTGTAGTAGGAAATGAGTCCTCTGACGCACTTTGTTCACCCCAGTCTCATGTCTCTGCCAGGCCATCCCTTCCCTCTAGAACAGTCCCCCCACTGGGTGCGCTTAGCCCCGACTAAACCTTAACTCTTATTCAGGGACGTGGTTCGAACCCCCCCAGAAGATGCCCTCCCTCACTGTCCCAGCCTACAGCATCCCTTCCTCTTCTCGAATCTTTTGACCAAGACTGTATGCCACTCAATCATTAATTTGTAGATTTACTCGATGCCTTGTTTCCCTAACTGGGTGATGGCCACTGGGGCGGTCCCCACGACCGCTCTTACAGGTGCAGGGAAGACACCCCGTTCGTTCCTTGCTGCTTACGTGACGAGGGGGGGTTCCCAGATGTGTCAGTTAGGTCAGATGTGAGGTGGAGATCACCCAGGCCAGACCTGTCCACTGCACGTCTAGGAAGAGCGCCCTCCTCTCCTTTCCTAAAGATGTCCACTCCTCCAACTAGGGTATTCTGAGATGCAAACCCTTTCCAGCTACCTCTTCCTAACTGTTCTAGAAACGGCAGAGTTGAGAGGTTTCCGGAGCGCACAGGCATCGCTGCGGAAGCTGCAGTGACGCGAGCTGGCCAGCAGAGGACGGGGCAGCCGGACTGCTGCTTCCCCGCCGCCCAGCCGTGCAGGAGGTCACCGGCCGAGCTGGAGGTCGGCGCTGCAGCTGTGGCCTTCAGGCTTCATTAACTCCCTTAAGTGCTCCGCGGCCCGCCAGCTCCGGGAGGGCTCCTTTCCGCCCCTGAAAGATGGGCCCCGAGCTGCCAGCGCTTACCCCTTGACTAACCTTAGATGACCACCAGTGGGAGGAATGCATTTTAGTTGCAGGGTTAAAGGCAGAAAAGTAGTATAGGGACGGTTTCGCTTTCTAACCTCCCTCCCCCGCATTGGCTTTTCAGTTCTTCTGTCAATTAAAAAAGCCCCGCGGCCGTGTCCGTACAGAGACTCCCCAGCGAGACGCCCTAGGGACCGGCGCCCCGGCCAGGAGGCCCGGAGGGTGCGGATGGATGCCTCGGGCCTGGGTCCCCGCTGTCCCCAGAAGCTGGTCCCGGGCGGCGCCCTCGCGCGCGCTCTGCCCCCATTCATCCCATCTTTGTCGTGTGACGTCCACGTGGGTGCTTCTCCGCGGACGGAGCTTCGCCCCAGGTGCTCGACGACTACGGGCTAGAGCTCCGACCGTCCCGTTCGTGCCCGCGAGCCCGGCCGGTCGCCACCTCGGGTCTCTGGCTCGCCAGCGCGCGTCTCCGGACAAAGCCTCTTCGGGGCGTCAGCGCAGGCCGGCGCGGGTCGTGTGGGGTTACGGCCTCGGCCCCCGCGTCTCCGGAGGCCGCGAGTCGGGGTGGGCCTCCGACGACGCAGCGCCCGCGGGGAGCGCACTCCGCGGCGCACCTTGGCCGCCCGCGCGCAGGAGAGGCGCACGCAGAGCCAGAGTCGCCGCCGGCCCGCGAGGTCCGGCAGCGGGGGCGCCCCTCGGGGCCGGCAGGAGGGCGCGCTCGGAGTCGCACGCCGCCCACCTCGGTGCTGCCGCGGTGCCGGTACCTGCGCCTCCCCTGCCGGGCCCCGCCAGCCCCGCCGCCCGCACGCCGGCGACCCCGCGGGGCGACGCCCGCTGCGCCCCATGGTGCGCGGCCCCGCGCCGCCGGGGCGGTGGGAGCGGCGTGGAGGCCCGGGCCCGGCTCCGGCCCCGGCCCGGCGGCGCCAGCCTTTCCAGCCGTCGGGGCGGCGGCGCCCGCGCAGCCCCAGCCCCGGGGTCGAGCGCCGGGGGCGGCGGGCGCAGGACGAGGCCGCGGGGCCGCCTCCTCCAGCCGCCCGGCTCCTCCCAGCCGCGCGGGCGGAACCTGCCTGGGAGCCGGTCGGGGGCCCGAGCGGGCCGACCCCCAGCCCGCCGCCCCCGGGCCCGCGCGGCCCCGCCCGGCGCCCACCGCGCGGCGCTCGCCTGTCTCCTCCTTTCCCCGGGGCTCCGCTGAGTTCATTCACTGGGATTGGTTTCAAGTGACGCCATCCCTTTATTTTTAAACCAATGACCTCATCCGCGCTTGAAGTTTCCTGACCGGCGACTCTTTCTCTTCCCCACCCCCCGCCTCGCCCCCCTGCTTCCCCCGCGGGCTGGGGAGCTCGCGTCTGGGGGGGCTCGCGGCAGCTTTTCGGCCTCTACCACCGTCTCGCCCTCCCCCCGCCGCCCCCCCACGGCCCCCACTTCCACCTCCCCAAGTTCCTAACCCCTTTCAACCTTGTTTTTTCGAGGCGGATGGGGGGTGCCCGTTGGTGGAAGAGAAAGAGTGCAGCGAAGTTGCGAACGTCGCTTCGCTCCTGAGCCGCCCGCCCCCGCCCGCCCCTCGGAGAGGAAGATAATTCAGTGCGAGGAGGAGGAGGAGGACGAGGAGGACGAGGACGAGGAGGAGGAGGAGGAGGAGGAAGAGCGGAGGAGGAGAGCGCGACGGGACGGACGCGAGCGAGCGCAGCAGCCCTCCCGGCTCCGCCGCGGCGCCTCGCGAGTCGGGAGGCGAGGGGGCCCGAGGGGCGCCGCCGTGACAGCTTTCGGCCTCCGCCCCCGGGAGTCGGGAGGTCGGCGGCCCCAGAAGTAAGTGGCCGGGGTTCGGCGGGCGGGCGGGCGCGGGGTGGGGGCGCCGGCAGTGTGGACGCCCCGCCGCGCGCCCCGACCCGGGCGGCCGCGCCGCGCTCGCCGCGGGCTCAGCCCCCCCGGCCGCCGCCTCTGAGGCGGGATGGCGACGAGCGCGGCCGGAGGCGCACGGCGCTGAGGCGGGCGGGGTGCGGTAGGCCTCGCGGGGGGCCGGCACCGGCGGGAAGGGCGGCCGGCGGGCGCGGGGCTCGGTCCGCGCGCCCCCGCGGGGTCCGGCTCGGGCTCGGGCTCCGACCCCGAGTCGCCGCCGCCGCCCGGGCCGCGGCCCCTCCGCGGGCGAAGCTGCTCACTTCCAGGCGCGACTGTTACACAACACGCCGCCGAGGGGCCCGGCCCGACTGTTCCATTATCCCCAGTCCGCCCTGGGCGAAGCCGCGAGGCCACCTGGACGGCGGCGGGCCGCTGCTTCCTCAGCCCAGCCCGTCCACCCCGAGCTAGTCTTCACGCTGGGGCCCGAGCCGCGGTGCGGGGAGCCCGAGACTTCCTTATTTACGCCGAGATGGACAACGTGAGAAACTTAAAAGAGCCCAGGGGGGCGACCGAGGGTCTGTTGATCACGTGTAGCTTCGTGTAATAAAACACCAGGCAGGGAGATATTGCTGCACAGCCCAAGTTTTCAGAGGCTACGTTGATTTCCTTGAAAAAGAAAGGAAAAACAAAATACAGCAACTCGGCCACCAACTCGAGAAAATACAAGCCGTTCTTAAAATGAATGGACCCTGCTAGGGCCTGGCGAGGATCGGAAAGCCCGGCCGGCTCAGATTGCTGCAGAAAGCACACCTCCGACCGCCCTGCCCCAGTGGGGAGGAAAAACCTGTTGCATAATCCCATTCGCCTTTGGGCTTTGCTCTGGCGTCCCCTTGCAGCAAGCGGCAGTGAGTTAAGGTGCAGGGTTTAAGAAACTTTACGAAGTTCTTGTTTACCCAGCGCCCGCTGCCACTTCTGCTTTGAAAGATTCTAAGTAAATACTCTGCTCTCCCGGGTGAACCCAGCTTATCCAACCTGTTTAGAAAATGACCAGGTATGTTTCTTTCTTTTCGTGTGTGAGTGTGTGTGTGTGTGTGTGTGTGTGTGAGTGAGAGAGACAGAGACAGAGACAGAGACAGATTTACCCTCTGTGGCAGACCTTACTGCTTCCGGAGCTTGTACTGTCAGAAAAATGCCTCTCTCTGCCACTCATGTTAGGAGCTGGCTGAGGGTGGACGGAGGTGACATCTGGTTCCTCAGAGGAGCTAGCTGTTCCCATCTACATCCAGAAATCTGATTTTTAAAGTGAAGGCGATTTTTTCAAAGAAGAGAAGCATTCTTAGCCGTTCAGTTAGTTGGCTTTTGATCGTGTGCTTTTCCTTGCGGGCATGTGCATGGGTGGGTGCGAGCCTGGGAGAAGAGGTGCAGGGAGACTCCCCTTCTGTATTTGGGGAAGGCAGCAGACTGCAGATGTGAACTGGGAAAGTCAGAATTTATGCCTCTGTTAGGTATCAAGTGCACATGTGACTGGACACTCTGCGTGTTCTGTTTTTCTTGAAAATTAAGTTGTGGAAGTTACTGAATTTGAGGGCTGTGTGGAAGGTTGGTGTTTAAAACTTTCGGGTTTTTGGTTAAAATTTAGTCTCTTAAGGGAAAATATGGACTAAAGAGCACCAGCCCACATATTGATTTTAGGTAGAATAATTTGCACTTATCAAAGTTCCACTTGGGAGAAAAATTAAGAGTGAGTTTATTCTTAATTCTGCTGGTACTGAGGCAAATCGTGTGACGGCCGTCAGCTCAGTACCAGAGACTTACCGTCAGCTTAAAATAGCTGTAAAGTAAAAGTAGTCATGTAAAATTGAGGACAGGCAGCTTCTTTGGCCAAAAGCTAAAAGGCAGTAACTGAGAAAGGAGCAAAATAGAAGATCCTGTTAATCTCGTTCTTTCTCTTTCTTACACATCTAAAACTTACTGTGGCAGGGAGGCTGACATGGGGTTTAAGAGAAAGTCTGAGAAGGACATGGAGTTTAGATCCATAAGGAGAGCCAGGATTGATGTATGTGTGTTTTCATGCTATGTCTATAAATGCCTGTGTTGGGAGAACATCCAGGGTTTTGGCCTGTGGAATTACATATTGATGAAGCGGACTTCCATGACTGATCACTGTAAAGTTTTCTGTTTTTTAACTAATCATAATCTCCTACTGTGATTCACCAGAATTACCGGTGTCATTTATCTGAGAAACCAACTTTTCCTGGACTATCTTTTAAAAAGGCAGAGTTTTCTATCCTGTGTTGCTTGGTCTGAAAACTTCCTGGATTTTTAAACATTGTTTAAATGCTTTGCATTCTCAAGCAAAAGGAGCTTTAAATTGAAGAAGTCAATACAGGGTAAACTGATTTGGATCGGAATCCCAAGAAAAGGGAGGAAATTAATCAGGGGAAACAGAAACCAGATTTCATGACAGATTTCAATGGATAGAAATAACTAGCTAAGAAGGCTTCACAAGGAATAGCAGGTGGTGCTTGATTGACTTAAAAAGTGAACTAACTGCATTATACTCTAAAACTGAGACAGATACCCAGTGTCACAGAAGAAGATGCTGCTAATGTTGCCTTAAAGAAAAAGAGAGAAAATCTTGCCCCAAACCACATATATTTCAAAACCAGATGTAAAGTTTCTCCTGATGTTCTTGTGTTGAGGATCGGTTGATATTTCTGTATATTTCATTAGTCCAGATGAGCCAGTGTTGGTGGTGTGAAGAGATGAGTTTCATGAAGGTTGGCTGGACTTGAAGAAGCAGACTCAGGTTTTAGGAGGAGGCCTTTTTCATACACAAACCAAGAAAGGAAAACTCAGAGTGTAACCAAAGAAATGACTGGAGGAAATGGTTGGCTCAGAGAGAAGGATCTAGGGCACGGCACCAAGGGCAGGTACGTAGAAATAGTAAAAACTTGCCAGATCAGTAAGAAGGAAATGGGATGCATCTTGGCCTGAAAGGACAAAGGCATACAGAGGAAAAATACCCTCTGCTACCATAGAAACAGGAGGAGGTAATGAAGCTTCACCTCCTTCTTGATTGGGGTTTGATACATCGTTATAGGCCTTCACCTAACAGTCACAGCTTCTTTTATTACATACGAATTTAATCTTGGAAGAGCGGGATGGACGAAGTAAATTGGGAACTTAAGTTATAGGTGAATGTAAAACTTGAAATTGGCAAAGATAGAACTAAAATAGAGAGGAACCCACTGTGATTTCAGTTAAGTTATTGGAAAAGGGGGGAGGTTATAAAACGTTAAAATGAGTAACTAAATTGGTTTCTGGCTTAGCTGCAGATAGAAATCAATCAAGCAAAACATTTATGACTGGCCTGCACTTACATGTACTGAGGTGGAGACCTGGAGGGGGGACACGTGCCCGCCCTTAAGAAGGGGGAAGGTTTGTAAGAATTTCAAGGGAAGTGTGTTCACATGCAAAGATAAGTAATTATCTACCGCTGGGAAGTACCAAATTCATGGTGTAAAGGAGAAAGATTGGAGGGTTCAGGGAGGTAATCTTGAGTCAATAGAATTTGACCCTTGCCTTCCAGCACAGTTAATATGTGCTTGGAAGAAAGGAAGTGGAGGAGGGTGTGCCATTCATCTGTCTCTTCATTCAGTGGACTGATTTGGAGCCTCTACAATGTTCTGCTCCAAGAACAGGACAAACAAGTAGAAAACAAGAAGGAGGAGGATTGTGGCCCGATGGAACTAACATTCCAGCAGGGGAAGACAGAAGGATATTAACAAGTTAACACTCCCTGGAAAACCTAATGTCAGATACTGATGTGTGAACATATGGTGATGGGTGAAGGAACTTATTGAGGGCTAGTTACAGTTCCACTTGTTCTGGAATGGCCTGTGAGCTGCTGAGTGTGTTTGTGAGATGACCTTTTGATATTTATTAGTAGTCCAAATCACTTTGAATGGAAGGCCATACCTTAATGGACTTCCCTTTTAAGCAGTTTTTAAAAACCCTGCGTGATATTTTTTAGATTGAAGCACACAAGTGCGGTGTCACTAAGGCATTAATAGTTTATCCACAGTTCTTTCCTTCCTGTTTACTAAGAGTCTGGTTTCTGCAGTGAGGAGACTTATTGTTGACGGCTTGCTTAAGGTTGCGATGTGTTTCTTGGGTGGAATGCTATGCTAGGAACTACAGCTGAATTCCAAGGACGTTTGTGTGATGGAACCTTTAAGGGAGCACGATGACAAAGACGCACAGACAGTAGAAGTAAGCTGTTTGGCTTACTTGCAGAATAGGTCAAATAGGATAAGGACTGAAACAAGTCCAGGAGGAATTGAATGGTGAATTTGGACAGTGATTTGCTTCTGTGTGTTTATGACTCCTTAAAGTGTAGGGAGGGAGTAGTGTTACTGAAAATGCCATCTTAAATTTAGGATCGTTACTATTTTTCTGCAAATAGGATGAACCAGAGCGGAAGTGCCAGTTCGGAAATGCATGGGCCTGGGTTCTCACTGTAGCTAACCTGGCTGCTCTCAAGAAGATAGCCCTTGTCATGTCCACTAGAAATCTCTTCGCTATTATTTCTTGCTTTTGGACACGTTTACCAAGTACTTCTCAAACTTTCTTTAAGACATTGTCCTGCGGTGATGGCGCGTGGGTGAACCGGTGGTGGGAATTCTGTGGGGCTCCACCTGACAGGAGAAAGCAAACATTGCATGAAAAATGAACCATGTTGTAATATATCTATAAATAAGTTACATTAAAAAATAATATGAAAAAAAGAGAAATATGTCCCCGCCACTCTTTCTGCACTTTTAAACAAAAACAAACTTTGTAAGTGAAGTTGAGGCAAAGGATTCTAGAAGGAATTGATATTCCACGTGCGTGTGTGTGGCCCAGACCTGACGTGTGCCCCTAACCCGTTTCCGTTTCCAGCACATTTGGTATGTGGGGCAGCCCTGTAGGAAAGAAAACAATTTAAAGGCTCATGTTTAAGAGGAGGTAGGAAATGCTTTAGGGTTCCCTTGTGAACCAAATACTCTGTTTAGGGGGAAATTGTAGGGTCTGTAGTATGTGATTCAAGTTAATGTGATTTTTACT
This sequence comes from Galemys pyrenaicus, assembly GCA_019455555.1. Classification (NCBI taxonomy): domain Eukaryota; kingdom Metazoa; phylum Chordata; class Mammalia; order Eulipotyphla; family Talpidae; genus Galemys; species Galemys pyrenaicus. The sequence goes on along the minus strand of JAGFMF010011760.1, from coordinate 1,242,248 downwards.
TTTCAAAAATATTTGGGAAGGGACCTCCCTGGTGGTGCAGGGGATTAAGGCGCAGCACTGTGAAGCTGTCTGCAGCCACTGCAGCACGAGTTCGATCCCCAGCCAGGGAGCTGACCCTCGTGGCGCAGCAGACCTCTCCTGCCTGCCCACTCTCCCCTCAGCAGTGGATTTCGGTGGATCCACCTACTTTGCTCCCCACTCTGTCTCTGGTGAAACCTCTCACCCACCGCACCTCTGGCCTGCACCCCAGGCGTGCACCCCAGCTCTTGTATGTAAAAATAAATAAATCTTTAAAAAAATAGATATTTGGGAAGGACAGTGGAAAAGCATCTGTTCCATGTCCAGGTGAGGGGTGGGACAAACTGTGTATGGGTGAGGAATATGCATTATAAATTATAATGATATATGGTAGGATAATTAATAGTTATTATCTCCATTCTTCCCCTTAAAATTTATGGGGAAAGACGCATGCAGGGAAGTCTCTGCTGCTTCTCCTTTGCGTTATGTGTGTATGGACTGTACATACGTACCACTCCGACCTCAGGACGCTGCCTGCTCGAGCCTGCTTTTGATAAATGTTTGTTGAATAAATTGAATTATTTCTCACAGCTGTTACTTTTTATGGTGGTTCCTTTCTGGCTCTAGCGCAGAGCGCTGGTTTTTGAGTTTTGTGTTGAAACCCACGGGGCAGCTGACCTGCCCGGGCTGCCTGCTTGCACTGGAACCTGGCTCCTGGCCAGCACGGCCTCCCTGCCCCGGGAGTCTGACCTCGTCTCTTCCAAAGTGGCAGGTGGCTGCCTCCTCCCACCTCCTCCCTCTGAGCAGCTGCACTGTGCACCTTTCTTCTCCCAATTCGGTCCCCCTCTCACCCTGTCGTTTCTGTCCTGATATTTGTTTGTTGTTCGGTGGTGGGAGAAGCGCTATCCTCAGAGGGACAGTTCTTGACTTCGTGGACTGTCCCTGGTACATAAACATGGTATTCTTTCTCTACCTTCCTAGCTTCAGTGAACAGCCTTGTGTTCACCTGAAAACAGACTGGTAAGGATGATATTTTGATGATACAGACCAGCTGAAAACTAACAAGGTTTGTTGTTGTTCGCTTTGTTTTTGAGACCATCTGGAAATCAGAATGTGGACTGTGTACTGGGTGATTTTAAGAATTATAACCATAAAGCTTTTATCTGTATCAATATCTTTGTGGTTATGGTAAACAAATGCTGCTCGCCTATGAAAGATGTGTGTGCAGGTATTTATAGGCAGGAGGATGTGATGCCTCCCTAGTCTCTGTTTTAGAAATACTTCAGGATACAGCAGTGTGTTGCAGTCCATCTGCCTGTTCCGCTCCCCGCTCTGTCTCTGGTGACTTCTCTCACTCCCCATGCCTCTGGCCTGTACCCCAGCTCTTGTGTGCATAAATAAATCTTAAAAAGAGAGAGAGAAATACTTCAGGGTAGACACAGACATGCAGAAGTGGAAACCAGATCAAACAACATTGGCAGATGTTTAGTAGTTTGTTGAAGCTGGATGATGGGGAGGTGGCATGTTATTATCCCCTGTGCCATAGTGCATGGACGTGTCTGTGCTAGAGCAGTTAACTTACATCACTGATCGTAGCCACGGGGGAGAATAGTAACACAGTAAAATGACGTGATTGTACATTTGGTCCCCACTTTGCATTTTCTCTAAGTTCTCCCTTTAGGCATAAATGTTTAAGCATAGGGAGAATTCTATAGAACATGGTCATTGAAGTGTTGAAAAGTCTTAACTTTGAGCCCTTGTAATAGTAAAATACCTGTAGTTTCCAAATGGCTTCGCTATACTTTGTCTTCTATTCTCAGAACAGGACGTGAGTCATCCATTTTACAGATGTGGAAAGTCAGACCGCAGAGGGACTAAGTAATTTATCCAAATCCCAAAGCCAGTAGGAAGTGATCCCGTGCTGGCGCCTGGGGTGTGGGTCCGTTTTCGGGTGTTCATCCTCTTACAGCCTCCGCTTATCAGTGTTTACTTTTTGTGGTGCTCTGAGCCTGCCGCCCCGCGTCACCTTTGCACTTTTAAAATTACTGATTTTTGTTTTTATGGCCTGCGTCTGTCAAACTTTAACATGTTAGACAGTAAAACTGAAATATTTAAAATATTTATTTAAAAGTAACACACTCATTAAAGATGAATATAGATGACGCATTTTTCAGAAAAAGGTATTCCAAAAAAAAAAAAGAGAAGCATGACATTGTTTTATGTTTTCTACTCTCTTTAATGTATTGCTTAATGGAAGACAGCTGACTCTTGGTAACTGCTTCTATCTGGGATCTGTGGGTAGGCTGTTCTGTTTGATGCATGAGGACACCCAGCTCTCCACAGATCCATCCTTGGGAAAGAGAGGAGGGTTTGCTGTCTTTCTGTATAATTTGTGAGTATTCTTTGTTAACATCAAGACTCAACAAGTGGTAGAGTCTTCAAAGATTGTCGCAGTGTTGAGTTTGAAACCCCGTCAGTGACTTTGGCACTCTGGAACTTTCCAGGCTCTGTTGGTCCACCTTGCAAGATGGATCTTTGACCTGCATGTGATTGTGCAACCTCATACGTTGCTCATCTGAGAACTAATGGTTGACTGAGTTACACAGATCTCTGCAGTGTTGGGACATTTGATTACACAACAGTTAATGCGTCTCCTCCATTGATATGACCATTAAACGTACCCAAGAAATCTTTAAGAGCTGGGAAACAGTCAAGAGTTTGGTGTCAGCTCAGATGTTCTAAAACTCTGAGTTGTTTTCTCAAAAGCTCAGGCTTTATCACAGGCAACAGATACTGTCAGCCCCCCACCCCCCCGGCAGCCCTGGAACGCCAGGCTCCCCTGATTCATTTTAAAGAAAGTGTTTGCCAAGTCCCCGAGTTGTCTGCGGATCCTTCTTTTAAGTAAAAGCAGTGTTCCCTGAGAAACGCGGTCGCGCTGCGCTCACGGCTCACGCAGCCGTCGGAGCCGGTCCTGAGACCCGCAGGTGCGCAGGTGAGCGCCCGCGGTGCTTGGGACTGCCGCTGCCGCAGGGTGCCTCAAGGCCAGACTCCGGAACTGATCACGAAATGAATACTTGTCGCAGTTGTCTCAAGGACACTGCTGAGTGGCACTGACTTCAGGAGACTGTGACCAGAGAGAGGGACGAATTCCGGGCGGTACAGTGTCGCGTCTGGCCTGGCCGTGCCGAAACGCCGGCGTTGCCCGCGCTGCCTCCGTGCCCTCGGCGCGCAGGCCAGCATGGCGGCGCCGGACACGTCAGGACGCTCAGACCGGTTTTGTGCTTGGAGTAGCTCAGCTGCCCTTGTCTGTTGCCAGACACGTACGGGAAGGCGGTCTTCAGCGCCTGGGCGTGGCCACTGGAATCACAGAAATAAACCAGGGTGGGTCGCCACTCGCCAGGCCGGAGCGCCAGCCTTACGGGAGATGGGCTTGTCCTTCAGGTGCGCAGCGGAGTCCTTGCTCTGGTGAGAGGCTGCTCGCAGGGCAGGGCCACCGCTGCGGTTCTCCTTGCCCCTTTGAGCCGGCGGGTTCTCGCGTGGTCCGCTGCGCTGGCTGCACCTGTGCCTTAGCTGTTGCTGCTCTGCTCCACGCAGGGCCCGAAACTTGACCCGGGTGGTCCTTCACCAGCTTTGTTGCTTCTCATCTGACAGCAGCCTTTGGCTTCTCCTCAAGTCCGCGTCCAAAACTCTCAGTTTCTTTTTTTTTAAGCCCAATGAATTCATGAGAGTTGATAAGCAAGTTACGAGATTAGAGCAGATACAACCAGAGATTGCTGATCCTAGCAGCGCAGCGTATGAGCACACACGGACTTAACGTAAGGCTGATACTGTACTGCAGTTGCTATCTTGGAAAATTCTCGAAACCACAAGAAAACACAAGCGCTCGCTGTTCACAGGCTGTTGTGGTGCTGCGTTACCCACGCGCGTCACCTCTGCGTTGGCTGCCGCGAGGGCACGAGCAGAGAAGGCAGGGACTTCTCGGTGGCGCTCATCGGTTCGGAAATGCCGAGGGTTTCAGGACAACGACCGAATGTCTACCGCGTCACAAGCGCCAGCGTCCGTGCCACACTTGGGACCGAGCCCCGGGCAGCTCCGCCCTCCCAGCGAGGGCTGCGCTCTGTGCCTGCGCAGCTGAGGACGGCGGCGACAGGGCGCGGGGGTGCACGTCGGTGGGCCCGGGACAGCTGGGGCACAACTGGGCCGTGGGATGGGCCTTGGGGAGCACTGGGGGGCCCTGGAGGCTCGCTCTGCACTGGCCAGGTGGAGTGGGGGCTGGAAAGAAAGGAGATGGGCTTGAACGGAGGCCTGAGGATGGAGATGCATGAGAAGGACTTCCGCCCAGGGCCGTCAGAGTCACGCGATAAGCTGGTCTTCAGGGTCCCTGCACCGCTCAGACTTGGTGTGGCTCAGCCAGGCGTGGGGACGGCGGTGACGGCGGCAGTGCTGCGGGGCGGGCGGTGTCCCCCAAGTCTGCGCGGTCGGTGCGAGCACCAGTGCGTGATGCGCTGACTCGTGCGCGGTTTGGACTCAGAAATCTGAGCTGAATAAAATGAAATTCACAAATTTAAATTTGAATGCTTTTTCTTTTTCCCCACTAAGGGAGACAAGGAGACGAGTTCAGACAACTGTCATTGACCAAAGGTACTTATGTGGCACTTTTTCCCAAAAAGGATTTGAAATGGGAGACGACCCAGTGTGGCTCCAAGTTCCTTTTGGCCCCCGCTGCTTCCTCTGCCACGATACTGCCTTAGGTGGGGCCAGATACTTAGGGCGTTCTGGCCGTAACCGGTCAGCGGCTCTGTTAGCTCTGCAGAGGAATAAAGTCCCGCAGCTTCCGGCTGTGTGCAGGCCTCGCACAGCTGTTTGGGCGGCGGTGAGCTCAAGGAGGAGAACCACCACACGCCACGCTTTTAAAACTCAGCGCTGCTTCTAGCTGGGGTAGCAGAAAGCCACCCACGGAGGCTTCACCCTCCAGACAGTTACGTTATGTCGCTAGGAGAAGGTCCACGGCAGGCGCCCCTGGGTGGGCCCAGGTTCTCACCAGCTTCTGCCTGGCCAGGTCACAAAATGGCTGCCTCCACTTTAGGCGTCCACTTTTCACGGCAGGGAGGAGGGCCAGAGCTTGCATGCCGCCCCCTCCCCTGTGCTGGCCTGGAGAGAGGAGGCTGTTGCTGTCTCACCAGCCCACTCACAGGTGCGGCGAGGGCTGGGGTCACCGTGCTGGGTGTGACGTGTGCCCTGTGTCACTCCCTGGGCTTCGGCCCACTGTGTCCGGGCAGCCTCGAGCCTGTTAGCCCGTTGGAGAGCAAGAGGTGTGTGCGGGGTAGCCGACACAGGTAGCGGTCGCAGGTGGCTGTGCCTGTGACAGGTGCAGGGAGGAAGCAGAAGGAGTTGTAACTTGCTAAAACCACCGTCCTTTAGTTCAGAGATTGTTTTACGTGTTCACTTAAAAACGAGGCCGTTCTCTTTGCTATTTTACCAAAAAAGTATACAGGCCTGTATCCTAATTAGTCGTAGCTCTAATTTAGAAACATTTAAATTTCAGTTTTTGCAACTGTGAGATGTGAATGTTACATTAGATAATCTCTGAGGGAACTTCCAGTTCTAAAACTCTTGTCTCCTCCTGTCTTTTGAGCATTGCACATTTCAGTATCTTTTAAATCAGGAAATTACTATTATTAATCAAGATTAGAGAGAGGATGTGAAAATGTATGGTTTTTGATTTAGTCATCTTGATGGCTGGGTAGTTAGCTGATAAAGATCTTGGTACTATAGAAGAAGGTTAAAGCTAAAATTAGGTCTTACAAAGGAACAGGCAACACTCAGCCAAGGCAGGTGCTAGGAAAGTGACTGTATAGTAGGAGCTACTGGAGGGGCGGCGTGGGGAGCAGAGGGGGGCGGGCCCCGGTCAGCGTGGTGGACGACGGGGCAGCTTGGGGGGTGTGGTGTGGTAACTCACATCTGAAGAAACGTGCGACTGTACCCATTAATCACGCACGGTGTCGTCAACCAAGCCTACCTCGATTAAGAACAAGTCACCAAAATCAATCACTAAGTGAAAGATGGTGACAAAAGTAAAAGTAGATCCTGAACCCGTGACAGTAACTGCTTCTGCATTCCACAGAGAACGGAGAAGTAATTGTATTTTTCACTTAATAGGGGCACGTACTCCTACGTGTGTGTGGTCTGTAATTACAATACCCTCATTGCAGTCTTTTGAAAAAATTCCCTCGGTCCCACTACTGCTAAAAACTTGGCACAACATCACTCTCTGCTCGCTGGGCATTTGTTCGTATTTGTTCATCGTGTTTATGATCTATATTTGCCTTAGATGAAATTAAAGGACAACTAGAGAAAAGTGATTCACTTGGGCATTTGGCGAATAAATCCACTTTGGTGAGACAGAAACAGATGTTTCAAGTGGCGTTCTCTTGAAGCAGAGTGATAGCTGATTCCTCGTGTAGAATGCTACCAAGACTCTATGAATCTAGCTAGATAGGGGTTGCAAGTCAAATTATAAAGCAGTTACACGGCTTACAAAAGGCTGTTAATTTGTTTTCCTACGACAGTGTCCATCTGTCTGAAAACAGTCCTACAGAAGGGACCCCACTGGAGCTCACTGTGGCCTGCCAGTATCAGAAGACCCGGGCTTGACATTGTGAACGGGGCCGTTTAAGGTTCTGCGAATGAGCGTACCTGCCACTCGGTGCATTTTTAAGAATGAGCCGGTGTATGCCTGGTTCACCGCTGGGCTGACAGCTCAGGGGCAGTGTCTAATTTCATCACCACAGAATATCCGAGAATCAGTTAGAAACTTTTCTTTCTACTGAAACCCTTTTAAGTATGTAATTAAAGCAATTGTTTTCCTTTTTCATTATGTGAATGACTAAGAGCCCGGTTAATGTAAATATTCAGTAAGCTTGATTTTATAGCTCCTTGGTTTTATAACCAACAATAAAAGTCGTGTACAGTGGAAAACCCCTTCTTTTGTCTACAGTCTCAACTGAAAGGAAAACTGTAGCAGATTTTCTGGCAAATGAATGACTTGTAGGGCGGGATCTTAGACGCTGCCGGTGGCCATCTCATTATGGGACATAATTAATGTGGTGTTAGTTGAAAGAGATACAGGATTTGGGGGCAGGGGGGCTTCCAAGTACCAAGTATGGCATCCACTTGCCAGGAAAAGTGTTCTTTTTCAAGTTTTTAATAAAAAGTTACTGTGAAATCAGTGGAGATTTTTATTAAAGAAATGACCTTAATTCATTCATTAAGATAAGCATTTGGGCTTTTGAATCTGGTAGGCTTTTTTTTCCCCTGGACAAAAGATCCATTCTTTTAGCCAGTGACGTCATTGTCATCAACTGGAACAAGTTTTACTGATGACTTCTGAGAGTGAGGGACCAGAAAGGAAGCAAAGGAGAGCAGGTGGCCTTGGTCAAGAAGGAGTCCCGTCCCCCTTGACTATCCATTCGCCATGGTTTGTTTATTTTTTTTTAAAGATTTTATTTATTTATGCACACAAGAACTGGGATACAGGCCCTAGGTGCGGGGATTGAGAGGATTCACCAGAGACAGAGTGGGGAGCAGAACAGGAAGATCTACTGAAACACACTGCTGAGGGGAGCAGCGGGCGAGGCAGGAGAGGTCTGCTGCGCCATGTGGGCCCCCTCTCTGGCTGGGGACCGAACTCACGCTGCTGTGGCTGCAGAAGCCCCACAGTGCGGCGCTCAACCCGCTGCGCCACCAGGGAGGCCCCACTCTCCAAGGTTTAAACAAATTGCAGGAATGACTCCTTTTTCATGTCTCTGGGGTTTCTGGGGTGCAAGGCCAGCACACAGCCTCCACTCTTCACAGATAGAAGAGTAAGTCACCAGCCACCGAGGGAGGAGGTCAGGCCCCGGAAGCCCTCTCCTGGCTGTTTCCCCTCTCGCCTCTGATTGTGGCCCTGCCCTGTGCTCAGCGTGTAGCTGGCTGCTTCCGTAGGATGGTGTGGGAAAGGGGAGGCAGCGTCCTGAATTCTTGGCATGATTCGGGAGGGATACAGCAGGGAAAAGCAAGCGATCTATTGCCATTTTCTTTCTTTGGTTTTTCTTGTTGTTTTGACAAAATCAACGTCACACTCATCATCTTAGCCATCTCTAAGTGTGGTCACATTGTTGTGAAATAGGATCTCAGACTTTCCCATCTTGCAGATCTGAACCCCGTGCCTGTCAAACACCAGATCCCCTCTCTCCTGGCCCCAGCCCCGGTGACTTCCCTTCTACATTCTGTCCCCCTAATTGGACTAGTTTCAGCACTCATATAAATGGAATCATTCAGTTTCTTTTTGTGACTGCCTTACTTCACTCAGCAGGTCCACAAGGTTCGTCCCTTTGAAGATGCTATGGGATTGCCTTCCTTTTTAAAATGGAAAAAATACTGTGTGCACACAGTGTGCGTGGTCACGTTTAAAAAATTACTCACTGATGGGCAGTGGGGTTGCTTTGGCTAATGTGAATGATGCTGTGTGAGTACGGCCGTGCGATGGCTCCTAGACCCTGCCGCGCTTCTGCTGGTACACACCCAGCGGATGGACTGCAGGAGCGTGTGGTAGTTCTAGCTCCAGTGTCTTCAGGACTGGCCATGCTATTTCCAAAATGGCGGCACCATTCTGCAACCCTGCGACAGAGCATGTTTCCAGTTTCCCCACGTCCTCGCCAGCCTTGTCTTCTGTTTACTGTCAAGCTGGTCTTCCCGAAGGGGGTGAGCATCCCTTCCACTGTCCTTTTGACTTGCGCTTTTCCGATAACGCTGAATTTGAGTATCTTTTCACACACTTTAGCCATTCGTATGTCACCTTTGGAGAAAGGCCCAAGTCTTTTGCCCATTGTTTAGTCAGATGATTTGATGGATTTGTGTTGAGTTGCAAGATGCCGTCTTCGTTTTAAAATCTGGGTCAGCACCCCAGACGTGCTTGCAGAGCAGGTGCGGGACGGATGGAGGAACACAGAAATGGAGTGAGTGAGCTGATGTCACGCAGAGCAGCCCCGTTCTCCTTAGCTTCCACCAGTCCCACTGGCTTCTTCTCAGGGCTTTGCACGAAGTCATTGTCCTCTCACATCTCAGTTATGAAACCAGGGCATGGACTAGACAGTAACTGAAGTGTCTTCGAAGTTCCAAAATTCTGAGTTTTGAGAGCGCTGCCTTTGACCCACTGGTGGCTCGCACTGAAAATTGCCTTGGAACCTCAGGAAGCTCTGACCCTCAGACGGGGGAGTCTTTGTGGTCAACTAGTGACCAGTGGGGGGGTGGCGCACCAAAATACTACTGGATCTTTGCTTTTTTCACTTTTCCGCTCAATTTGCTGGTCGTGGCTTGGCATAGCGGCCTCCTGGGCCTACAAGTCAGCTCTTTAATTGCCTCCCACCCAGGTCTGCACGTAGAGTGGCAGAGCTTGGACTTTGCCCTGGAGATACACAGCGCTGCTGTTGTTCTTTAAACCTACTTACAGCCCAGCGGAAAGAGAAGCCAAAGTTCACCTGTTGGGCCGTTTGTTTAACAAGCAGAGAGCAAACAACAACCACTTGAAATTCAGTGCCTGTAAGAACAATCTTTAGAATCACTATGTTTTTGTGTTAGATGCCAAGTTTATAGAACTGTTTCCTAGTTGATCAATTTTTTTCCTGGCCCTGGACTCCTGTGTGGGTGGTGATGTCGTGGGAGTCGCAAAAGGAACAAGTACCGTGATGCTCTGGTTGAGGTTGAAGGCCTGGGGACTCTGCCACATGTGCTTACAGTTACTTTTGTAATAAAAGCACTTGATACTTAAAGTTGTTTTATCTTTTAGATATTGCCCAACAGAGAGCCCACCTTTAGAAAGCTCATCTTAATTACAAGGATTTGTGTGTTGTGGCCGTAGGGTGCTAGGACTTGAATTGCTCTCGTGAAGTAAGAAGGTAAACAAGCAAAATCCAGTAAACTAAATAGGAAGGCTACGGTATCTGCATGGTGACCCAGAATTCCAGGTTGCTGGTAGGATGTGTGGTGGAACCCAGCAGCTAATCCAGCACTGTGCTTGAACTTGGCTACCAGTGCTGCCCGTATTGCTTTCTGGCATGTTACCAGGTCCAGTGGAACACGACCGATACTGCCTTTTGCCAGAATGCTAAAGACAGCTGGGTGTGTGAGCAGGGAGGTACGGCAGGTGACTGAGGCAGCTTCGGAGAGCTACACTGTGGGAAGCTGCCGAATGTTCAGGCATCACGATCATCGCTAACCTAGGTCGTATGGTCTGCTCAAGAGTCGAAAACGCGTTTGGTAGCGTTAGGATGTTACTGCAAAAGGTCATGTTGCCCCTTGGAGACTCCTCAGGGCTGTCCCTCTATCCTAGCCTGGTCCCTTAATTGTGGGAAAAATACAGCCACCAGAACACAGGTAAAGTTAGAAGATAGAACAATGGCCCATAGTTAGTAGACCAGAATCCATTAATGTCATTATCAACAGGATGTTAAGATTCCCCCTCTAAGTAATTATACTTTAGAGATTTATAGTCTGTGCAATTATGCGGTTTTAATTATTTATCCATTCATGTTCTATGAGAAAATAACTTATTTCTACACTAAAATTTCATTTCTGGTTTCTGAAAATACATGTTATTTTATTACTTCGATATCCTCTGGAATGAAAGTTCTTTTTCCTTTTAGTGGGTTCAGAATGTCACTGATCTTTGTGTTTTGAAGAATCTGTTTGGGAAATGCCACTGAAGCTATCATACAGTTTTGTCTAGATGGTAGCTTTTAGATTATTATTAGACTTCATTTAGCCATGTACCTTTCTTGTCTTACTAGGGTACCTTAAGATGCAATCATGGTTTGTGTAATAATCAGTAAGCTTTTCTAATTAAATAGGGAATACCTGTATAAAAGCATTTTGATGATACTCAAAAGTCAATTATCATTCACAGTAACTAAAAAGGTAGAAAATCTTAGACTAAGATTCAGCCAAAGCGTTTGTTAAAATTTATTATCTGTTCCTGATCAAAAGCTCTTAACAAGCAAAAGTAGGAACATCCTAAATATGAAGAGTTGTGTTTATAAAAATCACATAGCAGAAAACACACATAGTAAAAATACTTAAAGCTTTCCCACTGCAATCGAGACTGGTATATGGACTGGACGGTGTCTGGAGCCTCCAATACTGTTGCCGGTACTGGCGGTGCGAGCTGGTGCAGCGAGGCTGTACAGTCAGTCACAGGTAGTGGACTGGACAGGAAGAAAGTGTTTGCCATGATTCTGTAGCCAGAACACTACCCAAAAATCCTATTATAATTGAGAAGTAAATTCAGCAGTGAGGACTGAAGACTTTCTCCCTAAGTTTGGAAACAAAGCAAGGACTTCACTCCTTTTCAACATTGTGCTGGCTGCACTGGATGTTCTGCCAATGCAGTAAGGCAAGAAAGAAATAAAAGGCATATAGGTTAGAAGAAATAGAGCATTCTTTATTCACAGAGGACATGATTGTCTGCATAGAACATCTGGAGGGATTTTTCAAAAGTTCCAAAACTGGAAGTGAGTATATTAGCAAGATTATGTACTATAGGGTTATAAAAAATATCATTTGCGTTTTTGTGCTAGCAATGAGCAATTAGAAGTCAAAAATTTTAAAAACCATCACAATCCCCCAGAGAACAAAATACTAAGGAGTACATCTAACAAGAATATGTGAGTAGTTTTTATGCTGAAAACTACAAAACACCCATGAAAGATATCAGAGGAGACTTAGATAAATGGAGCTCTACACCATGCTCGTGAGCTGGAGGACTTAACATCGTTACCGTGTCAGCTGTCTCAGATTCATCTAGGGAGTCAACAAAGGCCCAGTCAGAATCCTCTTAGAACTTTTTGTAGATATTGACACACTCATTCTAAAATATATAGGGAAAACAGTGGGACTAGAATAGCCAAAACCTCTGAAAAAGAACCAAATTGGAGGACTGACAAATTTCAAAACGTACTGTGTGGATTAATAGATAGAATCAAGACCCCAGACCTACACAAATATGGCTGATTGATTTTAAGGAATGGTAAACAACATGAGATTCACCATTTTCACCATTTTTAAGTGTAAAGTTAAATAGTAAGTATATTCAAATTGTGCGTAACCAATGTCCAGAACTTTGTCATGTCCATTTAACGATTCTATTTCCCACCTTCTTTCAGCCCCCAGCAACCCCCTTCCAAACTCTGTGACTGACGTGAAAAGAATAAATTTAGCTTTCTGAGAAAGCGCCAAACTGTTCTCTAAACTGGCTGTGAAGTTCTGCATGCTGGTGAGCTCCCGCTCTCCCACGTCCTTGCCGAGTTTGCTCTTGGTAACTTCTGGATCTCGGCACTTCTAGTAAGCGTCTTGTTGTCTTATTTGAATTTCTCTGATGACCTGTGCTGTGGAACATCTTTTCGCATGCTTGTTTGCCATTGGCGTGTCTTTGGTGAAGTGTTTGTTGAGGTCTTTGGCCCTTTTTTAAAATTGGGTTGTTTTCTTATGAATTTTGAGAGTTGTCTGTATATTTTGGATAACAGTCCCTTGTCAGACATGCCTTTTGCAAATATTTTCTTTATGTCTGTGGCTTCCCTTTCTAGTCTCTTAGTAGAGTTTTTCACAGAGCAGTTGTTGATTACAGTGATGGTCATCTTATCAATTCATTAATTCTTACATGATCACACCTTTGTTTTGCGTCTAAAAGTCACTGCCAAAGCCAAGATCATCTAGATTTTTTTGCTAATGATATCTTCTAGAAGCTTTATTGTTTTGAATTTCTCACTTAGGTCTGTTACTTTATGTCAAGGACATAAAGTCTGTTTCTAGATTCTTTGGCAGGGGGGAGGTTATAAAGCTTTTTTTATAAAGGCTTTCGTTCTTATGGCGTTGTAACTTTAAATTTGAAAACAGTAAGTTAAGAATGCTAGCCATAAATTAAATTTTTTGCATGAGAATGTTTCAGCACCATTTGTTGAAAAAACTGTATCTGCTCCTTTGTCAAAGATGAGTTGATAAGAAGCTTTTAAAGTAATACATGGGAGAAATCTTTGTGACTTGGGGTATGCACATACCCCAACACTTCTTAAATCTGACATCCAAACCATGATACCCGAAAGGAAACAATTGATAAGTTGGACAGTCAAAAATTAAAGACCCTTGTTGTCCCAAAGACACTATTACAAGCATGAAAAGAAATACCATCGAGTGGGAGGAGCACTGGTAAGTCACATATGTGGCGAAGGACTTCTATCTAGAGCCAGCGGTCACCAGTAAGAGGCGACAATGAGAAAACAGGCAGCTGATAAAACGAAAGGCCCGAGACTTGAAGACGCTAAACCAGCTAACAAACACAGATGATAAAGAGCACATGACATGATACTCGTTAGTAATAGGAAGATGCGAATTCACACAGTGAGACAAACACCTATGAGAATGGCAGAGATAAACAAACAAAATACTTAGTTCTTGCATGTGAAGCAAACAATAGTACAGCTACTTTAAAACAGTCTAACAGTGTCTTAAAAAGGTAAAAGACCACTCCCCGTACTCATTGGTGCCACTCATAGCTATTTAAGAGAAATGAAAACCTAGGTTTGAACGGAAACCTGGACTCAGGTGTTTAGACGAACCTAAAATTCGCACGGAAACACAAGTGGTGAGAATAACCGAGGTAATAATGTTGCAGAAAAACAAAGTTGTAGGGTTTGTACTACTGGATCTGCTGCGTAGAATAAATTATAGATCCATGAATTGGAGTAGAGTCCAGAAGGAGACTGTGCTAGCTGGATGTCTGCGTGTTGCTGTGCACGTATACGTATGTGTATACAGAAGTTTCATTTATGATTAAAGTAATGTGGAAAGACAGTTCTTAAAAACTGATTACCTGCCCGTTTTGAACAAAGCTAATGTTGATCCCTCACATCATATACAGAAATAACGTCCAGGTCAGTTGTGAAAGGGTAAAAAAATAAAACTGCAGGAGGTGCCCAATGCTACGTCAGCAGAGAGGGAGGACTAAAACCAGAGCGGATACTACCATGGCTCGGCCAGGATAGATGCCATTTAGACACAAGCAGACATGGTCACAACAGAAACTTAAAAACGCAAGCGTGAGCCAGGACCGAGGGCAGGTGGGGCTCACCTGTAAGCTGGCGCATCTGTCTACCTGGGGAGATGAGTCGTGTGAGCACAGCTCTGTCAGCGCCCTGTGCTCCTGACCCAGCAGGCCCACTCCTGCGTGTAAACGCGACTTACTCCCACCCAAAGACACGTGCAGACACAGGTCTTCTAACCCAAACTAACTGGAAGCAGCCCAGCTTGGTCCCTCAGCAGGAGGCTGAAGCAGTACACTGTTGCGTAGCCGGTGATAAACACAGCAGTTGCCGCTGGGGACAGCGTGGCTCGGATGGAGTGTTGGGTAAGCTTCAGACACGAGGCGCCCCAGATGGACAAAACTAGCCTGCGGTCTAAAGTCGGGATGTGAAGGTTTGTCAGGCCGACTTCTGAATCGGGAAGATGGTTACGTGAGCACGTTAGCTTGGTCAAAAAAGATTTGGGCTCTTCATTCTATGATTTGGATCGATAATAACATGTTAAATTTGAATTTTGAAAGCTTATTGAAAATGTTTTGATTAGCTATCAGAGTGGCTTTAGATTGTGTTGGTTTCTTTTTTCAGAAGTAAAGTTTATATTATCTGTTGTAAGGGAGAAAACTACTTGTATCTACAAATACAAAAAAAAAGCTCTATAAATAAATAGAACAGGCCTAAATTCTTTCCTAACTAAATCAAGACATTCCTAGGTTTCTTGAGTTTTTATTGCTTCTGTTGCTAGGGATAGACCCATTTTTCCTGTTTCCTCTGTTTGTTTTTTCCTTCACAAAAGAATACATTTTTGGAAGTCATTCTGTATCGGTTTATGTAGACAGACATCTTTGTTTTTAGACAACCGTTACTACTTTATTGACAATATAATAGTATATTTACATCATTTATCATGTGTTGACACTGAGATTATTTCTGACTTTTTAACAGTGTGTCTCTGTGAACAATATTTCACACACATACTTGTGCAAGTATTTACATAGGACAAATTATCAGAAGTAGAATTTTGGATCTTAGAGATCATATATATTTCTTAAAGAATATACGTACATATTTCTTAGAAAACATATCTATATAAAAACATGTATCTTTTTAGTCTTGTACTTGAAATAGTAACTTTTCCTTTCTTTGTCTTTTGTTAGACAGCTTTACTGGGATACAATTCACATGCCATCCAGCTTACCCTTTTAAAGAAGCGGAGATATATTTCACAGGCATAAAATTCATCCTTTTAAACTATACAAATCTATCACTTTGCGTATATTCACTGAGCTGTACAAATATCACCACTATCGAACTCCAGAATACTGTTTCCGCCCCTCCCCAAACAAGCTCTGTACTCATCAGCAGTCGTTCCCCATCCACCGGCTCCACCTCCACCCAGTTCATCCTTTCGTAACAAGTATCAGTATCCATTTCTTTTCACAGTTGAATGATATTCTGTTTTATAGATACACCACCTTCTGTTTATCCATTCATCAGCTCATGGACTTTTTTTGCCGTTATAAATACTGTGGTGGACATTCTATCCACGTTCTCACACTCTTATATCCAGTGTTCTGATCGAGGCTGTGTATCTCACTGGAGCACTCAGAGAGCTTCCCAGGCCGTTGCTTCCTGCAGGTTTGTAGTGGAACTCAAGTGGTCAGAGAAAGAACTGTCGGGAGGCATGGGCTAGGCACTTCTGTCACTCTGAAATGGTCTGTGACTGAACAACTTGAGGACCGTGAGTCTGGACAACTAACTGTTTGCAGCTGTTACAGACTGCTCAGCTCCTGAGGCCTTAGGCCTTGGCCTGCCTCAGCCAGGCCTCCAGTACAGTGGGCTAATCTCAGGACTTCCTGTCTCCTCCTTCCTGCTTACCCTTTGTGGGTGACACTGTTGCAAAGAAATAACATCAGTGTGATCTTGTCCATGACTGGCAGCTGTAAGGCCAGCACCTCCTTTTCCGTGGGAAGGGGCATGGGCTGTGTTTACCTGAGGTCTGAGGGGAGGTGAGCTGTCTTTCCCTTCTCCCTTTCTCTCTGTTCAGTCCTCTTGGGTGAGAATGAGCAGTCATCAGCCTCTTGAAGATGGATCTGTGCTGTGTTTCCTGGCAGGAAGCAGCTGGCCTTCAGGGACCCACTGAGGAGAAGCAGCCTCCAGAATTAGTAGATGAGCTGGCTGGTCAGATGCTCGCTCCTCCAGCTTCCGTGGCTGGGGGCCGGGTGCGAGCACAGAGAGCGTGTGGCCCTCTGAGGAGCCGGGGCAGGAGCCACCCAGAGTGAGCGAATCGTGACGTGCAGCGACTCCTCCTGGACCTCCCTCGCCGCCACCGGGATTTCTTCCCCTCCTGCCACTTTCCTACTGCACTGAGAAATTCCTGCGTCCACGTTTTATTTCTGTGCGACCTTGTTTTCATGGGTGTCCCCAGTTTCCAAAGCGAGAAAGCCTTGCACAGAAGCTTCAGGGACCGTTGTATCAGTGGATGGGGGGTGGGAGGGTGGGGAGCCGCTATCGAGGGCGCGTTTTCTAGCGCTTTCCCTTTGTGCGTTAGTGAGGTATGTTTTATGGATAAAATCTCCTGACTCTTGCTGAATGCACCTTCTATTTACTTTTTTTTTTTAATAACTGCTGGCACGACCTTGAGAAGAGCAGGGATGGCCTTTACTTAATGCAACGTAGATTGTCTGGCCGGGTGCCTGAACCGTGGTTTCTGTCACCAGCTTATTAAATGAGGTTTTACAGCTCTGGAGTAGAGGGAGGAACTACCAGTGCCCTTGGACTGGTAGTTTGCCCTTAGTAAAGGGGAATTCCTGGGTGAGATGCTTACTTAACGGGCATTCAACCACGGGCGGCCCCGGGCTGTCTCCTCCCAACCTTTGCAGAGCTTTTCTTGACACGCGTGTGTCTGACGACGGTGACGTAAGATGGGCAGCTAGATTGCTTGGACTGCGGCTATCCCATGACGTCATACTGGGGTTCCGTGCCCCGGCATATCCACGGAGCCTTTTGTGCGTGTGTCAGTGAACCGAGCCCTCAGTTACGTTGGGATGACAGACTGAGAACGTGATCACCCACCGGTGCGAGGCTCAGAGGCCCAGGCTCCAGCGGGTGTTAAAACAACCTCAAGAGGGAGGGTAGGTGACTCTTCTTGCGTGTGTCTCCAAGCTTTGCTGGCCCTCAAATTCTGCCTTCCCGCAGCCTGTCCGCAGGTCCTTTCCGACCTCCCTGGGAGGGCGTGAGGCACCCACGTCCAGCCACTTGTTAGGAACACGCTGACACCCACGCCCACCTCCTCTCCCCAGAGATTCTGACTCATTATTTCCCAGAGCAGCAGGGTGCTGGCAAGCCCCTTGGGGGACTCGAACCTGCGGGCGAGGCTCAGAGCCACGCTGAGGCAGAAAGCTCCTCCGATGCAGAGCCTTGTGTTGCTGTCCCTGCTGAGTGAAAGTCGCCATCTGCACGGTTCTTCTCTCCTGCGCTGCACTCTCACTAAGGCAGGAGGCCTCCTCCTTCCCCACACGTCTCTGGCACTTGTCTCCGCTTCTCCCCTGCTGGTCACCTGTCACGTGGGAGACCTCCGTTTGGGTTTGGCCCCCTCTTCGCAGCCACGCACTCCAGGGCTGGGAAGGCTGCCTCCTCGCTCATCTTTTGAAATCCATGGCTACTTGCGCCTTCTAGAAGTCTGTTGAAATGTATAAAATGTTTGGAAAGCCCCGTGGGGCGTGGGAAGCGCTCCAGGACCTCACTGCTGAGGAACGGTGTGATTTGGGGCAAATACCAAACGTGCCGGAGAAGGGGTGCTATCAGCCCCCAGGAGGGCCCCTTCAGCCCTGGTGCAGGCCACCTCGGGCTGGCCTCCCTCCTCCTTCCACGTTATTTTCTGTTTTCTTGCAGCTTTGCGCCTGTGTAGAAATCCTCTAGGTGAAACAGACGGAGGTTCAGTGCGTCTTGGCCACCGGCTGAATGTTTGAGAGGACTGAGGGCGGCGTTAGGACAGATTTTTAAGCTTGCCTGGTTCTCAGCCCTCCTGGAACGCTTACTAAAAATGAGGATTTCTGTTTCCACACTAGACCCTGCGGATCAGTCTTGAGGGTAGGACCGGCGGGCCTCTCTGTCAAGGTCCGAAGTGACTTGTCAGTGGGCAGAAGTGGGGATTGCACTGCAGGAGACTGAGCAAAGTGGGTGCTCGGTAAAGGAAGGCGGGTCTGCTCAGCGCATCCGGTGGCTTTTTCCTCCTGGGGTTTTACAGACTAGCCGACGTCCGCAGTCTCAGAATTCCAAAGAACACACTGTGTGCAAGGGCAGAGGGCGTCGCTTACGGTACTTGGGTGCTGTGAGACGCTTAGCTGAGCTGGTGGCAGGTGGAGGCAGCTACTTTCAGCCCAGGAGGACGGGGTTCAAAACTGGAGCTTTGCGAGCCTTGTTCTTAGGGTCTGTGTCACGACTGCATTTCAGAGAAGATGGTGAAATTAGATATTTTGGAACTGTAGTGACGGGATCGAGATACACATACGTGAGCTTTCTGTTGCAGAAGATGTTCTATATAGATTTATGTTTATGTATATGTAAAATAAGTAGGCTGCATATATGTATTTGTGTGTATATTTTTTCCAAAACGGAAACTTGAAAAATACAGGAGAAAGCCACCCATAATGCCGGCCCAGCCCAGGGTCTGGCTCTTGCTTTACGTCAGTCTTTAAAAAGTGCCTGTTCTTCCAGCCTGTGGGCTGCAGCCGGATCAGTAGAAGTTGGCCCTGTATATATTGCTCGTGTTGCTCGATATTAAAGGCAGGGACATAGGGTATCTCAATTCTTGATTAAAAGTTTAATAAATTAAGTTTACTTAGGTTAATGATTTATACAAAATGTTTACTAAATATATACAAATACGGTTTTCAGATGTTTTCTGGAGGTGGGTTATTTACATGGTGTCGTCTAAATAGTCATTTTCGTGCCTCTGTGGTGGGGAAGCACTTACACAATGGGCTCCGGTGTGTGCCGGACACACGACCTTGGTTTCGACCACCCGCAGTCTCCAGCCTCAGGACGGGGTCTTTATTTCTGGCCATATTTGTAGACGTTCATCTGACGGTGTCGCCCCCACCCCCAAACAACTAAGCTTTTTGGGTTACAGCTGGTCTGCTCTTCCGTTTCCTCTCGCTGCAATCTATAGGAAGTTTCCCCGGGATTGTTCCCTTGTGTTTGATCCAGGTGCGGCTGGGTGGCACCGCTGCTGCACCTCCTTCACTCCTCGCTGCTGCTCCCTGCTCTCCTCTGCCCTGTGGGAAACACCCACGCGCGGCTGTCTTCCTTCGCCCGCCTCCGCCTTCCCCGGGGATGTTCCTCCTCTCTGGCAGTTCCTGTCCCTTGGCCTTCGCCCTTCCCCGAAGCGCTCTTCCCCAGGAAGGCCTCTTCTCTGATCTGATCCACACCTTGCAGCACCTTCTCTGTTTACATTTGTTCAGCTGTCACTTTCCGACTATTGAACCTGCTGTCTGCAGTTTTCCCACAGCGCCCTTGTTAATTCAGAAAGCAGAGTGAGTTTGGTCTGCCCAGACGTGGGCATTTCTGGGGGGAAGGGAGGCCGATGGGAGGCGCTCCCTGCTGCAGGGGGCATGCCCGAACCTGGCTGGCCTCACCCCGGATTGGATCAAGGGAGCAAAGTGCAGGGCTCTCCAAGATGACAGAATCACCTCTTCAAAAAGAAAAATCCCAACAATATGAACAACAAGTACAAACACCACCCTCTCCAATTCGGTGTCGAGCGAGTGCTTTGTGGGAAATCCCTTTTCCTTCTTCTTTTTCTTTTAAACTCACAGGTATTTCATTCTGTGGGAGCAACCCATGATTTTTCATTTTGCTCTTTAAATTGTGTGGGAAACGCTTTTTAAAAAAATCAGCCGGTAAAGGGATGGGGAGTTGCTTCCTTTCCCACTCTGCCTTCTTTCTGGACCTGGGCCTGTGTCCAACGAGGAGAACCCGCAGCTCATTTGCAGGTGCCTGGGGCCAGCCAGGCCCGGGCAAGCCGGGTGGGCCCAGCACCCGCAGTGGGGCTCCTGGTGGGGGCAGCTTTGTGCCCCAAGCAGAGCGCACTTTCTGCTTTTAGCTTCTGAGCTCTGCACTTTGGAGGTTCCTCCCAGTTAAAAATAGAAGCAACATATGATCCAGCAGTCCCACTTTGGGGTATTTCTGAACACCAGATTATAAAATTAATTCCTCTCTTGTTAGCTTTCTAAACAATCTGGTGTGAAAACGCTGAGAAGTGGTTTAGAGCTTTAGTCTGTGGCATCAGCGGGGCCTTTCTGAACTAAGGAAAAGGTAAGAGGCTGAATTAATAACCTCTACCTAGTGTAATCATGTATGAATCACCAAATTGCAAAATGTTTACCTCTGTTCTAAAATAAAAGCTTCTCATGTGCAGTGACAATCCAGAGATTTTCGAGGCTGATAAAATACCCGAATCCATGGATCATCCTTTTAAAACATTCTGGAGTGGGTACGATGACCCATTTTAGCAGCCACACGTCAGCCCCCATTACCCCCCCCCACCAAAAAAAACCCCAGAAGCAGGATTAAAGATAAGGAATTAGCCGCAGGAAGAAAGAGGCTTGCTTATGACCAGGAAGCGGGAAAGGAGCACGAGTGTGGAAGGTTGGAGAGCGGGGGGCGGTGGGACACGGCAGCATCTCTCAAATAAGGGCACAGAAAGTGCAGCCAGAAGACGAGATGCAGCCGACTGCAGGGGACGACGGGCGTGGAGAAGGCGGGTGGAGACGGCAGCTGTGGGGTGAGGACCCAACGTTCGGGCTCGCGAGCGGGCTGCCCTGGCGGCCTGTGGTCCCTCCTTGCCACGCTGCGCTGCGGCCGGGTCCACTCTTGGTGCCCTGCGGTGCCCTGCCTGTGGTCCAGCTCTGACAGCCGAGCCCAGGCCCAGAGGGGACCGTGAGGACAGATGCAGTGGCTCAAATTAGCACAGCCAGGAGCGGGAGCTGCGGCGATGCTGCCTCGTCCTCTTCTGCCCCCGCCCCCCTCCGTCCCTTCATCCTTTTCCTGCGGGGCCCCAGAGGGCCCCCGCGGACCGAGGGGCCAGCGGAGAAGTGGAAGTCGCTCTCTGGGCTAACCTTGGAAATCCCCCACCACAGAAGAGCGTTGTGAGCAGCGGCCCTGCGGCTGGTGGGACGCTTCTGTGTGGGAGGACGGAAGCCGCTCCTGGGTGGCTGCCACGTGCCCAGTCGGCCCGCCCCTCTGTGCTGTAGCAGGCCGGCTCGGACCTGAGACGCGGCAGCCGTGTTCACGCTCCGAGAAATCATCCTTAGGTGTGAGGTGGTCAGAGGGGCCTCTTTTAGGGGTAAGAACAAACAGGCGTAGGGGTGGCCAGGTCAGTCTCGCCGTGGTACCCGAGCATCTTCTAGAGGAGCTGAAACTAGGAACACGGCCTCCCGAGAACCCTGCTCTCTGGCGGGCTTCCTCTCCCCCTTGGGCAACGCGCCCGAAGGCCTAGCTTGTTTCTCAGCTCCCAGGGTTGGTTTGGCACCAAGGGCAGAGTCAGCAAGGGTGGAGGGGACGGGGTGATGGCAGCAGGACGGGCCTGGGGCGGGCTTCTTGTCGTGGCTGCGCTTTCCGCGCTGGCCTGGCCCTGAGCCAGGGCCCCACGGGTACCCCTGAGTCTGGCTGGTGACCCCGCGGGTCTTTCTGAGGCCCTGGGTTATTTTTAGCCTCAGGGCCTTGGAAGCAGGTGCGCAGGGCTGGAAGGCCAGGCCTGGAATGTGCTCACGTCTTGTGTGCGTGCTTGCTCGGGACCTGAGGGCCACCCGAGGCCACCGTGGAGGCTTCGCTCGAAGAACTTGGGCTTTCCCAGAGAGGGGCGGAATGTCGCGCTGTTGCCCCGGGAGCTCTAGCGGGTTCCTTTGGGAAGCTCTGCGTCGAGACACGTTTGTGAGCGTTCAGGCATCTGTTACTTAAGGAAGGAAAGTAGCTGCAAAGCCTTTGTGTACAGGAGAAAACTTCTCTGCTCAGTCCTACCCCAGTGACCTATTTTTAAAGCCCAGGTTTATAGTGCATGTTTTTAAATGGCGTTTTTCTCGTCTCCTTCCCCCTGAACATCCCTGTTATCGGGGCGATGCTCTCAAAGGCCATATTGTTTCTCCTGTGTTGTGTTTGCTCATCTTCTTAGCCCACTCGGACCCCCACTTTCCTGAACAGGAGGGGTGCAGGCAGGACGGGTGCAGCCACCTGCTAGGATTTTTTTCTCTGCAGTTTCCAAGATTCTGCAAAATCATATAAATGCTTCCTTGAATTGCTCAAGTAAAGCTACCGCAACAGTTTATATTTGTCTGCTCCTGTGTCCGTGTGTGTCGGTGAGAAGGGTTCTATTTAGGGCCAGTTCTATAATTTGATCTGTCCCTGAATATGTCATGACCATCTCTCACCCTACAGATGTAGCCTTTTACCCCCCCCCCCCGTGTTTTACTTTATTTATTTTTAAAAGATTTATTTATTTATGCATATAAGAGCTGGGGTACAGGTTAGAGGCGCTGGGGGAGGGGGTGTGAGGGGAGTCACCAGAGACAGCGTGGGGAGCTTAGAGGCGCTGGGGGAGGGGGTGTGAGGGGAGTCACCAGAGACAGCGTGGGGAGCAGAACAGGCAGACTGACTAAAACACACTGCTGAGGGGAGCAGCGGGAGACAGGAGAGGTCTGCTGTGCCCTGTGGTCCCCTCCCTGGCTGGGGACGAAACTCGTGCTGCTGTGTCACGGATGCTTCACAGTGCGGCGCTCAACCCGCTGTGCCACCAGGGAGGCCCTAACCCTGCGTTTTAAAACACTGCATGATGCTGTACTGCAAGATTTCTCATCCCCAGGCCTCCCTGGCGCAGTGGGTTGAGCAACGCACTGTGGGGCCAGCGCAGTCACTGCAGTACGAGTTCGATCCCTGCCACCGGCTGGGACTGGGAGAGGGGGACACCCCATGGCGCAGCAGACCTCTCCTGCTTCGCCCGCTGCTCCCCTCAGCAGTGTACTTCAGTGGAACTGCCTGTTCTGCTCCCTGCTCTGTCTCTGGTGACTCCTCTCACCGCCCTGTACCCCAGCTCTTGTGTGCATCAATAAGTAAATCTTTAAAAAAAAAAAAAAAAAGATTTCTCATCACCTTCAGCCAGTCTGGCCCCTGTTTGACTTGAAAGGTGAAGCAGGTTTTTGGAAAGACCCTTGTAAGCTGTTTTGGAATCAGCGTCGGGAGGCTATCGTCCGGCCTCCCAGTTTTGTGTTTTAGTGTTACGAGCTTGGAAGTGACAGAACCCCAGAATGTCGTGTTACAGGCGGCCTCGGCGGGGTGGTGGGAGGGGTGCAGAGCCCTAAGTCTGGCCCAGGTGTGCTCCTGCTGGTCTCTGGGAGGGCTGCAGCAGAGCCTCCCCTAGGCTGTGTTCCAGACCCGCGAGCTGTCCCGGCCCCCAGTGGCT
Organism: Galemys pyrenaicus; assembly: GCA_019455555.1. Classification (NCBI taxonomy): domain Eukaryota; kingdom Metazoa; phylum Chordata; class Mammalia; order Eulipotyphla; family Talpidae; genus Galemys; species Galemys pyrenaicus. Next base: position 1,218,668 of record JAGFMF010011760.1, on the reverse strand, counting down.
CCCGTTAGGGGGATGCACCTGTCGTTGGTCCAGTGGCCTGTGTTGCTGGGGTGGGGTCGGCCGGGAGCAGGACGAAGACCGAGAGCGCGGCGTGCCCTGCCCCCGCCCGTGCGGCAGGCCCCCGGTCCTGCTCAGGGCTGGCGGCCCCTGGCAGCGGGGGCACTCGGCGTGCTTTCTCGGGAAGGTCATCCGTGGGCCGCTCTGCTCAGGCGCGCCTGCCTGCCGCCGGGCCGCTCTCCTGCCTCGCACTGTTAGCCGCCCACTTCTCGGCACAGCGCGCCTTGAGGCCGGCGGGCGGCCTTGGCGTTAGCGGCCCCCTCTGTGGCCGTGGCGCTTCTGTTCGTCGTGGTGCCCTGTGATGCGCGTGTGTTACAAGTACAAGCAAAGCGCAGCTTCTCCCGGTGGCTTAGGACATCCTCGCACCAAAGCTAGAAGGTCCATGCCTGGAAATTGCTCGTCTCCAGTGGCTGAAGCCCCAGTTCTGGGTCCCGAGCGCCTCCTCCCTCCCTGGCATTGCCCCGCCAGCATCCCCTGGGCCCGCGTACGCACTGACCACAGGCCTCCAGGGAGGCGAGCTGCTTGCTGTCTCCTGGGCTTTCTTGGCCACAGAGGACACCCGTCTCCGACTGCTCAGACTGCAGCCCCCCTCAGCTGCGGTCTCCCTCCCGGCTGCGTTCTCCCCGTGGCGCTCGCCTGTCTTATGGAGACTGTTTGCGAAGGGCTTCCGTCCTGAATGGAGCTTGCAGGGGGACAGAAAGGCTCTTTTTAAGCCTTACTGACTGGCCTGCAGGCTACGCAGCTGTCACGTGGGCTCCCGGCTTCGCCTGCGCCTGGCCCCCTTCCACCCTCGCTCCGGTGGGGAGCTTGGGGCTGGTGCTCCCGCGTGGCCACAGGGGCTGCCCTTGGAGGGTGCCGGGAGCAGTTTGGTACTTGGTTGGGTGACAGACCCCAGGAACACCAGGAGGTTCAAATCAGTCCTCACCTGACTTCTGTTTGGCTTGTTCTGGTTCGTGTCTCCTCTCTCCAGATCACGTTTATGGCAAAATGTTTCCTCCCTGAAGCTCAGGTTCAACTACCTCAGCCACGTTTTCCCTGCCCCACAACTCCACCTGGGGGCCCTTCCTTTCTCACCCGCAGAACCACCCCAGATCCCACCCCCTCTTCTTCTGAAGGGTAGAGTCCCAAAAGGAAGATTTTTTTTTTAGGTTTTTCTTATGCATTTTTCGCAGATTATGTTTAATGAGGTAAAGTGGATTTACGTCCTTGTGTGTGCTCCAGGGGCTGCAAACTGAACCTCTGCAAAGGCACGCATGCACTCAACCCTGCCTGCCTGCAGAGCCCCTCACTCCTCCACGGGCCCCCGCCCCTGGAGGGAGCAGAGATGGAGAGGGGTGAACTCCTCCACTGTGTCTCCCCCACCCTGCCCCACCCTGAAGGGAGCAGAGATGGAGAGGGGTGAACTCCACCGCGCAGGACCCCCCCCCCCAGTCCCTGGAGGGAGCAGAGATGGAGAGGGTGAGTGCGGCCCACGGCCCCAGCCGCGGGCACGATTCTGGAGCTTCCCCTGGCATCGCTCAGGACAGCCCAGAGCCTGCAGAAGGACCCCTCTGGGGCAGAGCAGTGTGGGTGTGAGAGGGTCTCCACTCCCTTCTGCTGGGGCATTCCCGGCAGGGCGACTGAGACACCCTGGGGAGGCCGAAAGACTGACCCCGCCACGGCGAAGGGGGGAGAGCGGTAAGCATCTTTGGGACGAGCAGAGGGGCAGTGGCAGTGCGTGGTGAGTCGGTGGTGGGAGTTTCACGGGGAAATCATGCAGTGTGCAAATAGGAAGGGCAATGTGATAAATATACATTAAAAAATAAAACAAAATGTTAAAAAGTAACTAAATAAACATGGCCTTCATCTTTGAGGAACGTCCTGGCTGCGCGGTCTTTGAGACTGCGGGTACTGTAGCGCCTCAAACACAGCACATATTTGAGCTGACTCCTCTCCTGGCCAGCACTGGTTTTTATACAGTTGGGCGTTATGTTGTTCTCTTTGTGGAGCTGCAGTCTGCCTGCTCACCTGGCTAAAATAATGTTCGCCTCGTGCTTCCTGACATAACGAATCCAGTGGTGGGCTTGACGCCACTGGTGAATTATTAGTTCCGACAAAGTTGGATGTCAAGTGAATTCAGTAAATAAAATTCCACTGTTTCCCGTTAAAAAGTCCCGGATTCATCTCCGTAGGTAACTGAATGGTATCTAGAGCGTAAGCTAAATTACGTAGAAAAACTTAAAATCATCTATGAGAGGGGGAAAGCTTACATCGGTATTAATATTAGCATTGCATGTGAATGTTATGCTTTGTGTTTTATGTAAATTGATTATAAAGATTAATTAGTATCACCAAGTAGAAAACCCCAGACACACCCGTCAGCCTCTCTTTAGGAGATTCGCCCGTTTCTCCCTTGGTCTGAATGGTCACGTGTTTACTAAGATGCTGCCTCGCCCTGTCTCTGGCCCTTTCGCTCTTTTAAACCTTATTTCTGAAACGGGGGCTGCAGACTTCCCGGTGACCCACGGGAGATGCTGGCGTTGGTGCGGTGAATACTGGTTTGCCGACTTTTGAGCTGCCCTCCAGAGACAACGCCGAGCTTCCAGATGGTCTGCTTTCAGATGGTCACAATCCCCGCCAAAGGCCAAAGACGCCATCCTGAGGAAGCCACGGGGGCTGGCTGACCGCTCTGGCGCTGCGCGGGCGCTCTGGGGCTCCCCGGCCTCAGCCTGCCTGCACAGCCGAGAGCGGGGGCCGGAGCTGCCTCTGACAGTCAGGGGTTCTGTTGAGATCCCAAAAGTGCGTGTGTGAGCTGACCCAGGGTGACAGGTTGGTCAGGTTCTAATTAAATTTGGAAATAATCAAGTAGGAGTATTTTAAGTAGAAGATGCCAAACTGCGTACCATGTAACCATTTGAATAAGGAAGGAAAACTGTCTATTTGTGTTTATTTTAAAAACTGTTGAGAAGAACTCAGAAGAAACTACTCAGTGTTTATTGGTTCAGGGCATGGGAGGGGACGTCTGATGTACTCCTTGTCTGCATTTAAATGCATTTGCTGTGTTCGTCATGGCAAGTTTTAGCAGCTTTATAGAGATGAGTGACAAACTATATATTCATAGCGTGTGCCATTTTTATACTTTTTATTTTAGGGACCCTGTGGCTGTGTTACCTAGGAAAATATTGAATTTAAACATTGGCCAAGTGAATAGATGCAGCTGGCAGGTGTCTGGCCCGGTCCTGTCACCTGCCCTTAGCGCTCCTCGAGGTTCAAAGAATTTTCATTCCTTTGACTTAGAGAATTTTGAAGGTTTTAGCTTGGTGGTTTTGCCAACCATGGCATCGTCTCTTGTCATCTTTTAAATCCCAGCCGATGCAGAAGACTTGGGGAGCAGCCCCTGTTTTCGGGGCATTGACGTTTGTCAGGGAATGCAGAGAAATTTCTAAATCAGGATGACAACTTTTTTAAAAAACATTTATTTATGCACACAAGAGCTGGGGTACAGGCCCGAGGTGCGGGAGCTGAGAGGACTCACCAGAGACAGAGTGGGAGCAGAACAGGCAGATGGACTGAAGCACACTGCTGAGGGGAGCAGTGGGAGACAGGAGAGGTCTGCTGCACTCTGCGGGCCCCTCTCTGGCCGGCGGCAGGGATCGAGCTCGTGCTGCAGAGGCTGCATTTTGCTTCACGGTGCAGCGCTCAACCTGCTGCGCCACCAGGGAGGCCCTAATCAGGATGAGAACCAGAATTCCTGAGCAGTACATGAGGGCGTGTGGGACCGTGGTCTCCCACCCCAGGCCCTGGGCAGGGCTGGCTCTGACACACCTGTTCAGGCCGCAGAAAGGCTCACGTGGGGACCGCGCGCTCTGTGCCGGCCGGCGTGCGAGGGGCGTGGCGCTGCCCTGGCTCCCCTTCCCACGCGGCTTCGGGGACTGCTGCCTGCTGCGCCACCCCACCACACCTTTCTCCTGGCCCAGGAGCCCCCCGGGTGAGAACGGCCATGCCTGTGCTGGCCCGGGCGTCTTAGCGCCCCCTCTCGGGGCTCGGGGCTCGGGGGCTCGGGAAGGGAGGCAGAGAGGACTGTCCCACCAGTGTCCGCCTGTGTCTTCTCCCGGCGTGTCCCTGCTCTGCTCGCCCAGATGCTGCCGTCTCGCCCCGCTCGGGTTCGCGCCTTCTGTGCGCGGGCGGCCTCCCGACCAGCACGTCGCGCTCGGCCGCTGCCGCTCTGAGGGGCGGGGCACAGGCGGCCCGCGCGGGAGTCCCGCTGGGGCGCGCCGTCCAGGCAGAGCCGCGGCCGTGAGCTGTCCTGCTGCAGGCCGGCCCGTCGCTCCACCTCGGGGTGGCAGCACCCTGCGTGGGGGTCCGGTGGGCGGCGCAGCCCTGGTTGCTGCTGGTGAGGACAGAAGTGACCCCGTTCCTCCTTGGCCACGGAGCCGTCCGCGCAGGCAGGTTCGCGGCTCGCTCGGCTTCCTGGAGGCGAAGCGGACAGCGTGTGGTGCCATCTGGTCCTGAGCGCGGGGCGGTGAGGCGGCGTCTGGGGGCCGCCTCACCGCAGGCGTGTGGGCCCTGTGGGAAGGGCAGCGCTCGCTGAGGCTGGACCGCAGGGCGGCTGCCGCTGCTCCGCGTCTTCTGGTGGTGAGGCCTCGCGTCTGGGCCAGCCGCTCCCGTCAGCGCGGCGTCTTCGCCGTTCCTCCTCCTTCCTCTTCGCGAAACGCGGTTGCTTTTTCGCTCGCTCCCTTTAGACAACTAATTTCACCCTCAGAATAAACATTGTGAGAAGACAGGGCCAGTGTCGTATCTGCATTTTCTAGAAGAGGAAACCGGTTCAGAGAGGTTAGATGTTTTGTCCAGACTTGCCTGACAAGTCACTGTCGAGGCCGCTTCTCTCTGCATCCTTCGTCCTTTCCGTTTCCGTATTTTATGGGCACATGGCTCGCATAAGAGCAGGAAGTAAGACCCGGTGATGCGAGAGGATTCTGCCTCCTAATCTGACCCCACTCCCAACATGTTCCCGTATCTTAGTCATTTGTGGGACAGGGAGGATTTTACTCTCTGTGGCACTTAGCCGGGCACCTCGCGCAAGGCAGCGTGGAGCTGAGACCTAGAAAGCTGGAAGTGGAATGCGGTGGTGAATGCCTTGTTCCCAGTGACAGGTTTCAGGGGAGCAGAGGTGGCCCGGGCAGGAAGGGCGGGAGCACGGTGGCTGTCAAGCCGAGGTTCAGGCTGCGGCACAAAAGTCCAGCCGTGCTCGTCACCTGACAGGCGGCTCGAGGGGCCGGCGAGAACAGGACGCGCTGGGTTCAGTGCTGGTCCAGGCGGCTGTCCGGGCCCCAGTGCGGCGTCCGGCTTTCGGCGGTTCTCTTCAGAAGGGCACAAGCGAGGGGCAGGGGAGCCGGCGAAGGCGAAGCCTCTGAGGCGGGCAGGGCGGGCGGGGCTGTGAGGCTTGGCCGGGCGGTCACGGGCCACTGGGCCGTGCCCCTGCAGCCCTCGGCGTGACAAGCGCCAGCTGCATCTGTCCTTCTCCTTAACTGCAGCTGACACCTGAGTCCCGTTTTCCTGCCCGTCCTCTCCTTCGTGAGGGCAATTTAAAGGGGCTGCTGGGGGGTGTGTACCTGCTCATGCCCATGCGCGCGCACACACACACACTCCCACTGCCACAGTAACGCTCATGCCATCAGAAACAATATTTTTGTGCTCAAGATGCGGCCTCATGGCCTCCCTGGTGGCGCAGCAGGCTGAGCGCCGCTCTGTGAAGCATCCGCAGCCGCTGCAGCGCGAGTTCGATCCCCCGCCAGGGAGGGACCCACACGTCACAGCAGACCTTCCTGCTTCCCCGCTGCTCCCCTCAGCAGTGTGTTTCAGTCCTTCTGCCTGTTCTGCTCCCCGCTCTGTCTCTGGTGACTCCTCTCACCCCCCGCATCTCTGGCCTGTGCCCCAGCTCTTGTGTGCACGAATACATAAATAAGTAAATCTTAAAAAAAAAAGTACAGCTGTCCTAGACTGCCGCGCTGAGGGTTCCCAGAACAGGCACGTGGGCCGCGGCCTCGTGGTGCCCGCAGCTCTAGGCCACACGCGGTCACCTCGCCGCGGGCCCCGGTGACGATGGCTCATCCAAGTGTTTTTTTCTTGTTGAGTTTTCATATCTTGAGTAGAGCTGATGACTCACTGAGCCAGACCTGTCTGCCCCTCTTACTTGTTTGTCCAGACGAACGGTGCGTGGCGTGGGTCAGGCTCCCGGTGAGCGTACTGACTCGCGCTCTCTCCCTGATAGCGGTTCCTTCTCTGACCACGCGTGTTCTTCCCTCCCTCCCTGCAGGCTCTCCATCCAGCGTGAGGCGAGGTGATGCCCTGGCCGCCCCAGGGGTCCTTGGCTGCAGGCGGCCCCTGGGCGCGCGCTGAGGGCCGGCGTGAGGGCCGCCCTGTGGACTGCGTCCTGTGCCGCGCACGCCCACAGGCGGAGGAAGGCTCGTTCTCCGAGGGCCCTGCTGACATGGGCTCATCCGCGCCCTCGCCAGTCGCTGCCGGCTGAGCTCAGCGTCCCCAGCACCACGCGCGGCTGAGCCTTGAGCCCGCCGTGGCCATGGCCCAGGGGGTGACTGTGTCCCACATGGTCACGGAGCGGCTGGTGGCGCTGCTGGAGAGCGGCACGGAGAAGGTGCTGCTTATCGACAGCCGGCCCTTCGTGGAGTACAACACGGCACACATCCTGGAGGCCATCAACATCAACTGCTCCAAGCTCATGCGGCGCCGGCTGCAGCAGGACAAGGTGCTGGTCACCGAGCTCATCCAGCACTCGGCCAAGCACCAGGTGCGCCCGCTGCCCCAGCTGCCCCCAGCCCGCTGCCCCAGCCCGCTGCCCCAGCTGCCCCCAGCCCGCTGCCCCAGCCCGCTGCCCCAGCTGCCCCCAGCCTGCTGCCCCAACCCGCTGCCCCAGCTGCCCCAGCCCGCTGCCCCAGCTGCCCCCAGCCCGCTGCCCCAGGCCCTCTGCCCCCAGGCCCTCTGCCCCAGGCCCGTTGNGCCTGCTGCCCCACCCCGCTGCCCCAGCTGCCCCAGCCCGCTGCCCCAGCTGCCCCCAGCCCGCTGCCCCAGGCCCTCTGCCCCCAGGCCCTCTGCCCCAGGCCCGTTGCCCCAGGCCCTCTGCCCCCAGGCCCACTGCCCCAGGCCTGCTGCCCCCAGCCTGCTACCCCAGGCCCTCTGCCCCAGGCCCTCTGCCCCAGGCCCGCTGCCCCAGCTGCACCCAGGCCTGCTTCCCCAGGCCCACTGCCCCAGGCCTGCTGCCCCCAGCCTGCTACCCCAGGCCCTCTGCCCCAGGCCCTCTGCCCCCAGCCCGCTACCCCAGGCCCAACGCCCCAGCTGCCCCAGGCCTGTGGCAGGTTATCTGGGCCCTGGGTGGAAGCCTTGTTGGTGGAAGATGAAGTTGAGGAAATGTTGGCTGCTTTTTAAATTTTGATACTTTAGGATTCCTAAATATAATTTACGGGCCGTGTGGTCACGTTTCAGGATATTTCTAAGTGTTCCAGAAAGGCCGACTTACTTTAGTTTGGTCAAGGCACACTTGCTCCTCTTAGTGGCTTGCTGAAATTCCTTTATTAACTGAAACGTCAGCAAGCCATCACGATGACCGGCACGTTACACCCTGAGCGATGCTGATCACGTGCTCACATAACGGTATTAACAGTCAGTACGTCAGTGTGTTATTTTGGATTCTGCACATGGTTCCTGAAAAGAAACCTTGAGGGTTTTTTTTGTTTAAGAGCCTGAGAAAAAAAGTAATAATGGCAGAAGGGCTTCTGTGGGCAGGCAGACTTGAGGATATTGTCTCCAAGGAAGATTGTTCCTGGCCGACCAAAATAGCCTCTCTGTGGTCGCGACGGCTGTTTCTTTTCTTTGGGACTGAAAACGAGTTGATGTTTTGGTTTTGCTGGACGACTGGCTTCTTTGCTGTTGGAGAGGAGCCGTTTTTCAGCGTCCAGTTCCAGGCCGGGGCGTGCCCCTGTTACATTGTGGCTGAGCCTGGCGCCCCATGGTGTCGGGGTGGCTCCTCCACAGTAGGGACTCAGGGCCGAGGCATTCTGGGCGCACCTGCCCAGGGCCGAGCTGGCCTTGCAGCCGTGGTCTGTGAGCGCATCAGACCTTGGGGCGCGTCTGCTTTATCTAGTGCGGTGACCGCCTCGCGTTCTTGCTCACATTTTAGCTGAAACCAGAGGCGGCCATTCTTTAGCCCCACTACTTAGGGGTGCCTGTGGCGCCGCCCCACCTCATGGCCCCCCCTTGCACTCCAGGTGGACGTCGACTGCAGTCAGAAGGTCGTCGTTTACGACCAGAGCTCCCAGGATGTGGCCTCTCTGTCTTCAGACTGCTTCCTCACTGTGCTTCTGGGCAAACTGGAGAAGAGCTTCAGCTCCGTTCACCTGCTTGCAGGTAAGGGCGGGAGGGCGCGGGGCACGTGTAAGCAGCTGTGTCCACCTGTGGGCTCCACGCAGCGGGTCATCGCACCGCTGCACGCAGGGCCTGACGTGGTTTCTTTACGACGCTGGGTGACGGCCCTCTCCACGCCCTCAGTGCCGCCGTTCTCCACGATGCTCAGCGTGATTTTGACGGAGTCCAGATGCCTCTTCACCAGTATCATTAGCCCAAAGGGCCGCAAGGGTTGAAGTGCCAGGTAGACAGGGCAGGTCTGTGGCTTCTGTTGGGTATTTTTCCATTCCCGAGTGATCAAAGAGCCCCCAATACGTGCAGCTCAGCTCCTGCCGTGAATACCCCCAGTGCCATCCCCACCGCGACAAAAACCAGGCTGGTATGAAACATTCAGGTTTAAACAGTCATCACCAAAGCAGGCCCCAGCCGCACGCCCGCTGTCTTGTGCAAGGACAGCGAATCCGCGGACCATGTCTTCTCCTAACGAGGTGACTACTTTAAAGTCGACTCAGTTGTGTATTTTGGTTTGTTGCATTTTTTTTTCAGCTGAAAAGAGTCTAAACTTGCAGTGCTAGGCAACCAGATGATTTAATAAAGCACAGTCTGTCTGCCCGAAGGAGCGTGGCGTGGGAGTTCTGCTCGTCAAACTCCAAGCGGCGTTGGCCCTCTCGGGGTGTGCAGCCTGCCCCGGCCCCGCCGCACGGGCTCTCAGCTCGGCCAGACAGCGGCGGCACGCGGTCCCCTCTGAGACCTCGCAGGCCCTTCCTTTTGCAGGGAGCGCTCAGGAGCAAGCTGGAGAGCTGTCTTTTTCACGTCATCGTCGATGCTCTGTTGCCAGGAGGGATGTGAACGTGGTTTTTGTTGACTGGGTAGAAAGACTAACGTTTTGATTTTAAGAGAATGGGACGGATCGTTCGACTCCTTAACTCTTCACCTCTGCGGTGTGAGATTCCCGTCTCCAGTTCTGTCTCCTCAGCTCTTGCTTTGGTCCTGACGGCTCAGGAGCCACCTCCTGTCTTTCCTTCCTCTGTCGGTCTCTCCAGAGCACCCTTTGGGGGGCCAGCTTGCCTTTTGGCACGGTTCTCAGAACTTGGGGTCGGATGGCTGTGGTGCAAACCTCTGTCTCTGGCCGGAGACGCCTGCTGTGCCGGAGGTCTGCCGCGTCACGTGGCGCAGCTGTCTCTCGTGCTCCACTCGCTCAGGTGAGCTCCTTCCGTGCTCCTGCGGCCGCCACGAGGGACTCTGCCTTGGCACCCCACTCGCGGGGCGGGCTTCTCCTCAGCTGTCTGTCACGGAGCGTGCTGGCCGCTTGCGCTGGCCGGGGCGTTGTTTCCCTCCGGGGTGCCCTGACGCGACAGCGTGGCCAAGCAGACCCACTGTGGCGGGGACGGGTGAGTGTTGAGGTGGTGGCCACGAGTGTCTCGTTCCTCACACCCCGTTCCTAGCGCGCACGGCGTTGTGACGTGGGACGGCTCCGTCAGTCACGTGCGGCTTGAGAGGGCCTTCGGGGCAGCAGGCGCTCAGGGCCCAGTCCCAGGAGCTGGATCCGCTGGGACGTGTCTGCACGAGAGTGCTCGTCAGAGCAGCCAGGGCGCGCAGGCGAGGGGCTGCTGAGGGCTGCCCAGGGCCCGGCGGCCCGGCTGCTCAGGGCACCCCAGGGCCAAGGGAGCCGCGGGCGCGTGGGCACGTCTCCCAGATACCCTTGGGAGTTAGGGGTGCTAACAGCGGAGCCCTCGCGCCCTGGAGCTGCGGAAGAGGCCGGGCTCTGCTGCGGCCGCCTCAGCCTCTGGAGGTGCCCATGGGCCCCCGTGGCCGCGGCTGCAGAAGCCAGGTGGTTTCTTGGGGCGAGTCCTCTGGCGTCAAGCCTTCAGGTGAGCTCATCCGGGGAGAAAGTGCCAGCCGCGCGTCGGGTTTTGTCCTTGGACCCGCAGTGAAGACGTGTGGCCCAGGCTGCGCTCTTGTTCTCTACAGAGAGGAGGGCCCTGAGGACGGGGCAGCAGGGCGGCGGCCCTGCCCAGTGCGGGCTTCTCTGAAGCCACGCTGACCGCCGGCTGCCAGGGAGCGCGGATCCCAGGCTGCTCCTGAACCTCGGGCCGGGCCCCCGCGCACTTGGCCTTCGCCGGCCATCTGGGCCCCTTGGCCTGCGGCCTCTGCCGCTTCGGACGCCTGGCCACTTGGCCTTCCTTGAAGCCTGTCCGCATTCCCAACAAAGTGACCAATTTGATCGCCGTGTGCTGTTCTGCTCCCAGTGGCCTTTACTGTCTCCGAGCTTAGTGGAGCCTCCCCCTGGCATTTGTGACTCCCGCGTGTGGGCTTCACCTCCCTCTGGGTTCTCCTGTCCGAGCTGAGGACTGTGCTGTCTTCATACGCTCCCTGCCAGCTCTCGGTAACGAGTGCCATAAAACTGGTTTCTGCTATTTCTATTTCATATCGTTTCTCTCACTAGTCCGGCATAGGAGTGATGGTGATTAGCAGCAGTGACGCTAAGTGTAACAAAAACCTGAAACTGCTTTGAAGTAAATGGTTTATTTGCTAAGTGCGTTTGTTTAGTGAGCGTAAATACACCTGCTGTGGAACAAGAGTCCAAAATGAAAATGTCTCCATGCATTTGAGTAGATAAATGTGATTTGAAGACCTACTAGAAACGCCTCTTCGACTAAACAGCGCTCATGTTGTGTGAGCCGCAGGTAGAGCTTTCATAGAGGTGACCGGCGGGGCGGTCTCAGGCCACTCGGGAGGGCACAGGTCCTTGAGTCGCCGCGACTCGAGATGACCCACGTGGAGGCTCGTCAGTGTAAGCCGGCCGTAAGGCTCCAGGCCAAGGCAAATCGCAGCATTGTTTCGCTCCCCAGGATTAAAGGTTAGTCATGAGAAGCAGCCTCCTCTTAGCAGAAGAGAACCCATCTGGGTCTCTTGGAGAAAGTCGCCATCTTCATTAATGGTCAGGTAATGGCAAAACCATTGTTGCCTTTTTATAGACGTTTTCTGAAGTCAGTTATTGAGTAAACACGGTCGGGGGCCTGTGTCCTTCCCACAGGCATCTTTACAAACAGCATTTAAGAATGCAGATGAACGGAGCGACAGGCTAAGTGTGACAAAAACATTTATTTCATAAAGTGATTTCATAGCCAAGGATCCTGTGTTGAGGATTGGACTAGGTAATGCAGCTCTGTGAACAGTCTTTTTAAAGTTATTACGAGCTAAAAAACAAGTCAGCTGGTTGCAACATTGGCTTACTGATCAGCTGTTTTGGTCTTTTTCCCTGAACTTTCAGAAAACAAGTTCTCTTTGAAAAGTGATCATGTTTCTTGGCTTTTATTCACTCCACATCACTTTATTCTACTTACCTTGTTCTATTATGTTGCTGAGAGTACTCGATTGAAAATAATAAACAGCTTTATTTTGTGCTAACCAAAAGAAAAGACAATGAATGGTTTACTTAAGTAGAAATAAAGATCAGCCTGCAGATGAAAAATGCTGTTTATTGTATCCTTCCCTCTCTTCACTCACACGAATAAAAGCAAAAGGAACCCATGACAGCCTGTTCATGCTGTCGCCCTCATTTCTGTCCTGTGTTGAGCCACAGCAAAAGACAAAGCAACAAAAAAACCCTAAGTGAATCTCAGACTTTAGCCCTTTCATTTACGAGGAAGGGAAACAACTGGGCCCTTGACTGACCCCCCCTGGTTCTCTCTTACTGGGCACCCCAGGCCTGTACCCCTAATAACTCCAAGCCCTCTCGAGTTCATCAGGAGGCTGGCCTGGGAGTATGGGGCGCCTGCTCCAGATGGGACAGACCCTGAAATGCTGTTGTGGTGGTCGTTTCTCAGCCTTTGGGTAGCAGAGTCATAGTCTTCTCTGCTAGGCTTGGGGATGGGCAGCATGTGAAGTCTGCTGTGTACTGTAACGTTAAATTGGGCCAGCCAGGGCTGCCAGTCGGGCTGAGACATGGCCCTGAATAGCGAGAGCAGACACGGTTCGTCAGTGCTTACCAGTAGGCGCGGTTTTGGGGAAGTCCTAAGAACGGCAGAAAGAGTCTTAGAGCGCTGCTCGACGTGGATAAAGGCCAAGTGCACACTTCCTCGGCTTAGACTTGCCAGTGTGGTTAGAACGTGGAGCGAGTAAAGATGTATTAACTCTACACACTTCAGCTTAACAGGCCCAGATCCAGTCAAAGTTCTGTGTGAAAATGAGGTGGCTGTGGTGTGACAGAACCAGTGACTGTGCACCCTCGTGGAACAGAGACGCGCCCGGTCCTTCTGGTGGCTGTTTTCCGTAGGGGCCGTGGTCATCAGTTCCGAGACTCCGTTCGGGACTTCTTCTGTCCGTTTGTCGAGAGAGAGGACACCTTCCGTCTTTCTTTTTCAAATCCTGTAGTAGCTGGTACAAGAGATAAAATGAATGACTTTTCGTAAAAGTGCTCTATTTAGGAACTGACTGGTCTTGTGTTTCAAAAGCTGCAGTGAGCAAGAACCACCGAGACTAAAAACAGTTGTTGCTTTACCCGCTGGTTGCCACATCTCTGCCAAGCCTCCGTTTGCAGGAGGTTGTTCGAACGGGATCCTCTTTTCTCCAGTTGCCACCCACCAGTGTGGTGAGCCAGGCTGGGTCCCTTCCTCGCTCCGGTGGCTAAGCCATCTCGCCGAGGCTGAGTCTCTTCCACAGTGAACTACGGACCAGACTAAAGATAGTTCCTTGCTTCCTTGTCCTGATAGTTTGCACAAAACCAGAGCATCCGAGAGGGCGGCGGTGACGTCAGCCCTCCCGGCCTCTGTCACCTGTGTACTCTGGACACCTGCCAGCTCAGGCGTGTGCTCCGGCCTCCTCATTCAGCCAGCTTCGCCGCCCCTGTGTCTGCGGGCATTGCTGTGGCTGCGCCTGCCTGGTGGTGGGTGCAGAAAGCAGAGGCCTGTCCCTGCCCCGAGCCTGCCCCCAATGGAAACGCACCCCGTGGGCGATGCTGGAGTTCGGTGACCACGTGTTCGGCCGTCGGGTAGAGTGAGAGGGGCCTCCTTGGAGTCTGCCGAAATTGGGGCTTACTTGATTCCGGCAACGGCTTTTTCATTGAGCCTTGAAAGATGACTAAGAGCTGGGTAGGGACGGGCCTCGGCGTTCAGTTGTAGGGGAGGCAGGATTAAAAATGCGGGGGGTGAACGCAGGCCTGAGAGGGCCGCGAGTGGGCCTCGCCATGCAGGGGAGAAGCGGGGAGTGCATCCGCAATGCCCGTCAGGCAGAGGGGCCTGGAGAGCCGCAGAGCTGCTGGCCGCAGCGGCCGTCTGCCAGACGCCGGCTCTTTCTCCTGCGCTGCGGTGCTGTCTGCCCGCCGCCTCTGCCGCCGCCAACCGGGCCAGCCAGCGCTGCCTCTGCTGCTGGCTCCGGGCTGCCGCCAGCCCGCACGCAGCCGGGCTTTGTTTTATTTTGTTTTTGATTTCAGCATGCCCCAGATCTCACCCCCAGCTGCTGTGCTCCCGTCCTGTCAGGGCCCGTCCTGAGCCCCCGAGGGCCCCGCCGCAGCTGGGTGCCGCCTGCCCCCGCCTCAAGGACACCACGCGGAGCCCTCGCTTTCTGCGAGTGTCACCTCCGCAGGCCCGGGCCCCGCTCTCCCTGCGGACGAGGCTCCCACTGACAGGCCCACCTGGGGCGTCCTCCCGCATGGCCCGCTGGTGTCTTCTGCTGGTTGCCGTGGCCACCAGGCCTTCCTGGCCGGGCCCGCTGCTGTCCTGTTAGACACTCCGCGGCCACTCGACATCAGCCGTGGCTAACTGACGATTTGGGTAGTGTTGCCCCCTGCGCGGCCCGGCCCTGAGGGCACTGCGTGGCCGTCACCGAGCTGTGCCCAGCGCTGGGTCCAGGCCGCGGTCGGGCTCGCAGTGTCTTCGTGAACGCGCCTGAGCCCGGGTTCCCTGGCGCGGCGTTGGGTTGGCTGGGCAGGTGCCCTGCCCTTCCACGCTGCCTGAGGGCCTGCGGAGCCGCGCACACAGCCGGAGAGGACGCTGGCTCCAGGAGGCGAGGTGAGACGTCGCAGGGCCAGGAAGGAGCCTGTGCCAGAGAGAGCAGAGTGCGCTGGGCCTCAGAGGCAGGCCCGAGGAGTGAGTCGTCTGGTGACTCATGGGCGCTTAGCGGTTCAGAGTTCATCCTCCCATCATCCCGAGTCAGACTCGCCCTCCTGCTCCCCATCGCACCACTTCCCCCGACCGGTCAGCTCATCGTGGTGAGCCCCTAGGGAGCTCGTCCTCGGACACGGCCTTCACCGGCGTGTGGCTGCGCTTGACCGGACGCGTCCGTGAGGCCCGTGCCCAGCGCCTGGGCGTTGCTCTGCCCCAGGCCTCTGGCCGTTCTGCAGCCCTGAGCCCGAAGCGCCAGAAGGACTTGCCCGTCCTCCTGTCACGCGTGGACCTGGCCGTGGCGGACGCGCGCAGGGAGGAGCCGTCGCCCTGAGCCCCCGCAGCGACCCTTCCAGGAGCCACAGAGTTGCTTCTCCCGCCCTGGGCCTTCTCTCCTGCCCTGAGAGTCTTGGGGCCATGCAGGCCAGGAATCGGAAGCCGGTTCTGGGCCCCGCCCCTGCCAGCATAGCTTTGGCTTTGAATGGAATCAGGAAATCCTTTGAACACCAAAAATAAGCAGGTCTTAAGTCCATCAACAGCTATTCATTTGTAACAAGGAAGGGCTCGGCAGACGTTGCTTGGATTCTGATTATGTGCCAGACGCTCGCGGGATGCCGAGACCAGGCCAGAGGTGCATGATGTGCTTCTTGCCCGCAAGCAGCGCCCAGTGTCACATAGCTGGGGAATCACGGGGTCTCTGCCCTACACACACTCATGGTTCTTCGCTGGCAAACACTTCAGGTGATCGCTATAAATTTGATAGATGTTCTCAGTTGGCAAGAACTTGCCTAGATGTGCTGGTTGGGAAAGAGTTTGATTTTGGTGACAAAACAGAGTTAAATCTATCAGAAAGCACCTCCTGTTGTAAGGCAACATTGTGCGGTGAAACTCGCTCCAGTGGCGAGTGTACCTGGTGTTCGGGAGGCTCTTGACATAAAAGGTGTCTCGCTGTTCGTGGTGAACACACTTGTGGAATCTACGACTGCGGTGGAGGTGTCACGAGTGCTCGCTTGTGGTCTGGAGGAAATACAGAACGGGCTGAAAGACCAGATTGCGGGGCCCGCGGCGGGCCACTGTGTCAGGTGCGTTACGTCGGCGATCCCTTCACTGGTGTGTGGGCTGGCGGCAGGCGAAACGGGCCGGACGACAGATTGGCGTTGGGTATGAAGGGTTTTGATGGAGGCTGGGAATCTGGATTTTTTTAATGTGAATTTGAGAGCAGAAAATATATCAAAACTTTATTTCAGGATTCTTAACCTGGCAGCAGAGCAGGGATGAATGAGAAAAAGAAATAGAAAAGTGGGTCAGAGCTGTCACGGAACCCACCTAAGAACGAGGTGCCAGGGTCCTGGACGGGGCGTGGTGGCGCCGGCAGAGACACGTCAGCGGCTGTGGGGCCGTCGCGGGGTGAGGAGCTGGGGCGAGCCAGGCCAAGGAGCCTGACAGGAGAGCAGGAGATGCTGGCTTTGAATTTCTCAGAAATGCCAGCAAGTCTTTCACGTGAAAGTGACCAAAGGAGTTGAAATGCTGGCCTTTGAAATGTTGGGGTGGAATTTGGGACATTGAGCTCTGAGAGACACACTTGGAAGTCTTTATTTTCCAGGTGAAGTGAAATTAAAACTGTATTTTAATTTCCCTAATAACCACCTCCTCCTTGCGGACGGAAGTAGAGGCCTTCTTGGTGCTTCCCCTGCAGAAAGCCCCGGACGCTGTTCGTGCCCTGGCCCGGTGGCTGGAGGGCCCTGACGGGGCGCCTCTGTGAAGCTGGCATCCCGTCACAGCGCTGTGGTTTCACCCAGCCGAGCGGTGGGCTGCGGCCCTACTCCTGTAATTGGTCATTCTGTCGCACCCCATAGAACAATCTTTGTCTGAGGGCACTTGGAGTCCTGGCTGTGTGTGTATGTTTTAAAAGGACTTTCTGGGCTTAGTTTCGTATTTTGCCAGCAAAATAGCTGTCAAGCTGCATCCTCTGAGGTCTCTTTATTAAACAACATTCTGGATTCTGCCAATCGAATTGCTCTAGATCATCGTAGCTTGAGGAACAATTCAGGTGTAGATATTTGGAATCCAAGAAAGGATCATACTTGCATTATTTTAGTATTTCATGATCTTTTAACGGCTAGTACTTGAACATTTTTAATTTGTTTGTTGTGTATGCGGAACTGTGTTCATCCTAAAATAGGACACAGAGGCACTAAGGTGGTTGAGAAAAAGATGCTGCGTTCTCTACCCTCTTGGAAATGACTGCGTGGCTTGGCTTAGCCGGACAGCCTGCATACCCTACACCGCTACACTTACGCACTGTGTCTGCTTTCTTTGGGGGTACACAGTTATGTTGCTCTTACTTTTCATTTAACTACTGTCTCTCTCCATAGAATTGCAGATCGCTGGTCCTGGAGATTCGTTACTTGACTCATTTACGTGACTAGAGAAAAAGTTCTCTAAAATTCAGACTGAAGCGTAAAATCATTTAATTGCTTTAACTGCGTTCTGAGTAGTTCAGGTGCTTACTGCGAAGCGTGTAGCTCCACATTCCAGCCGCTAACATCAGAGCTGACTCTGTGCCATCTGCGGAGGGAAGGTTTTGTCTCCAGTGTGGAGAGAACAGCTCCCCGCGGGGACAGGCGTGCGCCACCTAAACCCTCCCGTGCATTCTGCTCGGCCCTCGCCACCCGCCCGCCCAGGGGAACAGGCTGTGCTTGTGTCACGTAACGGAGTCTTTGTTTTACCAAAAGATGAAACGACGTGAGAACTGTACTCTAAAACTGTGGACATGGTACAAGCTGAGTAAAAATGATTCCGTATGGAAAATTCAGTTCACATATATGACTTTAGAAAAATACCTTCCATGAAGCCAGGCTTCTGTTATGCATGCGATTGTAGCTGCAGAATTCACAAATACGGGCTTAGTCGGTTGCCTCTAACCCTTCCTTCCCACTCTGGGCGACTCGGTCCGTTGGCGGAGCTGTCAGCTTGCTGCCTGGCTGCGGCGTGGGTGGAGAGAGCTCTCCCCACACTGCAGCAGCTGTGAAGTAATGTGATTGCTTCTCTCGCTTGACTGAGAGGATAGGGTCCGCTTTTAGAATTTGAGGTTAAAAAATATTTTTAATGTCTCTAAGATATAGTAAAGTGCTACTTTTGTTTATATGTAAGTACCCTTCATTTCACACACACACACACACACACACTGACGTGTAGCCAGTTATGAGGACCCAAGGGCCGAGAACAGCGTGACTAGCTGGAATTGCCAGAGTTGCTGAATGCGTTGTGTTTTACTTGGCAGATTTCCCCCACACGCGCTGAATGGTGGGCCATCAAATTATGAGAGCGGTGCTCTTAAGAATCTTCTCTTGGCGGATTTACAATGAAGTGGCATATAAATTACGGGTGTGTTGAAGCTTTACCGAACGTTTCCTCTGTCCAGGGTAACACACACACACTGGGTTGCCGGGAAGGTCATGGTGCATTTTGCATAAGAAAAAACACGTCGCGATGTTCCAACACCAGTATGGACTCTGGTTCATCAGCAGGTGCCAGCAGACAGTCTTGTGCGAGACCAGCAAGCGGTGGATTCTAACGCCGCAGTTATCTGCCTGTCCATGCAGACCTGCAGAGGCAGCTCTGTGCCTGCCAGGCTCCCCACCCTCTCTCCGCACACTGGGGTGTCTGCGTAGGAAGCACAAGCACCTCACACCGCGGCGTCGGGGAAGCACAGGTGTGGCCGCTCCTAGTCAGGTCTCTGGGGAGCCGGCGGGCCGTGCAGAACGCTCTGTCTCCGGCCCCGGGTGGTGAATGGCCGGAATCCGGGCGAGGAGACACTTGGCACGACTGAGCCAGGCATGAGATCCTTGAAACTTAAAAACTACCTTCACACCTCCCCAAGCAGCTCACCGGGGCTCAGGCCTGCTTCCCACAGTAAAGAGGGGCCGTGACCGCAGGCGTGTCCACCGCAGCGGCGTCTCAGCTGGGCCTGGGGACGCAGCTGTGACCCCTCGCGGCTGTGGCTTCTGAAGCGGGGCTGCGTGGTAGAGGAAGCGGGGCCTCGCGGCCGTAGTGCAGACCGAGCGCCAGCGAGACCACAGCTCGTCCTCCGAGGGCTCGGGGCGGGCGGGCCGGGCGCGTTTGTTGTTCATTAGCAAAACGGAACCGGGGTCACGGAGTCCAGCAGTGGACGAAAGGTCAGCGAGTGGAAAAAGCCGTCAATGAAGGGGATGTCGGCGGAGTGGAAGCGTCCAGAGAGAGAGCATCATGGAAATCGGGCTTCCGGCTGAGGCATTGTTTTCTGCAAGTGCCGAGGAGCCGCGGCAGGACTCAGTGAGCAGGCTGAGGCCGAGGGAACGCCTGGGCTTCAGCAAAATCTGCTGCGTAATGTGCAGGCCCTTCTGCTCTGTGCTGGAGATCAGTGAAGAGAGGAAGGGCTTCTTGCTGTTTTATTCTTTTTTAAAAAATTTTATTCATGCACACAAGAACTGGGGTGCAGGCCAGAGGTGAGAGGAGTCACCGGAGACAGAGCAGGGAACAGAACAGGGGGACCCACTGAAACACACTGCTGAGGGAGCAGCGGGGGACAGGAGAGTCTGCTGCGCCCTGTGGGCCCCTCCCTGGCCGGGGACCGAACTCGTGCTGCAGCGGCTGCGGAAGCCCCACAGCGCTGCGCTCGGCCCCCTGCGCCACCAGGGAGGCTCTTCCTGCTTCTTGATGGACTTTATACCAAGTTATTGCTGCTGTTTGGCTTTTTGCTGGTCTTGAGGCTGAAACGTGTTTTTAGAACCCTCTCACTTCGATGCTGGCGTTGAATCTTCTGGGACACACTCGTGGCCACGGTGGTGGAGGGGCACCGTGCTCGCAGTCACAGCCCACGGGCTGGGCCCGGCCGAGCGCCTCGGCCAGGACTGTGGCCCCTCGATAGCCGTGGGGCGGAGGCCCCGCTGGAGTCCTCAGGCCCAGCCTCACCTCCCGCCGCTCGCAGAGGTGTCCCCAGCAAGCGCGCAGCTCTGTCTGTCTTCTCCCGCCCGAGAGCCAGCCTCCCCGTGGTGTGCGCCTGAAGAAGGGTGTCTCTGGGGGCCGCCTTCCCTTTTTGCCTCCCTGGTTGGGGCTTTTGAACAGATGGCTTGGGGGGAGAGTGCCACTCAGTTGAGAAAAGCCTGTGGCCATTTTCTCCCAGCATGGAGACCTGGCCTTTCGGCCACCGTGGCTGGGGTGCCGGCCCCCCGACACCAGCGAGGCCGTCCCTGCCGCCTGCAGAGTTGAAGTGAATCTGCAGTGGGGAGAGGCACTGTAGCGCAGCTGAGAGTGCGGTCTCTGGGTCTTGGCCGTGCTGGCCAGGCTCAGGCCGCCTGTAAGGTGAGCCTCTACAGAGGACTGCAGAGAGGGTGAAGCCGCAGACTGAGCGAGTGCTGGGGGGCGCCGAGCAGCGGCTGTCCCTGAGCAGTCAGTGCTCTGTGGTCTCTTCCCTGCGACACATTTTAAGATGGAATCCAGGGCCCTCCCCGGTGGCGCAGGGTTAAGGCACAGCACGATGAAGCACCCGCAGCCACTGCAGCACGAGTTCCATCCCCGGCCGGGGAGCTGACCACACGGCGCAGCAGCCCTCTCCTGCCTCCCGCTGCTCCCCCAGCAGTGTGTCTCAGTGGATCTGCCTGTTCTGCTCCCCGCTCTGTGTCTGGAGAATCCTGTCACCCCCACACTTCCTTGGGTTGTCCGGTTTATCCTTCCTCTGAGAACATTTACTAGAATAAGTTCTGCTGGACTTAAATAAGAGGCCATCCCGTGGAATGTTTCGGGCCCAGAATAGAAAAACAACAACAACAACAGTCTTGAAGAAGCAGCCAAACCACAGAGTTGATACAAGCTGAAACGCAGACCCGGGTCCACAGTGATCAGAGAGCGTCTGTCGGTGACCCGGGGCGGCTGCGACGGGGCGAGCACGAGGAGCCCCTTTGACATGTACCTTACAAGAACTGCTTGGGGACCCTCGCCTTAGGCGCCGCTGCACGGGAGAGGGGCTGACACACCGTAGAAACAGGATGGCGGGCGGGACGGGCCCTCCCTACGGCAGCCGTTTCCTGCCGCTCCGTTGTTTCCCTCCGTGTGAGCTTTTGGGCAGTGTGGGGGCTCCCCTCAGGTGTGTGCACCATCGGGTGCTCTTTGGGGGAGCCCCTGGGCTGCCCTTGCAGGCTGAGGCTCCACCCTGACTCGACGGGTGGCGGCCTCGACCGCGACTGGTGTAAATGGGATCCAACTACCGCTAGACTGGGGGGCGGAGGAGGGCTTCCATCCTGGAAGTTTCCATGATGGAAGTTACTTCCATCAGTAAGTTTGGGAAACTTACTGAATTCACTGAAGTCAAACCGTTTTCTTCGGAGCTGCTCCCCGAGCCTAGCGTGCTGCGTGTCTGCGCCAGAGGGCTGCGCCCGGCCTTCTTGCCTCGGGCCAGCCTCCCTCCGGGCGGGAGCTGGGCTGGGGCGCTCTGGGAGCTGTGACCGTGTTGTCTGCGACTCGGCTGCACGGTGGGCACGGCTGAGCCATCAGCTGGGGTGGGGGCCCCCCGGGTAGGGTTCTCTGGGCGCAGCCGCCACCGTCCCCTGACTCACCACCGGGCCGAGTGGCTCTTGATGGGCAGGTCCTCCTCTCAGTGACAGCAAAGTCAGCAGCCCAGGCGTGCAGACCAGGCCATCAGAGGGAAACGGAGGCCCGGACTGAGGCCAGCCGCGGACGGGCACCCGCCGCCGAGGGCTATAGGCCGAGGGCAGCCCCGCACTGCATGCACAGGAGGACGCGGCGGGGCAGCCCGAGGAGCCAGGAGCTCTGTGGCGCCAGGCCGGGCTTCCGGACACGTGATGTGAGCCGAAACCGCGCCGGTGCAGTTCTCAGGGCCACGGCTCCCCCACGCCTGCTGGGGTCTCTGTGAGGGGGCCTGTCCCCTGCCAGGCTGCCGTAGGACATTCCCACGAGGGAGCTACACAGGGCCCAGCTGGCGGCGGGGAGCTCCATCCGCTCCCCGGGCAGCATGTTGCCCTCCTGCCGGCCGCGCTGCTGCGGGACTGTGGTGTGGAGACCCTGGCACAGTGACCGGCATGGTGTCCAGCTGTCCAGCGAGGCCCCCTCCGGTCCCTGCAGCTCTGCAGGATGACGCACGTGTTCTGTGTGGTTCGACAAGGCTCGTGGAAAGTAACTCGAGCACCGAGGGAAACAGTTCCCGAGATCTGAGCGTCTGCAGGCTTGACCCAAGAAGCCGCCCGTCCTGAGGACACCGACGTGCGCGTGCTGGCTACAGTCAACAGGGTCAGCAGCGCACACCCACCCCAGACTCCAGGCCCTGCAGCCCCCGAGTACGGTGGCAGGGGCTCATCTGAACATGCGTCAGTGGCTTCTTGCTCCCTGGGTTTGGATCTGCCGGGCCGGGCCTGCTGAGAGTGCGGGCGCCGGGCAGAGCCCACTGCTCACGAGGCGGGCGGCCCGAGTCCTGCTGGAGGCCAGGGCGCCCGGCCCGGCACAGCACCGGGAGGCTCGGTCCTCTGCGTGCAGGCCTCACGCGCAGCGAGCAGCAGGGCCCTGCACACCCTCTGGGCCCGGCGCGTGGGCAGGAGGCCCGAGGCCCGTGGAGGCTGCGGGACTTGACTGGCTGCCGGGGAGTCCGAGGCCTCGGTGCACCAGCGCTCAGAAGGGTCACGTGGAGTGTCTGCGAGGTCTTTGGAGTGCAGACCTGCGGGCAGGAACATGGAAAGCCCGTGCTGGAGAGGAAAGTGAAGCTGAGCCACAACCGCCTGCCCAGGTCAGGCTTCTCCTGCCCCGTTCTGCTTCTGCAGTGGTGACCTTGGCCTCGTCTCCGGCTGCCGACCCTCAGGCCTCTTTAAGCGCCACAAGAGCACCCCGCTGGCTGGGGCGCAGCAGGCAGTCGTGAGGGCTGGCGGCGCAGAGAGGAGACAGAGGCGTCGTGTTCGGTGTCCCAGGACGTGTCCATCCCGCTGCGGCCACGACGTGGCGCTGGGGTCGCCCCTCCGCCGGGCAGCCTGGTGCAGGAGAGCGGGCGCGTGCGGCTCCTTGCGCCTCGGCGGCGGGTTTTCCTTAAACAGTGTTTTAGGCCGTATTTGAATAGCTCACAAGGCTGCCTTTTGTCTTTGTTTTTTAAAATATTTATGTATGCGTGCAAGAGCTGGGGTGCAGGCCAGAGGTGTGGGGGTGAGAGGAGACACCAGAGACAGAGCTGGGAGCAGAACAGGAGGATCCACTGAAGCACACTGCTGAGGGGGCAGCGGGGGCAGGAGAGGTCTGCTGCACCCTGTGGGTCCCTCCCTGGCCGGGGATCGAACTCGTGCTGCAGCGGCTGCGGATGCCTCACAGCGCGGCGCTCGACCCGCTGCGCCCCAGGGAGGCCCCTGCCTTTTGTTCTATAGGTCACATAACTTTATGATTTTATCCTTAGGTGGCTTTGCTGAGTTCTCCCGTTGTTTCCCTGGCCTCTGCGAAGGGAAAGCCAGCGTCGTCCCCACCTGCATCTCTCAGCCTTGCTTACCTGTCGCCAACATCGGCCCAACCCGCATTCTTCCCAACCTGTATCTTGGCTGCCAGCGTGACGTCCTCAACAAGGTGGGTGCCTTGACCGTCGCCCCCGCTGCAGGCCTGCCACCGCCGGTGGAGACACGGCGCCCCGGAGCCTCGTGCCCAGCACCCCACCGGGGCTCCCCGGCCCGCAGCAGCGGCGGGGGCTCGTGTTCGATGAACGGGTCATCCAACTCGATGGCCCCAGGAAGCCGAAACCGTCGCCGCGGCTGCTCGTCCTCTTGGGCCCAGTGGCCGGGGACGGACGGCGCCCCTCAGACGCCAGAAGCCTCCTTGCCCGTGTTCCCGCTGTGCGAGGTCGTCGGGCGCGCACAGGCTGGTGGCGCCCTCGCCTCGTGCTCAGAGTGTCCGCTTACGCAGCGCGCCCAGAAGACGCTCGGCTGGGCTTGGTGGAGGAAGGTCCTGGGGCCAGGGGAGCTGTGAGGGGACCGAGCGGTGGCCGAGGGCGTGCGCGCCGTGCCGTCTGAGGCTGCTGGGGCAGGCTGAGAGCGGGGAGAGCTGGGTTCCTGCTGGCTGAGCGGCGCCCGGCAGGGCAGGCCGTGCTGAGGCCCTTGTCTGGCCAGACGTTGTCCCCGGGACACAGGCGGCAAAGCTGCCTGGCCGGTCGGCCCCCAGCGGACGTTCCCCGCGGGTGCTTGCTCGCGTGGCCTCTGCTCGACAAGCAGTGGCCACTGACATCAGCCTCCGTGAGGGCCCCCGCCCCGGGGCCGCAGGCCTCGGCTGGCGTGAGCCGGGTGTCGGTCAGCGCCATCCGGGCTCCGGGCAGACCCGCAGCGGTGGCGGGGAGCCTTTTTTGACTATTTCATTCAAGACTCTCAGAGCTCGGCCTCGGCACCGCCGGGTGTGCTCCGGCCGCCGCGTCTGCCCGTGGAGCCACCGCGCCTGCGCCTGGGTCGTGGTGACGCCTGCCGGGGCCTGGGCGCCGCTGCCACTCAGGTGAGCGCGGTCGCTGGCTGCCGCGGGAGGCCAAGTGCGGCCCCTGCACCTCGCGCACCCCAGGGGAGCGGAGCCGCCTCACAAGGAGGCTCGGGCCAGGGGTGAGCCAGAGGAGCTTTGTGCTGAGCGCCGTCTTGGGGCACCAGCACGCTCGGGCAGCCACAGCGGCGCTCTGTGCCCTGCCTGGCGGCTTTCCGCTCCTCTGGGCTTACGTGCGTCGGTGGCACCTGGGGCGGGGGATGGAAGAGTCCGCTGTCCTTTTCTTAATAAAGACTTTTTTATGCACACAACGACTGGGGTGCAGGCCAGCGGCGTGGGGGGTGAGAGGACTCCCCAGAGACAGAGTGGGTAGCAGAACAGACAGATGGACTAAAACACACTGCTGAGGGGGCAGCGGGAGGCAGGAGAGTCTGCTGGCCCTGTGGGTCCCTCCCTGGCGGGATCGAGCTCGCGCTGCAGCAGCTGCGGATGCGTCACAGTGCGGCGCCCAACCTGGCGCGCCCCAGGGAGGCCCAAGTCCAGGGTCCTTTTTAATTGGCCTCCCCGGGTGTCACCAAACGGATGTGGGCATGGGCGCACTGAGAGGAGAGGCCTGTGGGAAGCCAGCTTACGGCCTTCGAGGGGCAGCGGCTCTGGCGACAGTGGCCGGGGAGATGGAGAAGCCTTGGCCAGGCGCGAGAGAGGCCCGACTGGGCGGCTTTGACGGCGCTGAGAGAAACCGGCGTATTTAGCCTCCAGATCATCGCCGAGGGCACGTTCGGGCTGCAGGCGACCTCAGAGCTCAGGAAGGCCCGCTCCTTCATCTGAGAAGCGAGGCAGTGCTACTCCAGGTGTTTGATGGGCCCCAGGCCCACACGCCGCTGAGTCTCAGGGTCACAGCTGCCCGGGGTCTCTGCGGGCACAAGCCCCCGCTCCTGGCAACAGCGGCTCTCTTCTTCCTGGAGGTCCTGGGAGGAAGATGAGGGCTGTACTGTCCCACCTAGTAGCCCCTTTTATTCGGATGGAGGCGCCAAGTGGGTGGAAGGCGGCAGGGGCAGCTGGGTGGGTTCTGGAGGAGGCAGCACAGTGGTGGGCGAGCAGACAGACGGACGCGCTTACTCAGGGGAGACGTAGGCGGCTCTCAGTCCCGAGGGCCTGGCTCTCAGTCCCGTCCGCGTGGGGAGCCTGGCGGGGAGAAGCCGACACCAGGAGGCCAGGGGGGCCCACGAGGGCGTCCGCAGGGCCTCTTCCCGGAGGGCCACAGGGAGCAGGGCCGGCAGTGCTGTGGGGCGGCCACATGTACCTGGGGAGGGCAGGACCACTGAGCAGCGCCACTTCGGTGAGGCCCGGCGCTGGGGGGCGTGTGGCTACGGGGTCCGCTGTCGGGCATAGGTGCGGACTCGCGGGAGACTTGACCTAACTGGGCAGTGAGTGCAGCACGGGGGCGTGGGCAGGGGCTGAGGGGAGCAGGAGCGAGTGTGAGGGCTGCCCAGAGCTGGGTTACTGACCCGGGTTTCTCTGTTTATGTGTATTTGACACCAGGCGTCCGGACTGAAGCTGGGCTTGGTGGAAAAGCACGGAGGGAAGGACAGACGAGGTCGGACTGAGAGATGTGGGTCTTGGGGTCGCTAGAGGGTTCTGGGGCGTGACTGAGAGGGCTGTGAGCCTCGTGGTCTGTGCGAGACGAGGGGGGTGGTCGTTGTCGCTGACAGAAAGCAAACTGGGGCTGGCGTGGGCAGCTGAGGTGAGGAATTCAGAGAACTGGGAGTTCAGGGTGTCAAGAGGCGTATCTGAACGCCAGAGAAGAGCGTGCCGTCGGCCGGAAGCACGTGGAGCACCAAGTTGCGCACCGGTCAAGCTAAGTACCAAGCGCCTCAATGACCGCTCTCCGGAAGCAGAGAGATTTTGTTGTCTGTGTAGATTGTGTTGCGCATGCTTCACACAGCCAAAACGGTTTG
Source organism: Galemys pyrenaicus (assembly GCA_019455555.1). NCBI lineage: Eukaryota > Metazoa > Chordata > Mammalia > Eulipotyphla > Talpidae > Galemys > Galemys pyrenaicus. The sequence goes on along the minus strand of JAGFMF010011760.1, from coordinate 1,192,675 downwards.
CATGATTAGGGGAGAAGACACTGACACACATCTGTGAATAAAGCAGCCACCATTCTGTGGAACAGCCAGACCCTGTTTTTAAAAAAAGATTGATTTTATTTATGTATTCATGCACACAAGAGCTGGGGTACAGGCCAGAGGCGTAGGGGGGGTGGGAGGACTCCCCAGAGACAGAGCGGGGAGCACAACAGGCGGATCCCCTGAAACACACTGCTGAGGGGAGCAGCGGGAGGCAGGAGCGGTCTGCTGCGCCCTGTGGGTCCCTCCCTGGCCGGGATTGGACTCAGGCGGCCGCTGTGGCCTTCACATGGGCAGTGCTGGGACTCGCGCCCCAGGCCGCCGGGCAGGCCCAGACGGGTTGGGAGCGGCTGCGGCGGCGAGGGGGCGTGACCTGGGGTGTCTGGTGTTGGGTGTGTGGGTCTTGGGGGACGGGCGGCAGCAGCACAACGTGTGGGTCAGGCCTCGGTGTGCTTGGCTACAGGAAGGCGTGCTCCCCGCTGTCCGTGCGGCGTGCCAGGGGAGCCCTGCGAACTGAGAGCCCCTGGCAGCATCTGCTGTGGCTGCGCGCCGAGGCGCCACCTGGGGTGGCAGAGGCTCCGTGGGCCTCGGAGGCCCTTGGGTGGGGCTCGCGAGGGGGGAGGGCGAGCCCAGGACCGATTCCTGCTCCGGTGTCTGATGTTAGGCCCACCGGCCGAGATGGGGCAGGAGGGCGGAGAGGGAGAGGCCGCCTGTGGTCTCTGCGTCTGGAGTGCGGAGGACCCCGGACCCCACGCCGAGAGGCCCAGGGCTGGCTGGAAGCAGGAGCTGGGAGCTTCAGAGGGCGACTAGCCTGAGTCCTCAGTGCGCAGAGCTCAGGCGAAGCTCTGGAAATCGGCGCAGCCCGGCGGAGACTGGGCGCCAGGGCCGTGGCAGGGACCCAGCCGCTGCGCGGCCCAGCCCAGCCCCAGCAAGCTGGGTTAACCGGTGCTCGCCCCGCCGCGCTCACTCTTGGGATGAGGACAGGAGGGTTGCGCGTGAGCTCGAGGTCACTTTCAGTTCTCCTACGGTTTATCTTCTCTGTGACCGCTCACCTCGGGGCAGTTGCGCTCCCAGGCGTACGCGCACTGTCCGTGGGGCTCCCGTTGCCCTAGAGACGAAACAGAACTGCTTCCAGCTCCAGTCTGGCAGACCCTCGCGGCTCTGTGGCCTGGTCCGGGAAGCTGAGCGTTCGTCCCTGGTGCCTTTGCTCCCCGAGGCGCTGCTCAGCCGCCCTGTCCCGCCCCTGCAGGAGCTGATGCAGCAGAACGGGATCAGCTTCGTGCTGAACGCCAGCAACACCTGCCCCAAGCCCGACTTCATCCCTGAGGCGCACTTCCTGCGCGTGCCGGTGAGCGACAGCTTCTGCGAGAAGATCTTGCCGTGGCTGGACACGTCGGTGGACTTCATCGGTAAGTGCCGGGCCGGCTGCTTCGGGGGGCGGCCTCAGCACAGGCGGGCGCCCCCGCCTGCTCTGCCTGCGCCTTGAGAGAGGGGCCCTTTGGAGATCTCAGAGGCCTGAAGCGGCAGGAGGTGCTTGTCCGGGGCAGGGCCGGATCTGCGATTCTGCATCCGCAGGCGTTTAGCCGGTTAGACCTTGGGCATTCAGTCCTCTTCTCTGCCTGCTCAAGTCCTGCCGAAGACGGGGGCTTGGTGCTCCGAGACCAAAGCAAACCTCATGCCGTTCCAGGATTCCTCAGCCTCGTCCACAGGCCAGCGGTTTCCAGTACTGTGGGCGCTAACAGAGTCTGCGTCGTGCTGGCACGCACGCACAGGCGCACACGCACACACACGCACACACACACATGTGTGCATACAGCTCCCGGGGTGCCTGTGCCTGGGGGAGCAGCAGACCGTTCTGCTCCATGGACTGTTGGGCCTGGAGCCCCAACCCCTCGCCTCAGGTGCTGTGGTGACATTTTGGGGCCACAGGATGGGGCCTGCGGGTGGTACGGGCTGACGTCCGTTTGAACGTGGTTTTGGGGAGAGCGACTGAACAGAGAGAACGTTGCTGGCCCGTGAGAGCACAACAAGGCGTGGCTCTGGACGCTCCCCTGGAGGAGGCTTTGCTGTGCCCAGTCACACAAGTTCTAATTCGTAATGAAATGGATCGAATAAGTCACTGTAATTTTAAAAATATCTCCTTCCTTTTGAAAAGTGCAAATACGTAAGTCAGGCTCCTCGTTCCATCCTTCCTCTGCCAGAGGAACCTCCACGTTATGTTTTGGGAGCTTGGGGTAATGTGGAAACGTTACCCTCTTTCAAGGGCCCAGGTTACCAGAAGTCGGTGCCTTTAATGAGGATTCTTGATTCAGGAAACAGCTTTATGGGCTTAGATAATTCATGCTAAAATGGTCACAAAGCAAATTCCCCACATTTCGTTGCTGGAATATGCAGCGTATCGTTCAGCCTTTAAAAGGCACCAGTCACGGCTCGAGTTCCCATTGCTGCTCCCGCCCGCCAGAGGACTGGCTCTCGCGTCAGCCGAGGTAAGAGAACAGAAGAGCGTGAAGTCCATCCTTGGGGGGTAGCGGGAAATCAAGAGGCCAGAACAGGAGAACGTGGCCCACAGCTTATTTTCTTCTTTCAAGGGAGATTACGGCGCCAGCAGGGCCCAGGGCAGGTTCTCCATGGCTCCGCAGCGGGTCAGGAGGAGGCCTAGGGCCCGCAGGCGCTTTTCAGCTTCTATTGCTTCATCACATCAGAGGCGGCCAGCACGCGGCAGGCGGGCCGGGCCCGGGCGGCAGCTCTCCTGGCCCGGCGCACCTCGCTCTCCGGGCCCTCCAGCCTCTCGTCTCTGCTGCTACCGCTGCTGCTTCTGCCTTTCTCTGTCTCTCTCCTTCCTCTGCTGCTGGCGTCCTCGTGACGCCGCCCGATGCGCCCGTGCCTCCGCCAGGTGCGCCCACCTGCGCGCCCACACCCTCCCCGAGGCCCGGCAGGCTGCGTGCGGACGCAGGTGTCCGTCATCACACCCGCGTGGAGGGCGGAGAGCCTATTTTCTCTGACCCTGCAGAGACACTCACTGTGTTGCTTTGCCCATCATGAAGAGCAAGGCCTGCCGCTGAGACTGAGCGGTTATAGCTAGAGCACAGTGCGGAGTAGGGGGGTAGCCTTGTGGCGCTCGGGTGCTGGAGCAGACTCCCTGGAGATCTGCTGATGCCACGAGTGGAATTTGGGGCACACTCTTGGTACCAGCCAGAGCAGGAGGGCAGGGAAGACGAGCTCCGTCAGCTCACTGGTGATCGCTCGGTGGGAGCCGTCACGGGGGAGCACCTGTGACTGGCCAGCCCCAACACTGTCCAGATGGCCGTGTGGGGTCAGTATTGCTCCCCCGGGAGAAATGTGCCTCAGCAGCGATGGCAGCGTGGGCGAGGGGCCTTGGGGCTTTGTTCTGACACCTGCCCGGGAGCCCTCTATCAGGTACGGGCAGTCAGGGAGGCGTAGGGGGTGCTTCGGTCCTCATTAAAGTGACCTTGAATCCAGCAGATAAAACTGGGCCATTTATGACATACTGAAAAGTCTGCTGAGGAGAAAAGAGCAGTTGCAGAAAGGTCGTTCCAGAGTCCCAGCCTTCTAAGGGCGGTTCCATCCGGCGTCTGTCTGGTGACGTGGGCGCTGCGATGACGTCTCCCCGTCCCTCGCCCCCTTCCAAGCCCCTGACAGCACGTGCCCTGGGAAGGGCTGCAGTTGTGGGTGTCCATTTCTTTGTGCCTTTCTGTGTTTCTGAAATCTCCTACACAAAACAAGTGGGACCGCGCCAGCACATTGTAGGATTCCTGCTCTGGGAAGTCGCTCAGGTGCTCATGTGAAATGCAGTGTGGCGCCCTGAGCTAGGCCGGGCAGCCCGAGACGGGGCGGCGCTCGGTGGCACACCCGGCCCTCAGCCGCCTGGAGTAAGTGCTGGGCGCCTCCCCCGCCCCAGGAAGCCTTGGAGGGGGCAGGTCTGTGAGCAGGTGCATGCGCTTGGGACTCCGAGCTGGCCGGCGCCCGAGCCCGAGGGAGACGCGCAGCTCACGCTGTGCCTTGTCGCCTTCCGCCCCGCAGAGAAGGCCAAGGCCTCCAACGGCTGCGTCCTCGTGCACTGTCTGGCCGGGATCTCCCGCTCGGCCACCATCGCGATCGCCTACATCATGAAGAGGATGGACATGACCGTCGACGAGGCTTACAGGTGGGGTGCGTCCTGCAGCTGGCTCCCGCGGGCGCCCAGCCCTCACCAGGGGCGGCGCCTGGTGCAGTCGCTCGGGCTGTGACGATGCTTCGCATGGCCGGACCCTGCCCGGGCCGCCAGGGGCGGGCAAGAGCGCGTTCTGGCTGTGGGCCTGCACTCTGTCCCAGCCTGGTTAGGTTTGCCCTCAGCTGCTTCCTAAGGTTTTCTGTTTGTTTTTCAAAAATATTTTGTTTATTCATGCACACAAGAGCTGAGGTACAAGTCAGAGGGATGGGTGGGTGCGAGGAGTCACCAGAGACAGAGCAGGGAGCAGAACAGGCAGATCCACTGAAACACACTGCTGAGGGGAGCGGCGGGCGAGGCAGGAGAGGTCTGCTGCGCCCTGTGGGTCCCTCCCTGGCTGGGGATCGAACTCGTACTGCAGAAGCTGCGGAAGCCCCACAGTGCAGCGCTCAACCCGCTGCACCACCAGGGAGACCCTGGCCTCCTCTTTGTAGCATGTTCTGAAGCTCCTCAAAGCAGAGGCCCTTTATTCCTCAGCCCTTTTTATTGCCCTTCAGCTTTTAAATCCATCGTCTTCCTCTGGGGAGTCGCATTTATTTCCTTGTGTCTTGAAGATAAGTGTGAAAAAAAAAATAAATAAATAAAAAAAAAAGAAGATAAGTGTGGTTGTAAAATGCAAGTTTTTGCCTCTCTGTAGGTTTGTGAAAGAAAAAAGACCTACTATATCTCCGAACTTCAACTTTCTGGGCCAACTCCTGGACTACGAGAAGAAGATTAAGACCCAGACTGGAGCCTCAGGGCCCAAGAGCAGGCCCAAGCTGCTGCACCTGGAGAAGCCCCCAGACCCCGCTCCCGCGGGCGCCGAGGCCGGGCCAAGAAGCGAGGTGCCGCGCAGCCCGGCCGGCGCCCACCCTGCTACCTCCACGGCGGCAGGGCCGAGGCCCGCGGCCCCCGCCGCCGCCAGTGCGCCCAGTGCCCAGCCGGCCCGGCCAGAGGACAGCGCCCTGGTGCGGGCGCTCAACGGGCTGCACCTGCCCGCGGACAAGCCGGAAGACAGCAGCAAGCTCAAGCGCTCCTTCTCGCTGGACATCAAGTCCGTCTCCTACCCGGCCGGCGCGGCGGCCCTGCGCGGCTTCCCCGCCCCCGAGGAGGCGCTGGAGTACTACAAGCCGTCGGCCGCCCTGGACGGGGCCAGCAAGCTGTGCCAGTTCTCCCCCGTGGAGGAGGTTTCGGAGCAGACTCCCGAGAGCAGCCCGGACAAGGAGGAGGCCGGTGCCCCCAGGAAGCCGCCAAGCAGCAGGCCCGCGGACGGCCAGGGCAAGCGGCCGCTTGCTACCAGACCCGGCCCAGGCGGTGTGGCACCCCCGCGGCCCCTTCTGTCGCCCCTGCACCGCAGCGGGAGCGTGGAGGACACGCGCCACCCTGGCTTCCTCTTCGGGCTCTCAGCCAGCCAGCAGCACCTCGCCAAGTCGGCTGCGGGGCCAGGCCTCAAGGGCTGGCACTCGGACATCCTGGCTCCGCAGACCTCGGCCCCGTCCCTGGCCGGCGGCTGGTACTTCGCCGCCGAGTCCTCGCACTTCTACTCGGCCTCGGCAGTCTTCGGCGGCGCCGGCCACTCGGCCTGCAGCTGCAGCCAGCTACCCGCAGGCGGCGACCCGCTCCACGCCGTGCGCCGGCGCCACAAGCCCGGTGACCGGGCGGACTCGCGGCGCAGCTGGCACGAGGAGAGCCCCTTCGAGAAGCAGTTCAAGCGCCGGAGCTGCCAGATGGAGTTTGGGGAGAGCGTCATGTCGGAGGGCAGGGCGCGCGAAGACCTGGGGAAGGTGGGCAGCCAGTCCAGCTTCTCGGGCAGCATGGAGATCATCGAGGTGTCCTGAGAAGGCTCTCTGACTTCTGTGGATGTTGCTTCCCTCGTTCACGAAAAATATTCCCTGTAAATCTGAAATATATATATGTATATACATATATATTTTTGGAAAAGGAGCTCTGGTGTAAAAGCAAAAAATGGATCAATGCGCTGGTTTTCTCTTGACATCTGCCTTCGAGAAGTCTTCTCGTCTTCCCTCTCCAGGAGCGGAAGGGCAGACGCTGGGCTCCTGGACAGACGGACTGTGGGTGAGTCGCACCGCCTCCCGTTCGTCTGGTGTCCTGGGACAGACCGCTGCTGCTCTCACATCTGCTCAAAGAGCACGCCAGAGCGGATCTCTGCCCAGCCCCTGCCCAGTGCACCTTAGTGCTGAGTCTGAGCCAGCCTGTGGGTCCGGCAGGCGGACCCTTTTGGACAGAGCCCGATGGCGGATCCGAGAGAAGCGGCCACACCCCACGCCGCGCCAGGTTCCCACCCGCCAGTCTAGCTGCGGACCTGGTCCTGCTGGGCCGACTGTTGGGGCCCTATTGAGATCCACTCAGAGCAAACCCAGTACCTCAGACGGAAGTCGGGGCTCGCACCACTGCCTGTTTCCTAGGCCTCGAGAACAGGCAGGGAGCTAGCCACACTTCAGACCGGCTCAGATGGCCATGCAGATTCCCTGCGCCTGGGTGGAGGTAGTCCGTTGTTCCTTCTTTTTCTCACCTTTAAGAAGAAAGATAAGGGAAGCCATCTGGGATTTGATGGAACAGCCAGGAATCTGGTCATGTATGTATGTATGCTAAGGTTGGGGCGCTACACAGTCTATCTCCCTCTGTAAATCCAAGGAAGAATTGTTCGAAATGGGATTATTAATCCTTTAAATAAAGACTAACTTGGTTTAAAGCCAGATGTGGATTTGTCTGGGTTGGTAGCAAAGCAGCCTCACCTTCAAGTTAGCCGAAGTAGACATTCCCATTTTGGTTTCACTGTATAAAATGCCACAGCAACGGAGGATTTTACGGGAAACCACCAAAAGGGAGGAAAAACCCAGGGCAGATTAAAGCTAAAGTTGCTGAGGAGAAGCAGAGAATGGGACTTCTCAGTAGTGTGTCCCCCCGGCAGGAGAAGGGAGGCATTTTCTTGAGTTTCCTCGGCCGTTCAGGTTTGCCAGCAGGGCTGGGAGGCTCTGATAAAGCAGGGTGTTGAGAGTAAGGCAGTGTGCAAGGTGTGGCCTTTGGGTCCTGCGAGCAGGCGGCCCTCCACCCTTTCATGCAGCGGTGGGTGGGGAGTGTCAAAAAGGAGCGGGGCCAAGGTGGCCACTCAGCCCCACCTATAGTCACTGTGGAATCCCTCCAGCAGCCGGAGGAAAGGGGTAGTCAGCAGGCTGAAAAGCCACAGGACAAGCCTGCTCGTAAGTGCCCGACCTGCATCCTGACCAGTGTGGCATGGTCCTCCGGGCAGCCATGAGCCAGGGCAGTGGCTCATCCTGGGCTGGGGTGAGTGCCACTGCTGTCCCTACTGCGTGTCCCTAGTGGGGCTGCCCATCTCAGGTTCTTCAAGTGAGAACAGATGGCCCTCTGATAAGGGTGTGATGTTTGATTCCTGTGGTGATGGCATAAGCCACACAGGGTTACACACTTCAGAACTGACTCAATGGCGATGACGAGCTTCAGACGCGCTGTGACGTGGGCACAGAACAGGGCAGGAGTGAATGGAGGGACTGCCTTCTTGCACCCCGAAGAAATTCTGTCCCATGACCTGAGTGAGCTCTTTCATCTACATTTACCTCTCAGCTACAAGCAGATGTGTGCTTGGGCCCCCCCTCCCTACACACAGATGCTAGCAGCTTACCATTTCCAGTCCAGCCACAGCGCCCAACAGCTCTGATGAGGACATGGCAGCTCTGGTGTTAAGTTTGGGGCTGGGGGACGTGGTTTGAGTGAGTTCATGGGGCAGAAATACACCTCATCAGTCGGGATTCCTCTTAGCCCCTGCCCTTCCTCTCTGCCGTGATGCGCTCAGCCACTCACTGTGCCCTCGACCGCGGGGTCACGTCCTCAGTTCTGGGAAGCCAGACTGCCATTCGGAAGGGCAGCCCGAGGGCAGGCTGGGCAACCTGGACCTTCTGGCTTGGGCCTGTAATTAGAGGTGGAGGGAGCCCTGGACTCTTTAGGGGGACACGGAAAGGTGATTTCCAAGGAGCAAAGCTAGACGTGTGTCTAAGAAATGCTGGAAGTTGGTTTAGAACACTTTCAAAGTTGGGTGGCATGTGTCAGTGTTTAGCATGAATGGAGTTCTTGGAGGAAGGCAAGCTGGGGGTGGGGGTTACACCGTGCACCTCTCATTCGATGTGTCCTGTAAAATAAAATCAAAACTGGTATCTGTCTATATACATCACAAGAAAGGACCTCGCAGCTGTAAACTTGGTGGGAGCAGCAGCATCCCAGCTGTGCAAGGAGGAAGGAGTGGAAGACGCCTGTGACCGTCTCAGCCCAAGGATGGAATGGACAGAGGCGGTGAGGCCGTCAGTGGTCCGTGCTCTGTCCTTCATGTGGACGCAGGAGCGCCGCCTGGCGGGGCAGAGCTGGCCTGTCCAAATCCAGGGCATGTGCAAAAGATTTTCTGGCTAAGTCCAGACTAGCACAGGGTAGGAAGGCAGAGCAGATAACACTCGGGGTACATGTTAGTGTAAGATGTGACCAGTTTGGTCATTCTTGTAGGAAAAACTGGGACAAAGGACCCTTGATCAGAGGCTGGGCACCAGCCCTCCCCCAACCCCATGCAGTTGATGCCCCCAAACTTTACCAGGAGCCGTGTGAAGAGCTGCACAGTGAGCACATATTTCTTATATTGTATGTGTTATATATTGTATTCTTAAGATACTCGGGAAAGCTAAGAAAATCACAGGGAAACCACATTTGCACTGTGTTTACCGACACCGTCAGTGTTCCTTGTGCGTTTACAAGAAAACCTGCACCAAGCAGACCGAGTCCACACCGCGCCACTGTACTGAAGCCCATCCTGGCCCACACAGGCCTCACAGCCTCTGCGTGACACGACCTGGCCGTGACCTGCAAGCGAGAAGCTATTTCACCCACTTGCTGATAAAGGATGAGCCGCTGAGGGAGCAAACGTTCCACCTTCAGCACAGGTGTGGAGTGAGGAGAACCACAGGGATGTCGTGTAAGTTGGCTGTGAAGCATCCTCAGTTTGGATTTGAGAGAACAGCAAAGCCAGGAGCCCGGGCTAGGGGAGCAGACCGGGGCTGTCTTGGACCTGGCAGAAATGGAGGCGGGAGTGGGAAGAAGAAAGGGGCTTGGATAACCTGCCTGGAGCTGGCAGGTGGCAGGAGGGGGAGGTGTCAGGTCAGACCTAAGGCCAAGCCAGTGGCTACTCAAATGCAGACTTGGGGTTCTGAGCAGGGATGGCCTGCTTGGGGGTGCGGGGGGCACTGGTCTGGTCTGAGAACGTAAATCAGACCAGGCAGCCTAAAGGGAAACAGGGCAGGTGCAGGTTTCTGAAGGAAACGTGCCAACATTTAAGTGGGCCCTGAATGAAACGGGCTTCATGTCAAAAAATGAGTGGGGAGGAGGTGCCCGCTGGGCCAGCCTGTCACCCCAAACTGTGTCCTCTGACACGAAGCAGGAATGTTCAGAGCACAGTAAACAGAAGTTGTGCTTTCCTCTGAATACCACTCCGCTTCTATAAATGGAAGAGGGAAGTGAGTTATTTCTGGTGTCCCGTGGGCCCACTCGCCCTGCACAGCGTCACCACTCTGGGCTGTCTTGAAAGTGCTGCGAGGTCAACTGGAAAATCACAGCACCGTCGGGCAGTCCGTGACACCGTCGCAGTGCACGTCCGGAGACATCAAAGTGGCTGAGGAGCTTCCTCCCTCCGGTCCTTCAAAGTGCCGTCGTGGGGGACACAGGGCGAGGCCTTGCCGGCCCAGCCTCGGCCATGGGAGATGGTGCTGCAGCTGCGTCTGGTCCCACCGGTCAGTCACGGCAGCTGGAAGATGGAGTTCAAGGTGCGTGGGTCACAGCTAAGTGGGACTCAAGCCTCGCCGTGCAGTAAAAGCAGCAGGACACCATTTTTTAAAAAAAAGATTTATTTATGCATTTAGAGCTGGGGTACAGGCCAGAGGTGTGGGGGCGAGAGGATGCACCAGAGACAGAGCGGGGAGCAGCACAGGCAGACGGACTGAAACACACTGCTGGGGGGAGCAGCTGCAGGCAGGAGAGGTCTGCGCCACGTGGGTCCCTCCCCAGCCTGGGATCGAACTCGCACTGTTGTGCCGTGGACGCTTCACAGTGTGGTACTCACCCCGCTGTGCCACCAGGGAGGCCCGGGAACACATCCTGATTGGAAAAAATTTAGCTGGCCCGTCCGTAAACCCCCACAGGCCCTCTGGACACGGGCCCCTCGGCACCCTCGGAGGCAGGGTTGCAGCAGCCACGTGCGGGGCCACACAGCAGGAAGCGGCTGGGTTTCACTGCCGAAGGGGTTTGTGGGGCTCCTTGCTGTGCAGCACGTACGACCCAGCTACAGCCCCCGCTGCAGCCCTGGCACCTGACTGGAAGATGCGTGCCCAGCGTGTGCGAGAACTTCGGGCCGTCAGGTCTACACAGCAGACGATGCCACCTCCCGGGACACTGTACCGCCCCCACAGGGAAATGAGAGGTCGGGGGAGGAACGGAGAAGCCGTTACAGGACAATGCACACTAAGTCATGCGCTCCCCCTGCCCGTCATCGCTGGTGTCCACGTTTCGGTAACTTCCTGCCGAGTGCTGTGCCCCTGGGCGTGGCTGAGGTGCGAACAGACCAGGCAGACAGTCTGGTCACAGTGGCGTCTGCACATGCGTGCTGCGCTCTGCAGAGCCGAGTTTTGCTGGGGCTGCCAGAGCTAAGCTCGTTCTGTAAATCAGCACAAAGACCCTTGGCACAGGCCAGTCCCCAGGGCCTGACGGAAACTGCGTGTCTGTGCGCCTGACAGGTGAGGGAGACAGCTGGAGGAAAAGGCAGGCGGCAGCCAGAGACACCTCACCGCACAAAACCTCGCTTCTGAGTGCACTTGTGAGCTCCAGGGCAGTCCTCAGAGCTCGCTTCATCAAGTACTCCGGAGGACGCTGGTGAGGTACCAATGCTCAAAATACACTTCACGCTCTGAGGAGCTCTCAGTGGGAGGACAGGTCCACACAAACTTACACGTATAAGCGCCTCAAAGTGAAACAGGGAAACAGACACGACGTGTAAAACAAGACGTGGACTCTACACACAATCACTTCTCCACCCCGCAATTCATTTGTGTGAGTTTATAGGCACCTGGGGAGGGGAGGCCGGTTCTACCAACTGCACTTCAGCCAGGGGCGCGAGGGGCCTCTTTGATGGTGTTCGGAGTTAGACACAGCCAGACACAACAGGCTTTTGTTTTTTGGGGGGATTTATTTATTTATGCATACACAAACTGGGGTGCGGGGGTGGTGGTGGTGAGAGAACTCACCAGAGTGAGGAGCAGAACAAGCAGATGGACTGAAACACACTGCTGAGGGGAGCAGCGGGAGACAGAGGAGGTCTGCTGCGCCCTGTGGTCACTCCTGGCCGGAGACTGGACTCATGCTGCAGTGGCTGCGGATGCTTCACAGTGCGGAGACTTAAGCCTGCGCCACCAGGGAGGCCCCAGACAGGTTTCTGGAAGAAGGAACCACTAGACAGAAGAACTAGAACGGGAAGTCTCTGTGGAGACCCAGGGCCAGCGCTTGGCAGCTGGCGGAGGTGCTCGGCTTTGCTAGAGGGTCCCGGGGCGTGACGGGCCTGAGGGCCCACCAGACCGGCTCCCACCGGAGGGAGGTGCAAGCGGGCGCTGGGAAGTCATGAACTTGGCAAAGGGCAAGGCGGAAACTCCCAGCCAGGCCTGACACTGAGCTGCTTCCTTGTCCCTGAAACACCCTCCGGTAGCCCGCTAGGGGCTGGGCGCTGCCAGCAGGGGTCCGTCAGCACCGTCTCTGGCAGTGCAGACCAGGCGCGGATGCATCAGGAAAAGAGAAACAGCGCAACAAGCGGCCACACCACGTGGTCAGGTCGACCAGAGAGCCACCAGGGTGCTCAGGGCCAGGCCCGTCTGGCGCTCCTTCCCTGGCGTCACCGCGTGGTCGGGACGTGACACCTGTAAGCTGCAGGCCGCCATGTGCGGCGCTGCCCAGCGGGGCCTGCTCTGGCCCCACCTGCGAGAGCTGGCGGCAGAGCCCTCTGCGCAACTTCTAGCTGCCACCAACTCCCACGAACGAATCTCACGCCAGTCTCGTGGCCAGCCCTGAACAGAGCCAACAGGGAGGGGAGTTCTGGCTCAGGTCAGCCAAGGCCGCAAACCCCTCGCGCACCACAGCTACCGAGTTACAGTCCTCGCGGGCAACGTCCAGCTCACTACTGCTCTCTGCTTCTGCCCAGTGACAAGCAGCATGACTGCCCGGGGCCCCAGCCCAGGCTCACGCCTGCCTCAGCCCGTTTCTGCACAGGAAGCGGGAGCGGAGGGAGAACCGGCCGGCAGCAGATTGCGTGCCAGGCCGGCGCCGCGCTCTGCCACGTCCAGTCTGTGAGCCGCCGAAATGCAGCGCGAGCTCAGCCCGCGGCCTGTGTATTCGTTCGGGCTATTGTTTGCAAGCTGTGTTTCATGCAGTGAGGGTGACGGCACCCGAGCAGCTCCGTGGCTCTGCTGACAGGCAGCTGACCTCCCTCTCTGGAGGGCACGAACACGTCCCCGTGTTAGAGCCGGTGCCGTGAGTCCCAGGAACTCAACGAAGAACAGAGGGGGTGCTTTTAAATGCCACTCTCCGTGAGTTCTGGCAAGGGGAGGATGGATCTTCTCTCTGCCCGCTGAAGCTGAAAAGATAGTGAAGTGAGGAAAAACACTCCTACGTCTAGCTGGGACCTAGCCTGGCCCTCGCAGGCGTTAAGGTGAGACAGCAATGAGAAAACCGCAGAACAAAACATGGCACGAAGCTGTGTGGAGGGGAGGGCGGGCTAGGCGCAGGCCACGGCCAGAGCCCTGGACGCGGGGACTCGGTGCAGGACCCAGGCAGCCGCGCCTCGAGCGGGAAGAGTTCAGAGTGTGTTGCTGCACCCCGCCCCATGTCCCGGACGGCCTTCAGCTACCGCTGGGCTCCAATTACAGAACACCTTCCGGGCCGAACCTGCAGAACAGGGCGGCCCCGCCGTGTCACCCACCGAAGGGCGTGGTGCAGACGGTCTCACATGGGCCCGGCAGATTCTGAGCCAGCGCCCTCAGCCCCTCGCTTCCCCGTCACCCCGCTCCCTCTGGCGGCCACGCCTTTGTTCCCGCCTTGTCCTCCAGCTCAGGGGAATGAACAACCTCGGCACCTGGTGACCTCAGAAGACCCTAGAAGCTGCTCCTTCTTTCACTATGGACTGAAAAAATATTTCTCATTGGCCCAATGCCCACATCTCCTGCCCTCGGCCGTCTCACGTCCTGTGCTCTATTCTGGGCCCTGAACACCTAGGGCAGCATCTGCTTAGGTCAAGAGCAGACCTGAGAGACTACCCGAGATGTGCTCGACAGGTGCGAGCAATTTTAACCTTGTAAACACTCTGAAGGCTCCTTCTGACGTCCAGAAACCACTTCCCACCTGCTCCCATGGTCAGCAGCCGCAGCCACCCCGCACAGCCCACGCTCTCCCGCGCAGGGCTCGTCTACAACGCGGTTCTCACGGTGGCAGGGGCACCGCCCGCTCCTGGGCTGGGCGAGCCGCCCGTGCGGACTGCAGCCGGAGCGAGGTCTGCGCCCACCGCCAGCACCCCAAGTGACCTGCCGAGCCACGCAGCTGCCGGCTACACCCTCGTCCCCACACTCAACCCCGTCAGTGACATCACACCTGCCCCAGCGAGCCACTGTCCGCGGGAGGGAGACGCAGCGCGGGTGTAGACAGCTCCCCAAGGTGGCACGCGCCGGCCGCACACAGCATAGCACCCGCACAGCCTGTGCAGCCCCTCCCGGCGGGCCGGTGGTGGTGCGCAGGGTCGGGGGAGAGCTGCCCGGGCTGAGTCGCCGGCTGCCCGTGCACAGCACAAAGGCTGCGCCTTCTCCTCGCTGCGGCTCATGCCCTGGCCAGCTCGACAGCGTGCGCCTCCACTTAAAACACAAGAAACACAACTTGAAGCAAAATAAAAATAACCCCAACGTGGAGTTCTGCTGAGATGCCGAACATCAGCCGTCCCCGCGTCGCCACCACAGCGGCCATCAGGTGTGCGGAGACGAGCCACAGGCGGCAGGGCGGGGTCAGCGCTGCGGGCCGGCCCACGGCCAAGCTCGTCCGCCAGGCCGCACCGCCCGGCCCAGGTGCGCGGGGTGGCACGGCCCGGCCCACGTCCACGGGGTTGGCAGCCAGCCGAGGCGCTAGAGCTTGAGCTCACGCTCCGGCCTCATGCTGAAGGGCTCCAGCCGCTCGGCCTCGGGCAGCAGGCTGTTGAGCCGCTCCATCAGGGGCACGGTCTGGTCGATGCCCATCTGGACGCGGCGCAGGATGGCCGACATCTCGTTGACCTTCTGGATCTGCTCGGCGTACTTGGCGAATCTCTTCTGCCGCTCCTGCATGAAGCTGAAGAGCGTCTCCACCGACAGGTCCATCTGCGGGGCGGAAGCGGGTGGTTAGGCCTCGCCCACCAGCCCCTCCGGCCGGCTCTGCATGAGCCGCTGCCCAGAACCAGCCCCGCAGGGCCCTGCGGATGCCGTCTGGGCCGAGTTCCAGGGGGAGCCACAACACCGCACCCCGCGTGGACGCCCCGAGTCCCGCTGTGAACGCCCCATGCGCGTTTCTATTCTTCTTGTTTTCCTAGTTGAAGATGCTGAACGGAAGATCATCGCTCATCCGCTTTACAGCTGCAGAGCTCGAGTCCTAAGGGCACTGGCAGTCTGTGGGGCCTGGCCGTGCCCAGCTGCCCCTGCAGGTCCATCCCCGCCCTGCATGACCAACAGTCCATGACAGAAGTCAGGACTCCTACCTCCTAGAAGTGCTAACAACGCTGTGTCCACACCCATCTGTCCTGAGACTATCAACTGGATGATGTCATGCACATGATCTAAAATTAGAACAGCTATAAAAACGTAAGGCCAGGCCTCCCCGGTGGCGCAGTGGGTTAAGCACCGCACTGTGAAGCATCCGCAGTCACGACAGCACAAGTTCGACCCCTGCTGCCGGCCAGGGAGGGGACCCACAGGGCACAGCAGACCTCTCCTGCCTCCTGCTGCTCCCCTCAGCAGTTTCAGTCCATCTGCCTGTTCTGCTCCCCACTCTGTCTCTGGTGACTCCTCACACTTTCCTGGACTCTGGCCTGTACTCCAGCTCTTGTACGCATAAATACATAAATCTTAAAAACAACAACAACAACAAAGTCATGCCATATTATTATAACAAATTCCACGGAACGCCCAGATCTGCTTGAAGACTTGCTCTTCCTGGTACTAACACAGAGCTG
Organism: Galemys pyrenaicus; assembly: GCA_019455555.1. NCBI lineage: Eukaryota > Metazoa > Chordata > Mammalia > Eulipotyphla > Talpidae > Galemys > Galemys pyrenaicus. The sequence goes on along the minus strand of JAGFMF010011760.1, from coordinate 1,177,154 downwards.
AGACTCTCCCTGACGCCCTGGCTCATTCAAAGCCGGCTGCTCCGGGCGGCTCTCAGCCTCCTGTGACGATGCAGGTGGCCTCCCCCACCAATAAGTCGGCCCTTCTAAAAGGTGAAGGGAGAACAGCAAACCGCTCCAAGACGTCTCACGTGAGGCTCCAGCCTTACTGCTCCAAATCTCGGACGCCCTACTCCCGACCCCGCATCCTGTGCCGTGCATGCAGCAGCCTGCGCAGGAAGGGGGCCGCCCCGGACGCAGCGGCACTGCGAGGACACAGCCTGCAGTCCTCCAGGACGGCCACGTGACTAGGCACGCCGGAGAGGCCAGAGGACGGGAGCCCAAACCTGCACGCGCTGCTAGTGTGCCGTGAACTGGGCCGTGCTTTGAAAAACGGCTTTCCTTTCCTTCAAAAGTCAAAGGCAGCACCGCCGGCCAGGGTCTGCGCCCTGACGTGCGTGCCGCACAGCCCTGGCCAGCTGTGTGCTCAGTGCCTCTGGGAATCTCGCAGTGACTTCAAATGGCGATTTTTACAGTGTTGCGGGAAAGGACACTTTCGTTTCGAATGTAACCACCAGCATTTGTTTTTGTGACAAGTGACAGACTTAGATAACACGGACATCTGCCCAACAAAGGCTGAGGGGAGACCACAGGGAGCGCCGTTGGACGGCAGGTGAGCCCGAGTGACACTTCCTCGGGCCAGCGGGAACGCCGCGCTCCGACTTTGCTCCTCGTGAGCGCTTCCCAGTCCCTGGCCCCACGAGGGGCTGAGGACCCCGTCCCCCGAGCTCCAGGGTGCTGGGGGCTCGCCCGCTCCCCAGACAGATGCGCCTGCCCCAGGGCAGCCGAGCAGCCAGCTGAGTCCGACGGCGGGTCCTGCTGGACTCGGGGTCCCCGGCCCAGGGCACCCCACCACACCAGGCTCAACCACCCAGTCAGCAGTCCCTGGCGATAGCTCCCGTCTCAGCCCGACGGGTTGAGCACCTGCAGGTGAGCACTGGTCTACGGGGGCTTTTCGAGACCCCATCTCTGCCCACCGTGGAAGCCAAGAGACCTCGGACAACTAACGCCAACAGCAAACGCCGCCGCCAAGCCCCACGAGCGTCTGTCCAGAGGGAAGAGGAGCCTGCCGCTGGCGCCGGGTCTGCAGGCGGAGACAGCGGTGGCCCGCGCGGCTCTGCACCCGTCACGCAAGCCTGCCCTCCTGTGAGCTGCCGCTCCCTGTTGCAGGCGGGGCCAGGCCGTCGCCAGTGTTTCGTGAACCACTGCGGACGGCGGCGTCTACTACCCCATGGTGGGCTTCTGGAATGACCGTCTCCTTCGTGCCGACACACACCTAAACGTCTCGGCAGCGGAGCACACGCCACTCGGGCCTTCCAGAAAACGGAGCGATGCCAGCACCTCGAGGACTTGCACTGCATCGCGCTGTTCCGGGGCCGGTCCATGGCTTGCCCGGCTTCCCCTTCGTGGCTCGCCCCGCGATGCTGCGCTGGGGAGGGGGCAGGAAGGCCTTCCAGCGCTTCCCGGAGCGGCCCTGTGAAGGGCCCTCGATGACCCTCTCTTTGCTGACCCCCCAAGGGCCAGGAGGGACACGGGACGACGGCACATCGGGAGAAGACCAAGTCAAGGCAGACACAAGCTCAGGATGGAAACGCCGCGGCCCCCTCCCCCGGGGCCCTGCCAGGACCCGGAGACGCCTCCTCCAGCTCTTCCTTTTCTGCCTGCAGGGCCCCAGCACAGCGGAGGGCCCCTCCGGCAGCCCCCGGGGCGAGCGGATGGGCTGCGGGCCGCCCCGAGGCAGGCGAGTGCGCAGACGCCAGGCTCCCAGGCTCCCAGGTCAGACCTTGCGGGGAGGCCGTCCCCCAGAGCCCCGAGGGTGCGAATGCCCACGCTGGGTCAGAGCCGGCTGCCTCACCAAGTCCCCAGCCCGGCCCCGCGCGCCGCAGAGCGCTTCTGCGCCCGCACCCACGCCCGTCTGCTCGGGCTGCAGGCTGGGGTCTTTCTGGCCGCCTCTACCAGTGCTGTGGGCGATCGGAGGCCAGCAGGCGCTCTGTGTGCGGCCGAGGCCGGGCGGGGCTAGGCCTGCGACTCAAGGCCGGCTCATCAGCACCGCCTGGCTCTGGGACACACCCTGAAACCAGCGCAGGCCACAACCGGAGGGGTGTTTGGAGGATGCAGAACTGCAGGCATCCTCCCCGCCACAACGGGGCGCAAGGACGTCCCCGCTCGGAGCATGCCGGCAGGGGTGGCGGCGAGCAGGCTGTCAGCAGAGACAGGCCGATGTGGGGCCCGATCTGGTTTAAGAGGCCCCGGCGAGCTCGGGACGAGCCGAGCGAGCTTCACCGCAGAAGCTCCTCGCCAGAGGGCCACCCTCGTGCACACTCCCACCCCCGGCGCTGAACCCCCTTATCTTGCTGTGTGTTTTGGTTCTTGGCGCCGACTGCCAGGCCCTGCGCTGGGTGCCATCTACCTGCTGTGCGGACGCCTCCCCTGCAGGCCAGGCCCACACGCGGAGAGCCTGCGTGCCTGCCAGCGACCGCCCTCTGTGCAGCCCCGTGAGCGCGCGAGCTCCCACAGTGCGTGCCCCCGAGTCCACAGCCAGCAGCGGGGTCACCCTAAAGACCAACATGCTGCAAGAGGAAAGCAGACAGAAACAGAAGTGCCCCAACTGGGGGGGAACTGCATGGCCAACAGAGAGATTTGTAAAAGACAGAAAAACAGCAACAGCCTTTTAAAAATATCACAGATACTCTCGTTGCCAGGTGGCAGCCGCCGCTGTGTAAGCGCTGTGCTTCCTCTCACCTGCCGGGAGGTGCGGAACGGCCGGACTCAGTGGCGGCAGCGGCGGGCCTGCTCGCCCAGTGCTGGGTCGAGTGTCTCCTGCTGTCACTTGGTTTTCGTAGGCAGAAGACTCGCCCCAAGCGACATGGAACCAGGGCACCTCGCACCGGCCCCTGTGAACCTCAAAGTCACATACATTTTTAAGAACAGAAGATGATGCCGGTGCGCAAAACGTAGCCCAAAACGCAGGTCGGCCTGGCCACGTCACGGCTGGCGTCCCGCCTCCCGGTGGTGAGCGGTGCGCGTGACAGTTCTCAGCAAAGCGCCGGGAGAACTGAGCACAGGCAAGCTCCTGTCACCGACTTCTGAAATGATGCCGTGACAAACCTGCAGGCCTGAGCCTCGAGGGCCTCCTCTGCCATTCTCTCCCCTCCCAGCACCCGGGCCTGCCTCTGGGGAGGGAGGGGCCCGGCCCCAGAGCTCGCCAGCATCACCTGTGCGCCAGAAACACGCCTGTGATGCAGACAAGAAGCAGACTTCCGTTGTACCTGAGTCACTACGCGCTTCTCAAGTCTACTGGGGCTGCAGTCTGCCCCGCCGGAGCAACCACGTACAGCTCTTCTGTTCTCTGACCGCCCCCGTGATGAAGACGCTGAACGAGTTGGAGAGCACATGGAGTCCACGTCACGGACATTTCTGAGACAACTACGTGCCGGACGCCCAACGCGCTGACACCCTGCCCCGCACTGAGGCGTGCGGGCATCTGCTCCGACACGTGCTCCCAGCCCTGGCCACATCCTGCGTGGGGGCGCGAGGGGCCAATGCTGGCGGCTGGCAAGGGGCTGGCAAGGGCCGGGCAAGGGCCGGCCCTGGCACACGGGCTGGCACACGGCCGTGGGGGAGCTGGCCGTCAGCGGTCTCGGGGCACGTCGAGGGCAAACAAACTGGGGGAACAGGGCCGTTGTTCACACATGCTCACGTGTCAGCACCCAGAACTGAATGGAGTTAAATCTCAGCGCAGTCACATAACGGGCTTGGCTCACACCTCGCCAAAAAACACAAGTCTCCATTTCCAGCAGGCAAGCAATAAACTCGACCGGGCCCTCTTCCAGACTCTGCCTTGGCAGCGCAGGGCTGCGCAGGGAAGTGGGGGCCAGGCCGGAGGAAGTAGCGCACCTACAGCCAGACACACCGGTGTGCGCCCGGCCCCGCCTGTGCTTCCTGCCACCCAAGGGACCGGCTGCATTTCTTACGCAGAAGAAAGGTTGTGCGGAGGGCAAGGGGCGCAGCTGCGACCTGCTGCCGGCTCCTGAGGCGGCCCCTGAGCACGAGCACGCGCGGGTAGGAAGGGCTGCCAGGCCCCCTCGACGCGCCTCCCCCCTGCATTCCAGCAGAGGGCAGCTCAGCACCTCTCCTCTGGCCTCGTGTGCGGTTCCAAACCGGCCCTCCGAACCCGTTTTACAATCTGAAGCCGCACAAGCAGCAGCCATTGCCAAGACCTGGTGGAAAGCAGCAACATGTCAAAGAAAGATCCTTTCGAGGTGGCAGGCAGCGCACCGGCGCCCCACCCGGGCCGCGCCAGCTGAACCCGAAGGTCGGCAGGGATGCCGGTGCCAGGGCAGACGCCGTGGAGCGCTCGTTTCACCCACCAGCCTCCACCCCAGCCCCACGGAGGTGCAGACGCCGGCCGACACAGCAGGCCAGGCCGCAAGCGGGCCTCGGGGGTCAGTCAGTCGGCGCTGCTGTGCACGGAGGGCAGCGCGCAGGACGTGCAGCCAGGACTGGCCCTCCCTCCAAGACACCGCGCGAGGCTCCGGTGCACGGAGGAGCAGCTGCAGCCGTGGAGGACTCCAGCAAGGAGGGCACGGGCCAGGTGCAAGGGGACGAGAGGGAGCGGCGAGAAGACGCAGCCTCTGCCGTCTCAGTCACTAAGCAGGAGGCAGAACCCCGTGTAAATCCCAGCGGGGCCTTGGGTTTTCTCTGGGCAACGGAAGGGCTGCCTCAGAAACCGAAGGTCCCTCTGTCGTCCTGTGTCACGACAGGCCTGGAAGGACCGCAGCCCGCGCCCGCTCGCCTGAAGCACCTCGCTGCTGGTGCCGGCTGTGCCGCAGCCCCGCGCCGACCCGCGCTGCTCGTGGGAAGCACAGACCTGGCGCGCGTCGTGAGCTGTTAGCCTGGGCCTGAGGCGAGCACAGAGACCATGACAGGAACCCGGCGGCCTCGCCTGAGTTCAGAAGGCAGGGGACGGGGAGCAGACGGACCCAGCGCGGCAGCGAGGAGACAGCGCGCGGGCAGGCAGGCTCCGAGGCCCTGCGTCTCCCTGGAGTTGAGCCTGAGCACTACCTGGCGGGCACCCCGCGCACCCACAGCGGAGGAAGCAGCCTCCTCTCTTCCCGCCTTCCAGCTAACCCAAATCTCTGGGCCCGGCGTGACCTAGATGGAGGGTGTCCGCCTGCTGACACAAAGTCACACTAGAAATAATGAGCCGTCGCTGACCATCACCATGATGCGCGGAAGCCAGGCCCGAGCTGCCGCCAGCCTCACTCCCGGCTGTCCCCCTCAGCGCCCGCTATGATCCCAACTGAGCAGGCAGCTAAGTGAATGACAGAATGTCCAGTCACTTATTTGTGGCAGGAAGAAATGATTCAGGGCTTGAAGGAAATGGCAGCGGGCCTTGCCTCTCGCAGTTCTTCATCACGCTTGGGTTGTGGAGCGCAGAGCTGAAAACGAGCCAGTGTTCGGAGGCTGTGGGAGGCAACGCCTCGGGAGGCAGTTCCTGCAGAAGCCGGGCTGTTCCCTCTCAGCCGTTATTGACGCGTAACAGGTAACAGGAGCTAACACTGGTGTTTACCGCAGGCCAGACGGGTCCGAGACACTTCCCGGAGAGGAACATGCGCCTCCACCCTCCCTCCTTCCTGCGAAAGGACCAGGCGTGGGCCGATCCGGTCAAGACCACCTCTCTCCTCGGCTCTGGCCCTTCTCCGTCCTCTGTAGGTGTGTTCAGCCGCGCCACTCGCAAACACACCGCTTCGCCCACCTTTACCGCCACATTCTGGCCCCCTCTCTGTGCCGACTGAAGCACTCACCCTGCCCGGCGCTTCAACCTCCACACCCGGGTAAGGAGCACGCTGGGTGGGCCAACTCGGATGCTGTGGCTCTGGGAACGAGTTCTGTGTCGTCACTGTCCCCTTTCGCCCTAAGTCACGCTTGTTCTAAGACGCTCAAGCCCTGCCCCGGCCAGCATCCGCCTGCCTCCTCTGATCACTCACTTGCCAGGTCCTGGCTTTCCCTGACGACCTACCTTCAGCCTCACCTGCTCCAGGATGCCTGGTCTGTCGCGCCTACAGGATTTCTTAGAAACCACAACCGAGCACTCCCAGGCAGCGCCTCCCTGTCACATGCTGTCGGTGTATTTGTTCTCCTCGCCCGACGCGAGAGTGCGGGGTCATTCTGCAGCCACTGAGGAAACCACTGGTCACCGTGACGAGACCCGCCAATGGTGACAGACTGTGGCCATCCATCACATGCTCCTCTCTCTCACAAGCGTGTCCATCACTTGTCACTGGAGAGTGTAACCAAAGGAGCCACAGGAAAGCTTCCTAATGCTTTTTCTTTTATCTGAGTCAGAAGCAGTTATGGCTCTGTGCCCTCTGATCCCAGTCGAAGTGACCACAAGGACTGTCAGTCCACACCTCTGCTGACCCTGGTTCGACAGTTCCACGAACATGCTCTCCATGGTCATCAAGTCCTTACTCTTAACACACGCAGCACTGAGCTAGCCTCACGCAGCACACATAACACACACGACCAAGTTTCCAGGAAGCATCTGGAACAGATGGTATCAGGGAGCTGCTGTTGAGCAGAACACACCCCCGCCTCACGGATCTGGAGGCGGCTAGTCCCAGCCCGGACGTGAAGTAAGCGCAGGTGCACGTGTGTTTCAAAGCCCCCAAACCCTGACCGAAGACACGGAGCCGACGCTGCGGACCCAGAAGCAGCACTCACCGCCTCCGCCCGAAGGGACTACTGGGGCTCTGCCGGGAGCGCCCCACTCTCTGTCTTGTGACACCCTGGGCAGCTACTGACTGCTTGAAGTTAACCACAAAGTTCCCCAAACAGAATCTTAGGCTCAGTCCGACTTTTTGAAACGAAAGCGGCAGAACACTGGCCCTTATCTCAGGCCCACACAGCGCACCGTCACCGACGCCAGCGCCCAGCTTCCTGTCCCGGCCAGCGCCCGCTGAGGAGTCTCATCCATCCGCAGGGAGACCGACACCTCAGTGTCTTCTTAAAAGTGCCAGCTGAGCTATGAACCAGGACGCTGTTATCACGTACTGCAGGCGTGGCGATGCACCGGTACTGTGCCTTTTGAAGAGGAGCAAGGACCAAGTAAGGCCTCCAGGTGGCTGACAGTGCTGGGCGCTGTTACCTCCCGGGGTCTGACTGTCCTGCTGGGGTCTTGCAGGCGACCGCTTTGCAGGAAGGTGGGTGAGTGTGCGGAAACTCGCTGAATGATTTTTGATTTTCTCTAATTCTAAAGTTAATTCAAGTTAGAGTCCTTGACTTTAAAAGATACTTATTCGAGTAACCATGAACAAAATGATGGTCTGAGAGAGTGGTGTGAGCGGGCTGTGGGTGAAACGGGGTGTTTGTGGGTTGATGGCGGGTCAGCCACAGTAGAACGCAGTAGAATCCCAGTTCTGGTGAACCCCCACATGTGTGTAAAATGTGCCGTCATGTATGTAGGAAGAAAAAACTCTCAGGTGATCCTAACACGCACTGAGGGTCAAGAAACGTGACCTCCCTATCTGTACTGCAGCAACAAGCTGGTCACTTCGTCTTTTTGCACCGCATTTCCTCAACGACAATGACAGACATGAAAAAACCCGATACAGAGCAAAGGACTTTTAGAAAAAAGGCAAGAAACACTGGGTTGGTTTATTATTCTAAAATCTTCTCTCTGAAACTTAACATTATAATTTCTAGCACAGGATTTTCCAGAGAATATACTAAAAAAACACCACTTCTATAAGACATTAGTTCATGTTACCTAAGATAAGGGTTTTGAGGTCAAATAAGTTTCAACAGTACTGGTTGTCTTTACTGTAAGATTCCTAAGAACTTTCAATAAGCTGCATTAAAACTGTCCAATGTGGAGATGAAATATGCAAAATGTCTGACTTTCTTTACACAAAACTAGTTTTATAGAACTTGTGCTTCAGACTAGCAGTTCCCAAGTCCCAGGCAAAGGAGGATGGCCTCAGTCGCATTTGGTAATCATTATAAAACAGAGCTCCATCCGGGGAAGAGGAAATCTTAGTACTAAAACAAACAGAAGAGAACAAGTAATTCTAATGCATAGTCGTGTTTGAGGTTTAAAGCTCTGCAGACCACAGTGTAGCAAGGTTATAATATTTGCCAGGTACTAGTCTTCCAGATTAAAGTATTTAATGCATGAAAGAAGCAGAGGTGCATATAACTTTCATGAAAGGTAAGTACGAGCACGTTGGAGGTGCTGGCAAACTGAAAGTATCAATGTAACTAGAGACGATTTTGTAATGTCAGGACGTGCTATGTCTGTTGCTAACTGACATTTAATCTGCACCATGCCTCAAGCCTTCACTTGCGTGTTTCCTCATGTCCATGTTCTCTGACCTGCCAGTGACAAGACTGTCTTGTTAAACGACCCGGGGGTGTCAGTCACATCAGCTTCACAGCGGACTCCTGCTCTGTTACGTGACACCACTTCAGTTTCTGGACACAAATTCCTTCCTGACTGAAAGCTCGGAGAACGTCCTAGCGGAGGCCCTGCTGCCCCAGAGCGAGGCGCGCAGAGGCCGGCTAATGACAGGCGCTCGCGTGCCCTCCACAACCACACGCGCGCTCCAGTTTGGCAGGCACCTGCCCATGAGCTACAGGACCTTTCTCCGCACAAAACACGTGTGCGTCAAGTAGGAACTTGACTAGTTGGAACTTCCATCCAACTAGAAAGACACACTGGGCTTTCCTGGGCTAACAGGGTAAAAAATGTAACTGGGGAAGACAGGGGGCTCCTGCCCGAGAGCCGGCCACGGTGCAAACGACCGAGAGGAAGCTGCCCATCAACCTGGAGGTGTCCCGGCTAGAGCAGATGAGGGCGGGCTGCCCACACACTGGCAATGGCCGCACTCCCTGAGCGACCCAGCCTTCACTGTCTTGGGTACGGTGCTGCTAAACCCCAGTTTTCAGATGAGGAAACTGAGCTCAAGAGCAGTAACTTCCCCAGCCGGGAGCTGGTGAGCCAGGACTCAAAGTCTGCCTTTCCTCCGCTGCCTTCTGCTGCAAGGGAGGCGGTCCCCGGGGCAAGGAGGACCGACACCCGACCACGTGGCGACTCCCCCGAGCTGGCGCCCCGAAGGGAAGGACACGGGGCCGCAGAAGCCCAACTGTGAGTCAGCGGCCGCGGCCCCTGCGGACGTACCTCTTTGATGCGCTTCACCAGGGCGTTCTGATCGAAGGCGACGGCCTCCGCGCACTGGTGCAGGTGGTCCTGGTAGCGGAGGCAGAGCTGCAGCACCTGCTGAGAGTCCAGCTTCTCCAGTCGTGCGTTGGCCGGGGAGGTCTGCCCGCTCAGCAGCCCTGCGAGGAGTGCCAGGCCAAGTCAGGGGCGAGAGGCGGCGAACGCAGCCGCGAGAAGGCAGGCTCGCCAAGGACAGCGTGGGGCGCTGGGCCTCGGGGCGCTGCCCGGGTGTGCGCTGCAACCACGCGCCCATCGGCGAGGCGCACCTGCTACGCGCTGCTCCGCTCACTGGGAAGTGCTTGCGCACACGCTTTTTCGTGCTCATCCGTTCCCAAGGAGACGTTAGCGTCTCGCTTTGTGGATGAGGCGCTGCAGAAACTGCCCTGAAGCTGCATGGCCAGGGAGGGGCCTCTCCGGGAAGCCCCGGCAGGGGACACTCCCTCGGGTGTCGCAGCAGAAGTCCCTTCTGGACTGGAGACACGCAGGCGGCACTGACGCTACTCCTCTGAGGAACTGCAACAGCGCCTGAGGAACTGGGCAAAGGCGGGCAGATGCACCAGGGCACTGCAGGAGGGACTGCCACAGTGAGGCATTTTAAACTATCTGCAAATAATTTAGTAACACGCTAGCATATCTTTAGGGAAAGAACCACAGTTTTCAAAAGAAAAAAGTGAGTTGGGTGGTGGTGGTTTGGTTTGCATCTTTGCATGTTTTTAAACGTCTGCCTTAACTTAAAGGGGACTTGCCACCGACTGACTTAAGAGTGGAAATACGACACGATCATTTCCTAATGCTCAGAAAATACGACCAAGCACTGCACACAGGCGCAGCGTCCACGCCACTGCAGACCCAGTGAGGGCGCAGCACACCGCTCAGAGGCCTCGGACACGCGAAGCGCCCTCCCGGCACAGACCGGCCTACTGGAACTGCTCTAGGCAATTACGTGTTCTTTTCAGCGCTCTTACGAAGTCCTCGCCGCTCTAGCCGGGGCAACTATAACATCTACTCACCGCAGCGGTGACGGGACATGGCGCTATCTGAACTCTCCTGACCAAAGCATGGATTCCTTTCCCAGCCGTACAGTGCTGCTGCAGTGGCTACTTCTAGTCACGCAGTATCTGCCACTGACCTATTAGTTTACAGTTCAACAGCGCTTTCTGTTTGCAAAATAAACAAGCAGTCTACTATTGTAAACCAAAAACAGTAGTCTGCTTAGAGAGGAAGGCTTGATATTGTTATGTGAAGCAGTTTCCTTAGGTCAAAAATAACAAAAAAGATTTCAAAAAATGGTGTGCTCTCACCAAGCAAAGACTTCATTGATCACAAGTACCCAGCAAGTAAACATCTATCAGCACATTCACTAATCAAGGCTTTAAAAACAAGCAAAGCTGATGTTTTTCAAGGTAAGTTTGAAGGTCCTGTGGGATGACATTTAAATGGAAAAAATAAAACGTGTAAGCAAAAGAAAAAAAAATAAGCCAGTATGGCTTAACTGAAAAACAGCCCGAGACTTACATCTGCTTCCTCATTGAAGCTGCAGCTACTTCACAGCACACAGATGCGGGAAAACCCTGCCGTATACTTGTAAGAGATGAGAGACGTGAGCAAACACCTAAGTACTACTGAGAAGACGGTGTAGACCTCGGAGAATCCCTGCGAGGCCCTGCGAGCTCGGAGAACCCACCACTCCCTGGGGACATGACGCCAGGCTGTGCTGCTCCCTGCTGGAGTCGATGACGCCGAGATGAACACGGTGATGGGGCACAGGCTGGCAAGATGCCACCCACATCAAGGCTGGTCTGGGGAGCCCCTCCCCACTACGGCTCCCGCCATCGACGTGAGACCCTCACAGGAGAGGAGGTGCTGGAGCTAAGCAGCGTTCTCTTCCCCGCACACGGGCTGCAAGCTGCCACGCAGGGTTCTCAGGCCTGCGTCTGGCCGGTGGAGCAGAGGGAAGGGCTGACCCCCAGGACACGGCTCTGCTGCCCGCCTCCCCCAGCTGGGACCCGGTCCCCTCAGCCGTCCCACCCCGTCCTCACCCAGAAGCGCACCTGCCACCCCGCTGACCCTTGCTCCACGAGGTAGCTCTTGGTGAGGCTGCACATGCAGGGACGGGAATTTAACTTTTAATGGAAATTTCCAGCAAGATCCTGTGCACCCCCAACCCAGTTTCCTCCACAGCTAACATCTTTCCTAACAACGTCCAGCATAGTCCAGCAGCAGGGTCCTGACATCAGTAACCCCCCACTCGCCTTATTCAGAGGTCCCCATTTTCTTGTACTCGTGCGTGCGTGCGTGCGTGCGTTTGTTCTACACGTTTTCTTCCCCTGTGTGGAGGTCTCCGCATGCACCACTAAAGCTGGATGCAGCCCACTCCAGCACCGTGAGGATTTCTTGTGTTGCTTTTGAAAAGCATGTCCACTCTCCTCTCCACACCTTCCGAGTTAACTTCTGCCAGAACGAATCTCTTCCCCGCCTCCTACGTTCGCACGCGTCAGGTGCCTCATAAACGCACTAGCACAGGGGAGCCTCCCAAGACTGGCTCCGCACCTCGGCTCTCCACGCAGGCACGGACTGCTCACGCCTTCCCCTCCGCGTAGTGATCCACGGTGCGCACGCACCTGAGTCCGCTTGGGCGTTCGCTTGGGATAGGGACAAACAAGGCTGCTTGAACAGCTTGCACAGGTTTCTGTGCAGGCCCCCGAGTTTCCGTATCTCTGTATACATGCCCATGAGGGCAACCACCGGGTTAAATACTTAGTAAGAAGTGGCAATTTGGGGTCTCCCTGGTGGCGCAAGGGGTCGAGTGCTGCACTGTGGCGCTTTCCGCAACCACTGCAGTGAGAGTTCCATCCCCAGCCAGGGAGGGGACCCACAGGGCGCAGCAGCCCTCTCCTGCCTCCCGCTGCTCCCCTCAGCAGTGTGTTTCGATCCATCTGCCTGTTCTGGTCAACGCTCTGTCTCTGGTGCATCTTCTCACCCTCCGCAACTCTGTTCTACACCCAGTTCTTATATCCATAAATAAATAAAAATTCTTAGAAAAAAAAAGAAAAAGAAGTGGTATTTTTCTAAAGTGCCTGTAAACCAAGAAAATGGGGGATTTTCCAGACCACTAAAATCTCCCAAAATTACGTAGGGCTACGCACCCGCTGACAGAAAGCACAGTTCTAAGAAAGCAACGTGGGAGGAAGGGGCCAGAGAGCGTCTGCCGTCAACCCGAGGCTGGAATGAGCGAGCAGGCTGCGCGGGAGGGGCGCGGGTGACTGCCACAGCGCTGGGCCAGGGCGCCACGGACCGCACAGGGAGCTGACGAGCGCAACAGAAACATCAAGGCTCCCCTCTGCCCTTAGGGGAGCTCCCTGACCCACCCTCAGACGGCTAGAGAATGAAACGTGTAACAGCTTGACGTCACTTCTTGTGTCGTTTTATGAACAAACTTGCAGTCACAACCACTCCAGGCAGCCACAAGGGGGGCAAGGGCCTTAGCGCCAGGATTTTTTCCCTTATATCACATACATTTTCAAACAGATAAGTTGTTTTCCGACATAAAGGTAGGAAAAATATGTACCCAAATGCTCACAACTAGATTCAACAACTACCACCTTATCAAATGCTCTCTCTCTGTTCCTCTCCTGAGCCATTACAAAAGCAGACCCATCTGGACACTTCACTCCTAATACTGCATTCTTCCACATGTCCAGTCACCCGTTTACATTTTTAAAACTCTAAATTAAATCTTTTTTTCTATGCTAAGGACAGGCCATTCTCCTCAGTGTTCTAATTTCCTCAGTTTGCAGTGATGCACGTAATGTAGATTTTCATTGAGTTAAAAAAAAATCTGATTTAAAAGAGTCCATACATTAAAGGTTAGGTTTGCAAATGGTGAATACTGGAGCTATTTCCTGAAACCACTTTGTTTATACAGGAACGGAGGGGGAGCTCCAGGGAGTGGGTGAGGACCAAGACTGCACGACACGCAGGTCCAGAGGCCCGCCGTCTCTACCTGCTTCTTTGTGTAAAGTGCTGAGTGGAAAAATCATCAGGGTTAGAAATTTGGAAAATATTTTGCCGTGTAATCTTTTTCTTTTTGAAATGTCAGGTAGGGGGAAAAGGTTTTCTGAAGTATATAATACAGACCATCCAGTCTTCATCTCATCGGTCCCAAACTGAGTTCCTTCAATTTTAGAGGCTCAGCCACTTTCCGAGCTTGAGCCAAGGATTAGGGGCCCACGCTGGGAAATAATATAACAAGACCCGTTTCCTGCTAGGAACCAGAGAGCAGATCTACATAACTCTGACGAAAGTTACTATGAAGACAGTGAAGCAACAGATGATGAAGAGTGACCCCCCGCCCCAAATTATAATAAAGGACTTGACTCTGTTCATCACAGTAAACCTCAAGGGGAAACAGCACACACGTCACGCACATTCCTATGATGCAGACTCTACTTTTCAAAGCCACGCTTCCCCTCCAAGAGGAAAGTCCAAAAGCAGCTGCCCGACTTGGATAGGATCTGATGATGCGTGTTAGTGATCACTTCCTCTGGGGTATTCAGAAAGTTTCCTTAGGGCTTTTCACATCCATTCAGTCACCTCAGGAACCCCAACCTCACCCAGGGGAAGAAGGAGCCACCCGGAATGCCGGTCATCGTCGTTGGGCTGAGCCACAGAGTGGGACAGACTGCAAGGGCAGACGAGTCCAATGTGCGCGCAAGTCCACAGGTTATGCTCAACAGATTTAAAAAGATAGGTATCTTATGAAATATTTCTCTGAACCAACAGGATGAAGTCAGAAATCAGTAACAGAGGAAAACTGAAAATGTCACCCATTTGTGGAAATTAAACAACTCACTCTGTAGCAACCAAGAGTGCACTGATAAAACAAACAACAAAGGAAAATGAAAATATACGTAGAGATGAATGAAAATGAAAACACAATACACAGCGACTGAAGAGACGCAGTGAAAGTAGCGCCAAGGGGACCTGTATAAACACCTTGAGAAAGAAAAACTCTCCAATCAATAACCAAGTATTACCGCTTGATAGAAAAAGGGCAAACCAAACCCAAAGCTGGCAGAAGGAAGAAAAGAAACAATTTGAGCAAAAATTAAAAAAACACACCAGAGAAGAGAAAAACAATAAAGTGAACAAAAACAAAAGTTAGTTCTTTGAAAAGATCAAAGCAGGGGAGGGAGGCGCACAGGGGCCGTGGCGAGATGGTGCCGGGTGGGTGAACCGGTAGTGGGAATTTCACCGGGACTACACCTGAGAGGAGAGAGCATCGTACAAAAATGAACAGTGATGTAAACTATACGTGAATACATTTTTTAAACAAATCAACAAAATTAACACAGTTGTAGCTAGATGAACCAACAAAAAGAGATTATGGACATTGAAAATGAAAACAGGGACATTTATACCTAATCCTGCAGAAGGAAACGTGGTAAGGGAACAACTGTCCACGAGCTAACTGGACAGCTCAGATGATATGAACAAATTCCTAGATACATAAAGCCTATCAAGACTAAATCATTAGAAAATCTGAATAGATCTATGACTAGTATGGTAGACTCAATAATCAAAATTCTCCTAGTCACTACAAAAAAGGCCTGAATCTCCTTTCTTCATTAATAAATTCTATTAAACACTTAAAGAACTACTCACACCAAGCCCTCTTAGAACTTTCCAAAACACCGCAAAGGAAGGAACACTCGCTAGCTCATTCTGTAAAGCCATCATCATGTACCCTGACACAAAGTCAACACGTTACAAGAAAACTGCAGACTGATAACCCTTTAACCATGAAGCAAGGTCCTGAACCAAATGCTACCAAGTAAGAATTCAGCGGCATATTAAAAGCATTATATATTAGAACCAGATGGGATTACAGTCATTCCTTGAGTACAAAGATGGCTGCACGCATGGAAACCGACCGTACAGCACACAGCAGCAACGCACCGAAAGCTACGACCTGAGACACGGACACTAACAGACTAACCGATGCAGAAACGGCACCGCCGGAAACGCGCGGCCGGCAGCCAGCAGACCAGGCGCGCTCCAGCCGTGCACACGCCAGGACCCGAGGCGGTGGCTTTGCAGCTGTGAGGGCGACGGTCTGAGACACCGGAGGGCTCTTCCCTTCCCACAAGAGTCTGCTTTACGGAGGTGAGACTGCTCTTTACTGCTCACAGCACTGTGGAACGCGCCCCTCTGCTCGGAGAACAGCCGGCAAGGTGCACCCGGACTGGCCGCCAGAGGGGAGGGTATCTTTACAGAGCCAGCAGCGGTCACACCGGGAACCTGAACATTTTTTGAAGTTTTCAGAATGATGATTCCCAGATTCACTTTAAATAAAACAAGTTCAGTGCTAAGAAAAGGAGGCAACAAAGAAGAACAAAAAATGCCAGGCCTTCCTTGCTCAGAGATCCCTCTTCCTGCAGATGTTAACTCACGACTTCCTTCAGGCCCATTCCCAGCGGGCAGAGGGAGCACAGGGCTGTTCGCACTGGAGAGGATGCCCTGAGCAGACTGTTCTCCCGACAGTGACTTGCGAGTGCCCCGGCTGCACTGTCCACTTGGAACAGCTCACTTCTAAGAGCAGGTCAGTATTAGAAGAGCAACAACTGATTTTCCACACATGAAGCTTACCAATAAGGAAAACACCCTCCATTTCTACTCAGCTTATCCGTAACTAAAAGGAGATAGTCTTTCTTTGCAGAGTGAGGATCCAAAGTCTCTTTTTTCCCATCCATCCTGCAGCTGGAATACAAGCATATGATGGAAGTGCCACCAATCTATACACCTTACCCAGACTCCAAACAGGGGCAAATACTGCGAAAAAGGGACCTTCCATAAGGTACATTCTCCGGTGACAGTAGTTTCCAGAACAACAACGCTTCTGAGCAGGACCTGCGAAGTGCGGCTTCCACTGCCAGTTAGCACTGCGTGTGACAGAAAACATATCAAGTGCTCGGGGGTGGCAGCGATGGGACCTCAGTGCGCCAGCTCTGGGGCATGATTTTGGCCATTACGCCTGACTAGGAAGCCCAAATCTGGATGCCAGAGCTTTTCTGAAGATTTCTGAAGGTCTGCACCATCCTTTCAACAGTTCTCAGCTGCTTAACTCAGCCAGGGAACCTGAGTGATACACTGCACCTCAATCTCCCTTTCCGTGGAAGAGGGTAATACTATACACCTTGGAGGCAGCTGACACTAAATGTCCTTTGTAAACACCAAGTCACCTGTTACTACGATTTACTGAAATGATGAAACGATCAGGCGCCACACGCAGCGCCGTATGCTCCGCGAGTAAGGGAAAGCACGGCCGAGAGGGCGACGGCCGAGAGGGCCGCACGACACCGGGCCTGCCGCATGTTGTGTCTTCGTTGTGAGGCAACAGGACGCGGGTCTGACTGTGCCCTCCACAGAGTAAAGGGACAGCACGAACGACCATGACAGCAAACCACAGCAACGGAGGTGAGTGCTGCAATTAACGCACTGAAGAAACACTAAATGAACGACATTTGGTGACAGACTTATCACTACAATCTAAGGAACATAAAGCGTGAGAGCTCAGGAGTTGTCAATTCCTGAAATTCTAGCATCCAGAACTTGGCAATTTACTTGAATTAACTTAAAACACTGTTAACTGATGTTTGGGACAGTTTTTGCTATTGGAGATTTGGCCGTTCCTAGGATCAGAACGCTTTCCATAACAACGCAGCTATCTGCCACTAAACCCGCGTCCTGGGACACACTTGGCTGGAAGTTTATTTGGAGGGTTTCCATAGCGCCCTTCTCGTGTTATTGCTGATTCCTGCCGAGCGAGGTGAAGGGATCATGTATTTTTTAACCTCTGAAAGTCCCACGGCACACAGACGCCTGACAGACATGCACACGGCAGCCCATCAGCCTGCTGCTTCTCAGCCGAGGAGCGCGCTGGGAGGGCTCTGCCCGCTCACGGCTGGCGGCCCACGGCACGGGCTAGCACCCTCTGACTTCCCAAGGCCAGCTCCGCCGCTCCCAAGTCCTCCAAGTGAAGTGCTGCTGTCAATTTCTTTCTCACAGAGCACACGCTCTGCGCGTATCTCTCCAAAGACATGAACTCAGGTCTAAAGCAAACTGACGTCACCACACTTGAAGATATGGGCCCCTGAGCAAGGAGTGAGTAAGGCCTTATCTGGAAATCACTTAACCGCAGCCTTTTGAAAATTCGGCAAAGGCAATTATATGGGACTACAACATAAAAGCGATACCAAGGGTCAACAAACCCAAGACTAAACTTTGTTCCTCTTCCCTAGCAACTGCAAAACACACACCTGACACGGCCACCCTCACGAGGCCAACACTTGATTGATCCAGGGCAATGAAATGACACTCAGCAAGTCCGCTCCTTGGCTCTCTGGCCTGACTGCAGGTTTACCGAGACAACCTACCTGAACCCCAGAGTGACCACAGTGACCCCGGCCACAGGCCGAGGGCGTCCTCCAAGCCTGCGCGTCACTGCCTTTGCTGTGGAAAGCGCTCCAAGGTATCAAAACGCAACCTTTCCCCGCTCTCTCCAAGCGCACAGCTGTGAAAACATCCTCCTCCCTTAAGGAGCGCTTGGTCATGTCAGTTGATGATATTCAGCAGAAACTGATGTGGTCATTACTCTTCACTGTGCTCACGAAGGCGCTCCGGGAACGAGCAGAGATGGGCATCACAGGGAAGACATCCTTAGCGTGGCCAGGCCAAGGGCAAAGGAGCCGGGCTTAGCGCAAGGCAGCAGCACCCCCAGAACGCCGTACAGACTACCAGGCGGCCCCCATCACCCAGGGACACAGACCCCGCTGAGCAGAAGGCACCTGTGTTCGTGATGACACGCCGAGGTCAGGAAGGCAGGCCCAGAAGGGGCACACGTGCAGGTCTGAGGCCCGGCCTGGCCTCAGCGCCGGCGTCGCCCGTGACAGCCGTGTGCAGGTCTTCCACTCTGAGTGTCGCATCCTCACCTGCCCAGGGAGAAAATACCTTCCTAAGAGGTTAGAGGGCGTAAAGGAGATAATCTATGTAACACCTTTGTTTAAAAAAAAAGACAGGGAGAAAGAAAAAAAAGGTGGTTGTTATTTTAATGGAAAAGAGGGACTGTGTTCCGAAGCTACTGCTTGCACGCAACTTCTAAGAAGTAACGATAAATGAGCAGTATCTGAAATACTATACAGCTCTCTGTCCACCTAGCAGAAAAAATGTGGAAAGGTGTTTTACTCCCACCTATGTGCACATGTATGATTTTCACTATTAAAGACAAGACAGAGCTAAGTTAGACTTAGGAAGGGAACAAAGACTAAAAGTAAGTCAAGCATTTATTTGTTTTCATGTTAACTACATGAGAAGCCCACAAATACAGGAAGATTCAAATTTTCCAAAGTCATTTTTTGGGAACTTTTATTAAGAAACAAATTAGACAGTAAGTAAAAGTTCTAGGAAATCAAACTTGGGTTTCAGTGAAAGAATCACCCTCAACTAATCAAAGTCACCCGATAAGGGAGCAGATTGCCCGGCACGGCCCGAACCGGCCGGGAGCAGGTGTCCAGCAAGTCAAGGTTGGAAATTACTTCAACGAGGGGCCTTGCAAAACACACTCAGCTCAAGGACCGCGCGAGACGCGTACAGGGCGGTAAAACGTGGAAAATCCTTCCCTCTTCCCCCTTTACAGACAGCCGCTCCTGTGTGGGTTTCCTGGCCCCTCAGGCCCTCCCCTGCCCCCACCACTGGTGGTCGTTCAGATGCTGGTGTGGTTAAGCTGAACGGTTAACCACAAACGGAAAGACTAGAAGATGCACAAGCAGACGCGGGCGTCACCTGGGGTCCTGGTCTGGGCGGGGGAGGGGGGAAGGAGGGGACACAACAGACTGGGTGTGTTTGGCTGACCTCCCTCTTGGGGGTCGTGGTGAGCGCATCGGCTTCACGCGGGACAGCTGCGTTGTGCTGGGGATTCTGGGACTGTGAGTGTGGGGGTAAAGGTCGGTGACGCCCTGAGAGGGGAAAAGGTCCTGGCGGTGCCCTGCGGCAGGCGCGGTGCGGCGACACGCCTGAGGACCTGTGAGCCGGCACACGCTAAGACATGCAGAGCGGCGCAAGCCAAGGCTCCTCGATGAAAGCAATTTAACTGAGCAGTTCTTTCCCAATTTAAGAGTCTGTGGCCCTTGAACACCACAGTGCACGACCAGCTCCGGTGTCCACGGCAGGGTAGACCCTCCAACACGTCCCTGGTAACAGAAAAGGTCTCCAAAGCCAGGTAAGAGCTGCATCCGCCACCCAACTCAGACGTCGGAATGAACGGACTCACCGCCCCCAACCACGTTCGGGTCTTCTCTCTCTCTCGCCTGCTTTTCTTCCTCCCTGGGTAGCCTGCTTACAATCTAATTTCATAAATGTTTACTGACCTCTTCTAGAAACCTGTCCCAAAGAAACAAACTGAAATCAGAAGACTGATGTACCAACACTGCTTACTACACTATTACTTTCATATCAAAGTCTCCTCCCAGGGAGAATGGTAAAACTCTAACATAATCATACAACGGAATGTTACATAGCTATTAAAATGTTGTTTTCAGATGCTGGTCAGTGAGGTGGGAAATATCCCAATATAATTTTAAGTGAAATTGTCAAAAAGTATGACAAATTCAGCGCAAATTGTAAAGTAAACGTGTATCACGTATCTGTTTACACCAGAAGGAAACATGGAACAAAACGTCAATGATGACCAGATCTAGATGGTGGGGTTTCCATTTTTCCTTTTTAGTAATATTTTCCAAATTATCTAAAATCATCATGTGTGTAACCCCCCAAAATTACATGTTTAAAAATATGAGCAAGGGCCTCCCTGGTGGCACAGTGGGTTGGGCAGCGCACTGTGGAGTGGACCGCAGTCACTGCACCGCGAGTTTGATCCCTGCTGCCAGCCAGGGGCGGGGGACCCACATGGAGCGGCAGACCTCTCCTGCCTCGCCCGCTGCTCCCCTCAGCAGTGTGTTTCGGTCGGTCTGCCTGTTCTGCTCCCCGCTCTCTGTGGTGGGTCCTCTCGCCCACCCCCCACCACGCCTCTGGCCTGTGCCCCAGTGCTTGTATGCATAAATAAATAAATCTTTAAAAATAAATAAATAAATAATATGAGCAAAAAGGCGATGTTATAGTTTTTTTGGGACTGTCACTCTAAAAGTGAAAACAAGTCCTTTTAAAGGACAAAGCCTGGTATGAAAAAATAAGTTTGCATTTGACCCTGTGTTTGAGATGGTTGCTAAGCGCAGCGCTGTCTTTAAATTAATCAGTAAACAAAGACAGCTGGGGTAGCATGCAGCTTTATTGAGGATGTGGAACAACAGGAACTCTCATGCATAGCTGGAGAAGACAGGAATCAGTAGTCACGGTGAAGGGTAATCTGGCTGCATCCAGTAAAGCAGCATGCATGTGCCCTGCTAGGCAGCAACCTCAGCTACCCCTGCTGAGCAAGAGGACGCCCTTTGCAAACCTGGTCAGGAGTGAAAAATCTGAAGGAACTCAAGCAGTACCGTGGGTTTGTAAACTGAAATATCCGTCAGTGGAATATTACACAGCAGTGGAATATTACACAGCAGTGGAAAGGAGGCCTGTATCACCATAGGTGAGTTTCAAAAACAGAAGCCAAGAAAAAAGGAAAGTAAAGAAGTATGTGGACGGTGTACACATGAAGGCAATTTCCATAAAGGCAAAGCATTAAGCGAATATTAGTCACTGGAGATACGCAAATCTGTAGTAAAAAGTAAAGCATGAAAAATTATCTCCTACAGAGCTGGAGGGAAAGGGCGGTGAGGAGGCTTTATGTTTATTTATTTGAAGTGTTTCTCTTCTGAGGGCTAAAAAAAGTTCTGAAGCAAATATGGCAAAGTATTAAAATCTGATAGGCTGAAAGACTCGGGGCTTGTTGCTTTTGCTATATGCTGAGAGATATTCCAAATGAAAAAGGAAACGTCAGGAGCAGCTGGCAGCCTCTTCTGAGCGTGAGGCTCTCCACCCACAGACCCGGTCCTAAACCTCTTGGGGCTGAGGACTCCTTGGCCGACCCCACAGAAGCTGTGGTTCACCTCCCCCGAGTTTTAGTATTACACCACCAGCCCACCCTCAGCCACGGAGAGAGACACCCAGGAAAGTGCGGGGTTGACCGAGAAAAGTCTACACGTGCTTAGAGTGAGCAAGACTGGGCGCTTAGGGAGCGGCAAAGCCCTGGCTGCCCAGAGATAGCCTGTGGCAAAAACTAGTCCCCACTGCAGCGGGATGCCAGGTAGCTGACAACCAGCCAGCTTCTGAGAAGGCTGAAGATCCAGCACGCAAGTCAGGGATTTTGAAACTAATTTATAAAAGGCTTGGGGAGCTTAAAACAAACATCCTGATATATAATTAAGCCATGGTGCAAAATAAGGTCACAAGCTCAGGGGGCCTCATGATAAAGATTAATGAGAGTTTTGTGCCTTTTTCTCAAAACTTCCCTCTATTTGCACATCTTATTTAATAACTCTTAATAGAGCTAATTTTATACTGATACTTAGCTGACGTTATGTTCAGCTTTTCCAGTAAAGCGGTGTCTTATTTTTAGAATGGCCAATGAGTGGAAAAGGGTGACCCTTCAGTGAGGGGCTCAGTTAACAAGTCGAAGGGCAATGGCTGCTGAGACTAAGGCCCCATGAAGGCAGTAGCTGGCAGTGACTCCGAATGCTGGCCACGTACCCAGGTGGACACAGCCCCTGGCAGGTGAGGCCAAGCGGAGCAGACCTGCCCCAGCAAGAAGGGAGTGCTGCGAGGCAACAGGCATAGCGAAGGGCTCTGATTTAGTCTTCTCGGACCAGCTCTCCCCTCGATGTTCTGGCTATGAGGTACACAAGATTATCTTGGAAATGCCAGTGTTGTGAGCTTAACAGTACCATGTGAATCCCCGCTTCTGCGTTATCACTTTCCTTATCTGTCTCCACTGCCCAGTGCAAACCCCGCCCCCCTTCCCCGACCTGACCTGCCCCGTTCTCTCACCTCCCCCGACCTCCCTGCCTCCGGCCTGCACTGCACACTTGCTGTCTTCCAGAAGAAGGGGAACCACCAACAGAACTGGAGGCTGGGGGCGCAACAGTGGGTCAGCTAAGAAGCCAACCATCTCCCGCTCTTCCTCCCTGGCCAAGTTCTGCCCTAGCCATCCATCTTTCCAAACTTCTCTCCCCAACAGAGCTGGTGAAATCTACTTTGAATGAAACCTATACCATATTATAAACACATAACTTCCTAAGGCTCGCCAAAATCTTTATGAAAAGAAGGAGGGTGAGAGGGAGAAAGGAAGGAAGGGAAGAAGGAAGGAAACTGTGCTCCTGACTAGCACTAGAAGGCAGCATCTGCCCCCTTTTGGGGGTGTGGTGGGGAATCGGGGTCTTTCGGCCTGTCGTGGGTGCGCTAGCAGCACCAATATTTAACAACGACGCGCATCGTCCCCCAATACAGAGGGCGTTCCCATGCAATAAAGACTGACCCACCCCAAATGCCACCCATTCCCCAGCCCTCTCCCGTTTACACTGGGCCAGACCTTGACTGAACCAAACACCTCTGGCTGATTTAATAACCATTAGGTAACCCTGACAGTTCCTGGCTTCTGGGAATTTAACATCAGCCATCAAATTGCCCAAATTCCCAAAAGAGGAGAGGTCTCCAGAATGGGGGAGCCAGGCGATGCACCCCTCCGCAGGCTGCACGCTACACTGTGTGTGGAGTCTGCTGTTGCCGGCCTGCTCCCCTCGCACTGCATGCAGCCTCTGCAGAGCCAAGAAGCTCTGGGGGCCTTCTCCCCGAAATGAGTCAAGCTGGTTACACAACCCTCGCAGGGGACGGGCACACACAGCCCGGGGGGAGTGTGGGAGGAGCTGGTCAACATGGCTGCCCTGCTCCAACTCAGATTCCTCCTGACAAAACAAACACGGCTTTTATATCATAGTCATTCTTTTGCAGCAGCAACCTCTCACATTCCTGCTCCAGCTTATTTCCCCCATAATTCCTCACCCTTTGCCCGCAGTCCCTCCTCCCCGCCATGTTGTACTGTTTGTATGGAAAAAAAAAATTAAGAGTTGCTCTTGCCAAGTGTGACATCAACCCATTCTTATTTAGTGATGTCCAGCAAGAGCCTGCTCTCCCCAGACGTTTGCTCGATCTGAGGCAACAAGATCATTAGCTGCGTTTTGTTTTCCCTGTTTCTTGTTTCTGGCGCGTCCGCTGTCTCCTCGGACAACGAGAGCACTTGCACCTCACCTGTACAACCCAGGGCGTGCATAGGGAGCGCTTCCACCAGCTTCGGGGTGACGGTGTACGGCCTCTTATTAAGAGAGCGGAAGATAGCAGGCTAATTTTGACCTCCCTGGAAAAGACACGGCTGCTTTCAGAAACAAGAGCGTGCTCGCAACACGAAAGAAGATGCAGCCCAAATCTGTTCGAGGTGAAGGGCTTTTGTTTGAGAAACAAGAAAACTAAGTGACCCCTAAAAATCATTAGACATACAGCCTTTCTGCGTAACAACTTGGCGAAGCACTTCTCAATGAGTGAATACCTTTGGAAAGCCAACAGTTTCATTCCACACGTGCAATAAGCTGAAATTATGCTTTTCGGTCCGTTTGTTAGAAGTTAATTCTGTGTTACAGCATGTGTCCACCATGACGGGCCGACTGAACTAGGTCAGGTACTGACCTCCCTCATTCAGTCCCTGATACCCCCCACCGTACCCTCTGGCATCTGAAAGGTGCCTCTGGAAGCACTGTTATTCCCGTCAGGAGCATCAGCAGGAGGAAGCCTGGCTGAATGATCAAACTGCAGGCACTAACCTGGGCACGGGAGCCGGTTCTGTCTCACCCCGTCTGCCCCACGTGCTGCCAGGGCGGACCGAGGGACTATCCCCATGCATAAAGCTGGGTCGTGCCTAACAGCGCCCGGTGCTCTTCTGGGACACCACAACCTTTGGGGTCACTGGGGGCACGCCAGTACATTTAGGGGAGCATTTAGAAAGCAAGCACCTTTGCAGACTTCCAGGACCAAAGCTGCCAAGTCTGGGAGCGGGGGCAGTCCTTGGAGATACAAGGTTGCAAATAAAGTAGGTGAGGAGAAAACTATCTTTCTGGAAAACAGCAAGTATTTAACAAACACAAGCACAAAAAGTCTACAGGGAAAAATAAGGAAATCACAGGGTGCGTAATTCTGGGGTGTGTGTGTGTATGTGTGTGCGCGCACACGTGCACTTAAGTTAGCTGAAAGAAGACAATGGAAAAGGCTTTGAAAGTTGTAATTACAGAAAATTGCTCAGGTGACTTCATCCCACCCACAGGCTTTTGATTTTCAAAAAGTATGACGAGCACTTTTTAAGTCAGTGTTCCGGAAAGGCTGACCCAAGATTTTACATGTTTATTTAAGAACGCTATTTCATCAACATAGAGGGTAATGGCTTCTAAATGAGTAGAAATTTCCAACGTGAGTACCATAAATTTATATAAACACTCTCAGCTTAAAGACACAGGCCTAGAAGGACGAGCTGGCTCTGGGCCGTCACAGTGAGCCGACACCACAAAGGCCCAGCACGCTCCCGCTCCCACCACGGCAGCTGGCCTGACCGCGGAGCCTTGCACCACGCTGGCCACGAGCGCCACACGCTGCTCCCAAGAACACCCGCAGAGCCGCCAGGAACGTCAGGCCTGGAAAGACACCGCTCCCCTAGTCCCTGCCCGATTCCCCACCCCACTCCCGCGTGGTGTCCGTCGCGCCCTGGCCTGAGGGGGTGTAAGGGCTCAGCCCCAGCAGCTGCACGGTGGTCTCCTGCACCCCTGCGCCCAGGCAGCGCCCCCAGATGTTGGCCCTTCCCCACACTGCCCTGTGGCAGCTGGCGGACTCTCACTCATTTCATAACTTCAACTCCCCAGTCAGCCAAGAAACAGGCAAAGCAAATAAAATGGCCGACAGCGCGTGCAGACAGTTACTAGAGAGCCCAGGCATTAACGCCTATGTGTTCTGGTAACAGGAAGCCCTTCAGACCACCCCCAAAGGCCTATTAACTTTTATTTTGGTTTCCAAGTCAACACCGGCAAGTCAGGAGGCGGTTGTTACTTGCTATCAGCAAAGGAGATGACAGAAGAACTATAAAAAGTCAACACACACCTGATCGCCCCGAAACTGCAAACAAAATCAAGTCTCCCAGTCAAAGCTGCGTGCTAATTGCGATAATAACAGGGTTATTTCAGAGACAAAGCAGCCCTGACATTAAACAAAAGTCAGAACCAAACAGGGACGCACACGCTCGAACCACGGCGGTCTCAGGGTCGGGCCACGGTCCCAGACTGCCGGGCCGGCCTGGGTCATGCCTGCGCCCTGACGTGCACCAGGACCCCGCTCCTGTGGCAGCGCAGCCCTCGGTCAGCCCTCCCAAGAGCTGGCCCCGTGTCGGTCTGACTTCCTTTTACAGGTGCGGAAAAGGCGGCACAGCGAGGTAACGGGCTCGCCCACAGCCCTGTGCATGAGGCGGGCGTGTCCCTTCCCTGGGGAACTCCAGAGACCCCTCTCGCAGGGCACGGCAGGGGCTGGCCCTAAGTCCTGAAGGACGGTCCCCCCAGGCTGCTCGACCCTTTCAGCAGCGGGGCTCACCGCCTCGCACACCTCCCCGTGTGGGCCAGCTGCGCCGAGGCCGACCCACAGGTGCAGACAGCTTTCTGCTGCTGGACACTGACCAGTCAGTGTTTAAACGGAGGTTTCACAGTCTCGGAAATGGGGCTAAATACGCCCCTCTGGCAGGACGCTGTGGGCTGCGAGAGGAGCGTGACAAGTGCTTCACTCACGGCCTGATGTGCTGCAGTTGCTCAGGGAACGTGACCGTGAAAATGACGTACAGAGAGTTCTCTAGACCTGACCGATGGCCTCTGTTCTGAGCAATGGGGCTTTCTGAGCCTGGGTCTATGTGGCAGCTACTTAATATTAGACAAGAGTTGTGATTCCTCTAAGTTATCTCTTCACCACATACAAGTCTTATCTACTTGAACACGTTTCTAGACAACACCTCTGCTGGCCCCACCCCAGATACGCTCTGGCTTGTACCCACCTTCTTAAGCACACATCCAGAGCACTCTCGGAGGTTCAGCGTGACCAGGCCAAGGACTGTGCCTCAGACGCCTGCTTGTCCTACTGCTCTTGGCACCAAACATGCCTCCGCTGAACTGCCCCAGAGGTAGTTTTCCCTCACCCTGTCCTCATCTTAGTGTTTTTAAATCTAAAGGCAGGACTTGGTAGGTCTTACTTTCAAATGTCAGCATGGCTTCACCCCATCTTTCATCTGTGGAGGTCTTTCTGAACCCAGGATCTGCCATCGGCCATGTCCAGTATTCCTTCTAATACTTTATCGCCTGCAAATTCTGCTAATATGCGTCTACCACTCTTACTTAGGGTCTATCAGCCAGCTTCGATGAGTGTCGGGTATGTCTCCGTGGGCACTAAGACAAGCAGTACGCTGTTGAGAAAGACAGAAGGCGGGGCTAGAGCCCCGCAGCGTCTTACTTGTGATCTTCTGAGTCAGCCCTGGCTAGAGCCCCGCAGCGTCTCACTTGTGATCTTCTGAGTCAGCCCTGGCTAGAGCCCCGCAGCGTCTCACTTGTGATCTTCTGAGTCAGCCCTGGCTAGAGCCCCGCAGCGTCTCACTTGTGATCTTCTGAGTCAGCCCTGGCTAGAGCCCCGCAGCGTCTCACTTGTGATCTTCTGAGTCAGCCCTGGCTAGAGCCCCGCAGCGTCTCACTTGTGATCTTCTGAGTCAGCCCTGGCTAGAGCCCCGCAGCGTCTCACTTGTGATCTTCTGAGTCAGCCCTGGCTAGAGCCCCGCAGCGTCTCACTTGTGATCTTCTGAGTCAGCCCTGGCTAGAGCCCCGCAGCGTCTCACTTGTGATCTTCTGAGTCAGCCCTGAAAAGCTTTACTTTGCAAAAGACACGTCTGACTGGAGGGACAAAGCGTCTGCAAATATTTTCAAAGGGAACACACTTTTTAGGTAAAAAGAGTTGGCCCCAGCAGATGGAATCTTACAGTGATGCAGATTTTAGAATCGTTCTGCCCTCTCTGCCGTCCCTCCTCCTCATCAATGGGAATATATTTTTCTGTATCTCAGTGTCTGCATCTCTTCTGTTCTCCACAGTTCCTTAAAGATGGCAGTTTAGTAACCCTCTCTACAAGTCCTTTCACTTTCTGGACATGACGGTGGGAAGGGGGAGGGAGAGAGTGGGGGAAACAGTACATTCTGATCAGCTAACTGCACTTGCAATTCTTCACTGACAGTCTTTGACCGTTAGACTTGATTTTGTCTTTGCTGCTGGAAGCAAAGGCGGTGGTAGAGGATGAGTTCTGTGAAAAGTAACATGGCCCTCATCTGGTTTAAGCAGCTGACTGCCTACTGCTGCTTTTTCTTCTGAACATAACTTTTGGTACGTCTGCTCATCCTACATGCTCCTTATCTCAGAAGCTTCTGCTT
Organism: Galemys pyrenaicus; assembly: GCA_019455555.1. NCBI lineage: Eukaryota > Metazoa > Chordata > Mammalia > Eulipotyphla > Talpidae > Galemys > Galemys pyrenaicus. The sequence continues at coordinate 1,149,350 of JAGFMF010011760.1, read as the reverse complement.
ACCCGAGCTGAGGATCCAGGTACCGTCCAAGTCTTTACTGCCCTTTTCGATGTCTTTGGTTACCCGTGCGTCCTCCCGCACTTGGATACATGCTTTTTAAGGAGAACATTTTGGAATGTTCTTGCCTGCCACAGTAATCACTTCAGCTAGCTTACCTTTTTCTTTCTCATCCTAATGATTTGTGTAAAGATGCACCCTATTAATTTAGGGAAGGTTGAAAAAGAGGGCAAAGGAGATGGTTTGAGTGAGTGGGGTGAGTGAGCAGAACGCAAGTTCTATGAGAAGCCTCCTAGAACAGTGGCTGGAGCTCAGCGCAGCCATTCGTCTCTGTGTTCCACAAGGAACCATCCGAGTCTGACGGGACAGAGCTGCCGTGGCGGCCAGCTTCTGGGGAGAGCGCTGGCAGAGGCTCAAGGCGGCCCGGCAGAGGAGGAGGCACAGGCACATGGCGGGGGTGGCGCTGCCTGACTTGAGCGTTTCCTGTCCAGCTGAGGAGCTCAGATATGCTTCTGGCAGGCACCATGGAGCGACCAAACATTCTGAGCAAGAAACATGTAAGTTGAGCTAAACTAAAGGAAGATTCTGGCACAGATGTGCAGAATTAATTAGAAAGAAAGCATAAGTGTTCATTTAAAAATGTATTTATTCCTATAGGCCTAGGGAAAAACTCCGCCAGGAACAGTTCCTATCTTTCTACATATTTTCTATATGAAAGCATAGCATCTGTCTCAACAGCCCTTGCCCTGTACCGGGCTGGAAGGTGTGAGAGTCAGTGAGTGTTACCAAAGCAAAGAAGGAATAAAACAAAACCAAAATAAAAAGGCCCAGAACAGGTAGCTTCTTGCCAGAATTCAGTACAAGTCGGAGGAGGATTGGCTTCAACTTGCTAAAAGAATGACTTAGTTGTCTAGTGAAAGGGAGTTATGCTCATATCTGGGAACACTTTTTTTTTTTTCATTTCCATCTAACGTTTTTAATGTGTGGGGCTGCCTTGATATTCTGTTTTAATCTCTTCCAGTATATTGGCAGGAAATGGAAAGAACAGCAGGAAGATAAAGTCTCTCTGGCCAGTGTTAATGCCAGCCTTCCTCCACCAGCTTCAGAGGACTCTCGCCTTTCTTACAGCACACTTTAGAGTATGACTTCCTTTCCACAATTACCCATGCCGCGTCCTAGTTCTCTTTATTGCGTTTCCGTGGGACACCGTGTTGCACAGCGGCTTACTAATATGCTACCCACCACTGCTCGATGATCAGACCCGAAGAAAGCAGTGCCTGTCATGATGAGATTCATTCTACCGTCTTTATTTGCAGACACATCTCTTGTGCTTTTGAATATTAACTAGCCCTGGCTTAGCAGCTCCCGCTTGCTGGTTTCATGCCATCTAGGTTAGCAGCAGCCATGACACTGGGATCGTAATCAGGCATGGGTCAGGTCTTAGAGTAGAATTTTTACCCTACTTTAATGCTGTGATTTTTCTCTCTCTAGTCACTGCCACCGGGTTTTGAAAGTGTAGACCACAATGTGATTTAAAGTCTCAAAAAAAACCCTCAACATTATAAATAAGCACTGTAGTTATATTATACACAGTAGCAATACACAGAATACCATAATAATTACTTCATCAGTGTTATATAAAACATGGAGCTAATAAAGATCCCAAAAGGAATTTCAAGACATATCCTATTTAAACATTACCTCCCACTCATTACTTAGAAGATGGCAATCTTTATGTAAAAAATATGCTGAAAAACACTAAATTAGAAAATTACAATGTATTCTTAGCAGATGGCCAGACTTCTGTCTGTTGACTATGATGATACAAGCTCTCCTCTGGCTCTCTGTGGTGGCTTCTGTCCCGTTGAACATTTTTCAATGACCTGAATGAGGTCACTCACACTATGGTAATCATGGGCCCCAAAAAAGCTTCAAGACGCTAGATGCATGAGCTACAGCTGATAACGAACTATGGGTGAACGTAACGTCTTACACTGGTGATCCAAAAAACTATCTGGTGAAGTGCAGGCAGAGAGGTGTGGCTTAAGTCAGCACTTGTGAAAAAGACTTTAGGATGCAGGTAATTCACTATGACTCAACCGCATGTGGCCGCCAAAAAAGCTACTTGGTGTGTACTAGAATAAAGAGAGTACACAGAGCAAGGCAGATGATCCAGCTCACACCTGGAATACTCAGCGCAGTTCAAGGGGTCATACTCTAAGGGAGTCAAAATGGAGTAGCTTTAGGTTGAAGGTCAGAAATCCTGGAGTAGAAAAGTACAATAACTGCAATGAAAAATTTGCTGCAGCAGTTCAACAGTGGTTTTGATACGGCAGGAGAAAAATCAGTAAAGCTTACATCATCTAATATAAAGAATACTGGAGAAAAACGTACAGAGCTTCAGCGATCTGTGTAATATCACACATACCAAAACATACATGGTGAGCATCCCAAAGAGAAGCAGTTTACCATATTTGACGAAAAACTGCAATCCCCACATTCAAGGAGCTCGATGAAGCCAAGCAGGACCAATACAAAGAGAACAACAGCGAGACACATACGATCTGCTCCACTTCAGAGTCACGAGGAAAACCTGAAAACAGCAAGTCAAAAGCAACTCATCTGACACAACAGAGGTACTTGAAGCACATGTACAACGTGTGGGGTCGGGGTGGAAATTTCATCAACCAAGAATTCCATATCCAACAAATTTATCCTTTAAAAATGAATATAAAGACACTCCCAGGCCCACAAAAACTGAGAAGACTCATTGATGGCAGACCTAAATTAGAAAAAGTACTAAAGGAAGTCTCCAGGCTAAACAGAAGTGATACCAGATGGTGACCTGCATCTAGAGGAAGAGCAAGGAGCACCAAACACACCGAACAAGTGTGTCCACGTACTGTTGTGCTGCCAGCGAATCTTATGCGGGCTGGTAAGCCGTGTGTGGGTCCTTTCACCAGGGATCATGCAGAGATTCACATCTGAAGGGAGAGCTGAAACCGTTAGCCACAGAGCTGCCTCGGACATCATATGCTGGTGGAATAAAAACCAAATAAATCTACAGCTTCAAATTATGAGGTGGCACCAACACACCTTACAAAAAAGGGTGTTTTTAAGCTGGAAGCTTTAATTCCTGAAAGGTACCCACTGGAACCACCTCCAATGTGATTTCTGTTTCAAATCTATTATCCAAACATTAAATTTCCTGAAAGGATCTGTCTGGATGTTCTCCAACTGCCACCAAAAAGTCCCTAGAGACCAACGTTCAATGCACAACTGTGTTTTCTACTCAGTTGTTCACGTCAGAACCTAACACAAATGACACACACATGGCTGATAAATCCTCAGAATTTAAGTATAATAAAGCTAACCTTCCTCAAGAATGCCAGGTAGCAGACAGAGACGCAGGCAAGACAGAGACAGAAGGCTGGTGAGAAAGAGACACTGACAATCTGCCAGAGGCCAGTGGCTAAGACGTACGCAGCACGGCACAGAGAGGGGAGCCAGGAAGCTCAGAGACAGAGAAAGAAATTCCGCCCTGATGTATGATGGGTTTATCTTGGTTCATAAAGTTTGCCAAGGCGGTGGTTTGGTTTCCCTTTGTTTCTTGAATGCTTTTCTTTGTGTTTTTCTTCCTTTGTATTTGATGACATTCTCATTTGTAGCCTCAGACACAGATCTTCTCTATTTACAGACATGAATGCAAAGGTTCTAACAGTATAATTAATGATAGTCAGAAACTATCAGTCAGACTCAAAAGAGTACGCACGGTATGATTTCATTCATACAAAATAGCCAGAAAAGGAGACGCCATGTTGTGTAGTGCTGGGAGGTGGGACTGAGGACTAACTGCAAACCTGAGATCATTTTGCTATGGGTCCCTTCTTACCTCTTACTACATCCAGTTAGACAAACCATCTTCCATGCACATTTCCATGTAGAATATGTAGAATAAGCATCTCCCTCTGAGATGCACGATGGTCAAATAACAGATACACAGTGCAAGACCAAAACAGGAAATTACCATTGGCACAATACAATCAACCGAACTGCATACCTTATCCAAATGACCGTTTTTTCCTATTGTCTTTCTGCTCTTGGATACAGTTCGGGACCCTGCATTCCACGTCTCCTCCCATCTAGGACAACTTTCCAGTCATTCCCCACCTTTCATGACTGACTTTTATGAAGAACTGGGTAGTTATTTCGTAGAAGGCCCCTAATATTTTTAAGAGTTAATATTATCAACAAGTTTGATTTGTTGGGGGTTTATTAGTGTTAAGCACTATGCTGAACCCTGTATATATATCACTTTTAAACAGAAGTGCTTTTATTTATTTACTTATTTTAGGGTTACATTTTTGCTTCTCCGTAAGTGCTCACGTTCCACTGACCCTCCACTAAATCACCCGTTCCAACACCCCTTTTCCAACCCCATTACATGCTTTCATGGTATTTTACCTGTGCGTGTTTCCTGGTTATATATATTCGACAGATGGATGAGACCATCTCATATCTATCTTTCACATTTGACTTATTTTACTTAATATCATCACCTTGAGGTCCACCCAATTTGTCACAAAAGTAATACCTCGTTTTTTCACAGCTGTGTAGTATTCCATGGAGTATATATCCCACAATTTCTTTATCCATTTGTCTGTTGAAAGGCACTTAAGTTGGTCTCAGAAGTACTTTTAATAGACTTTAGAAGCATTTAAAAGGAAAGAAACATCTTTAACGTGCCCTTCTTAAAATGCTAGAGCATTATAAATTACAAGCATTGCCTACATATTATTACTCTCCCACCCCAATGTCCTTCAATTTTCCTTTCCTCTTTCCCCAAAAAATATTAAGTCCAAGTATAATTATTAAATTCAGGGTCCTTGAGTTCTGACTTTTCTGAACATTTACTGTCCACATTTTCCTATCCCTGAACCTTGGTTCTTTGCGTTTTCATTTACACCTGCTTTCCCTTTTCACCGCTAAGTGCCCCTTCTTGAGGATACCCTCTCTAATCATTTCCCTTTGCTCCCAAGAGTCACTGACTCTCTGAAAGTTTACAGAATTCAGTGACTGCTGTACCAGGGCCCATGCATCCTCTCCCGAGCTGGGGACCGTGTCTCCCAGGTGGCACTTCCTGAGAGGCGGATTCGCACCCTTTCTTTTTGCCCCATGACATCTAGTATATTACGCTAATGTTCAGTAACATCTCAGAACACCTGCCAAGTGCCAAGTCTTGAGCTAGCTCCTAAGAAATTACAGATGATTGGGCCTCCCTGGGGGCGCAGTGGGTTAAACAATGCACTATGAAGCAAACTGCAGCCACTGCAGCACGAGTTCGATCCCTGCTGCCGGCCAGGGAGGGGACCCACATGGCGCAGCAGACCTCTCCTGCCTTGCCCGTTGCTGCCCTCAGCAGTGTGTTTCAGTCAGTCTGCCTGTTCTGCTCCCCGCTCTGTCTGGTGACTCCTCTCACCTCCCTGGACTCTGGCCTGTACCCCAGCTCTTGTATGCATAAAAATAAATCTTTTTTTAAAAAAAGGAAATTACAGATGATTAAGACTCAACCCCAACTCTTGAGAAATGTTTGATATAATAAACATTTCATTACTTCTGTGATAGATTGAAAAGTGTTTTCTCCCCCAAAAAAAATAGGGTTGCTAAACATGAATAGTTTGATGAGGCAATTTTTTTTTCCTTTTGTGTCCTGATAAACCATAAAATAACTGTAAATTATGAATGTGTCACATGACATGTATATTTTCCAAGCAGTTTGTGCCCAAAGCAAGCTATGACCTGGTTTTTGACGAGAAACTCAGATGCAACAGAGTAAACTCTGTTAACCCAAGCCCTTTGAAAATATAACCACAGGCTGTGGTAGTGTCAACTAGCTTAATCTGTTTTAGTTTAGTGACATCTAGTGGCAGTTTTATTAAATTAAACGACATGAGAGGCCATCTTATGAAATTCTGGGAAAATCTGGGAACAACTATAGCTTCCATGAGCATTAAAGAATATTTTAACATTTCTTTAACCTATATAACTGTTAACGCTTCTCAGCGGTATTTACCATTTTTCCTTCTCTTCTAGCTGGTAATTACTAAGCTTAATAAGAACATGCCAAAAAGACAGGCCAGACTGACAGTGCTCTGACTGGACAAATTCAAAGCATTTTGAGAACGAAAATAAATAACGACTGCAAAAGATTATAACTCATGGAATAAAATAGGTTTTTGCATTTTATGTAAAGTGATAAAATGTTAAGTCTATATAATGTTGACAATGTGAATTATGCTAAGGATGTATACTGTAAACCCTAATGGCAATATAAATAATATAGACTTTCTAGTATTTTATATTAAAAAACTATAATGCAAGGGAGTTTAGCTGAAAAAGCTAACATAGGAATCATGGAATACAAGGCATATTCAACTGATTTTTAAAGGACCAGAAATGAGTTCACGAGGAACCAAAAGCAGATCGCACATGTAGAAAGTAAAGAACAAAATGGCAGACCAAAGTCCAGCCACATCAATGTATACCCCAGTTACTGACAAACGGCAGGCTGTCAGCGTAGACACAAAAGCAAGGCCCAATCATATGCCATCTGCAAGCGATGCACTTCAAATTCTGAATGATGCGCATCCAAAACAGAGTGGACAAGTAATTACATAGTAATGCATAAGGAAAGAAAGGGAAGAGATACACCAGGTCAACAGGAAGTGCAAGAAAGCTGGAGTGACTCATATCAGACACAACGACTTAAGATAGGAGGCAATACCGTAGATGAGAATCGTTCATAATAGTACAAGGACCAAGATAATAATTAATGTGTACAACACATCTAATACAGACTTCTAAAATCAGAATAAAGAGAATAGGCGAATTCATACTTTATCTGGAGATGTCAACATCTTTCTTTGAAAGTGCTCGATTAAATTTTGTAAGACAGTATCAACCACGACTTGACCGAAAACACAATACTCAACAATTGAGAACACAGTCTCTTCAGGTAAATGTGAATGTCTATTCATCTGATCAAAATAAATAAATATAGCTGTCATCATTATTTTGTAATAATTGTATGGAAATATTTGTTGAATAAATAAATGTACATATAGGGTGGGGTGTGCTGAATTTAATTCTTGGTTGAGTTGATTGCTTCGTAGTCAGAGAAAAGGACTCGATGTTGAAGTTGAAGGCGTGGACTCAGTCAACGACATGTCCGTGTCAAATGCTTAAAACTCTTAGAAACTCAGTTCTCCAGCAGAGTACCAGGTAAATGCTGTGCACAGCAGACAGGCTGGTGAGTGAGAAGAAAACCCAGAATACCAGGACTTGGTGGCACAAGGGGTTAAGTAAGCACTATCAAGCCACTGATCATGAGTTTGGTCCCCAGCCAGGGAGTTTGGACCCCAGCAGGGTCCCCTGCTTGTAATTTATAATATTCTAGCACTTGAAGAAGGGCAAGTGAAAGATGTTTTTTTCTTTCCTTTTAAATGCGTCTGTCTATTAAAAGTACTTCTGAAACCAACCCAAGTGCCTTTCAACAGACAAATGGATAAAGAAATTGTGGGATATATACTCCATGGAATACCACACTGTTATGAAAAAAATGAGGTATTACTCTTGTGACAAATCGGGTGGCCCTCAAGGTGATGCTATTAAGTAAAATATCCCCTGTTGTGCTCCACTCTGTCTCTGGGGAGTCCTCTCACCACCCACACCTCTGGCCTGCACCCCAGTTCTTATATGCACCAATAAATAAAAATAAATTTTTAAATAAAAGAATACCATGGATGGAGATGGTTATGAAGTGAAAGGGAAGTTTAATAAATAGGTTGGAAACCTGTATCAAATATGCAAAAGAAGAGGATGTAGACTAAGTAAAACTGTAAGCAAGACAAGAGACCACTCGTTCCCAGCACCCAAGAGGCAAATATCCATGAAATGATAGACAGCAAGGCCCGACACGGAACCTCGAGAGTGGAAGAGGCAGGAAGGATGCAGACAGCATGTGGTGGCCACGAGCCCTCTAAGTTTGGCAGCAGAGAGAAGAAACAATGAAGTCAACCCAGTGAAGACAAAGAAAGTGTTTTGTCTTTTCTGTTTGGAAGCTGGAAGATCTGCCTATCTGAATAAGAAGGGAGAGGTCCCACAAGCTAGATGCTGGAGAAAAGGAAAGTACAGAAGCAAAGTGCCAGCAAATGGAGCAGAGGGTGAAATGGAGAGGCATTAAGTGTCGCAGAAAAGCCTCACCTCTGAGATTCAACAGAAGGGAAGGAGGGAGGCTGCAGGCAGAGATTTCCTGGAGGGAGGACAAAAGTGAGCCGGTCTTACAGGATGGCTTCACTCCTCAGTGGGTTCAAAGTGACCATTCGCCCCGGGCTTTCTGCCCCTCCAGGTAAAGGTGATGAGGTTAACAAGGTCAATGGCCATGTTGAAGGTTAACTTTTCAAACACGGTGCTTGGGGGCAGATACACCTGGGTCCCCTTTAAGTCACATCGCTCTGACTGCGATCCAGCCCTTTGACCTTCCACAGTTCGTTTTCCAATGAAGAGAGAAGATCTGACAGCTGGCAGAGACAGGCGTCTGATAAATGCAAGGACCCGCTCTTACTTGTCTGGTTTATTGAGGACTAGGTTAAGAATGGTGTGAGAAGCCACTCGTATGACATCTAGCCCCTTGTGGTCTCCTTGCCCTCCTTCCACGGGTTCCTTCTTCCCCAGCGTCAAGCTCAAGCGCTGAGTCTCAGTGCTCCAAGGAACTCGAGAGCCTTCGCTGCTGCTCTGAGAGATTCTGCCCGCCAACAAGACCCCAGGCGCTTACTGTCCAAATTCACTTCACGTAAATTGTTCTGCACAGCCAAATACTGAACTTCCAACAAAGCTGTTTTGTCACTTAAGCATCTACCCTGTACGTGTTTGACATTCAGCTGTAACAGGGACAGTCCCTTCCTTAGGCAGCAAGACAATCTTACGTTGTCCCCAAGGTCAGTAACAAAAATGATAGGTCAGTTGCAAAGAACGTCCTGTGTGCATGAACGCCATGTGTGTGTTTATGACCAGGAGTGAATAACTACTTTTATAACGCTTACGTATTAAAAACCTCAGTACTGCCTTTTTCTTGTGAAGGTTCCACTTCTGTAGAATGACCTAGAATTGTGGGATTCATTAAAAAATATGAGTGGCAAATCTCAAGTAAGAAACCTACAAGGGCTTGTTTAACCCCTGGGGATCTAATTTTGCTTTTGGGGTCTGCCAAAGCTATTTCCTGCTACATTCTCTGTTCAGTTTTGCATTTTCTATTAAATGCCTTACATCACAAAATGAATTTCTAAATCAGCAACTGTTGTTATGAAAAACAAATTCTTTTGACTTAAAAAAAGGAGCAACAGAAATCTGACTTTAGTAGGCAGCATAAATGATCCGCTGGTACATTTATCCCCAAGAGTGAAGGCCAAAGAAAGGCAGGCTTGCTTATTAGGAATGCAAACATTACCTCAGTCTTACAAATAGCCCCGAACTCGCCTGCCACTGCCTCTGCAGACCACCCACCAGCACTGGCCTGACTCACATGACATTAGGGGACAATCGGGAGCTCTGTGTCATACTTGAATGTATTGTTTGAAAGAATAAACTGTCATTAACTTGAATAAAAGCTTTCTGAAATCAAACCTGGGGGGCACAGCTTTTACTGTGTGGCCCTTTTCCTGAAAGGGAGAGGGGGGAGATGGGAGCCTGAAGGCAACAGTGAGGAGGAGCCCGAGGAGCCGGCAGGACCAGGAGGCAGGAGGCAGGAGCACCAGTGACAGCAGAAACAGAGCTGGGGCCGGAGCACACGGCGAAGCCTGCTCCTACAGATCCCACTGAGGTACACCATCGCCCCACTTCCTACGACAGCCCCGCGGTCTCTGCTAGAATTGGAAGCCGAGTCTCACAAGGCACAGGACAGTCTAAACAGTTCAGCATCCTGGCGGCCCCGTCCTGAGTGGGCTACGGCTTTCGGCCTCGCAGCTTCAGGCCTCGCAGCTTCAGGCCATGCGTTCCAGCTGAGCCCCGGCTCCCTCAGCCCAGCGGAAGGAGTAAGAGGTCCTGGGGCGTTGGCAACTGTCGTTGGTACTCACTATTTCCACCTGACGGTCCCTTGTCCTGCTGACCACTGTCCACCACATTCTTTCTCCACAGGTGAGGGCGTCAGCTTCACTGCTCACTCACTCGTCCCTGCGCCTGGCCACTGCCACGTGTCGCCTCTTCTCTTTCCTGGCCTTGCTTAACGCTCCATTTCTCCACCTTCCTGAGGCAACTCCCAAATCACCCTGTCAATGCAACCTGCTCCTCACCAGCTCCCCTCCCTCCCGCACTCTGCTCTATGTCCTCATCAACAATCTTCCCATCAACACCTCGTTCAGAGGCAAGGAAACAAAGCCGGGGCCCCTCCGCGAGCTGACAGCCAAGAGTCCAGCTGCAGCATGAAGGGCACCACACCCACAGCTCACCGTGGCTATCGCCCCTTACACCAAGCTTCCTCCTAGGGGCTTCTTCCCCCGCTATCAAGCTGTTATTATTAAATATTGTTTCAGCTACCTCAAAAACACTCCTCCTGGAAATAGTTAGATACACCTCAAAGTTCTGTGTGGTGGGGAAGCGGATTCTCTGGTTGGTTTTATTTTCAGTGTTTCTCTAGAGCCAGACAAAAGTTGGTCACCTAAGGCCTTATCCCAGACTACACAACTTCGGGTGGAGAGAGGATACAGTTAACAGGAAGTGGAGGCAAAAACTTGCAACTGTGGGTGGCACTACATGCAACTCCAACTCCAGACGGGGTACAGAATGCCAGTGTTCACCTGAGCTTCTCAAGAAGAAGGCTGCGTCTTACTCTGACTGTGCAAGGGTGTGTGGAGATGGAAATTCCCTTAAAATTGGTTTCTGTGAAAAATCATGGTAATTCTCAAAGTAATGAAAGCTGAGAAAAAGCTGGTAACAGGATGTAATGTGTGTTACAAGAGTTTACCAACGTCGAACAGAGGCCGTGGGTCAGACCGCAAGTTTTGATTGCCTCACCTGAATAGCAGGTGAACTGCGAGGAAGAATGAAATGATACATAGATCATCTACAAATCACCATTTGTTCTTGTTTTTGTTTTTTAAGTACACTGTGGGAGCGTATAGCCAGGATAGGGTTTGACAGCAGTGATAAGGTTCAAGTTCAGCCGCTCTATCTGCCAGCTGTCTGACCTTGAACAAACTATTCAAGCATTCTTGAAGATGTAAGAATTAGAGAGATGACTGTATTTGTATGTATGTTTAGCTATATACACCTAAGATGTTTAGCGTATATTGTACCAGGTTAAGTAAACCTGGGCCTATGGGTGAACGTTTTATTTCCCAGGAGAGGAAGGAGAGACAGATTCGTACAGCAAAAGAAACACCATTTAATTTTTACAAAATTACCTGCGCTACTTAACGAAATGTGAAAATAATAAAATATTAAAATAGCATTAGTAGAAACAGAAGATACTGAAAATATTAAAGAATAAAGTTCATGGGTCCTCCCTGGTAGTGAAGTCTCAGCGCCATCAAGCTGTCACCAGCCACTGAGGCACGATCCCCACCCAGGGAGCTGACCCACACGGTGCAGCAGACCTCTCCTGTCTCCCCGCTGCTCCCCTCAGCAGCGTATTTCAGTGGCTCTGCCTGTTCTGCTCCCTACTCTGTCTCTGGTGAATCCTCTCACCCCTGCACCTCTGGCCTGCACCCCAGTTCTTGTGTGCATAAACAAAAATAAACATAAAAAAAAAAGAATATACTTTGTTAAAAGGTACTTACCTCAGTATATACTAACCAGCAGGCTGACAGTTTCTATACACTTTCTCCCCTCAAACACACACACACTCTTCTCACACAAAACATTTGCCAGGACAAATTACAGCTACAACAGCAGTCATGGGGATGTTTCCTATAGATCCGAACCAGTGAACCCAAAGGCCAGGCCAAAGATTAGAAGTTGTATGTCAAGGAAATATACCAGGTAAGAGCCAATTCTGACATCAGTCATTCACTCAGTCCCTTTCTACGGGGCTGTATTCTAGTGCTGAGGACTCAACAGTGCAGAAAGTTCTGCCATGAAGAAACGCAAAGAGTAAACAAGTAAACTGTGCGATAGGTCCGCGTTCACTCCGTGCTACAAGAAAGACAGAAAAGGGGCTGCCATCCTGAACAGGGCGGTCCAGGAAGGTTCACCGGGAAGATGCCATTTCAGCTCAGACCCTCAGGGAGGCAGCGAGCAACCCCTTACCTTTCAGAAGCGGCTGGAAGGTTGGGATCTCTTGCAACTTGATGACATCGGGATCACTGCTGACACTGCGTGAGGCCTGGGAGCCCTGGGCGACAACCACGATGTCGTCCATCTTGGCTCTGTGCTTAGCTGGAGACGGGGCCACTGAAAACAGAGTCGCAAAGCTCAGCTGCGCGTTGGCCACACCTGCCTCATCAGAGCTACTTTCCACACAAAAATTGGAATTGTGGTTGTCCTGCAGTGGGGTGACGGGTTGTGGGCAACCTTTATTCTTCATAATATTAATTTTAAAAAAACCTCACACATTATAGGAACTCCTAACATGTATGACATTGCTTTTGTAATTAAAAAACACTTGACTATTCAGCACACAGAGGTACAGACAGGTTGCCTTTTTCTTTACTTCTTTCATCCTTTTGACATTTGTCTCTATTTTACTGAGAAGAAAGTGAAGGCACAAAATCTGGCTGTGCCTCACCCAAGGTCAGCAGAGCTAGAAACAGAGATAGGAAAGCAGCTGCAGCCCACGGATGGTTGGTGCACACGGCCCGTTTCTATGAACCCGGTCTGCAGGGCTGACTAGTCAGCGGTCACAGCCAGCCAGGATGTTGGATCATGAGGTGCAAGCCTGGGTCATAACCCTAGATGATGGTGCCAGCCTCCTCACCCTTTAAAGTTGTATGCATTAGCAGACCTCTCCTGCCTTACCCACTGCTCCCCTCAGCAATGTATTTCACTCAATCTCCCTGTTCTGCATCCCGCTGTGTCTCTGGTGAATCCTCTCACCTCCCCCACCTCTGGCCTGTACCCCAGCTCTTGTACACATAAATAAATCAATCTTAAAAAAAAAAAAAAAGGTTATAGGCATTAGTCCAAGAAGGGCAAAAACAACCAGAAAGTCTCTTTTAGGTCCAGGCAAAATTCAGAAATTTGGAGGACTGCTAGAAAGGCAGGTCAATTTCAGGTTCCTTTGGAGAACGGAATCTATACCCCGAGAATTGATGCAAGCCACCAAGACTCCCTAACAGAGAGGTTCTCTTCTCCCCAGAGAACTTCCTGTGTGGCACAATGAATGGCGAAAGCAGAGAGTATCTGCATGTTCATCTTAGCCATGACTCAAAGGGAGACCCAGGGAAGCCACAGAACTGCCTTGTCCCCTACAGCTAGAGCCGCCTGGGGCTTGGAATTCACTCTTCTAGAATCTCTGCTACTTTTCTGCTCTTCAAGAACTGTCTCTTCACCTACTTTGGTAATCTACCTAATATTTTACAAATTCCTGGCCAGGACTCTGGTGTGCTACAAATGGATCCCTCGTTTTCTAGACCTCAGAGGAAAACAGACTTCACACTAGGTTCTGGCTAGCCTCTGTCAACTGGCCTATGGCATGTGGCTACAGTGAGGACTAAATGTAAATGCATGCCCGGCACAGCAGAATGGGCAAATTCTAACCCACGGTGTTGGCTGTTGGCTACACTTCTTGGCTTGCTATAGTAGGGCTGGAGCCCGTGCTCTAGGTCACTAGCTGAGCAAGCACATCACAAGGATGCCACACCTCCCGCCCCAAAATATGCTCTGGCCTGACACAGAAGCAAGAAAGTGTTAACAAATATCACTTTATTTGTCATAAACACATCCTGGGCCTTCCAAAGAGAGAAGAATCTAGCAAAACAAGCAGATGCTGCTCACCATGAAAAGCTGTCCCAACCTAGCCCCCAGAATGCAGGTTTGAACTGTCTTGAATTCAAGACACACGCCAGAGTGAAAAGCTCTCGACCTGTCAACTTCTACACTGCTGCATGAGCCCCAGCAGGAACTCAAAAGTTCTCGGTCACCTGGTCACCGCTATTTTCAGTTCCTGATTTAACCAATGTGGGTTAGCAACCTCAGATTTCATCCAGGAGTGCCAGCAGTCCTAGGGCTTGGGAGTAACCAAAAAAAAGGTGCAAATGATTCTCCATGATGCTGTTTCATTTATTAAACGGTCACTATATTCTGGGCAAAATAATCCTCGCCAAGCGCGAGGATTACAAAGTAATACCGCAAGCGCGGAGAGAAATCTTTAAAATACGACCGGGGAGGAGAACAGAGCAAAATACCAGAATCACAGTCCTGGGCACCTTTAGGGGATAAAGTGATTTCTGGAGATGTTTGCACCCAAGGGATCAAAGAGAGGGCGCACTGGTCACGCACCCCTTCCGAGGAGACCCGTTTTTAACGAAGGAACTGCACTTAGAGGTCCTGCCTGGGCTCCAGCCAGTGTGCCAGGTCTCACTGCGCCTGCTCAGCTGAGCGCCCAGGCCAAATCGGAGCAGGTCGTCGTTTACAAAGTAGGCTGCAGCTGCGATCAACAGCTGTTCGGAAAATAATGGGCATGCGCGCCCGCGCCGGCTGTCGCGGGCACGGGCTTCCAGCACGGAAATCAAGGTTAGGCGGCCGGCGCGGGTGGTGGCGGTTCTTTCCAAAGAGAAGAGCGGGGCGAGGGCGAGGGCGTCCCGGGCCGCCGGCCCCCGACGCACCGCGGGGCACGCCCGCAGGCGGAGGTTAGGACACCGACCTGAGGAGTTCAGATCGTTGGGTCGGTTCTCGGCCTCCGAGCTCTGCTCACTGCCCATGGTGCCAGCAGCGGTGGCGGCGTAGGACGGCGGGGCGGGGGCCGCGCGGGCGCGGGGCTGGGGCGGAATCCGAGGGGCTACCTAGGCTGGCGCGGCCGCGGAGCCGCAGGGGCGTGGGCCGGCGCGCCGGGCGGGGGCGGCCTGCGGGAGACGCGCGCGCAGAGAGGCGCGGGCCCGGCGCCACGCTCCCCGGCGCCGTGCGTGCGGGACCCGTGGGAGGAGGCGGGACGCCGGGTCAGGCGCGCCGGCGGCCAGCGGGCGGCGCCGCTTGCACTCACTTGCTCATGCGCCGCGAGCCCGCGCCTTCCGGGACGTGGATTAGCCGCGCCGGCGGAGCGCGGCCGTCAGTTCCGGAGTAGGGAGCCGCCCCTAGCCCCGCCCCCTGCCTAAGGGAGGCGGAGCGACCGGGACCCGGCAGCGCGGCTTTAAAGGACCCGAGTGCCTCAAAGCCGGAAGCGCCGCGAAGGGTAAGCGCGCAATCTGAGCGACAGCAGTGGTGCGTCACTTTCCTGTGTCACCGTAGCCCTATAGTTGCTATATCCCCAGCCTTAGATTAAGCACTGTATTAATCACTATATTCCTGCCCTTGGGTACTTACAAAATAGGGGTTTCTGTTGTTTGCGTGAAGTTATTTTTTGGTTTTGTTTTGTTTTTACATTCATCACTATATTAATCACTATATCCCTATCCTTAGACACTTACAAAATAGGGGTTTCTATGTTTGTGTGAACTTTTTTAAAATTTTGTTTTTAATTGAGATAACTCGCATATAACAATATACTAGTTTCAGTGTATAACCTAACGAGTTGATTTATATATATATATATATATATATATACAGTAAAATTTTAAACCCTGTTTTGCAATGGGAAGAGGTGCTTCCTACACCTAGGATTCGAATCCACACGGCCTGCGTGGTAAGCTCCTGTTTCAGTCCCCAAAGCGGGGCCGGTGGCAGTGGAGGACCACACAAAAATTACTAAATGGTGAAGGAAGGCTGGAAATGAGAGAAAAATTAACCAGGAACTGCTGACCCACCTGTTCACGAGATACAGGGAAGCCCAGTCTCTATCCTGAGGAAACTCACAGTCTGGTAGCAAGAAGGGTAGTTAGGCATTTCCAACACAGGGCATCTGCTCGGAGGGCTTAGCTGGGAGACATTTGGGCTTGATGCCTACTACTGCCCAAAAAATCACTTTCACATGAACAGCCACTTGCGTAGTCTGAGAATTGAACAGTCTTTGTTTAGTTTGTGAAACACTTTGATTATATTGACCCTGTATGAGTCAACAGTATTTTCCTAATTTTACATGGAGGTGAAGGGTTCATTCTTCTTCTCACAGCCAATATGTGATAAACACAGGACGGGATGAAGGTTTTCTAAAAGGCTTTGTGCCTCTACGCATTCCAGAGGGCTCTTCCTCCCAAGTCTTCATCATGCCTGGCACCCCACCATCCTGTCCAGAACCAAAACCTGCTTACCCTTCACCACATACAACCAGTTACCAACTCAGAAGATGCCTCTTCTTTTTTCAGGCCTTCTCATGTCTTTCATTTCTTGGAAAATGGAAGGCTTCTGGCCTCACTCCTTCAATCCATTGTGGGAAATAAAAATGCCATTTTAAGAAGGGGTCAGAGAAAACCACTTTGCTGTCTTCTTGAAACTGGGCCAGCTCTTAGTAGCGGGCCAGATGGGGAATCCTGGCCATGAGACCTGATGATGGGGTGACCAAAATACAAACAATGTTGTAAACCAACATGACCTCAACAAACAAAACAAAAAGGGGTCATGATTGTTGACTTTTTGCCAGAGGACAGAATCAATAACCATGTATAGAGTAACTATATATAGCACAGAGTAGCTTACACTTACCACTAAGAGTTTCTTTTTGAAAGTCAACTTACTTCCTTTTTTCCTCCAATGAACTCCCCAATTTTTATCCTTAGGCATGTTTTACATTTCTACCTAAATCTGTGTGCCCCAAACTGCAATTCTTTGGTCCCTAATTAATATACTTTGCCTTCTTAATGTCCTCCTGAATTTTAAAATTAACATCATGCTCCATGTGGCTGGCAGAGAGAATTTTCTAGAATATTATCTAGACTTGTCACTGTCTATTAATAACTTTCAGTAATATCCCAGGGTTTCTGTTTGAACATTAGTATCCTATAGCCTTCTTGCTCTGAACCCAGCCTCTGTCTATTCCACTGTATACAGGCAACCTCTGTACTGTTCAGGATGAAATTCTCTGAATAGTCAAGCTGTTTTCTCTGTCTGGAATAGTCAACCTTTTTCTCACCTTCTAGCTAAGTGAACTTATCCTTCAAGATTTAATGTATAGTTGAAAATTTATATCCACACAAAATCCTGCACACAGATGTTTATAGGAGCTTTATTCATAATTGTCAAAACGTGGAAGCAACCAAAATGCCCTTCAGTAGGTGAGTGGATTAACAACTCTGGTACATCCAAACAATGGAATATTATTCTGTGCTAAAAAGAAATGAGCTACCAGGTCACAATGAGACAAGGAGGAAACTTAAATGCATATTGCAATAGTTGTCTCGTATCCAAGGAAGGTATTTTCCAAGACTCCCAATGGATACCTGAAACAATGGATAGCACTAGTATGTGTGTGTATCTGTATGTGGGGGGAGGCTCATAGAATGTATAATACTAAGAGCGATGGGCTTAAAATAATTATGATGTAGCACCGTAGCTTCATCAATTGTAATAAACATGCCTCTGGTGGAGGATGTTGGTAACCGGGGAGCTGTGTAAGTGTGGGATCAGGGGCATAAAGGAAATTTCTGGACCTTCTTTTCACATTTGCTGTGAACCTAAAACTGCCCCAAAAGAGTCTTTCTTTAAAAAAGTGAATTTATGTCCTCCCTGGAGTCTAATTAGGTGTCTGTCTCTCCAGGCTTCCTTAGTTAGCATCTTATTTCATGACATTCGTTCTTTACACAATCATCAGTTTACTTGTCTCCCTCCCCTACTGGAACTATAAGCTTCTTGAAAGAAGGTCTTCTCTCTTACTGGTCTTTAATTTCCCCTTCATGGGTTTAATACATGCTTTCTGAGTAAAATATGTTTTTTAAAATATTTATTTACTTATGCATACAAGAACTGGGGTACAGTCCAGAATCCTGGGAGGTAAGAGGGTTCCCCAGAGACAGAGTGGGGAGCAGAACAGGCAGATGGACTGAAACACACTGCTGGAGGAAGCAGCGGGGAGACAGGAGAGGTCTGCTGCACCCTGTGGGTCCCCTCCCTGGCCAAGGATCGAACTCGCACTTCTGTGCCCCATATGTTTCACAGTGCGGCGCTCAACCTGCTGAACCACCAGGGAGGCCCCTGAATAAAATACTTTTAAAAATCTGCCCCCACATTAATAGGATTCTGAATATCAGAAGGGAATTTCTTCAGGTGATGAATTTGATTTCCAAGTTAAATGTTTAGTTCCTGTCAGTAAAAAAGTCCTTTAGTCATCATTTTCATTGATGTGCTCTGTTCTCTGTCATAACAGAAAAAATAGTGTCACTCCAGGGCCGTTTGCACCAGCCCTTCGCGCCTGTGCTCATCATGGGGGAGTGACTGAGCTGGCCAGGTCTAGCTTGGCGTCAAGTCAGCACTGACGCATCGTTCTGCTTCCTGGGAGGCCATGGCGCAAGGGTTTGGGTTTCCACGCCATCACGCTTTCCCTATCAGCAGCCACTGCAGCACCAGTGCAAGCCCCGGCCAGGGAGTGACCCACAGGACAAAGCAGACCCCTCCTGTCACCCCGCTGCTCCCCTGGGCAGTGGATGTCAGTGGATCCGCCTGTTCTGCTCCCCGCTCTGTCTCTGGTGAATCTGCACATCCCCGCACCTCTGGCCAACACCCCAGCTCTTGTGTGCATAAATAAAAATAAATAAATCTTAAAAAAAAAGACTCATCGTGTTGGGGGAAAAGGGCATCCTGTACCTCACCCCCCACCCCAGACCAAAGAGGTCCAAGACACCAAGAACTAATGTCATCGCCATTGCAGGGAGAATACTGGGACCTGAGGTTAAGCAGCCAAGGTGGGTGTGTAACCAGACACGTGGGCCTTGGAGGTGCTTGGTTTTCAGCCTGCTGTTGGGGTTCCAGCTCAGAGGAACTGGTAGGATGCGGTCACCGATTTATCTCTCTCTTTCTTCCTGAGTTACTCATTTCTTCATTTCCCCTTTTTGTAAATAAACCCTTTATTAACCTGTGTGGTGTCTGCAGTTGAGTTTCATTACAGCTCTCTTTTAAGTGCACGGGGGAAGCCCAGTCGGGCCACTAGTTTCACATTGGGGGTGCGTTATAACTACCACTAGAAAATGTTTATTCTTTCAGATGGAGAAGGAAAAGCCCCTTGAGTTGATGGAGGTCCTGTTGACAAAATCCCTGGAGTGGTGGCTGAAGTTAGAGTAACAGCCAACGCAACCATCTTGTGTGGTGGCTCAGCCAAGACAGCCCTCCTTTTGATGTTGGACTTCACAGGGAAGCGTGAAGATTAGTCAGTTGTGCGCTGGATTGAGCTTGATGAAATTTTACGATTGCACATTAGCTACACAGAAGACTAATAAAGGAGACCCCTGTGGTCCCCAGAACATACGCCTGTGATTTTCAACATCTTAATTTGTTCTGATTTCACTTGCTTACCTTTATCAGATATTCTAATATGCCATTTTTGTTAGAACTGGTGTATCGACAGTTGTTACCTAAGCCCTCAAAAAGAAGATATTTTCGCTTCTCCATTGTATGGGCAAATCATATACAAGAACAAAGAAATTTCCTGAGCTTAGGTTTTTTTTGGGTTTTTTAGTAATAAAAGTTAAAACAGTGTTCTGTATGTATTATTGGATATATAATATATATGTGGATATATAATATATATATGATTGGTTAGCCCTGCTTGGTGGCATATATATGTATATATACATATATAGATCATGGCAGTGATAACCAGCTTGTTGTAACAAGACACTGAATCTGAAGTTTCTAAGTGAGGCAAAGGTCTGTGTAGTCCAGCGTGGACTCCCTCACACAGGGATTCTTGAAGGTCTTGTGTAGCCCCGCCCTTCAAGCACATCGCTTCCAGAAATAAAATGTGCAGGCACATCAGTCTCTTGTTGCATCGAGAAAATGACTACTTTTGTGGGTTTTTTTTTTTTCTAATGGGAAAAGGGTTTCTTTTTCTTTGGTAACTATTTAAAACCAAGTTTTGGAAATATCTTACCTCAAGAGTAGGTAATCCTCTGGGTAAAACTAGTACAGTTAGTTTCACACAATAAACTTTTGTTCTCAGGCATTCTCTGTCCACTAAAGCTTCCTGTAGCTATTGACGCAAATTCCTCAAGTAGCTGCTGTCTGCTCGGGTCTAGAAGAATCTAAAGTTGCACGGGGTTTTGGGTTTGAACGCTCGTGCACGCGGACCCAGCTGGAACGATGTCAAAGGGCGGAGCCCGAGGAGTTCAGCAGCTGCAGCTGGCCCAGCCAGGAACCGCCTCCTATTTGTTTTTGTTGATTTGGAGGTGGGTGGAGCAAGCATTGATTTAGCAGCAAACATTCACCACCTCTGTACTCCTTTGCCATTCCTTCTGTCGACAAATACATCTGGTTAAACATTCACTGAGAACCTGTTACGTGCCATAACTAGCCGAATGTCCGGATCGCCATTTTCCTCCCTCTAACAGACACCATTCTTCGTCATCAGCCATCCCTAGGAGCCCCGAGTCCTGCGGTGGCCAGTGTCCCCGCCACTGGCGGCACGCACTACTTAACTGGGCGCTGCCAGCCGCGTGGATCGCCTACGTGGCTGCAGCGGGGTGGTCCCAGCTCCACCCAGATGGCAGGCACCGTAAGCTTGGCCGTCCAAAGTGCTCTAAGTAGTGGCCTCTGGGGAGGGGAAATGGGACACAGGGGCTGAGGCCCACACGTCACGCAGCACATCTGTGTGCTGCTCGGCCTGCCGGGGTGTCTGCGCCTCCTCCGGTCCTGGTGAACGAGCCCGCGCGGCAGCTGACCGGGTGCAGCCCGGGTCGTGCCCACACCCCCTCGCGCCCCTCCACACAGCGCCCCTCCACACAGCGCCCCCCCACCCCGCGCAGCGCCCCCCCTCCCCCGCGCAGCGCCCCCCCGCACAGCACCACCCCCCCGCGAGGGGGCGTCCGCGGGGCCCGGCCCGCGGCGGGGAGGGGCTCGCGGCCGGCGCGGATGCGCGGAGCTCTGCGCCGGGCGCTCGCGGCGAGTTGCCGGCCAGCGGCTCGGGGTTGCAGGGCTGGAGAGTGCCACCCGCCCCGCTGCGGGGCAAACTTTCAGGCGCCGGCGCGGAAGCAGGAACTTGCGAAACCCAACCCCGCCGGCCTCCGGGCGCCAGGAGCACCCGCCTTCCGCGAGACCCCGGCGCGGCCGTCCTGCCCGCGCGCGCCGCGGCCGCCCTGGCGTCGCGCTCCGGTCGCCCAGGTAAAGAGCCCCGCTCGGCCGCTCTGCCCCCGCGGGCAGCCGCCGCCGCCGAGCCGCTCCCGCGCGCCCCGCCCGGAGCCTGGGCCCCCGAAGCGCGGGCGAGGGTCTCCGCGGCGCCGCGGCCCCGGGGGTCACTAGGCGGGCTGGGGGCTCTGTCACTGATGCCGCCGGCTCCCCGCGGCGCCCGAGAGGCCGCAGAGTTGCGTGAGCGACGGCGGGCCGCGCCCCGGTGGTTCTGGGGCGGTTCGGCTCGCGTCTGCCGGGGGCCTGCCGAGCGGCGCACGCTGCGGGGGGCTGTGCGCCCCTCCACGCGCGGGTCGGGCGGCGCGCGGGGCGGTGGGCTCGGCCCCGGCCTCCGCGTCAGGTTCATGCGCTCCAGGGGCACGGCGGGCAGGCGCTGCTGCGCGGGTGCGCCTCTGCCGCCCACCTGCAGCCTTTGCCTCTCTCAGCGGGGTGCGACTTGCCTTTGGATTCTGAAGGCCGAAGCAACAGTGGATCAGAAAAGTGAATGGGTGTCAGTGGTTGTGAGTGTCTTCTGGGAACCGGACAGGTGGAGGCCGTGGCCGCGTTGCTGCTGCCGCGCCTCGGCCGCTCCCTCGGGCGTTCGGCTACAGACTGTCCGAACCCACCAAAGCAACATGCTGGCCTGCTGTTAAGTCTTGTTTCTGATTTGTTTCCCTAGGACTAGAAACAAAGATTTGCGAAGTGTGACATGAAAAGTATCTAATGGCAGGATTCAACCTGGGCTCTTGGGCTTGGGGGCGGGGAAGGGAGAAGTTACTGCCTACTGTCCCCTAACTGAAATGTGACATTTCCCTTCAGAGGCGGGAGGGAAACGGCACAGTCCGCCCCAGGCGGTTTTAAACTAGTGTGTGGAGTTTTCCGTGTTTCTCTTCGGGTTCACTTTCTGTGTGTACCGGTCTGTCGGGTTGAACAAGTGTCCTCTGTCACCCCGACAGCAGCACAAACAATGGTTTCAGGGCCCTGGCTCTTGCCTCCTGTCCTCCCCCACCGCCACTGACTGTTTTTGCTTTTCCAGAGTAGTAGGAAATTGGCTTTTCTTTCATTTAACGGTATGCAGGTAAGGCTCCTCTGTGGTAAGCTCATGAATATTAAAAGATTATATTTATTGCTGAATGATATTCCTTTTGGATGTATCAATAATGTATGGGTGTACCCACATTTTACCCATTCACTTATTGAGAGACATCTTAGTTACTTCCAATTCGGAGCAATAATGAATAAAACTATTATAAACATTAGTGTGCGGGTTTTTGTTGGGATTTGGTATTGCCAATTCTGGAAATTTAAGCTGTTCTAATGAGTTGTTTTAATTTGTCGCTCCCTTGTGTCAGTGACAGAGTGCCTTTTCATCTGTGTATTGGTGAGGCATGTGCTCTGATCTCCTGCCCACTTTTAACAGGGTATTTTCTTTTCTTTTAAGTTTTTTTTTTAAGATTTTATTTATTTATGCACACAAGAGCTGCGGTAAAGGCCAGAGGTGTGGGCGGTGAGAGGATCCACCAGAGACAGAGTGGGGAGCAGAATAGGCAGATGGACTGAAACACACTGCTGAGGGGAGCAGCAGGCAAGGCAGGAGAGGTCTGCAGCGCCCTGTGGGTCCCTCCCTGGCCGGGGATCGAACTCAGGCTGCAGTGGCTGCGGAAGCCCAACAGTGCAGTGCTCAACTCCTTGCGCCACCAGGGAGACCCTTCTTTTAGATTTAAAAAAATTTTTTGTGTGTATTTCACTACCAGTCCTTTATCACAGATGTGCTTTGCCGGTATTTTCTTGCAGTTCATGGATTACTTCTTCATTCTCTTAACATTCTTCTTGCACAGACCAGAAGTTTTTAATGCTAATGAACTCCAGTCTATCCACTTTTTTTTTTTTCTTTCATTGATTGTGCTTTTAATGTAGTATCTAAACTTATTACCTCATCTAAGGTCACAAAGATTTCCTCTGATGTTATATTCTTGGAGCTTTGTAATTTTGCATCTTACATTTAAATCAGAGATCCATTTTGAGCTAATATTTGTGAAAGGACTAAGGCCTTTGGCTGGATTTCTTTTGCATCTGGATGTTCAGTTCTGCCATCATGTTTCTAAGCCTGTTCTTTCTCCATTGAATTCCCTTTCCTCCTTTGTCAAAGATCGGTTAACTATATATTTTTTTGGCCTATGGCTGGGCTTGCTATTCTTTTCCATTGGTCCATTTGTTCCTTCACCAGCACCACGCTGTGCTGGTCACTGTAGCTCTATGGTATTAAAGCTAGGGGCCTCCCTGGTGGCACAGTGGGTTAAGCAGCACACTGTGAAGCAAACCGCAGCCACTGCAGCACGAGTTCGATCCCTGCCGCCAGCCAGGGAGGGGACCCACAGGGCGCAGCAGACCTCCTGCCTCGCCCGCTGCTCCTCTCAGCAGTGTGTTTCGGTTGATCTGCCTGTTCTGCTCCCCACTGTCTCTGGTGGAGCCTCTCACTGCCCACACCTCTGGCCTGTACCCCAGCTCTTGTGTGCATAAATAAATAAACCTTTAAAGAAAAAAAAAGGTATTAAAGCTGAGTAGGGTCAGTTGTCCAACTTTGTTCTTCATTGTCGTGTTGCCTGTTCTGGATTCTCTTCGCATTCTGTGCAAACTTTAAAATAAGTTTGTTGATATCGACGGCTCTCTCTGCCCCTCTCAGGTACCATCTACCTGGGCGTCTTTATTCTCTCTTTTTCATAGATAAACTTTTCAAGAAAAAAAAAAAGTCTGTTGATATCCTCAAAAAATTGGGATTTTGGGCCTCCCTGGTGGCGCAGTGGGTTAAGCAACGCACTGTGAAGCAAACCACAGTCACTGCAGCACGAGTTCGATCCCTGCTGCCAGCCAGGGAGGGGACCCACATGGTGCAGCAGACCTCTCCTGCTGTGCTCGCTGCTCCCCTCAGCAGTGTATTTCAGTTGATCTGCCTGTTCTGCTCCCTGCTCTCTGTGGTGAATCCTCTCACCCCCTCCCCACACCTCTGGCTTGTACCCCAGTGCTTGTATGCATAAATAAATAAAATCTTAAAAAAAAAAATTGGGATTTTTTTAGCTGGAATTAAATTTAGTCCAGGGAGCAAGCTGGGAAGAATCGACACCTTATGGATATTCAGTCCTAATGTAGAGGAACAACAAGGGACTAAGGGGAAAAAATCAATTACAATAAATAAAAAATCAGAATCAACAGACAGCTATAAACCAGAGACATTCCTGAGGGGAGGAGAAGGGAGAAGAACAAAACGGGTGGGAAGAGCACAAGGGACTGTCGTAAAGGCGCACGGGCGAGCTGGTAGGGGAATTTCATGGGGACGAGAAATATATACATTGTGCACAAATGAAAAAAATGTAAAATATATATAAAGTGATAGTAAAAGATAAATTTTTAAAAAAGAATATTCAGCCCCCCTGTTGATGAACGTGGACTCTCTCCATGTATTTGGATCAGCTTTGATTTCTTCCATCAGTTTTACAGGCACGTTTTAAAAACTCTTTTGGTAATTATATTTTGATACGTATTCTGTTGTAATCCTGTATGTTTCATTTTACGCATCTTAAAACATCTCTAAGAACATGTGTCTTAGAAGAGATCCTAAGTTTTGCCAGACCGTCAGAGGCTTCAGAGCAAAACACAAGGTAAAGAAGGAGGACTTCTGTTGTACACTCTGATCCAGTGAGCCGTTTGTATCCTGGAAATGTAGGGCTGAGTAAGGAAGGATAGTTTTTGGTGTGCCTTGTCTGTTAACACTTATTTTTATTTTTCCTAGAAGAACCAACTTTCCAGTAGAGTTGGCATTACACCTACTGTGAGTTCTGTGTTTTAGGGATGTCAAAATGAACGCCAGCTCCCGCGTAGTCCTTCAGCTGAGTCATAACATTCCTCCTGCTGACCAGCCAATTCCTACAGTCCAGGCCCGAGAGCTACCTGCCTCTGGTTTGACACTTAAGAAAGGCTGCAGCAAGCAAAGCAGCTTCAGCCTCCTCATCTATAAGATGAGGAAAATAACTTTTTTTGCAGACCTGGCAGAAGGATTAAATAGGACGATAATATATGTAAATTTCTTAGCACTATGCTTGCCACCCCCACCACCATGCTTGTTTATAAAATGCTAATTTTTAGAATATTTATGCATATAGGCCAGAGGTGCAAGGGGGGAGAGGATTCACCAGAGATGGTGGGGAACAGAACAGGCGGATCTACTGAAACACACTGCTGAGGGGAGCAGCGGGGAGACAGAGCGGCCTGCTGCACCATGTGGGTCCCCTCCCTGGCCGGGGATCGAACTCATGCTGCAGTGGTTATGGATGCTTCACAGTGCGGCGCTCAACCCCTGGCGCCACTGGGGAGGCCCTAAAATACTAATTGTTATCGCTGTGAGAGGGGTATGCCCAGGTCCCCAACTTCGTTAATGACTAGAGATTTTGTGTCTTCTCTCTTCTTGGTTGGAAGAGGCAAAAGAAAGATTCTAGTACCCAGCGGCAGGCCACCTGGTTCATAGGCTTTCTTCATAGGCTCACGTGCGGCTTAATGCACATGGTTGTGGCAGTTAGTTCTTTGCCAGTTTTTAGTAAGAGTTAATCTTAAATCTGTTAAAAGTGAAGTGGATTTAGAAATACTGGTTTGTTTCTGTCCTTCTATAACTGGCGAGCCATTTGCATTGCCTTGAAGGAAGCGACATCTCTCATCCCTCGCTTTGTTCACAGAAACGAAACTCATTGCTGACTTTCTATTTTTGTTTTAGAGAGATTCCACCATCTGTGCAGTTGTCTCCAAGCTCAGACCAGAGGACGTTGACTTTGGAAGACTAGGACGAAACGAGTTGAAATGTTCTTCCGGAAAGAACAGGGCTGGACTTACACATGGGTAATTATCTGCTTCCTGACACTCCGGCTCTCAGCCAGCCAGAAGTGCCCCACCGAGAGCCTGGGAGATGCTGTCATTGACATCCAGACATCTCTGACCAGGGGGATCAGAGGCAGCGAGCCCCTGCACGCATCAACTCAAGAAGACTGTGTCAGCTCCTGCTGTTCAACCACAAACATAGCAGGTAAAGAGCGCCCCTGGGTCAGCTTTATCCCGTGCGTTTGTGACGTCAGTGGCTGCTGGAAGAGCCTAACAGTTTATACAGTGGGATGAAAAGGCGGGTAACACTCCACAGGTGCGCCTTCCTCCCCGAGCAGTGTCAGAGCTCCTGACGAGTGTGTGTGTGCGCATCATTCAGGTGTCTGGTTAGAAAAAAGTTTGAGAACCACCGAGCATTAGAACTACCAGGCAGGGGCCTCCCTGGTGGCCCAAGAGGTTAAGTCTCAGCACGATGAAGCATCCATAACCACTGCAGCACGAGCTCTATCCGCAGCCAGGGAGGGACCCACAGGGCGCAGCAGGCCTCTCCTGTCTCCCCGCTGCTCCCCTCAGCAGTGGACTTCAGTAGATCCACCTGTTCTGTTCCCTTTTCTGTCTGGTGACTCCTCTCACCCCCGTCCGCACACTTCTGGCCTGTCCCCCAGCTCTTGTATGCATAAAGAAATAAATCTTTAAAACTATTTTCCCATCATAGGAATTCGGGCTGATCCGTGATCACTACCTGATTTGTGGAAATAGTGTGATGACTGACAGAACATGTGGTTTTACCCCCAAACACTGAGACACAATTGGCATAAAGCTTAGGTGTATTTATATGCAAGAGATGATTTGATACACGTGTATAGTGAGAAACAATTGCCATACAAGGCCAGTTAACACATAGTTACCTTTGTGTGTGGTGAGAAAGAGCATGCTTTTTAAAGTATTGTCTGTGAGCCCCTAAACCTTCTATCTGGGGGGTGGGGATACAAATCCCTCAGGGTCACAAGCCAAGTTTGGAAAATGCACCACAGTGGGATCAACACCAACTCTAGGCCATACCGTAGAACAGGATGGAGAGAGGAAGAAGCCAGAGGTGGATGAAAAGGACGTGTGTGGAAGGAAGGAAAATACTGTAGAAAAGTAGAAATGTAAAGAAAGCACCAAAATAAGAATGGCTGGTGAGCACTAACCAACAGCCTGGTAGACTCAGATCCTTGTGCAAGGAACCTGCATGGGTGGAGAGTACCCACAAAAGCCATACCTATAGCTTCCGAGGTGGCTGAGGTGCCCTCAGGATCTGCCCGCATCATTAGGGGTCGGTCAGGCGCCACCGCACTGATGAAGAGACCAGCTGCGCGTGCAGGGTGCGCTGAGCAAGCAGGGGCCCGGCCTTCGTGCTCATAGAACCATCGCAAAGCATCAGTTGTGCGGTAGCAGGACAAGGAGAAAACAATGGGTGGAAGGAAAGAATGTATCTTTGTCATTTAGGGCTTGAGGGGGTGGATATGAGTCTGCTGACCATGGGGCCTCCCTGGTGGCGCAGTGGGTTGAGCAACGCACTATGAGGCAAACCTCAGCCACTGCAGCACGAGTTCAATCCCTGCTGCTGGCCAGGGAGGGAACCCACATGGCGCAGCAGACCTCTCCTGCCTCGCCCGCTGCTGCCCTCGGCAATGTGTTTCAGTCAGTCTGCCTGTTCTGCTCTCTGCTCTGTCTCTGGTGAATCCTCTCACCTCCCGCGATTCTGGCCTGTACCCCAACTCTTGTGTGGATAAATAAACAAATCTTTAAAAAAAAAAATGAGTCTGCTGACCAGATAATATTTTATCCACTTAAAAGTGTTATATTTCCAAACCTCACCCTTGGAGCCAGGGCCATTGTTCTAATCTTGTCGGTAAAGCACTCCACCGGGTCCTTTGTCATACATCAGCCTTCATCCCCCAGCTTTCCTGGTCACACCCCTGATGTATGAGTCAGCCGGAGTAAGTTTAGGCATTGCTCTCCCCACCCCAAGTTGCAGAGCTGTCTCCCCTTATCTGAGTTGATAAGGTTTGGGGACCTTGAGGGAATGCAGAACTGCAGGTGACAGTCTCACTGGCCCAACAGGCCCTTAAGTCTGGCAGTCCTGCAGTTAGGGACTGCGTCCGCTTCCTCAGGCCCTGCGGGGTGGCGGGCTGTGTGCGGGCTGCAAAGTCAGCGTCCCGGTGCGTGCTGACAGGCGCTTTGGCAAGTGGAAGATCCATTTCTGGAGCTGTCGATGGACTGGAAAACTGCTCTGCCAGAATCGCCTTCATTTAGATTGTTAAATCCAGTGTCTCTGGAAACTGCTCGGGCGACTAAACCAAGGAAAAGGAAGTGACTCAGTGGCCAGCTAGCCAGGACAAAGGTGTTTGTGCCGGACGCGAGAATAAACAGGGCCCTTCCTGCTTGCCATCCTCTTTAAAAGTCCTGTTTCAAAATAATGAATGAGCCTTTTGTTACAGGCGACAAAGCGTGTAACTTGGTGATCTTTGACGCTCGGAAAACCACCAGACAGCCCAACTGCTACCTGTTTTTCTGTCCCAGTGAGGACGCCTGTCCTCTGAAGCCAGCGGAGGGACTCAGGACCTACAGGATAATCCGAGGTAATGAACACGTCGTTCTTTTTGTCTTGTTGAGACTGGGGTTATTTAAAGGATGCGGCTTATAGGAAAGATTTTTCACAAAAGTCCTAGGTAGAATTGTCCAAAGGGGTCACAGATACAGAGGGACATCAGAAAACTCTTATGATCTACGATTTCATTTACTAAAACAGACATTTTTTTTCCCATTGGAAGACTTGAATGAAAGCATTTTTCTTTTGCTTCTACCTTTGTTTTTTTTTTTAAAGATTTGTTTATTTATGCACACAAGAGCTGGGGTACAGGCCAGAGGTGGGGGTGGTGAGAGGATCCACCAGAGACAGAGTGGGGAGCAGAACAGGCAGATGGACTGAAACACACTGCTGAGGGGAGCAGCGGGGAGACAGGAGAGGTCTGCTGCGCCATGTGGGTTCCCTCCCTGGCCGGGGATCAAACTCGTGCTGCAGTGGCTGCGGATGCTTCATAGTGCAGTGCTTAACCTACTGCACCACCAGGGAGGTCCTTTTATTTCTACCTTTGTAATAGAAAAGGCACCCACCTCTTTAGTGGAGACCTTTTTGAAACCCCTTGTTAGGGGCCTCCCTGGTGGCACAGTGGGTTAAGCACTGTACTGTGAAGCAAACTGCAGCCACTGCAGCACAAGTTCGATCCCTGCCGCTGGCCAGGGAGGGGACCACAGGGCACAGCAGACCTCTCCTGCCTCGTCCGCTGCTCCTCTCAGCAGTGTGTTTCAGTGGATCTGCCTGTTCTGCTCCCCACTCTGTCTCTGGTTAACCCTCTCACCTCCCGCACCTCTGGCTTGTACCTCAGCTCTTGTGTGCATAAATAAATAAATCTTTAAACAAAAAATGAAACCCCTTGTTAGGATGATGATAGCAGCCCTGGAATAACTAAAGAGGACTCTGTGATCACTGTTTTGAAAGGGTTAAGATCCACGTGAAGTAGAAAATTCTAGTATTTTTGTCAGTCACATCTAAAATCAAACTCACTGGATTTTACTGTTTAGACCTGGTGGGAAATGAAATATTTCTTGAGAAGATGCCATGCGCCAAATTCTATACAAAGCACTGGAAATAAAATATCCATCCTCATGGAACTTGCATACTTGTGCAGAGTACAGGAAACAACCGAGAAGATAATGATGTAATTATTTGAGTATGTCTTGGTGAGATTTTGGGCTTATTCATTTTTCCAGATGGAATGCTTTCTAGATCAGATTTCCTCTTACGTTTTTAAGACTTTTTTGTCTTATCCTTGACAAAAAGAGACGTTTAGTTTGTCCATTTATTCAGAAGATAACCAATATTATTTATCATCTCTCATGTGCCCAAGCACTTTTTATGCCCTCCGAATATAAGTGTACAAAGTGAACATGAAAAATAAGATTCTCTCTTCTGGAACTTCCGTTTAGGAAAGAAAGATAATAACCATAAGTAAAAAAAATCAAGAAAAGTAGAGTTGCGAGCACTGTGCCGTGAACTGGGCTAGACAATGTGACAGATAGCCGATGCGCAGCGCCTCTCAGGCCGGTCATCAGGGGACGCATTCTTGAGAAGTAACCCCTCAACGGAGGCCCGCAGGCTTGGAGTCAGAGAGGCCAGGAGACGGTGGGGAGGCCTTCCAGACACATCAGAGAGCCTGCCCCATACCCTCAGGCCGAATGACCTGGCGTGAACACTGCAGCCCCAGCGGCTGAGTCAAAGTGAAGCATGTAGAGTTACTGGCAAGGAGTAAGGAGATGGGGAGACCCCCGCGCTCGTAAGCCAGGCAGGGAGTTCGACCTCAGACGTGCCGGGCTAAGCGTTGGAAGTTTGTTAGCTGAGATGCGATGTCGGTGTTGGGTGTTTTCATTCATGTCTGTCATGTGGTGTTTTGAAGGTGAGGTCTCACCACTCATGGCGACTGCTGTTTGGGGTGGATAGTGGACGGTGGAGTGACATAGGCAGGAGCACAGGATGGGGGGCGGGGCTAACCTCCAGGCTAAGTCCTTAGCCAGTGGACCCCTGGAGCTGGTGGGGGGGGGGGGTCGATACATAGTTTTTGCAGGTAAATGTTATAGGGCGGGGTGAAGGCATACCTTTGGACCCCCAAACCTACACACCCTAAATGGGTTCTGCTACTCGCCATATCAAGACAGAGCATAACCTAGTGTGCAAGACCTTCGCTAGAAGATAACTTATTCAACTAGTGAGCAAAAGGAGAAAAAGAATACAGGTAGTTTCCAATTAAACACCCAAACTGCTCGTCCCCTTGTGGGTAAACGCCCAGCCAAACAAGGTTGGCCCAAAGCGGAGCCACCGAGGCCCAAAAACTTGCCACAAGGTGCCTCTTTGTGCGCCCCAGTGGGCCCTCTAGGGAGGAGCAGAAGGGGCCAGAACAGTCTGGAAGGAAAAGAGCAAATTCAAAATCAAAATAAAGGCGGCCATTGTCAGCCTGCCCTGGGTGTCTCCCACCCACGTCTGTTTCAAGTGTCTCCTTCCACGTCTCCAAGTCCCTGGTACCAGTCCAAGGCCGGGAAGCAGGTGCAGCTTCTTCTTGAATCTCTGCTCCATGTGCCTCCTCCAGGGCTCCTCCCTCCCTCCCTCCCATCCCCCTCTCTTTTTCCCCTCCCCCCTCTTCTCTAGTTTCTCCCCCCTGTTCAGCTCCACCCTCCACCTCCTTGGGGACCGCCTTTCTCAGTAGTCTTGGCAGGACTAAGTCCTGGTGTTCAGCTTGAACATCTCCGTAGGTGGCACGACACTGAGCCAGGGAAGGTTTGAGGAGAAGCAGTTTTAGGGGTGGGCGGCGCAGCGCAATCAGGGTCTCTCTTAACCGGCAGGCGCCCACATGGGCTGACATGCCTTCGGCAGCCACCGGGCACTGACCACCCTGTCCCTGGGTCAGGCTGTGTCTGAGTGTTGTTCGTCAGGAGGAGAACCTGATGGGTCAGACATTCCTTGGAACAGAAACGGGAAGTACAAACTACTTGTCTAAGTTCTCTTAAATAATGAGGTGAGCCCAAGTATAAAACGAGGGCCGGGTGAGGTACAGAGTCCAGCTCTGCAGGACAAAAAAGTTCGGGCACAGGATGGAGCAATGTTTACACGACGCAGTTCATTACACTCAGTGCTGCTCCGCGGGGCACTTTGAAGCAGGTAGTGGGCAAATGTAAGTGTAGTTTGCCACAGTTAAAAACGATTTTTAAAAGGCTGTAACTCAGGGGCCTCCCTGGTGGCGCAAGGGGTTAAGCACCGCACTAGGAAGCATCCGCAGCCCCTGCAGCGCGAGTTGGGTCCCTGCCTCCGGCCCGGGAACTGACCACAGGGCGCAGCAGACCTCTCCTGTCTCCCGCTGCTCCCCTCAGCAGTGGGTTTCAGCCCATCTGCCTGTTCTGCTCCTCGCTCTGTCTGGTGGATTCTCGCAGCCCCCACACCTCTGGCCTGTACCCCAGTTCTTGTGTGCATAAATAAGTCTTTAAAACAACAACAACACTGTAACGCAGAACAAATTAGACATCTCAGCACATCCTCGACCTGGCCATGCGTGAACACTGTCTGGCCTCCTCCCGCCCCCGGGTTCCTGCAGCCAGGTGGCCGCCCTTGACCGCCGGCTGCTCCACCTCCGCCATGCGCACACGGTGCTGCGGGAGCGGTGTGGTGGGGGCTCCTTGCTGTTCTTTGATCTCCTGGAACACCGCAGAGATCCGGGGTGCGTCTCCTCATCCGAATGTCAAAGTGACCTCAGCTGTCAAGACGCCCGACCAGAACGCTCGTTCTTCTCCCTCGGGAGCCGGTCACCTGGGGGCCGGTCACGTGGGGGCTGACGGTCACAGCCTCCGCAGTGGCCTGGCACCGCCTCGCCTTTGTCCTGTCCTCTCCTCTCCTCCACTCTCCGTGCCCGTTGCCCATGTCAGTCACCTAGTGCCGATTAAGGAGCAGAGTAAAGCCGTAAGGAGTGACTTCATCGAGTGATTCCATTTCCATGCAGTCTGTTCTAAAGAGACAACCCAAGACCAGCAGAGCCACTGGTGTGGCGCTTTCCTCTGAATAATTAGCTGAGAGTGAGAAGCCAGGCGCGGCGCCTGTGTCCAGTGTCCACGCTGGGCCGGGCTGCCGGGCAAGACGGGCCGGGCCAGGAAGTCGGTGCAGACGCTAAGGAAGCGTAGGGTGCACACATAGACAAAACGTTGCCTGCGTCTCAGACTACAAACACTCAGGTTGTTTTTCAATTACATGAAAAAAAATCAACTTTAAAGTAGACAGAAACGTTTGTGGTTGCTGGGACGGTGCCCATTTTACTTGAGTCTGTCTTATAATATTCAAATGCATCTGTAGCAATGCTTTCATGCTGCATGTATGAACGAGTGAGTGTGACAGTGGGGTGCTCAGCTGTCAGAGTGACCGTGTGGTCCCTTTGGGACAAAGAGGATGATGGCTCTTGAGGTGATTATGCTAAGTAAAAAAAAAAAATGAAACATGGTGACCCCATAATTTACTCACTTGCTGAGTATAAATAACCAGAGAAAACAAACTGGCAAAACACACGGGGATAACTCACGGACTCTGAGAAGTGTGCTGGGTACCGGAGGGGAGGAGGGGAGGGAGGAAGGAGAAGGGCGGGAATGTGACAAGCTATGGGCACTGGAGTTTTGGTGGAGGCAAGAGGGGCATAGGCAGAGCTGTACTCCCAAAATATACAGCGATGTAAACAACCGGCAGGTCAGTGAATTTTGAGAAGAAAGAAGAGGGGTGTGTGTGCTAGTGATTCTCTCCATTGAAAATGGGAGAAAAGGGAACTTGGCCATCTGCACAAACCTTTTAAGGGCAGCTACAGCGAAGGAATCCAAAGTAGGACTGAACAGTTCCTGCGGGAGCCAGCAGGGGGCGCCATCGGTCCAGCGCAGGGAGATCGCCGTCCAGGCCGCCCGGCGCCCGCGCCGGACATGTGTGCAGGGGCTGTTTATAGCTACAGGGTGCTTACAAGTTGTGTCTGTCATTCAGCTGATGAATCTGCTCATGCTGGTGGACCGAAGTTACCCCGTACAAATAAATTGTCTGCCTCCTGTTTGGAGTGAGATTAAATAGGTATCTGCTGGGTGGCTCGTGCCCTGCCGGGTCCGCTTCCTTGACCTACTGACATTTGCGGAGAGCTGGGCGGAGCAGCCGCGCTCACTCGCTGAACCGAGCGTTGCAGGTCCACCTGGCTTAGTTTTGCGGCTTTGTGTGAAGTCGCTTCTACCGAAGATGAGAATAAGAGAAGCCAGAAGTAGAAAAAGTCTGGGATTCTGGCTCCTCAGCCAGTTTCTAAGCAATAGTCAGGCTCTAAGCTTTTCACTCTGAATCACTTAAAAAGGAACTAAAAAATGCGGTCGAGGGGCCTCCCTGGTGGCGAAGGGGTTAAGCACCGCACTAGGAAGCATCTGCAGCCATGGCAGCCACAGCAGTGGGCACGAGTTCGATCCCCAGACAGGGAGGGACCTACAAAGTGCAGCAGACCTCTCCTGCCTCCCGCTGCTCCCTCAGCAGTGTGCTTCAGTGGATCCGCCTGTTCTGCTCCCCGCTCTGTCTCTGGGGAGTCCTCGCACCCCTGCACCTCTGGCCTGCAGCCCAGCTCTTGTGTGCATAAATATAATAAATCTTAAAAAAAAAGGGGATGAGGCAGGGGCTGTTTCCCAGCCCCCTCTGCGACTCATTCTTGCCGGGCCCAGAGAAAGTGGAGCCACCTCCCAACTGCAAACATCAGGGGGTGGGGAGCATGGAGCACCCCAATTGCAAACATCAGGGGGTGGGGTGCATGGAGCACCCCAACTGCAAACGTCAGGGGGTGGGGTGCATGGAGCACCCCAACTGCAAACATCAGGGGGTGGAGTGCACAGAGAGGTGTAAAGGAGCGTTGCCAACGGACTGACCTTATCAGGACGTGGGACGGGCCTTCTCTTTGCTTAATTTATTTCTGACCTTGCGTTTTGGAGAAGAAAAGCGCTGTTTTGTCGGTCTCGCCGCCGGCCTTATGCCTCATTTAAGTTCTGCCCTCACACGCATCATGGAGCAGTCACTAAAACTGTCTTGTCCTAACTCTCAAACAGAATATGTTGAGCCCAATTTTGAAGTCTCTGATCTCCCCCACGCCCTCCCTCCCGTGCTGCTCCCTGCTGGTGGCGGCCTGAGGGCCCCTCCCACAGTACTGCTGTAGCCGGCAGGGAGCGCCCAGGCTCTCCTCGGTTTTAGCAGAGGGCGGTACCCTGGGGCAGGCGCCCGCAACCCGGCAGGGGCCAGAGAACGCGGTGTTAGGCATTTGTCTATTTCCCCTGGACCGTAGATAAGCAAGGCGCCCGCGGCTGTGTGCCCGCAGAACTTTCCGGAGGGACACGGATGAGAGTTTTATGCCGTTTTCATGTGTCCAAAGTAGATAAGCAAGGCGCCCGCGGCTGTGTGCCCGCAGAACTTTCCGGAGGGACACGGATGAGAGTTTTATGCCGTTTTCATGTGTCCAAAGTAGATAAGCAAGGCGCCCGCGGCTGTGTGCCCGCAGAACTTTCCGGAGGGACACGGATGAGAGTTTTATGCCGTTTTCATGTGTCCAAAGTAGATAAGCAAGGCGCCCGCGGCTGTGTGCCCGCAGAACTTTCCGGAGGGACACGGATGAGAGTTTTATGCCGTTTTCATGTGTCCGAAATACTGTTTTCTTTTTTCCAACCATCTCAAGAGGTGGACACCGTTTTAGTGCACGTGCTAGGCAAAGCTGGTGGCAGGTAGATGTGGCCTCGGCACCTGTTTGTGCAACCCGCTCACCGCGGTCGGAGATGAATGAGCAGTGGCTGCAGTGAGTGGAATAGATGTGGGTGCCTCAGTGCCGTTCTAGAGAAAGTAGGGGTGACACGTGCAGCATGCAGGCCAGTCACAGACGGCATGGCGCGGAGGGTGTGTGGGCCTGTTTGCGAGGCGAGTGGGGAGGGAGGCTCGTTCGGGGCCTGAATCCAAGGAGCTGGAGAAGGCAGGGCCAGGGGACAGCGATGCCAGGTAGTAAGTGCAGGCAACCCCTTCACCTCTTTGCAGGTTTCTGCAGTGGTTAAAAAAAAGACCTGGGCCTCCCTGGTGGCTCGGGTTAAGTCTCAGAGCTATCGGCTATCCCAGCCACTGAGGTACGATTTCGATCCCCGGCCAGGGAGGGACCCACACGGTGCAGCAGACCTCTCCTGTCCCCCGCTGCTCCCTCAACAGTGGATCTGCCTTGCCTGTTCTGCTCCCTGCTCTGTCTCTGGTGACCCTCTCAACCCCCTCTCTCTGGCCTGCACCCCAGCTCTTGTGTGCATAAGTAAATAAATCTTTAAAAAAACAAAAAAGCCCTCTAAGCTGGGGCTGGCTCCTCCCAGACTGACATCTTTAAAAGATTTATTTATTTATGCACACAAGCACTGGGGTACAGGCCAGAGGTGTAGGGGGTGGGAGGATCCACCAGAGACAGAGTGGGGAGCAAAACAGGCAGATGGGATGAAACACACTGCTGAGGGGCGCAGCGGGCGAGGCAGGAGAGGTCTGCCGCGCCATGTGGGTCCCCTCCCTGACTGGCAGCAGGGATCGAACTCGTGCTGCAGTGGCTGCAGTTTTCTTCATAGTGTGTTGCTTAACCCGCTGCGCCCCCAGGGAGGCCCTATGATGCTCTCATCTTTAAACCCGCAACCAGGCCTTGCAGGTGGCACATGGCGGCCCGGCCTCAGAACCTAAAATGCTGCTTCTAAGTTTAATCTTTCAGGCTCTAAATAAAGTCTGCCAGATTTCCTCCTCCCCTATTTTGATGCTGAAACACTCTCTTCTTCCCGAGCCCTGATCTAGTGCCCTGGGGAGACCAGACCCTTGGGGGCCTGGCCCCCACCCCGGGCGCCTGCTCCCCACACTGTGCCAAGGACTCCTGGTCTTGCTCCCCTCTCTCTTCTGGTGATCACTTGCTGCCCCCGTTGTCCCAGCGGGCCCAGGCTCGTCCCCATCCCAGCCTCCTCCCCGCCTGTCCTCTTCCCGCCCACCGCCCGGCCCGCCGTCCACCTGGCTGGCCCTACAATGTCGCCATCTTCCTAACCTGCCCGGGAGGCCCCTCTCAGCCTCTCCCTGGCCCCTGGGCTCGGTAGCTGGCTGGTCCTCCTCCACGAACTCCTCCTCGGCCCCATCACTCTGGAAATAGCCCACAGCGCCTGGCAGAGGCTGCGTCAGCCAGTTCCCGATTAGCAATCTGTGTTTTTCCACTTTGCAGACGTTTCAGTGAAATATCAAGTACCAGCCATTTGGGGGCTAGTCAGACAAGCTGGTCCGTGTGCGTGTGTGTGCACGCGTGTGCGTGTGTGCATGTGCACGTGCGACCTGCCTCACAGGCGTGCTCATGTCCTGCTTCTCTCAATGTCCGCAGAGTTTGTGTCTTCCGCCAGAACTGATGCGAGGCCAGCAGCAGGCACCCCCATGCCCCCTCCTCTGGGGGGCTTGCCGGAGGCCTCTGATGCCTTCCAGGGAGATGCGCTCCCCGGGAAGTTTGGGTCCCCCCATCACTTGGAGAAGATGCTGAAGATGGATGACCTGAGCACCCGGCACCCTGTTCGTGAAGACAACGGCCACTCTCCGGGGCCGGAGCCTCTGCCAGGACGAAACCCGGCTCCTCTGCTGCCTGGACACGTGGCCGCCCTCCCCACGACGGTGGCCACTGCTGCCCCACACCGGCCCTCTGCCGCTTCTCAGCCTGCGGCTCTCCCTTCCCCCGGGGCTGCGGTGGCACAGCCTCGGGGGCCTGGCTCTGCCCCACCTGTCACACCTGCAGTCACCTCCCAGCATCAGGGGTCCAGCTCGGCCCCACCTGTCATCCCTGCAGTCACCTCCCGGCCTCAGGGGTCCAGCTCGGCCCCACCTGTCACACTTGCGGTCACCTCCCAGCATCAGGGGTCCAGCTCGGCCCCACCTGTCACCCCTGCAGTCACCTCCCGGCCTCAGGGGTCCAGCTCGGCCCCACCTATCACCCCTGCAGTCACCTCCCGGCCTCAGGGGTCCAGCTCAGCCCCACC
Source organism: Galemys pyrenaicus (assembly GCA_019455555.1). Classification (NCBI taxonomy): domain Eukaryota; kingdom Metazoa; phylum Chordata; class Mammalia; order Eulipotyphla; family Talpidae; genus Galemys; species Galemys pyrenaicus. The sequence goes on along the minus strand of JAGFMF010011760.1, from coordinate 1,111,457 downwards.
TGTCTCGGCGGTCACCTTCTGGCCTTCTGCCACCCTCGTCACCACACTCTGGCCACGTGCCACGGCTACAATCCAAAGTAGGGTGACAACAACGGCCACTCCGGCCACCACCTTTCAGGGGCCCACAGACTCAAAAAGCCCCCCAGGATCGGAACCCTTTAGGGGAGCCTCCAGCCCCCCAGTGAGCACAGGGAAGCCCCCAGAAGCTGCTGCTCGTCCGTTGCCAACTGCACCCCATGCCGTTCCTTCTGCTGAGGGGAAAGCTGCTTCCGGGGCAGAGGGGCCCGTTCTCAGGGGTCCCTCAGGGGACAGCGCTCTGGATGGGCGGCTTGGCCTCCCACTGGAGAAGGGGCTCCTCCTGGGGAGCCTGCTCTTCGGGGTTCTCTTCCTGGCCATAGGCCTGGTGCTGCTGGGCAGGATGCTGCTGGAGTCGCTCCGCCGGAGACGCTACTCCAGGCTCGATTACCTCATCAACGGGATCTACGTGGACATCTAGGCACTCCCCCCCCCAGCACTGGCTCTCAGCCAGCAGCCCAGACACAGCGGGTTTCTGCTGCCCCCTCCTCAGCAGGGTTTTTGAAGTATTTTCAAGACAGGCAAATGGCCCCCTCCTTTGTTTAGAGGAGGAGGAGGAGGAAGAGGAAGCAAATTAGGTCATTTGAATCATCTGCTGAAAGCAAAACTCTCCTAGAGTAATAAAGTACAATTGCCATATAAATTGGAAAATGAGCAGCTCTTTGCATAAACAAAAAAAAAAAGGAGGGGCTAGGCTTTCCAGATTTAAGTTCCTTGATATTTCTGGTTCCAGATAGAATCGATGTTTATGATATTAATTCTAATGAATTTACTTTCCTTTTTTATATGAATTCCAACAAAACTTCTTCCAGATGTATTTCCTTCCAATTAAACATTTGAATAAATCTTTTGTTACTCAATAATGTTCTTAACGGCCTGTCCTGTTGGACAAGTTTCACTTTATTCCCACCAGTAAAATGATTAAGTGATGAAAATATGTGTCCCAAGTTAAAATGACAACCTCCCCCTCTTCCCGTCACTGAGCAAAGAGGTTCCTTGGGGAGGATTTTGACCGAATCCTAGGCCGTCATGAGGATAAGGCAGTTCTGGCCGCATCTCTTTTGGGTATGTTCTAGTTAACTATTTTGTTTTCTCTTGTAATAAAAAAAGGAATATAGGCATTTCCTAAATTAAAATGTAACAGTATCATTTATAAATCCTTAACTTACTCAACAGTCAATTTTAACTTTATTTGGAATAACAATGGAAATATATAGCACTTACAGTATGAAATTAGAATGTGGTAACTTGTTGATTCATTATTGAGACTCCTGAGAAATGTTTTTAATAAAGAGAGTTTGCCAAACAAGCTCCCCTGAGGCAATGACTGGGAGTCTGCGGGTTGGTCTGACAGCTCACCTCTCTGGACTTCAGTTTGCTTATCTGCAAAATGAGAAGTTGAGTGTGTGCCTTTATCTGCAGGGCTCTTAAGGGTAAACACTGAACTTCAGGTGGGCACTTCACAGGGTGAGCGCTAGGGGGCAGTAGCTGGCTAATAAGCACGGCTAGGCAGACAGAGGAAGAAAGGAGAGAAACAGGCTTTCTCTTTCCTGGCTTTCTTCTCCCTGTCTCTTCTTGTGGAACCTGTCCTCCTTCCTGCCAGTTTAGACTAAGCTCACAAAGCTCGTTAAGAGGAAAGCTGAACTATTGAAAAACAACTTTTCATACATTTTCCAATTTAACAGCATGACACAAATCTCCAAGGGTTACATAAGCTTTAAGTAGGTTGAATAAATGCAACTTGGAATCAGTTTAAAGTAACAAGTATTTATTGAATATTCACGGAGGCCAGAGTCAGATTAGCAAGCAAGTCCTCTCGGTTAACGGCGCTGGAGAGGGGCTTTCTGTGGGTGCTTACACAAGCTGCTTCGCGTTTCCCTGCTGCCCTGGCTGCTTGCAGCCTCTGTGTGGGTGGAGAAACATGTTGGGAGCCCAGTCGGGCGGCCAAGTTCAGAACAGAGATGTGGTAGGCCCCCACTGCCCATGACCGTGGACATGGCCTGTAGTGGACAACTGGGTGAGAGAGGGGTTCTCACAGCTCTCACTGCTTATTACCCCTCTGGCGGGATGCGGCCAGGAAAAAGCAGACATTTGCATTCATTCAACTACTTTAACAATAACTGGCCTGGCCAGCCTTCTAAACAGGGTGAAGTGAATGACGAGCCCCTCCTTTGGTTTGTGGCCAGGAAGGTGACAGTGGAGAACAAATGAAGTAACAAGGAAGATTCCCGCAGCCCCAAAGAGCCTTTCCCCATATTTCACCAATGAGATGTTCGCTTGGTTCGGAGCCCCTGCTCTCGTCCTGTCTCGGCCCTGGCCTGGGGGACCTTCCAGCTTTTTGCTTCCAGACGGGGGCAGGTGCAGGTGGTCACCCAACAGCCAGCCCAGCCCCACTTCGCCTCCTTTGCTGGAGGTTGGAAGTGTCAGATCCTCTTGTGGCTCTTGTAGCTGTGCATGGTCGGCCATGCCCGGTTCTGGTGGAAAGGAAACCTGCTGGGCACCTCCAGGGAAAGTCGGCCTCCTTGCTAAGAGAAGGCCGCACCAGTAGCAAGCCCCCAACGCCTGCCGCTCTGCTCAGTGCTGGTCCCGCGTGGACTCGGTGCTTGGAGCTCTGTGGCCGTCCCGGTGTGCGAGACACTCACAATTGGGGCCTGGCAGAGCAGAACATGGGAAGGGTCTAGTCCTTGACAGTCTGCTTAAAACACAGGGGGCCTCCCCGGTGGTGCAGCGGGTTGAGCACCACACTGTGAAGCATCCGTGGCACCGCAGCGCGAGTTCGATCCCCGACCAGGGAGGGAGGGGACCACAGGGACCACAGGGCGCAGCAGACCCCTCCTGTCTCCCGCTGCTCCCCTCAGCAATGTGCTTCAGTCCATTTGCCTGTTCTGCTCCTCGCTCTGTGTCTGGTGAGTCCCTTTACCACCCGCACCTCTGACCTGTACCCCAGTTCTTGTGTGCATTAAATAAATCTTTAAAGAAAAACAATCTGCTTAAAACACAGCGCCAGCGTGGAGCTGCCCACTCTAATCTTGTTCTTAGCTGATGAACCTCTAACGTTTGTACCACTTTTAGCTGACTGTGGCACTGCCTGTTAATAATGACAGCAACTGGATGCCACGTATTGGACCTCACTTCACTCCTGCGCAACCTTATGGGGATGTTTGTCCTCATTTTGCATGTGGGGAAGGTGAGGCGCAGAGGGCGGGGACCTGCTACCCAAGGGCACCTGCCCAGGCAGTCGGGCTCCGGGCCCATCCTTTACATTTTACAACTAGAATCAGGGAGCGCAAGAACAGCAGCAGTGTGTTCTGGGTAGCAGCTTTTTAAAAGACTTCTTCATGCACACAAGAACTGGGGTGCAGGCCAGAGGTGCAGAGTGAGAGGAGTCACCAGAGACAGAGTGGGGAGCAGAACAGGCAGATGGACTGAAGCACACTGCTGAGGGGAGCAGCGGGAGACAGGAGGGGTCTGCTGTGCCCTGCGGTTCCCCTCTCTGGCCGGGGAGCCAACTCCTGCCACAGCAGCTCTGGAAGGCTTGACGGTGCTGAGAATTAACCCCTAGGCGTTAACACCAAGGAGGCCCTTGGTGGTTTTCAGTAGTGGCTGTTTAAATGTCTGCGGAAGCAGAGACCTCAGAGGTCTCATTCTGGGGTACACTGCACCCACTTTCTCAGCCCGGCCGCCTGTCTTCCTGGGTCACAGGTGCCAAGGCGGGCCGCTGGGCTGGAGGGCCGGGCCTTCGGGTCTCTGCCGAGCAGAGCCCGTGCCGCCTTGCCCTCGGCTCCCCTCCGGCCCACACCAGTGTTTACGCGTTGCGCACTCGCTCTCACAGACGCTTCCACAGTCGGCCCTCCCAGGGCTCTGGCCTAAGGGGCTCCTCTGCACCCCCAAGTTACACTCTCCAAGGACCTCCACCTCCCGTTGTCTTGGAAGCAAGTGGTGGGGCCCCACTGTTTGGGCTTGGCGAAGCGAGGGTCCCCAGCGCCGGGCTCCCCCTCGCTGTCCTTCCACCTGCCTCCCCACTGCCCTGCGCGCTCCTGCTCAAACACGCTGACCCCTGCACGGAGCCAGTCCCTCTGCTGGGAATGCCTCTCCCCTCCCCCGCTGGCCACCTGCCACTCCTCCGAGGCGCACACACTCAGAGCTGCAGGGGCTCAGGCTCTCACGGGAGAGGGGTGCCCTCCCAGCTGCTCTCATCGCACCCACAGCCTGCACAGGCTCTCCCCAGGTGGCCTCTGCACAGCGGCTCGCACACGCTCGCACACACACGCTGCTCTGCTGCGCCCTGTGCTGTGGGGTCCCCGCACCCAGCAGCCGCCCCGGAGATAGTGAGAGGCGAGGTTTAAAACCTGTCTGTCGAAGTTTATTCTTTTTTTAAAAAAAAAATTATTTATATATGCATACAAGAGCTGAGGAGCAGACCAAAGTGTGGGGGTGAGAGGACTCCTCAAAAACAGAGTGGGGAGCAGAACAGGTAGATATACAGAAATGCACTGCTGAGGGGAGCAGCAGACCAGATGGGAGAGGTCTGCTGCGCCATGTGGGTCAACTCCCTGGCTGGGGATCAAACTTGTGCTGCAGTGGCTGCAGATGCTTCCTGGTGCCTTAACCCCTTGCACCTCGAGAGAGGCCCAAGGTATATTTTTGAACACTTTATAGTCAAACGAGACTCAGCATCTAAGTTATCTGTCCTCAACAGATGATGTTGGTTAGCAAAAAATAGTGAAAACTAAACCCAGAGCGCCAGCCAACTGATTAAGCTATTTATCCAACGCGCTGTGCATTGGGAGAAGGGTGGGTCTCTGTGGGAAAAATGCACCGTGGGCCTCCCTGGCGGCACAGGGATTAAGTCTCAGCACTGTGAAGCTGTCCACAGTCACAGCAGCACAAGTTTGATCCCCAGCCAGGTAGCTGACCCACAGGGCGCAGCAGACCTCTCCTGCCTCGCCCGCTGCTCCCCTCAGCAGCGTGTTTCAGTAGATCCTGCCTGTTCTGCTCCCCACTCTGTCTCTGGGGAGTCCTCTAACTCCCCGCACTTCTGACCGACACCCAGCTCTTGTGTGCATAAATAAAATAAAATAAAATCTTTGTAAAAATAAAAAAAGAAAGAATGCACCTGTCATACACCCCAGACACAGGGAGGGGTTCGGTCTCAGCCTCATGTGTTCCATCATTTACAACATCTTTCATCTTTGCTCAACAAGCGACACCTATCTCCACTTAAATAAGAGAAAACAAGGAATGTAGGTCTTGCGAACAACTAAACTCTGCTTCGGTGGTTATCTGCAAACACTGTCTATCTAAGTGGACAGGACTGCTTTTGTGGCTATGTTTGTGTTCCTTCAATATGCATGGCCTGTCTTCCCGGTAATACTGTAATGTCCGCCGACAGGAAGATCAGCACTTGCTTTTTATCTCACGCGGTTATTGTTCACCACCTGTGGCTTGAACTCACACCCAGTTTTTTCTCATCTAATCTTTTTTTTTAAGATTTATTTATCTATGCATACAAGAAGTGGGGTACAGGCCAGACATGTGGGAGGTGAGAAGATCCACCAGAGACAGAGTGGGGAGCAGAACAGGCAGATGGACTGAAATACACTGCTGAGGGGAGCAGCGGGAGACAGGAGAGGTCTGCTGCGCCTTGTGGTCCCCTCCCTGGCCGGGGTCAAACTGGTGCTGCAGCCGCTGCGGATGCTTCATAGTGTGTTGCCCAACCCACTGTGCCACCAGGGAGGCCCTCTCATCTCATCTTATTGCTGCAGTAAATGATAAGAGGACATAGCTCAGCAAGGAAGGGCCCCACCTCCTCCTTGGCCCTCGTCCCAGCATTTCAGGGGACAGCGCCTCCCTTGAGCAGCCGAGAACACGTCAGCTTTAAGGTCCAGACTTGTAAACTGAGTCCTTGGCTTTCCTGGAGCTTGGAGGGACAGGGATTGAAATGTGCAGCCGCTGCCGTCTCTCCTCCCTCTCATTTTTTCCTCTCTTCCCAAAACCTCTCGCAACTCTCAGCCCTGAGCCCTGTTCCCTCCAGCACCCCTTTCTGCCTCAGAGGCTCAGCAACCTTGGGAAGGGGGGCAATGCCTGGAATGGGCAGCCCCTCTTCTGGCAGTCCCCAAAGGTGCCCACGGAGCAGCGTCACACCGCAGCCTCCGTCAGGCTGTGCACAAGGACCTTTAGCCCTAACACAGCAGAAACTGGAAAGGTCGTGCAGGGAAATAGTTTGGAGTCAGGACTTCCCTTGTAAAGAGTGAAGGGGGCGGGGGGGGGGGGCGGTGAGTAGGTGCATGAGGGACCCCAGCCAGCAAATGGGCACTGCTCTTCAATGATCAGGGAAACTGTACTTGGAACCAAACGAACGGGCCTCGGCCAGAGTCTCCTGCCAAGCTACGAGGGAGTCCGAGGCGAGACAGTGGCCCCAGACCCAGTGCGGAGTCTGCAAACGCCTCAAGGTCAAGAGAAAGGGGCAGGTGGGGAGGAATTAGAAAGAACCAGCCCTTCCCACCTGCCGCGGTCAGGGTCTGCTTATCTCTGTCCTCTTCACAGCATCTTGAGTCAACCTCAGCAGCGATCTTAAGATGTGGGGGGGTAGGAGGGTGGAACTTCTTATCTTAAAAAAAAAGAAAAGAAAGAAAGTTCTCGGAGGACTTTGTCCAGCGTCACCCCGCCCCCACAATCCCAGAAGGGACTTTGCCTGGATTTACGACCCCACCCCTACCCCCCACCCCCACCCCCACTCCCCCGCCCGCCCGCCCGCAGTGCGCAGGAAAAGGCCCAAGTTGGAGAAAACAAGTATCTGGGGTTGGTGGCGTGTGCTGAAGTTTAAAATGTTAAATTACGGTGAAAAAATATTTTGGAAAAGAAACTAGCTTTAAAATTGTGCTACATAGTAAAGTTAATGGAGCCCATATGTCATCCACCAAGAGTTAGAAAAACAAACTAAAAACAATACTTCCGCGCCTGCCAGGCTGAAATGCGATCTACTCTTCATATCCACGCAGCCCAGAGCCAAACGTTTTAACATGGTAATGACTCCAAAGCGCGCGGATCAGCCGCAGCCCCAGCCGGTCCTGCTGCCCCCTGCGCCAGTGCCTTCGTCCCGAGGCTCCTGCTCGTTTTCTCAGCTCTGAAACGGGGGTCCCGCACTTCCCCGGGAGCCGCCCCAGGAGCCAGACCCAAAGCCGGAGCGCGCGCCCCACCCGCGTCTGCTCCGCGGCCTCTCCCCGACTTGGCGGGGCAGCAGCTGGAGACGCGCCCGCGCGCACAGGCCGCGTCTCCGGCTGTCCTGAGGGCGTCGGCCGCCGGCGCTTGCTCCTGGCCCAGCAGGAGGCAGGCAGGGGCGAGGGGACGCTTCGCAGAGAAGCCACACAGGTTCGGTAGCACAGAAGGAGAACTGAGTCCGGCTTCCGTGCTGCAGAGCCTCAGCTCTGCCCCTTGCCAGAGGGGGCAGGATCTCGGAACCTCCCCTTCTCCTGGAGCTGTCTCAGATTGAAGTACAGGGGCCTCGCTGGTGGTGCAAGGGATTAGGACACAGCACTCTGAGGCATCCGCAGCCGTGCAGAGCGAGTTCGTTCCCCCGCCAGGGAGGGACCCACAGGGCGCAGCAGACCCCTCCTGTCTCCCGCTGCTCCCCTCAGCAGTGGATTTCAGTCCATCTGCCTGTTCTGCTCCCCACTCTGTCTCTGGTGACTCTTCTCACCTCCCACATCTCTGGTCTGCACCCAGCTCTTCTATGCATAAATAAATAAATCTTTAAAAGAAACCCACCAAATTGAATTACACTGATTGTGGTAAACATATGTGATATATAAGTATAAATAAATACATTACATACATAAATTATTTATATGTGTGTATATATCTCCAATTATCACCCTGTACAGTTTTTTAAAGATTTTATTTATTTATGTGCGCAAGAGCTGGGGTACAGGCCAAAGGCTGGTGTGTGTGTGTGTGTGTGTGTGTGTGAAACAGAGAGAGAGAGAGAATTCACCAGAGACAGAGTGGGGAGCAGAACAGGCAGATGGACTGAAGCACACTGCTGAGGGGAGCAGCGGGAGACAGGAGGGGTCTGCTGCGCCCTGTGGGTCCCCTCCCTGGCCGGGGATGGACCTCACGCTGCAGTGGCTGTGGCTGCTTCCCAGTGCGGTGCTTAACCCCTTGCACCACCAGGGAGGGCCCCCCACCTATATTTTTAACCCAGACGTTTCCAACCCACAAAAAGGACAGGTTCCACAGTTTCTGCTTTGTTTCCCTCTTGGAAGGAATGTCTGTTGCCAGCACACTCAAAAGCACGAAACCTGCTGATTAAATACCCAACCATGCGTCTGGAGTCCGAAAACCCCTCTTCCAAACCACAGAGCCCAAACCACAGCCAGGAGAGCCAGAAACCATGCGGCACGGCAGACACGGGCCAGGCCGGGCGTCAGCCTCGCAGGACACGCAGGACACGCCAGGGCCAGAAGGTCGCCCAGGGGGAAAGGCACCCAGTGAGCCAGGCAGAACCCGCACAAGCCGGCCGTGAGGAAGGGGAGGAGGCTGGAAGGAAGCCAGAGAGCCCAAGGGAGATTCAGAGTCCCGGACTGGGTTCATGGGTGATCTGAGGGCCTTAGGAACCAGAGCGCAGGGTCCCCAGTTCAATGGCCTGTGGCTAGAGGTGGGAACCCCTGGGTTTCTGAGACCCCACTCTACATCCTCGTCCGGTCACGGGACCCTGCGCGACCCACGCCCTAACGGGTCCTGGGGGGATCATAAAGTGTGGCAGGTGAACTGGCCAGGTGGAGCCCCCATCGTGGGAACACATCAGGCTCAGGAGGGCTGCTACCGCCTGTTCGGGTCTCATGGAGGGAGCTGAATGTACGCGGCTGAAGTCCAGGGGCATTTTGCTGAATGGACCAAGCCTAGAAATCCTGAGTAAAGACCCCCGGACTGGCCTGTCCCCTGGAGCTGCGGGAGCCTTGGTCGCAGCGGAAGCTTCTTCCGCCTGAGCTGCGGGCTGTCTACCTGGAGCAGCCCCTGCACCCCTGTACCCCTGCACCCCTGCACGGCAAAGCGGCACTCGCTGCCTTCTGGGGTGGTCTCTGTGGAGTCGTGCCCAGTGCACTGTCTTCTCTTAAGCCTGAGTCTAACACTGGGGCCTCCCTGGTGGCGCAAGGGGTTGAGTGCAGCTCTGTGGGGCTTCCGCAGCCACTGCAGCACGAGTTTGATCCCGGGCCAGGGAGGAGACCCACAGGGCGCAGCAGCCCTCTCCTGCCTCCCGCTGCTCCCCTCAGCAGTGTGCTTCAGTGATCTGCCTGTTCTGCTCCCCACTCTGTCTCTGGTGAGTCCTCTTACCCCCTCCCCCTGGACCATGCCTCTGTTGTTCCCCCCAGCTCTTGTATGCATAAACAAACACAATCTTAAAAATAAATAAATGAATAAAATAAAATCGTAATGCTGGCAAACATATTACTTTTGTGATCAAGAAGCAGAATTACACATGGAGATTATGAGTCATCTTAATCCCATTGGCTATACCTTACATAACACAGCTGAAACTCTCTTGGGGGGAAGGGTGCAGGTTGCAAATGTTTACCCTGCAATACCCACCATTATAAAATATCAACTTTAATGGGAGGGGAGAGAAAAAGGGAATTTCCCTCCTAACTGTGATGCCCTTCACTCAGGGCTGGGAAAATGCCCGAGCCTTTTGCTGCTACCTGTGTTGGCATTTGTGTTCTCAGCCTTGTTTACTTACAGCTTCAAGCTCAGCTCCACCCAGGTCCCGAACTAAAATAAGACTTAGACAGCTAGTGATTGCCGTCAGGCCTAGTGTACGAACTCCACGCACTCCTAGGTGCAATTATACCAGCTATAATAACTATTTTTCATTTTTTCCCGGTTCAGCATCCCTCGCTTTTCTGGTAACTCCTTTTTTCCTAGGGTGTGGGGGGGATGGGAGTCAGGAAGGGGTGACGGCCACAGGCCTGGCTGGTGCTCTCAGAGCTCCCTTTGCACCCCGGGCTGGGCGCTCTGTCAACGAAACTGCAGATTTTTCAGACTCCAGATCCGTCGTGGGCTGTTTAAGGCCCGGCTGCCTTGACCTTCCTGGGTCCCGATTCAGCTGGGGCCAGCCAGGGCATCAGTATTTCTCTCCAGTGGCCTAAAAGGGGCAGGAGGGCTTGGGAGCCCCTGGATCAAGCCATGACCGTGGGACCCCACTTCTCACTGGCTCAAGGCACTCCACTCTGCCCTTACTCCGTCTTGCTGAATGGACCACTCTTGAATCCCACCTAGTTTATCTATATAATAAGGTGACTATCCATGCTGGAAATACACAATCACAATTTTTTAAGATTTATGTTATTTATTTGTGCACACAAGAACTGAGATGTGAGCCTGAGGTGCGGGGGATTCCCCAGAGTCAGAGTGGGGAGCAGAGCATGCAGATCTACTGAAAGCTCCTGGGTCCCCTCCCTGGCTGGGGATTGAACTCGTGCTGCAGTGGCTGGGGATAGCTTGACAGTGCTGTGGCTTCACCCCTGGGTCACCAGGGAGGCCCCAAAATTACAATTTTTAGGTGAACGCCTGCAGAGTCAGCAGACCGTGCGTGATGTTGTCATTGTTCTCAGAGCCGGCTGCAGTGTTGTGTCATCCTAAGCAGACCACGCCACTGGCAGTGTGGCCTATGGTGTTAGCAGGAAGATTGTGCTGTCGGTCTCGTGAGAAGAGTGGTGGAGAAAAGCAGCAAAGCTGAGGTGCTGTGTGTGATGTCACAGTAGTTTCCTAACGTGGGGACACACATACCCAATGAGACGAACTGGATCTTGTGGTTCTGTGAAAGCTCAGAGTCTTGTCATTTTTGTGCGACGGTTATTAGGATTTTGATCTTCTGATACCTGGACTCCTATAGTCCAGGTATTAAATATCTATATGTGTGTGTATTTCTTTTTTTCTTTTAAAGATTTATTTATTTATGCATACAAGAGCTGGGGTGCAGGCCAGAGGTGTGGGGGGTGAGAGGATCCACCAGAGACAGAGCAGGGAGCAGAACAGGCAGATCCACTGAAACACACTGCTGAGGGGGCAGTGGGGAGACAGAGAGGTCTGCTGCACCTTGTGGGTCACCTCCCCGGCTGGCGGCAGGGATCGAACTCGTGCTGCAGTGGCTGCGGTTTACCTCATAGTGAGTTGCTTAACCCACTGCGCCACCAGGGAGGCCCCGCCGTGTGTGTGTGTGTGTGTGTGTGTATTTCTAAAACATTTACTTTTAATTTTTACTGAAGCGACACTGGCATACGCTGCAGGTATATAATCTTAGGGTTAGGCATCTATATACACCCCACGATGACCGCAGCAGAAGTCTAGAGCCCATCACCTCACGCTGACCCCGTGATCCGATTACTTGTTGCCTCCTCCGGGGAGCACCGTTCTCTTGTCACAACCTGAGAGTTTGTTTTTGTCCTACACGTTCGTTGGCAAGAGATGCGTTTTCTTGAATCCAGGCTTCGCAGAGTGGATCTGTTTGAAAAGACTGAACCGGCGCTGGGGTGCCGACCGTGCACAGTTCACCCTCCAGGGGTTCGTGGGCACAAACCCCAACACGATACTTCCGTGGACTATCATTCGATATTCCCTGGCAGCAGCGGCAGCAGCTGGACGTGCCGTCCAAGCTTCCGGCCCACCGAGCCACGGCTACCACGGCCCGGAGCCAGAGGATTCAATTCCGTGTCCTGAGGTCAACCCCCACCTGCCTTCCAGGTCAGTGACACACACACCTGTTGCCAACCCAGCCTGAGTTAACAAACGCCGCCGGGCCTGGCCAAGAGATGACTTTGACGGCAACGTGGAAGGTCCGACTGAGCGTGTCCCTTAGCCCACCCACCCGTGGTCAGGTGCCTCCTGGCGAGCAGGGGCCGCGGGCCGGCGCGGCGCCAAGAGCCGGGACTCAGAGGCCCAAACACGGCACTGCAAATTGAGCGTGGCCTGCCCTGGAGTGCCAGCGAGCCTCGTGCGTATGGGAGTTTTAGGGAATGGAAGGATTTTCTTTAATAGAGGAAGTCACTTTTCAGGTGAGGTTTGAGGCGAATATGTGAGTTTCCCTGAGAGGAAAATGGAGAAGTTTGTCCAGGTAGAAAGCATCAGATACATGCACAAGGCCTGTGCGGAGAAAAGCTCGACACGTGGCGAGCTAGAGCTTGAATGTCACCTTCCCCTCCAAACACAGATACCTGACTTGCTCGAAGGAAGACTCAGAAGTTCAGACAGCCCGCAGCAGATACTGAATAGGACCTTGTACAGCCGATTTCAACTTGAGCAGAGTGAGACATTCAGAACCACCAGAGCTTGGCTGTGTGTGGTACCATTGTATGTGAGGTTAGTGAGGTGGTTTTGTGTAAACCTTGCCTGAGAAGGTTTTTTTTTTTTTTATAAAGATTTATTTATTTATGCATACAAGCACTGGGGTACAGGCCAGAGGTGTGTGGGGGGGCAGTGAGACGATTCACCACAGAGAGCGGGGAGCAGAACAGGCAGATCAACTGAAGTTCACTGCTGAGCGGAGCAGTGGGCGAGTCAGGAAAGGTCTGCCGCGCCATGTGGGTCCCCTGCCTGGCTGGCAGCAGGGATCGAACTCGTGCTGCAGTGGCTGTGGTTTGCTTCATAGTGTGTTGCTTAACCCACTGCGCCACCAGGGAGGCCCGAGAAGGTTTTTTTTAATGCACACAAGAACTGGGGTACAGACCAGAGGTGGGGGTGGTAAGAGGAGTCACCAGAGACAGAGTGGGGAGCAGAACAGGCAGACGGACTGAAACACACCACTGAGGGGAGCAGCGGGAGACAGGAGAGGTCTGCTGCGCCCTGTGGGTCCCTCTCTGGCCGGGGAACAAACTCGCGCTGCAGTGGCTGCAGATGCTTCATAGTGTGGTGCTCAACCCCTTGCGCCACCAGGGAGACCCTGGTTTCTGCTTTTGATTGCTGAATGTCCACGCTCCCCCTCCTCCTTACCTCCTTCTCCTGTGTTAACATGATATTGGAGTAGAACCTTAGGTGGGCTTTGGTGCGCAGCGCTATACTTTGCTTTCTCCACATATGATTTTATGACTGCCTCCAAAACTCTAGTTTCCATCTTCCTCCACGCAATTGACCCCCCTTTACCCACTTCACCCCTGCCTCTGCACCCAGCTTCTTTTTTTCATGGAGAAGCACCTTGATTTTTCATTCAGAGGTTCACCTTCCTCTGTGAAATCTTTGTGCGCAGGCAAGACTGACCTGGCTGGGCTGATAGAACTAAGTCAATCAACTCATCCCAACCAGCGCCCTCGGAGGCTAATCTGGGCAGGCGCCAATCCATGGAGACAGAGACCCGGAAAGAGTGCTCTAAATCAGAGGTGCTCGGAGGTCCAGGGTGAGCTGGGATTTCTGTCCAACACCCACTAGGAAACAGTCCATTTCGGTTACTGGTCACCACCCCTGAGCCACGGTCCTGTGGCGTGGCTGAGGCCGGTCTGGCCCAGAGCCCAGCTTCAGTCTGCAGGAGGAGCAAAGAGAGTTCACGGGAAGCACTTTTATTTTTAAGGAAACAATTTAGAAGTTGCACACATCCCTTTTCCTCCCATCCCGCTGACCTGAACTTAACCGTATGGTCACATCTAGCCAAAGAGAAACTGGCATGTGACCATGTTCCCAGCTAAAACTGGGGGAAAGTGGTGGTTCTTCTGCTAAATGGGAAAGGGAAGTGTGGGAACTAAGGGATAATTAGTGTCCCTGTCACTAGGTTGATTCAGTGTTTGGTTCAGGACCATAACTTAATATAGGCCCATGAGATATGAAAATATCTGAAATAGCCATTTTTCTGGGAGCTTCTGGGAAAGAAGCTGGTAATATTCAAGTCAACCTAAACATCACCTACAATGTCCTGATATTTTTCCTTAGCCTTATCAGATCCTTCCCACCCAACTGCATTTTATTTCTTTGTTTCTACAATGTTCCATTTCATCCTTAGAATCATCATCACATTCTCCCTATCATAACGAATTAAGTACGTGGCATTCTCTGTGTCTTTCCTCTTTCTAGCCACCCCCGTAACTAGTCACTTATGAGGCTCAAGCTTTATTTTCAAAAGTCCCTCTTTTTGTTTATTTTAAAGATTTATTTATTTACGCACACAAGAGCTGGGTATAAGCCAGAGGGCAGGAAGGAGAGGATTCACCAGAGACAGAGTGGGGAGCAGAGCAGGCAGACGGACTGAGGGGAGCAGCAGGAGGCAGGAGAGGTAGCTGCGCTTTGAGTCAGCTCCCTGGCCCGGGATCGAACTCCGGCCATAGACACGATAGTGCTGAGACTTAACCCCTGGACCACCAGGGGGGCCCTGTATGTGTTTAATGTTACAATTTGGTGGCTCAGCAAAAGCCAACATAATGGACTTTGTCTCCCTTCTCTGACAGAGGGCAGACTGTTTGGGTCACCCTTGCTATCCAAGACTCCCCAGATAATCCTGCCATCTCACCGTCTGTGCATGCCGACGGACGACGTGGGAACTTCTTTTTCACACACCTGTGGAGGCGGCTGCGTGGTGTCGGTTGTGGTGTGTCTAGTCATCCTCGTTGGCCTGGAGCTGAGGACAGAGGAGGGCCAGTACGAACACCTGGACGGCCTGGGGGAGTCGTAGTCTTGGTAGAACCCCCGCTCTGGCTGTCTCCTCTGTTCTTTCGCCCTCCAGTCTCTGGATGCCAGCCCTGCCGCCCCGTTTCAGCTCCCTGCCTTTGGTTGTGCTGTTCCTTTCGTCAGCGGAGTGGAGTACACACCCTGTTTCTTCCTTTCAGTCACTTCCTACCTTTTCTGCAAGACAATGTTCAGAAATGCAAGAACTCATTTCTCCAGGAGACCTTCCCTGCCTTAAATATGCTTTCTCTGTGCTTCCGTGCCAATCCATACATGCCTCTGACAAACCACCTACAGTATTGTGTTTATATCATCAGTGCTGGGCCTCCCTGGTGGCGCAGGGGTTAAGTCTCAGCGATATCAAGCTACCCCAGCCACTGCAGCAGAATTTCGATCCCTGGCCAGGGAGCTAACCCACAAGGTGCAGCAGACCTCTCCTGTCTCCGGCTGCTCCCCTCAGCAGCATATTTCAGTAGATTTGCCTGCTCTGCTCCCCACTCTGTCTCTGGTAAATCCTCTCACCACCCCCCCCAAAAAAAAAATTAACTAAGTGCATACAAAGAGACATTATTAACGAGGGAAGGAGGAAAGGCAGGAAGAGGAGGAGGGTGAGGAAGACTTGAAGTGTGGGGAGCTGTGCTCATTGTGTCTGCTTACTCACACACGGTCTGTAAGCCCCGCTTCCACATCTGTGAAATGGGATAATACCTACCTCCCCGGTCTGTTTTGATGATCAAACAGCAGAGTGTGTGTAAAAAAAGCTTGGTAAACTATAAAGTACTCCAAGTCTTACTAATAGGAGCACTGTCGCACTCCGGCGCACGCAGCCACATCAGTCTGCAGAGTGTAATTCGCCGTCAGGACAGCGCGTTGCTTCCAGGTTTTCGCGACGTGATGTCACCGCGAACCACACCTGTTTGTGGCTGGCGAGACGCGTGGCTGGGAGAATCCAGGCAGAGGCAGTGGGGTCCTCCCCCTCTGCCACATTAGGGACGTTCAAACTAGGTGAAGTGAGATTGATAAGAACAAGAGGGGCCTCCCTGGTGGCGGGGCGGGGTGAGCGCCGCACTGTGGAGTTCGGTCCCGGCTAGGGAGGGACCCACAGGGCGCAGCAGACCTCTCCTGCCTCCCGCTGCTCCCCTCAGCAGTGTGTCTCAGTCCATCTGCCTGTTCTGCTCCCCACTCTGTCTCTGGTGGATCCTCCCACCTCCTGCACCTCTGGTCTGTACCCCAGTTTTTGTGTGCATAAATAATAAATCTTAAAAAGAAAAAGAGAGGGGCATGAGGATAGGAAAAGATTTGCTCTAGATCCCGAAACAGTCCTCAGCGTTCGTATTAATTAATATCAGGTCACACCGGCTCTTCATAATTTCCTTTTGCTTGCATTATTTACAATAGCTACGGTATGGAAACAACCCAAATGTCTCAAAAACAGATTGCCAGCTGCAGAGGACGTGGCGTATACTCAAGGGACTATTGCTCGGTGGTCAAAAAAGGACTCACGCCACTTGCAGCAACGTGGATGGAGCTGGACGGGCTGATGCTCAGTGAAAGAGGTCAGAAGGAAAAGAGAAATACCAGGTGGTTCCACTTATAGGAGGAATATGGAGCAACGGAGCTGAGGGCCAGGAAAAGACGAGCTGGCAAATGACCGTAGGTTGAGGCATATAGCAGGGGAGGGGAGGCAGGGGGTGGAGACAGGGATGGGGAGACACAAGGGACTTGGGTGATGGCGCTCTGGGGGTGTTGTGGGGGAGAACTACGGGGACTAGAATTGGGGGGGAACAATTACTGTACAAAATGAACAATGATGTAAAAAAATAAGTAAGTTTAATTTAAAATAATTCTCATTTGTTGACTTTGCTTATGCGACAACTCACTCAGGCTTCCCTGGTGGCACAAGGGGTTGAGTTTGAGCACTATGACGCTGTCCCCAGTCACTGCAGCGCCAATTCGATCCGGGCCAGGGAGGGGACCCACAGGGCACAGCAGACCTCTCCTGTCTCCCCTGCTGCTCCCCTCAGCAGCGTATTTCAGTCCATCTGCCTGCTCTGCTCCCCACTCTGTCTCTGCTAACTCCTCTCACCCCCCACCTCTGGCCTGCACCCCAGCTCTTGTATGCATAAATAAATAAAATAAAATAAATCTTTTTTTAAAAAAGCTCTCCTTGATCCCACCCGACTCCCCACTTCAACCTGCTCCCATCTCTCTAACCTTTTCTCCCCGCGTGTCACATTCCAGCCACGTCGAACTGCCTGTGGTGGCTCTTCCTGCCTGTGCTGTCCCTTTCCGGGACTTTCCTCTTTAGATGACCAGTGTGTCCTGTCCCCAAAGGCAAATCTGCCTTGGCTTCCCCGGCGGAGGCCAGCACTGTGAGCCGGGCCCTTGGGCGTCCGAGTGACGCTTGCAGCCGCGGCTGAGCGTCGGTTCCGTGCCCAGATCTGCGTCTTCTCCAGGCGCAGCTTAAGAGGGGAGGTGGGCGGTTGGGGAGGGGAGGGCCCCTCCCTCCCTGAGGATGCCATGACTAGCACATGAGAACCAGTGAGGACCAAGGCTGGCACCAGCTTGTCTGCGCTGGTCATCAGTCCCACAGTTTCTTCTTTGTGAGACTGGACTGAACTCACTGGAGAGCTCCGATGTGGAATGACTCAAGGTAAGCAAACTGCTTGGCTCAGAGCAGGTCCCCCTAAGTCGTGGACTGGCCTTGGCACTCCTGCCCGTTGCATTTTAATTCTTTGTCGCGAGGAACGCCCACCGAGACTCAGCCCCCAGGGCAGAGGGCATCGCCCATCTCTGTGTCCCTGGTGTCTGACACTGTGCTGGCTCCAGAAGCGCTTGGCAAACCGATTACTAAAAATGCAGTTTATGGGAAAACTTGAAATGACCTGAATTGCTTCTCAGTAATAGCCTAAGTGGCCACAAAATAGGAATTTAATCCCCCCCAAATATATATCTTTTAAAATCTTTGGGAAAATCGAAGTTCATTAGGTGTTTCCTTTAATTTTGTGTTTATGTTTCTTGGTATTCCCCCTCCCTAGTCCTCTGTCTTCTCTGTTCATGTCGGGCAGGGTTTCCCAATCCTGGCACTAATCATTCTTTGTTGTGGGGACTGTTTTGTGATTGTGGGATGTTTTGCAACACCCCTGGCCTCTACCCCCAGGACGCCAGCAGCATCCCACCTCTAATTTAGAGGGCCTAAAATGTGTCTACATGGTGCCAAAAGGCTGGGGAGTGGGCAAATTCCGCCCCTTTCCCCCCGTTGAGAACCACCGCCTTAGGGAGTCTGCTTGAACACTTTCCAATAAACTGGATTTTGGTAGGATTGTTTTTTGCCTCTTTATTTCCAAGGCAAAAATTCAGTTCACATGCCTCCAAGTGGAACAGATTCTGACAACAGTGAAGGAAAAAGAATTTCTCCTTCCCTGGTGGTAATTTTCCTCTGCATCCTCACTCTCAAAAGTCAAGGATGGAGAAACGCACGAAGATGGCGTAGAAAGGGAAGAAGGAAACATTTGCCCTTCCAAAACCGAAGCCAGAGCCAGAGCCAACGCAAAGGCCCTGAAGGCCAAGAGCGTCCTGCGGAAAGGCATGCATAGCTGCAGGGAAAAAAAGAAGACGATCTGCACACCACCCAACTTCCAATGGCCCAAAACAGTGCAGCTGGAGGCACCCCAAATATCCTCGGAAGAGCGCCCCCAGGAGAAACAAGCCTGGCCACTATGCCATCAAGGTCCCCCACCCCTGAGTCAGCCACGAAGGGGAAAAGACAACAGCACGCTTGTGCTCAGGACGCAGGGCTGGCTGTGAAGCAGCTCTGTGACCTTCGCATGGCCAAGGTCAGCGTCCTGCTCAGACCTGACAGAGAGGAGAAGGCGTGTGTCCAGCCGGCTCCACACAACGATGCTTTGGCTGCTGCCAACAAAATTGGGGCCATCTAAACCGAGTCCAGCTGGCTAATTCTAAATATAAATTTGTTCACTATTAAAAAGAAAAAAGAAGAAATGGCAAGGTTGCAGGGTGGGGAGTTTGGGCCATGTTTTATTTATCTAGACATATGTCCCCAAAATAGCAGTTGCATATTTCTTTCATTTCATTTCATGGAAAAACTGAAGGAATGCAGTGTTTTACAATTCAGATTAAAGCTGAACACACATCAAGCTGTCTGATTTTATGGAAGTGAGAGGTGGGGAGGGGTTTTATTATTGCCGTAGATGCATAAAGCTCTTTTCAGCATCAGACAAACTTCTTAGAACATGACAGAAAAATGTATATTTTGAGAACCAACGTGAATGCTAAAAACACATTGTTACCGTAAATCCTGAGTCTGCGCCCCTCTTCGTCATGTTGCTGGACTAATGGTGCAATTCTAACCCTATCTAAGCTGGGAAATTTGTTATCAGGTGACTCATCCATGCGGGGAAATCCAGTTCATCTGTGCCAAAGATGAAAGAAAGCGATTAGGCATTTAAACGTTGAGATTCCATTCAACCTTGTGAATGAATTGCAGTCATCTTGGATGGGGAGAAAAGCAAGAGGGGATGCTAAAATATGTTATAGGCTCTCTGGATTTAAATAATAAAACCTTATATGTATAACACGTTTATCTTTCAAAGAACTTAAGTACTTTTACTGCTTTTTTATTTTGAAACATACACACAGTTAAAAAAAAATAAGAGCAGGAAAAAGAAGTGTTTGTCTTGAACCATGTGAGAGTAAGACCAGAGCTCATTCGCCTTCACGGCCTCACCCCTAAGAAGGTCAGCGTTCTTCTCTCCAAATAAGCACGCGCTCCAGTCCCATCATGATGTCACCGTTCACGTCGGAAAGCGACAGTAATGCTGACCCCGTAATACTTTAGTCTCCACCGTGCAAACATTTCCCTGTTGCATTTCTTCCTCTCCTGTCTCCTTCCATATGTGGCTGAGACACCTTGGGCCCAAGGACCTCCCGTCTTCCGGCTTGTATTAGCTGCCTATCACATACAGTAATTACCTTCAAAAGGTAATGGCTTTTAAAAAAGATTTATTTATTTATGCACACAAGAGCTGGGGTACAGGCCAGAGGTGTGGGGGGTGAGAGGAGTCACCAGAGACAGAGTGGGGAGCAGAACAGGCAGATGGACTGAGTGGAGCAGCGGGGAGACAGGAGAGGTCTGCTGCACCCTATGGGTCAGCTCCCCGGCCAGTGGCACGGATCAAACTCGTGCTGCAGTGGCTGCGGTTTGCTCAATAGTGCATTGCTTCACCCATTGCGCCACCAGGGAGGCCCCAAAAGGTAATGGCTTAAAACAAAATACGTATATCTTTTTTTAAGATTTTTTTTTTTATTTATGCACCGTGAACTGGGGTCTAGGCCGGAGGTGTGGGGGGTGAGAGGATTCACCAGAGACAGAGTGAACAGACAGATCCACTGAGACACACTGCTGAGGGGAGCAGCGGGGAGGCAGGAGAGGTCTGCTGTGCCCTGTGGGTCTGCTCCCTCGCTGGGGATCGAACTCGTGCTGTGCTGGCTGGCGATGGCTTGATAGTGCCGACTTTAACCCCTGCGCCCCTGAGGGAGGCCGAAAATAAGTATTTCTTGGTTCATAACATCTGTGGGCCGAACAGTTGGGGGCAGGTCAGTTGGGCTAGAACTCACTCATGGTGCTGCTGTCAAAATACCCGCACGGCTGTCATCTGACAGCCTGACTCGATGCTGCAGACCCACTTCCAAGATGACTCACTTGGCTGTTGACAGGAGGGCTCCGTTTTCCAGCACAGGGACCGCTCCTCTGGACGTCTCCGAGTGCTCGTGACAGCGGCTGGTTTCCCCTGGATCCATCCCCATTTACTCACCAGCCCCTCCCCCGACTCAGTTCTGTCGTCCAGTCTGTAGGGCTTGTTTGGTTTAATGGTGTCTGTTTCTTTGCTTTGTTTCTCTGTGTTCTGCGTCTGCGTGCCACTGTCTGGTGCTTGTCTCTCCTTCTGACTGACTTCACTTCGCACAACGCCCCCCAGCTCCGCTCATGCTGCCCCAGTTGCAAGATTCCATCTTTTTTTTTTTTCATAGCTGAGTAGCTTTCCGCGGTGTGCAGATGACTCAGCTTTCTGATCCTCCTTCTGTCACCGGCTCTCAGTGGCTTCACGGTGTGGCCTCTGAACAGTGCGAGCGCGAAGCCGGAGGGCAGCTTCCCTTCGTGGTGGTGGTTTGTGTTCTGGCTAGTCCCCAGGTGTGAGGTTGCTGGCTCATATAGCGCATGTATTTTTGGTATTTTGAGAAACCTCCATACTGTTTTCCAGGGCTGCCGGGTTAACCTGCATTCCCACCGGCAGTGCACAAAACCTTTTCTCCACGCCCTCTCTAGCGCTTCTCCTTTCTGTCTTGTGAACAAGGACAATTCTAGCTGGTGTGAGGTGTATTTCACAGCAGTTTTGATGTGCATTTCCCTGATGATGAGCATTTTCCCATACGCCTGTTTATCAATTTATGTCTTCTTTGGAGAAGTGTTCTCTTAGCCTGTGTGCCCATCTTTCCATTGAGTTAATCCTTTTGCTGGGTTGTATTAGTTCTCTGTGTATCTTGGATACTAGCCCTGCTTAGATGTGTGCTGTGCAAATGTCTTCTCCCATTTGGCAGGGTGTCTTTCTGTTTTATTTTATTATTTTTTAAAGATTTATTGATTTTTATGCATGCAAGAGCTGGGCTGCATGCCAGAGTTGCAGGGTTGAGAGGAGTCACCAGAGACAGTGGAGAGCAGAACAGGCAGATCTACTGAAGCACACTGCTGAGGGGAGCAGCGGGGAGGCAGGAGAGGTCTGCTGCACCCCGTGGGTCCCCTCCCTGCCGGGGATCGAACTCTTGTTGCCGTGACTGGTGATAGCTTCATAGCTTAAGTGCTGCCACTTAACCCTGCACCACGAGGGACGCCTGTCTTTTTGATTTTTTTTTAAAAGATTTATTTATTTATGCATACAAGCACTGGGGTACAGGCCAGAGGTGTGTGGGGGGGCGGTGAGACGATTCACCACAGAGAACGGGGAGCAGAACAGGCAGATCAACTGAAGTTCACTGCTGAGCGCAGCAGTGGGCGAGTCAGGAGAGGTCTGCCGCGCCATGTGGGTCCCCTGCCTGGCTGGCAGCAGGGATCGAACTCGTGCTGCAGCGGCTGCGGTCTGCTTCATAGTGCGATGCCCAACCCACTGCATCACCAGGGAGGCCCCTGTCTTTTTGATTTAATGATACTTTCTTTCACTGTACAGAAGCTTTTGTAGTTTGGTGTAGTCCTGTTTGTTTACCTTTGATTTTGTTTCTTTAGCCCTGTGGCTTCCTGAGACTAATCCTGAAGTCCTGCCTCAAGCCTTTTGTCCAGGTTTTCTTTTTGTTAATTTAAAAAATTTTCCTGACATTGTCAGTCATCTCTGTATAGTTCTTGTTCTCCTTGCGTGTGGCCCTCCTACCAGTATCCCACCCACCTAGCACCCCTTTCTCCCGGGGTGTCCCTCTCTCCCCATCGCTCCAACACGCGGGGGTCCACGACCGCCTGGCGCCCCCCACCCGCGGGCTGCATGCTCTAGATCGATGCTCGGCCCACGCCCGTGGTCCTGTCCCTGAACCTCGCTCCTCCCGGCGAGGACCCGCTGCTGGACGTGGGGCAGGCGCCAGGCGGCCGGACCCCGCGGGCCGGGTCTGCAGGGTTCTCCGCCCCAGCCGGGGCCTCCCCGTGGGGCAGGCGCTGTCCTGTGGTCCAGACCGGGCAGCCCCGGCTCGGGCTCCTCGTCCGCGCCCATGACTGTCACGTGGGCTGCTCGCGCGCCCCAGAATCCTGGCGCTGGGCCCGGCGCCCCGCATGGTCGGTGGGGCGGCCCCGTGGGCAGGGCCAGCAGGGGTCGTCCAGCGCCCCTCTCCGCCGTGCTTTCCGGGCCTGCCCTGCTGTTTTCCTCCGGCTAGAGGGGGAGCCTCTCGCAGGGACGGCTCTGGACCAGGGGCCCGGTATCCCTCCCTGCCCCCCACCCCTTCTACCCCCTCCCGCCGGCCGGCCGCTGCAGGTGGAGCCGAGGGAGAGGTCACCACTCCAGTGGCCCAGGTCTTCTCCCGGTGCGCCGGCGCTCCATTTGGGTCCGCCCGACGCAAGTCCGGCTTGGCTTTGCCCTCGCACCTCCCGGAGGTCTGCAGCCGGGTTTAGGGGTGCCTTGTACTGGTCTGAGTGAAGTGGGGGGTCAGACTAGAAGGGGACCCCCACCCCTGGGCTGCAGCTTAGGCTGTGCAGGGTGGGCTGGAGCCCCGCCAGGCCCCAGACTGCATCGCCGCGCCAGGCTTCTACCTCCGGCCGCCTGGGGCCCTGGGTTTTCTTCTATAGGCTGTGGACCTGGGTCTTACATTCAAGTGCTTGGTCTGCTTCAAGCTGATTTGGGGTACCGTGTGCCGCAGTCGTTCATTCCCTTGCACCTGGCTGTCCAGTTCCCCAACACCGTTTTGAAGATTTCCCTTTCCCATGGTGCATCTGGGCCCCTTTGTCCTAAATTTGTTGTGCTGGATATTTGGCAGATGCGGTGACTCTGAACATCAGCTCTCCTCCTTCCCAAGATTTCTATCGTTGCTTGCTGTGGATTGTTTGCTTGGCGCTTTGAAACTATTTTTGGAAAGATGATATTCTTTGTCTTGTGTGGTCTCTGAAATCTCTGTGCCTTTAGCTTAGCCAGCTAATTGGCCAGCTAATAAGTTAACAAAGATTTTCTTAAACTTCTGGAGCCAAAATAAAACAAAAAAAACCCCTCCACCTCTCTCTAGGTCATCGCAAATCATTCTGTGTTGCAGGGCTGCATGGAGGCCTAGCCAGACCGTTTACAACTGTGCTTTAGCCTTTGTTCCCACTGTGCTAAGTCCAAAGTTCAGCCACAATGGAAACTTGAGGTCTTTCCCGAGGCTGTGTCCAGTGCTGGGCATGTGTGTGACTTTCTGGATTCCCTGTCTACAGAGATCTTATTCCCTAACTATATTACTGCCCAGTTTTTCCTCCCAGGCTTTCTGCGTGTCCATTGTTTGTCCCCTCTGCCTTTCAATGCTTTGAGAAACCTTCTCCACATAGTCATTGTTCTGCCCAGAGAGTCCTGAGTTAGATGAAATACAGGCAAGCTGTGTGTCTGAGTCCTTCAAGACAGACGAGTGCAATTCCTTGTGGACAAGCTGCCCCCCCCCCCCCCAGAACGGGGAGTCTATCCTGGGAACTGCCGCTCCTGGACCGCCCTGCCTGGGGGCAGGTGTCAGACAAGGGTAAATTAAAACCGGACACCCCCTCCCGCCATCTTTTAGTGGCCTGATTAAGCATTTGCTTGGTTGCTCTCTTTGACTATCTTGTAGAGTTCTAGAAGAGTTGATTCTCATGCTTTCAGATGCTTATATATCTATATAATTCTTTTAAACAACTGTATTGTATTCCACAATAAAGATTACATTTTTTTATTTTTTCTTATAATGTTTGTTTTGTTTTCTAGGTGAGTTCCCATAGAGTTTCCACCACCAAGTCACCCGTGCACCGTCATCAGTCCCTTGTGCCCTTCCCATCCCTGACTTGATCCCAATCCCTCCCTCTTCCCTGCAGAATGTCTGATTCGTAGTTGTCTGTTTATTTTTGTTTCGTTTTTTTGTTGTTGTTGATGTTATTATTTTCCTTGATTGAGATTATGTTACTGCATTTTCAAGCATACACTGTGTTCCTTGCTGTGGAGGACATGCTCTGAGAAGCGCGGCCATGCACGGTTTCTCGTGCAAGCACCACGTCCTGTGCTCACACAAACCCAAATGGTGTGGTTACTACGCAGGAGGGCTGCAGAGCAGGGCCGCCATGGTCCATGTAGTTCATCGCTACGGAGAGCTGCAGCCGACGGAGTTGGGTGGGCCCCAGGGGCCTTCACTCAAAAATGTAAGAGGGGGCCTCCCTGGTGGCACAGCGGGTTGAGCAAGGCACTGTGAAGCAAGCCGCAGCCACTGCCGCATGATTTCAATACCTGCCACCGGCCAGGGAGGGGACCCACATGGCACAGCAGACCTCTTCTGCCTCCTTGCTGCTCCCATCAGCAGTGTGCTTCAGTTGATCTGCCTGTTCTGCTCTCCACTGTCTCTGGTGACTCCTCTCACCTCCCGCGACTCTGGCCTGTACCCCAACTCTTGTATGCATAAATAAATCTTTTTTTTTAAAGGATTCACCAGACAGAGTGGGGAGCAGAACAGGCAGATGGACTGAAACACACTGCTGAGGGGAGCAGCGGGCGAGGCAGGAGAGGTCTGCTGCTCCCTGTGGGTCCCCTCCCTGGCCGGCGGCAGGTATTGAAATCATGCTGCAGTTGCTGCAGTTTGCTCCATCGTGAGTTGCTTAACCCACTGTGCCACCAGGGAGGCCCATAAATAAATCTTAAAACAAAAATGTAAGAGGACTTGAAACGCCGGATGGAGACAGGAAGGTTGGGCTTGTTCTAAATGAAAGAGCAAGGCTCGGAGCTCCAGGTAAAGTCCTTTAGGAGAAGGCTTTGTGATTAAAGCCTTAGCTTGGTTTTTATAGAGTTCAAGGCCTTTGGCAAGGAATGTCACCACTTGGCTGTCTTTATGTAGCTTCAGGGAGTGTGTCCGGGTCGTGAAGTCGCTCAACAAGCCTCCTCCCAGTCCTGTGCTCGGAAAGTGGAGGCCAGTGGGATGGCGCTGTGAAGTAAGTCAGACGGCAAAAGGAAAACACCGATGGTCTCGCTGCTAGGAGGAATGTGAAGGAACAAAAAAAGGGCTGAAGGAAAAGAACATTAAAAA
Organism: Galemys pyrenaicus; assembly: GCA_019455555.1. Taxonomy (NCBI): domain Eukaryota; kingdom Metazoa; phylum Chordata; class Mammalia; order Eulipotyphla; family Talpidae; genus Galemys; species Galemys pyrenaicus. The sequence goes on along the minus strand of JAGFMF010011760.1, from coordinate 1,085,969 downwards.
AAAAAATCACAATCCAACAAAAACAAAAAGACAGACAATAAGAGGCACTGTGTGGGCTGGGGACGGAGATGGACTGGGGTGAGGGCAGGAAGGCCACATGGACGGAGGTGACGGTGCACGGGTGAACTGGCGCTGGACCCACGGGGACCACAATGGATGTCAAACATAGAGAAAGAAAGAAAAAAAGAAAAGAAAATGGAGGTCAGACCCACCAGGGCTGGGGACTTCACACAGTGACACGACCCGCGAGGGCTCACTTCCGGTCACTCCACACGGGCCCATCGCTGCCGCTACCCGCGCTCAGCGCTCTGCAGCTTCCCTCTCCCGTGCGCAAGGAGACAGAAGCGATGAAGGAGAGTTCAGGAACGAAAATGGCAAAAAGCCATCGCTAGACACGATGGGCCGGGGGTTTGCTGGAGACGCGAGCTCCCCCAGCCTGCACCGCGGACCGCCGGGAGCTGGACCATCCCCTTGAGGCGGTGCAGTTCTTGTGATGGGGATGAAAATGTCATTTTCTGTGAACAGCTTTTTGTTTTCTATTAAACCCAGCGCTATACTAAACTGCCACGAATATCTCTACAACGTTTTGTGCCTGTGACTACCTTCCAAGTAGGATTCTCATTCTTGGGCTAGGCTGCTTTCTCAGGTGCCGGCGGAGTGTCTGGCCCTATCCATGACCTTTGGGGAGGTCACAGGTCACGATGGCCTCTTTCCAGGGCTTCTCTTAGCAGATGCCCCGAGTGTATTGGGTCTGCCCTTGTCCATCGCATCCTCTGTGACCGCAGCGTTTCCATCTGCCTCTTTCTGGTGGTTCCTGCAGCTTCTCCTCTAGAGATTTGTTTACCAAAGGGATCTGCCTGGGCTCCCTTTTCTAGGCTCACTAAATGCACTAAATTCTTTCTGTAGCTGAGTTTATGGTTTCAACTGTGATCTCTACCTTCAGCGCATTAGCTGAGGTAGCCCCAGGGGCCATCACTAGGACTAGACAAAAGCTTTCCTTCCTTAGGACAGCTCATTGTCACTGTCCAGAAAATTCTGGCAGTAATCATTCAACACTGTTCCATGTTCCACAATATATGCCCTGGATTCAGTGGTCGCTGATATCTGTGTTTTCCAGTCTTCCCTGAGGCCAAACTTCTCTATCAAAACTGGGTCCTTCCGGTTGGATGCTTTACAGACACTGCCGATATAAAAAATGCACTGACTTATCATCGACCTTTCTTGAAATAATCCTTATGAATAGCTTTTCTCAGGAAATGGGACTCCCCTGCTCAGGTGCGTAACTTAGATACCTGAAAATTAATCTTAGACTCTTTCAGTTCACATCTGTACGTTACCAAGTCGTGCTGTTTTGATCTCATTTCCCCCAAATTCATCATCTCTTTGCAATCCCTGGTGCCTCTATCATTCCTTTCACGTATATGAACGGATAAATGGATCAAATAACTTTTTTTTAAGGGGGTGTATAGTATCTTCATTATAATTCATGAAGCCATTGGAAACTGACATGAATCTCTTTAATAAAAGTCCATCTACAATCAGCTTCTTACGGGCATCTGACTTCTGCTGATTCAGTAATGTAGTTAGAAAATCCACTGTTTAGTTGAGAATGGGGGAAAAATCTAAGTAACATCTTAGGGTCATTATGACAAGTTCCACTTTCAGGCACTCTCATGGGGCCTCTGGCCTTCCATGTCAAGGACCTTATGGTCTCAGTGGACTTGCCGGCAGTCAGTGCCTTCTAGAATTCTGTAGACACTGCAATGGGCACCTGGCCAACACAACATTTTATTAGTCTATAGGTTAAGGTGTGATTCTGGAGCTACGCATGAGAATTACATTTCTAACCCCTGACTCCCTTAAAGAACATTTTTTAAAGGGTGTTGAATGTGCCCCATCTTTCAAACCCATGCTTGTGTTCCAAAAATAATATATCCTTCACTTTACCAACTCCTCCCGCCAAATAAAGGACCCCAAAACATTAGGTATCAACTGACAAAGTTATGTGAGGCTCTTCTCTCTCCAGATCAAGTTACAGGCACACCTCAGAGATATTCCTGGTTTGGTTCCAGACTACTTACTTAAAAAAAATACTTTGTTACTGAAAAAACGAAACAAAACAAACCACTAACGCTCATTTGAGACCTTGAAGGACTCCTAATCTTTCTCTGGTGCGGTCTTGCTGGGTAATGATCTCTGCTGACCCATCAAGGTGGTTGTTGAAAGTTGGGTGACCATGTTGATTTCTTAAAATAAATCAAAAAAGTTTGCTGTATTCGTTGTCTCATGAAAGGTTTCACTCTATCACCTGATGCTGTTTGATAACATTTTACTCACTCTAAAAATCCTTTTAATTGGAGTCACCCCTCTCAAACCCTAACACTGTTTTAACAACTAAATTTATGTAATATTCTAAAGTCTTTGTTGTGAATTCAACAATGTTCACAGCATCTTTAGTAGAGGAAGATTCCATTTCAAGAGAGAGCACTTTCTTTGCTCTTTCAGAGCAGCAAGTATTCATCCATTAAAAGTTTTATCATGAGATTACAGCCATTCACACTCCACTTCTTCTTCTTCCCGCCACATCTGTAGTTACAAACGATGCGAAAATCTGCCCCTTAAAAAGCCTAGCTATTGCTTTGCCTCCTTTCTGTTATCCACAGAGAAATTATTTAACATGCAAATCAATGCTTTACCTTGAGCAAAATCTTTCAATGTCTAGGACGTCTCCATTGTCCACATGCTATTTCTTAGCAGGGCATAGAAAACGCTTTATTACCCAATGCCTACTGAATGGACTTGCCTTATTTCCTGACATTATCTATAAGCACCCTCTGCTTCAGTGACATGGATCTACTTCCAAATCCCCAACATGCCAAGCTCTCTAATAATTCAGTGCCTTTGCACCTGCTGTGCTTCTGCCTGGAATCCTGTGTCAGTCTTGCTGACCTAACAAACTCTGACTTAAGTTTCCAGCCTCAGCTCTGGGGTTATTTCCTTCTTAAATCGTTCAGGTTGACTTAAGCACTTCTGTACTAAAATTCTTGTAGCTAGGCTACGAACTGCACTATGGCAATTTTAGCATTTTGATAAAAATATTTTTAAAATTTACATATGCACACAAGAACTGGGGTATAGGCCAGAGGTGTGGGGGGTGAGAGGAGTCACCAGAGACAGAGCCGGGAACAGAACAGGCAGATTGAAACACACTGCCGAGGGGAGAAGAGGGAGACAGGAGAGGTCTGCTTGTGTCATGTAGGTCAGCTCCCTGGCCAGGGATCAAACTCATGTGACTGTGGCTGTGGATGCTTCATAGTGTGATGCTTAACCACTTGCACCACCAGGGAGGCCCAACGTTAGCATTTTAATGGTTTTTCTTAGTAGGGTTTATTTCACCATCCTAATGCCTGTTTTAGTACATTTATTTTTTTCATCTTTGCTCAAATATTTGATGTATGCTATATCATATTGCTTAATATATGATTATGGCATTATTTTACCTTTTCAGTTGAGACGTAGTTGACATGTAGTATATTACTGTAAGGTGTATGACAACATAATGATCAATTTTTTGTATACACTGTGAGATGATTACCAGTTAAGTCTAGTTAACATTACTCATCAAGCTACAGATTTTTTTTTGCTTGTGATGAGATTTTCAAGATTTCTTCTCTTAGCAACTTTCAAATATGTGATACAGTATTATTAACCATAGTCACCAGGCTGGACATTACCCCCAGGATTTATTTATTTTGTAACTGGAAATTTGAATCTTTTCACCCCTTTCACTCATTTTACAGTTTGATCCCCGGAAACAACAATCAATATATTCTCTGTGCCTGTGAGTTTCAGTTTTTTTTTATTTGCTATATACAAGTGAGGTCACTCTGTGTTTCTCTGACCTGTGTGATTCAGCGTAAAACTCTCACCTCACACCCTTGTTGTCCCAAATAGTGAGATAGCCCAAACCTGGCTGAATAACGTTTCAGTCTCTTCTATGCTGTATACACACACATACAGCACATTTTCTCTATCTGTCCATCCACCAGTGGACATGTGGGTTACTTCCACGTCTTGTCTGTTGCAAAAAATGCTTCAGTGAACATGGAGGGGAGGTGTGGATGTCTTTTAAGGTTAGTATTTTGTTTCCTTTGGCTAAATACTCAGAAGTGGAAATGCTGGATCATATAGTAGTTCTATATTTTATTTATAGAGAGGTTTATATATGTATATATCATAACTGTAATTAAAATGTACACGTACTTTCACATTTTTATTTATTTAAAATTTTTTTATGCATACAAGTACTGGGGTACGGGCCAGAGGTGTGGGAGGTGAGAGGATCCACAAGAGACAGAGTAGGGAACAGAACAGGCAGATTAACTGAGGTACACTGCTGAGGGGAGCAGCAGGTGAGTCAGGAGGTCTGCTGCGCCCTGTGGGTCCCCTCCCCGGTTGGCAGCAGGGATCGAACTCGCGCTGTAGTGGCTGCGTAGGTTCCACAGTGCGTTGCTCAGCCCACTGAGTCACCAGGGAGGCCCCCACTTTCACATTTTTAAATGACACGTTTAACTACAAATATCTTCAAAAGTCTTGTGTTGGCCTTCAAATCATCACTTTTCATATCATGTCTCATTCCTCTGCTTCGGTTGATAGTCTACAGAGCCTCAGGTTGCAGTCAGTTTTTCTATTATAAATAGGATCAGACCCAGTTTTTGTGGGACTTGAAATTAATACAATTTAGAGGAATGTTTTCAGAAATAGAGAATTACCTTACTTTTGCAGAGGGCCACACAGACACATAGCCAGGGCCCCTCCCTGCACCCTGGACAGGCAGGCACGAATGTTCGAGGTCCAGAAGGCTGGTTCCCTCATCTCCGCGTTTACCTACCTCCAGCCACAAATAATCCTGCAAGGCACATGCTGAGCATGTACTTTTTTTCTCTCGTACATTATTTTCCAAGGATTTCAAGTTTCTGTGACATCAGTCACTTCGCAGGAGCTGACCGAAAGGCAACGGTCATTAACTGAGCACCTATTATACACCAAACAGTTATAAATGTTATTTACTTTAATCCCTACCATAGTCTGAGGAGGTATCATTACGATTTCATAGATGAGGAAACTGAGGTGCAGTGCATTTAAATACCGTGCCCAAAGTCACACAATTAGTAACAGGCCTGGTCTGGTCTGGATCCACATTCCCCCTCATTCCAACGCTCATGGATTCTCTACTCCACCTCAGACCGCATCTCCGCGTCGCCACCATTTTTACAGTAATGTATGTTCTAGGCTAGCACTATGAAGCATCCGCAGTCACCACAGCCCGAGTTCCATCTGTGGCCAGGGCGTGACCCACAGGGCTCATCAGACCTCTCCTGCCTCCCCGCTGCTCCCCTCAGCAGTGTGTTTCAGTGGATCTGCCTGTTCTGTCTCTGGTGGATCCTCTAACCCCTCCCATACCTCTGGCCTGTACCCCAGTTCTTGTGTGCATAAATAAATGAACCTTAAAAAAAAAAGTAAAAGTGGCTTGGCTCCTTCTGCCCCTGGTCACTTTGTGGACAGCAGGGCTGGCTCAGCCTACATTTCTCCAGGGAGCAGTGTGCGGTCAGACGTGAGGCTGGAGTTGGGGCCGGTCATTCACGACTCAAGTGACCTTTGGTAAGTCACTGACCTCAGCTCCTCATTGCCTTCTCTGTGCACGGTTCTAGGTCAGGAAGCTGCTGTCTCCCAGGGTAGTTGGGGTGTCAGACCTGGCATCATGTGTCAGTACTCGGAAGGCTCCTAAGTCCCTGAGATGTGCCAGTGCAGGCGCTCCGCTGTCTTGCCCACCTGTCCCCAGGTAAAGGTGCACGACAGCTGGACACAATGCGCCTGATGGCTTCAGGAAGGCCAATGGCCAACTCTCCAGCAGCTGCCACCAGATCTCGGGGGGCGTCAGCGGCTGTGCCAAGTCGTGGTGAGAACCGGGGGCTGCTTCCCCCCAGGCTGCGAACTGACCATTACAGTGCGCCCAACACTCTACCAAAGTCAGCTGCAAGAAGCCAACGACCACGCTGCCCATCGACCTTCCGCTCTGTCTTAGGTGCTGACGCGTTTATCTTAGAGTTTCATCTGCCAGTTTAAAATCTGTGGTTCTGGTCCAACTTCGCACGGGCAGCGGCCGTCCCGGGAAACCGAGCGACACCGACATCCCCGCGTGCTCGGCGCCGGGGCGGCGGACACGCTAGGGCGGGGTGGGCAGCTGCGGCCGGCTTTCCTGGGCAAATAAAGGGAGGAAGACGCCGAATCCCAAGGGCGGCCCCGAAACCTGGCCCGGCCCGCGCGCTCGGGCCCGCAGCCACCCCCGCAGCTCCCGCGCGGCCCGGGGCGGCCGGAGCTGCTCGCGGCTCGGCCGCGGCCGCACAAAGAGCGGCGCAGGCGGCGGCCCGGCCGCGCCGCAGAAAGTAGTCCCGACCACGCCGGCCGGTGTTGCTCGACGTCGCTCACGCCCTCCGCGGGGGGGGCGCGCGGCGGAGGGAAAGAATCCCATCGGAATGCGGCGCCGGCCGGCTCTCCCCGTCCCGCTGGCCGCCGGCCGCGCGGCGCATCTCGCGGGGACCCTGCGCGGGGCCGTGCCCCCGGCCCCCGGCCCTCGGTCCCGCGGGCGCGCGGCGTGCGGACGGCGCGGCGGAGGCGTCGGCGCGCGCAGGGAGACCTCGCGGCGACCCGTGGCGGCGGCGCCGCCGTATCCCTGCGCCGCTGCGTGAGGGAAGAGGCTAAATGAGGCGCCGCGCGGGGGAAGCGGGGCGCCGGGGGAGGCGGCGGCGGGATGGGAGCAGACGCCGGCGGCGCGCGAGCCCCGGGCCGAGCGGCGCGGTAGAGCGGGCGGCGGCGCGCGCCGAGCCCTGACGTGCCCTTTCTTTCTTCTCTCTGGAGAGCCGGGCGGCATGAGCGTGCACACCCGCCGCGGCGGCGGCCGCCCCGGCTCCGCGCCTGCCCCGCGTCGGGCCGCCCCTCGCCGCTGAGAGGAGAGCGCGCGCGAGAAGATGGGGGCCGTGCTGAGGAGCCTGCTGGCCTGCAGCTTCTGTGCGCTCCTGCGAGGTGGGCGCGCGGCCGCAAAGTTGGTGGGATGGGCCCGGCGGGCGGAGGGCGCGCGCGAGGCCTGGTCGCGGCGGACGAGGGGCCCGGCGGGGGCTGCGCTCGGCCCGGCCGCCTGGCCGCCGACCTGCCCGCTCCGGGGCGGCCCGAGCGCCGAGCGGCCGGCCCGGTCTTTGTGCCGCGCGGACACGGCGAGCTGCGCCGCGGCCGGCGCCCGCGGGGAACTTTCGGGGCCCGCGGACTCCCCCCGGGCCTGGGGCGCCTGGCGCGAGTCCCCGGCTGCCGGGCGGGCGCGGCGCGCTGCGAGGGGCCGCGGGCTCCCGGGAGTCGCCGCTCCCCAGCCCGTGGCGAGCGCGGGACGTCGCCCCCCGGCGTGCGGGACGCGCCCCCGTTTTCGGAGCGCGCGGTGGGCGCGCAGTCCCCGGTGTCGGGAGGAGGTCGTCCCGGGACCCCAGTTACGGTGCCGCGCGCCCCTGGGGACGGCCTGGCGCCTGGCACGGCACAGGCCCGTCTCTCCCCGGCTCCGAGCGCCTCGCGCGAGCGGGGACCTGGGGGTGCTCGCAGCGGCCTGCAGGCGCTGTCACGGCCGCAGGACTTTTGTCCTTGGTCCGGGGCTGTGGCCGGCCCGCAGGACCCCCGTGGCGCCTCCCGGGTGGCGGTGGGCGCCCCGGCTGACGCTCGGAAGCACCGGCCGGCACTGGGCGTGCGAGGATGCCTTGGCCGTCGTGGCTCGGGTTGCTGCCAGTGCTCCGGGGGGGCACGGTCAGCTCTCTGCAGGCATGGGCCCGCTTGGGTCTGGGGGGGTTGACTTGTTAGTTCCAGCCCCAAACTTTCGCTAGGCTCGCGTTCGAACTGTCTTGGAAAGCTTAGGGAACTAAGTGAAATGTCCAGAACGCGCTCGTGCTGGACGTGAAGCGGCCGTGCCCTTGCTGTGTGTGTGGACTTTGGCTGAGAGGCGCTGGCCTCTGAAGGGAGTTGGTTTCTACTCCTCTGCTGGATTGTTACGTTACTGTTCCATCCAGTCTGCCGAATAACCAGCCTCACTGTAACCTTCTTCGAAACTGTCTGTTTTCCATGGAAAGCCCAGAAAGGTAGTGCTGTGGGCAGGGACTGGAATGCAGCTTGGTGCACTTGAGAGTTTTACTAAGCGTGTTTATTCACGCGTTCTCCTTGTTGAAACGGGGTTTTGCTAGTGGGAGACAACTTGACATAGGGTATGGGAGTATCTGAGACAGAGGTAATAGAAGCTCACAAATTCGAGTCAGCCGGTTGGTTAAGAGGCTTTGGGAAAGCTGCATCCACACCCCTGCATGCTTCGGGTTGCTCACTGTGTGCCTTGGAGGGCAGCGTGTGATGTGAATCTGTTTATTTTAGCACCAGATTTGAGCCTACAGTTGGGTTTGTTCATTACTAGAGTTCAGAAAAATTGCACTTGAAGTCATGTTGTGAAGTATAGTATTATGTAACAAGACCTGAAAGGGTTTAATAGTTTAAATTGCCTCATTTCCACTAGTAAACAGTTTCCAAAAGCGGAGCTCTCATTTTAAATGTAGCATAATAATGGTATAAGGTGGTCTTTGAATTTAACAGTACTTAATTGTGAGAACATATTATTTGAAATGTCTTTTGATGTGAAGGACTTTTATTCATATATTAGATTTTTTTCACTCTTTGATAATGTCAGCCTCTGTCGTAATAGTGATATTACTTAACCTTGGATTCCAAGGGGAAATATGTGATTAGTTTGTTGCTTGACGATCGTTTTCCTTCACAGAAGAGCTGGGGCTTTCACACTGGGAAGATGGACCGCATGGTGAGGGCTTTTGGGAGACTTGTCTCCTGTGGCACTGTTAAATCAGTAGCTGAGAGCCAGGGAGTAATGCTTTCATCATGGGGCAGTGTCCCTGTCCTGGTCGTCACAGGGCAGAGCGTAACGGAAAGATTTGGGATTTCAACACTAACTCTTGAGTCCTAAGTCCAAGTTTCCTACTTTAATAACTTGGTGATTCTGTGTCAGTTTCTCTGGGCCTTACTTTCTTTGCCTGTAGAACAGGGATAATAATGCTGGTCTGACTAATTTGCAAGTTTAATGGGCATCTTTAGTGAATTCATGAATGTAAAATACTTAGCAAATGCTGTTTTTTGTTTTAACTTTTGATTATGCATTGTATGTACTGGGGATTTGAGATTTTACTTGGTCTATAATTCACGAAATCTTAAAGGTAGATGAGACAGTCATTCTGGTCTAACTGCTTCATTTGCAATTCAGAATACAACTTGATCAAGATCCTGTAGCTAATTAATGGCACGTAATTCTTTCTGCAGGTCTGTGTGGCACAGCCGTACGGGCAGGCCCCGATGGTGTCGTGGGGCAGTGGGCGTGACCCCTGCACACATGCAAGTTTGGGATACCATTAGTGTAATCTGTGAACATGTTCTAGTTTATTTTGGGGAGACTTGTTTTATAGGGTTTCTTTGTGATTTGCTTTCTTTGTTGTTAACTTGTTTTGGCAGGGTGATGGTAAATATTCTCAGAAGAAGCCACTAGTGCTTCCCAGCTGATATATTTGTAGACGTGGTTCTTGGACAAGTTTTTCTTTCCTCTCAGGTATAAGGTAGTCTTGGGAAGGTAGACTGCTGTTTGGAGTGGGAGTCAGGAGAACAGCGTTCTGGTTCCGAGTTTGCCATGAGCTACTCTGTCACCTTGGATAAATCATTTAACCTGCACACTTGTGCTGTCTTTATTAGGATAACAAATCCTTCCTTTGGAGAGTCACAGTTCTTGTGCACACATCAAGGGCTCTCAGAGGTCCTGAGGGAAAGAAACCTGTTGAAAATTGGCTTAATCAAACCTTTTCTAACTTGCAATGAATTTTTCCCCTGAGTTCTTTTAACATTCTGCTGAACATTTGTTCTAAGAACGCACTGGGAGAGAATCTTGTTCTAGATAAATTTTTAAGTATTTGGTTGATTTACATAAATTATACTTGATGACCATTTCATGTAGTTGAACTTGCTACTTTTACCCCTCCTTATTTGTTTGGTTTTAGGTTTGCTCACCTGACTAGGGAGTAATGTGCATGGTTATGAAGCTTTAAGGTTTTAGCTCATTGTTATCAACCCTAGTTTGTTTTCTTACGGCTTTTCAGAGATCTTTTTTGCTTTAGTTGGAGGTTTTTCCATGTGAACTGAAATGCTGTTTCCATATAGTTGTACATGCTTGGCGGTCAGAAGTGACTTGTTTTTGAATATTAAGAGAGATTCTGTGAAGTGGTATATGGATGGAAAACATTTTACCTGAAATTCTAATTTGAACGTATCAGAAAAAGAAGTAACAGGTTACAGTTACATTTATGCTGTGAGTAACTACTGAGAAGAACCATTTTTGTGAGGTACTTTTATTACAAGTTTATATTCAGAGAAGATTATGAAGAGGGACGCTAACAGAAATGTATGTGTATGGACTTTGTTGACAAACTGAGTTCTTATCTTCTGCTTTATGTACCCTTAGATTACCTACCTAGCTTTCGTTTCCTCTCCTGTTGCATTAATCCCACAGAAGATTTCTATGGCAATTTATAAGAATAGTTTTGAAGGGATAGTATAATATGTAGTAGGTAGTAGACTTTGAATGACTGTTGTTGTTAAGGTGCCTAAATTAAAAGAAATATTAATACTTAGGAAAAACCAGTAAAACATTTAAGTGCTGGCACTATTTTAGGCTGTCAGCAGTTTTAGAGCATGGGGTTTAGAACTTTGAGTTTTTGGGGGTTTTGAACTTTTAAATCACTGCTGCTACTGAAACAAAAGTTTTGTGAAATACTTTGACATCTGATGTTTTCTGTTGTTTTCTGTAAACATGCCATTTTATATCAAACTTACCTTTAAAGGATTGCAACTTACAACACCTTTTTAGATGGCTTTCTGTAAATAAGCTAGGGGATAAATAGTTCACTTGTAATATTTATTTACTTTTTTAAGGGATAAGTGTGGACAAAACTTAGCAAAACATTGCCCAAGCGAGAGATTTTTACTGTTACTTACAACAGTTGAATTATTCAGTTCATGCTTGTCTTCCTGCAGGATGGTTAGTGCAACACTGAATTCCTGTGTGGCATGTTTCATTCTCAGTACAAGTTTTTAATCTATAAAATAAGCCTCATCTCAATGAATAGAACACTGTTGTTCCATGTGATTAACTCAAATTTAGTAAAGTACATGGATTGGCAACCTAAGAATAGGATATTTACCCTTGAAAATTATTTATTTAAAATATCATAAATACAAGGAAAACTGTTATTAGCACATGCATTTGTTTTTGAAGTTGTTATTTGTGGCAGTGACTATTTTCACAAAAGACTCAAGCCGTTCAAATGTAAGACTGGAAAATATTAAAAAGTGTTTGGGCTCTACTTGGGTGATCAAAATCAACTGGTATTTTGATGCTGTGATACTGTCAGCTGTAATACGGCTTTCTGGTTTTTGCTTCTGTGATACCTTACGTGGGATGGCCAGGACATTGGGGATGTGAAATGAAATTACCTTGTTTTTAGGCAAAGAAACATAATTATGTCAATTCTTAAGTTATTAGTTGATTGACTTAAAGTTATAAAGTAAAAGTGTAGCGGTGAATATGACAAGCACTTGTCATGTTTTTCAAGAAAATGGTCACCCAGAAACCAAAATTCTAGGAATGTACGATGATACTGGTCATCTTTATTAATTCTTCTTTCAAAGAAGAGTTAATACCAGTCTTTCTCAAACTTTTGCAAAGTATAGAAGAGGAAGTAGTTTTCAAACTCCTAAGTATTACCCTGGGATAAAAAGCAGTCATGGGTACAATGGAGAAGAAAACTGTGGCGTGAGACTCTGATGAACATAGATGGAAGAACACTCAGCAAAATATTAAAAACTGAATACAACAAAACATTAAAAGGATCATGTACCGTGATCAAGTGGGATTTATTCCTGAGGTGTAGGGTGGTTCAGCTATGGAAATCAGTCAGTGTGAAATGCAACGTTAACAAAATGAAGGGTAAAAATCATGCGATGATCTCAGTAGATGGCAGAAAGAGCATTTGACAAGGTCATTCAAGTGCAAAAGAAGTATAATAGTAATTACATGTCATTAACATGACATGACATGTTAAATAGAGGTAGCCCTAAAGGTCACAAAAAACCCCCAAAAACAAAACTGTTAGAACTAACAAATTCAGTAAAGTTGTGGGATAAAAAAATCAATTGTGTTACTACACATTAATAGTAAACTATCAGAGAAATAAGGAAACTCTTCCATTTACAATTGGCATACAGAAGAATAAAGTACCTATGAATGAATTTCACTAAGTAATTGAAAGACCTATACCCGAAAGTTAGGACAATAAGTCAACTGAGGAAGACTCAAATGGAAAGATTGTAGCCTCATAGATTGGAAACATCAATACTGTTAAAATGCCTGTACTACTAAATCAGTCTATAGATTTAGTGTAATCCTGTCAGTATTCCATTGACATTTCCCACAGATAGAACAATCCTAAGATTTGTGTGGACCCATAGAAGGCCCCAGTAGTCAGAGTGGTCTTGAGAAAGACCAAAGCTTGGAGGCATTGCTCTCCCTGACCAAACTATATTATAAAGCTATAGCAGTCAAAAACAGGGGCCTCCCCGGTGGCGCAATGGGTTAAACAATGCACTGTGAAGCACACTGCAGCCACTGCCACACGAGTTCGATCCCTGCCACTGTCTGGGGAGCTGACTCACATAGCGCAGCAGAGCTCGCCTGCCTCACCTACTGCTCCCCTAGGCAGTGTATTTCAGTGTGTTGATCTGTCCTATTCCCCGATCTGTCTCTGTTGGATCCTCTCACCCCCCCACCCCTTTCTGGCCTGTACCCCAGTTCTTGTATGCATAAATAAATAAATCTTTAAAAAAAAGTAATCAGAAATACTATGGCCTGAAAACAGATACATAGGTCAAGGGACTAGAATCGAGGGCCCAAAATAAACCCATACGTAGACTCTGTGGTCAGTTACTATACAACTAAGGAACCAGTAATGTCCACTGGGATAGTCTGTTCAGTAAATGTGTTAGAGAACTGTACTGCTAACTTATACCATACATAAAAATAAAATCAAAGTGGATTAATGATTTGAATGTAACACCTGAAACCATAAAACTCCCAGAAAAAAATAGTTTAGAAGCTTATTGACATCAGACAGTGTAGTTTCCTTGAATTTTACCAGTAAAATCAAAAACAAGCGTGGGCTTGCATCAAACTAAAAAACTTTTGCACAGCAAAGGACACCATCCACAAAATGTAAAGGCAACCTTTGTCATGGGAGAAAATATTTGCAAGCCATCTGTTTGATGATTCCAAAAATACAAAGGACTCAAGAGCAAGAAGCCCTCAGACACTCTGGTTAAAAAGTGGGCAGAAGATCTGAATACGTGTTTCCCACTTACAGCGTGTCCCCAAGGAGATGAAATCACCGTCTCGGGGGAGAGCTGAGGGTGTGCTCCTCCTTGCCCCCAGCGTTCGCTGCGGCAGCATTTGCAGTAGTGCCTGGGTTCTATGGTAGTTGTATTTCAATTTTTTGTTTCTTTTGTGGGGGGAGGTTTGAACTTCTCATGAGAAAAAATATATGTTATCCAGCTCAAGAACACTGTGTCTGGTGAGTCACAGGGTCAAGGGCTGGCGATAAACGTGGTAGAACTAGTCAACGGGATGTACTTTCGAGGTACACGAGGTTACAGAAATGAAAAACTGATGCCTGACGTGGTTAAGTCAGTTGCCTCCTCACTCAGCAGCATGTTGGGAGCCACAGCTAATGAGGAATAGATGTCTAGACTGAGCATTGCAAGATGCTCTCCAGAAACCTCCACCTCCTGAAGTACATAGTACACCTGCCTCAGCAGTTTCTCATCATGTCATACTCCTGAGTCAGCCTTTTTGGTCCCTCGACCGGGTAGAAGGTGTGCGTCACCTGCAGAAGCACTGCACACTCCACCTTGGGAATCATGTGCTTCATGGAGTTGGAGTTGATGCGGACCTCAGTGGCCTGGAGGTGCAGGGGGCTGCTTTGGGGGCCAGCCCTCGCACACGCTAATAGCAGGTCGTGGGTGGGCAGCTGCAGGCGGCATAATGTGCTCTTGCTCTCATTTTTGATAGGGAACCTGCATGCAGTTTTCTATAGTGTCTGTACAGGTATGTATTCCTGTAGCAGTGCACATGTGTCCCTTATTCTCTCCTGTCTCACCAACACTTTGTTGGTTCTTGTCCTTTCTCATAGTACCTCTTCTGACAGGTGGGCTGCCGCTTGTGGTTTTGTTTGAGTCGCACTTCCCTGACGAGCGAACATTTTTCATGTGCCTGTTGGCCATCTCTATAGAGTCTTTTTGGGGAGAATGTCCCATTCACGAAGACTCTACCTTCCTGGCATGATTTATTCTTAATTACCTCTCCAAGGCCCTGCTTTCTCATACAGTCATGTGCTGCCTAATGCCTTTCTGGTGATGAGGGGCTGCTTGTATTACTGTGCTCCCAAGTCGCGGTCACCAGGAGAGCTGCTGTGATGTCCCAGTGCATCATGCCCCGCACATCTGGAGCTTATCATGGTTCTTGGTAGCGGCAACCCACATGTCCCTGACTTGGGTTGTTTTGCTCGTCATGGCTCCTGAGCTCACAAACTCACTGCTAATGTTGCATTGTCCAATAAGACCCCTAACAGCACATTTCTCAGAATGTGTTTGTGTTGGTAAGTAAGGCAGTCACACTGCCATCCTGGGAGTGAGCAGGGGTCGGGTTTCAGCATGAGTTTTGGGGTACACAAATACTCAGTTCATGATACGATAAAATAAGAATCATTGTAAAGTTGTTTTTATTAGACTTGACCTGATTACATATGTATGTGTCTGCCCTTTACTTTTCATTTCTTGGAAATTTTCATAAGGAACCGTGGGTTGGTTTTCAAAGCTGCTTGAGGTCATGAGGTGAAGAACTCACCGTCAGGTTTCATTTACGGTACTGACGGTTCCCTGAGGTTCTTGAGATCTGCCTGAAGGTGACCTTCCTTCCTTCGCCCGCAAGCCAGCTACCATATCCGTTTTCCCAAGCGCTATAAACGTTGGCTCCATAAAGGTGACCGTATCTCCTTAAAATTGTGCCTGGTCATACCTGCTTCAAGGAGCACCACTTTCAAGTCCGGCACTTCTGTAAAAGCACTGGTGCACAACCGGCGTGAAACCGGGGGGACGGGCCTGCCGGAACTGTGTGGATAACCTCACTGCCATAAAAATAAGAATACTCGCGCGGCTTTTATTATGGTGGAGTCAGGCAGGGGCTAAAGGGTGAATGTTCTGTTTCTTTTTACAGAAGCACGGTATGCTTAGATTGTTAAGTTACAGATAGCTTAAGAGGAAAGAGAAAAAGGAGATCTTATGTTCAGAAAGCAGGACATTAAAGTATCAGCAGTGTTTTGAACAAAACCCGTAATCATCTTTCATCAGTTTATTCTGTGCTATGTAATTAATTCTCGTTCTGCTAGTTCCTGGGTTAGTAGTCTCATGAGTCCGTCTACTTCTCCACCAGCTTTTTGGGACTCCTGACTCAGTCTCCTGGTGCGGTCTCAGTTACTTGATGATGCTGTCAGTCTGAGCCTAAGAGCACCGCGTCCGGTCCTTCCACAGCACTCGTCTTCTGTTTACGACAAGTCTCTCTGCCTGTGCCTGATCTGCAGGTACTTTCAGGGAAGCCTCAGAATGAAATAAAACACTGTAGATAACAAAAGATTTGTAATGGCAATTACTTATGCTGATACTTTTATTTTATTTTAAAGATTTATTTATTCATATAAGAACTGGGGTACAGGCCAGAAGTACAGGGGGTAAGAGGACCTACCAGAGACAGAGTGGGGAGCAGAACAGGCAGATGGATTGCCAAGGGCAGCAGCGGGCGAGGCAGGAGAGGTCTGCCGCACCATGTGGGTCCCCTCTCTGGCCGGCGGCAGGGATCGAACTTGTGCTGCAGTGGCTGCGTTTTGCTTCATAGTGCGTTTCTTAACCCACTGCGCCACCAGAGGAGGGCCCTATTGCTGATAATTTTAAAAGTAAAAGACCTGATACAAGTTTGTTACTTAAAGTAATGCAGTTGACGAGGAAGTTTGGTGGTTTTGTAGTATGCATGCCAAAATCTAGTCAGTTCAAAAATATTTTAGACAAACTATTTCTAAGCATAATGATGAATATTCTTTTAAAGGAGAATGACTTTTACAACTAATTTATGCATATTTATGAACATAATCATTGCAGAACAGAAAGACCAAAGATGATAACCCCCAGATGTGATGTGTCATCAATTATATCAAGAACATATAAAAATTAGCAAATAAAAGGATTTAGTAAGTGGAGTAAGTCCTGAACATCTGTATAATAAAATTTATAGGTGACTTCACTTTGAGAACCACTGAACTACTTACAGTGTAATGTATTCACATTTTAAGAGTCAGATTTTGAGTTAAAGTAACAAAACTGTAAGTGAATAACCAGAGTTATGATGGCACTATACTGTTGTCCAGTATCATGCAAAGCAGCCCAATAGTCTTGATAAATAGAAGTGATATTTCTCCACATACTTAACCTTGGGAGGGTGAGCATCTCTTGTGATTTGATCGTGCTTCCCCATGCAAATCATGGCATTGACCAAATCTGTTTTTAATGCCTCCCCTTTTACAAGGTGAAAAAAGATTACTTTGTGAACCTCAGAGACTCTGGAAAATTTCAGTTTTAGGTGCAAGAGACATTATTTAGGATTTGACTTTGAAAACAGCAGAATGTTGAAAGTTGTGAGGACGTTTGAGCATTTGGTTTAAGTCCCTGAGTCAGTGAGGGAAAAAAATACATTGCTATCTATTTCACCAGAGTGTCAAAAGTTTTTTTTTTTTCTAAAGTAAACTAAGGGAGGAACGTGATAGTAAAAAACCTTAGTTCTTTTGGAAGAAGACTGCCTTTTTAACTTTTTCTTTGTCCTGATGTATGAATTTATGGAGGCTGTGGACTAAATGTTGGGTAAGGGACACAAGAGAGACCAAGTGATTGTCCAATGCCTTCAAAGCTTATCTGAGCAATAAAAGATTCAGCCTGTTTCACCTCTGATTTTTAGCTTAAGGTCCTTGAGTCCTTTGTGGATTCCTAGGGGGGGAAATGGAGTCTAAAAACCTTTTGTAGTTACAGGAATTTGACGGCTTGGAGAAGGAAAGTAAAGGTCTAGTGAGGTGCATAGGGGGTGGAAGACATACAGGTGTTAAAGGAGGATAGATAAGTGAAGGCCTCAGAGGAGCTGAAGGGAATATTGAGGGTAATTAAAAAGGAGAAAGGAAGAACAGTGGTTGATGGAAAAGGAGAGGTTTTAAACAAGCTAGTTTAGGGAGGTCTCAAGGTTTCTAAGGAAAACATTGAAGTTTTAAAATTTGTCTTTAGTAAAATTTCACAATTTTTGGAGATACTGAACTGAGCAGGTGTTGAAATGGTAAAGCATGCAGTCAGTGGGAGAAGGGAGGAAGCCAGTGGAGTGATAACTACCTATGAGATCAGAGAATTAAACCAGATCTAATAATTTAAAGGTGCTAAGAAAGAGTATTCCCTTGTGAGGAGCCAAGGACTGGTCTGCTGGTGTCTCAGAATCGAACACAAAAAGGCTTTTCTTTTACAGGTAGACCTGATAGTGCCAGCGGGATCTTTGTGGGAGAGAAATCATGGGAGTGTGAGTTAGCAGATAACATGGCATTTTAACAGAAGATATCTTTCTTGTAGTCAGGTGATGATCAAATGAGTCTTTAAGAGAGGATGTTCCACACTGGCTTGCTTAAGCTTATAGCTAGTACAGCTAGCCAAAGTTTAGAGGTGCTTGAGTGGGTGGAGGTGACCTGACCAAACTTGGATTTTGCCGAGTCAGTGGGTAAGAACTGGTCGTTGGTGAGCAGCTTAACAGTCCTTAATGTAAAGGGCTCTCAGGCTATGGCAGGTTTGTAAATCAGATCCTAGAGTGTTCCTTTTAGATATTAATATGTTAGCCATATTGTGTGCAGTGCATTATACTAGGGTTTGGGATGAAATTAGTTCTAAGATGCAGCTTGTTTCCGAGAGGTGGAGGTCCTAAAGTAGGGAATATATTAAGAAAATTGGGATTATCAAATAAGTGGTAAAAACTGTGAGGACTCAATGAAGAAAACTTTAGGCAACTAGAGCGATTCATGGAGTAGATAATATGTGAGTGACCTTGAAGAGCTTAGGTTTAATTGTTGCGATAATGAGAGAAGTATGGGTTGGGCAGGAAACTGAATATATTGTGGTGATGGAATATGGTATGCTCACACAACCAATTGTGTGATACAGAAACCATAAAAGGTAAGTTTGGAGCCATCAGATCAAGTCACAAGGTGGAGACATAAAAGGAATTGAGATTTTGTATCCCAACCCTTCATATTTTAGGCAAAGGAAATAGGAAAGCTTTTTGAGTTGGATAAAGTGGAAGTAGACAGGCCTCCCTGGTGGCACAGCGGGTTAAGCACCACACTGTGAAGCGTCCACGGCACAGCAGCAGGAGTCGATCTCAGACAGGGAGGGACCCACATGGCGCAGCAGACCTCCTGCCTCCCACTGCTCCCCTCAGCAGTGTGTTTCAGTCAGTCTGCCTGTTCTGCTCTCAGCTCTGTCTCTGGTGAATCCTCTCGCCTCCCTTGCCTCTGGCCTGTACCCCAGCTCTCGTATGCATAAATGAATAAATTAAAAAAAAATGGAAGTAGAAAAGGGAAGGGATCCTGTTGAGATCACTTACTATTAGGGAAGTTTAGGTGTCAGGTGGTAAATGTCCAGCGTAAGCTAGTATTCTAAAAATAGAATAGAAGGGGCTGATTTAAGGGGTTGCTGAAGAAGAATCAGCAAGACAGTAACTGGCCTTCTGGGGGAAAAGGGAGGCTCAAAGATGACTAAAGGTACATCAAGAGAGAAGAAGGGGCCTCCCTGGTGGCGCAGTGGGTTAAGCAACGCACTATGAAGGAAGCCGCAGCCACTGCAGCACGAGTTCGATCCCTGCCTCCGGCCAGGGAGGGGACCCACATGGCGCAGCAGACGCCTCGCCCGCTGGTCCCCTCAGTAGTGTGTTTCAGTCAGTCTGCCTGTTCTGCTCCCTACTCTGTCTCTGGTGGATCCTCTCACCTCCCTGGACTCTGGCCTGTACCCAGCTTTTGTATGCATAAATAAATAAATCTTTAAAAAAAAAAGAGAGAGAGAAGAACTGTACCATTGATGCTTGAGGGTTGTTTTTTTTTTTTTTGAGGAGGGGAAGGACCATTCGTTTAATGGAAAAAAGAGATACCCTACAAGGAGGTCATAGGTCAAAGAGTTATAGATGTAGACCTGAAGGTTAGTCTGAAGATGATTTGAAAGTAACTTGCATATAATTGCTTGTTGACAAGTTGAATTGCTTTATTTTCTCATATAACCTCCTATTTGATGGACAATAGGGAATCTTGGGGATACCTATATTTGGTGAGTAGGAAGAGTTGAAATGATAAAGCAGACAAAGCGTGACTGGAAAACAAGAATCACAGGTAGGGAAGTACAGAGACCCTGCTTGGCAGGGTGTGGTCAGCATTGTTAAGTGTTGCAGAGAGGGCCTGAATAAGGGTTCAGTTATGAAGACTTGGAGAAAGCAGATTCAGCTGAGTAATGGGTAGAGAGTTAAGTTAGTAACCAGTGCTTGGTGGTATAAAGTATATCCTACTGTTGTAAGGTTTTGTGGTTGAAAGAAATGTAGTTATTCTTTTGGTGCTAGCAAGGTTAGGGGTATTAGAGTATTTTATAACAGGTACCTAAAAGGAGTCATTGAATCCAAGAAATTAGGGAACAGTTATAAAGTTGCAGATACATGTTATGGGCACTGAAGCAGGAGTATTTAGCTTTAGAGAGGAGGAAGGACAGTTTGTTCTTTAGGGCTGAGGATAAGAAAAGGAGGGTGGGTGGACTATATAGAGATTTTTGAGATGTATTGGATGTGTGACATTTACCTTCTTCCATATTCACTGAGATTATTTGGTGGGATCATCTGAAAATGGAAGATTCAAAGCATGGACTTTGTCTTCAGAAAAGCAGAAAAAGTTTAAAAAGGCTACTAGAGAAATTTTGGTAGGAGGTTAGTGAATGAAAAATAAGATATGTGAGTAAAATTTTTGTGATGCAGGATGACAGATATGTTGGTGATTTGGGTTATCTGGGTATTAAGAAGTTAGAAGGTGAGCTTTTGGAATGGAAGGTACTGAGTGCATGGCATGTGTGTTAGAACTGGGGACAAGCTGTATGGATCCAGTGTGTTTCTTTAGTAGATCAACACAGAATCACAGATCACACCTTTCAGATACCCCATTCACTGCGTTGACCAGATGCTGGTCATTGTTGGTTGGAGACACTCAGGCGTGACCAGGGTGATCGGACAGGTAGGCTCTGGGTGTCCCTTCAGCGCTGTGGTAGGTAGTGTCGGCTCGTGCTGCCCTTGAGCAGGACTCTGCACTTACAACCAGGACTGGTGCGTGACGTTAATGTGTATGTCCCCTTTGCTTTTTTAATACTCAGAAGGCTCGTGAGACTGTCAGTCACCAGGAAAGTCCTTTGGATTTTGTAGACCAGATGTTTAGTAGAAATGGTGATGTTTGACTGGAAAGTCATGAAAGACATTTGACTGCCATCTGCTGTCATGGAGACTTGGTATACAGGCGGTTTTCCAAGGACAGTGTCATGAAGAAAGGTGCTCTATATATAAAAAGATGCTGCCACTTTGGATTTTAAATTATAAGTGCTTTGGGGCTGTTGTTTATGCAGCACTTAGCATTGTAGCCTTAGCTGATAGGGATCTTTTTTCTGAAAATTTGAATTGGCCCATAGAATGCAGGACTCAGTATAAGAATGCAGGGGAGGGCCTCCCTGGTGGCACAGTGGGTTAAGCAATGCACTATGAAGCAAACCGCATGATCCCTGCTGCCGGCCAGGAAGGGGACCCACATAGCACAGCAGACCTCTCCTGCCTTGCCCGCTGCTCCCCTCAGCGTTGTGTTTCAGTCGGTCTGCCTGTTCTGCTCCTCACTCTTGTCTCTGGTGAGTCTTCTCACCGCGCTGGACTCTGGCCTGTACCCCAGCTCTTGTATGCATAAATAAATAAATCTTTAAAAAAAAAAAAGAATACAGTAGACACTCTGGGGCCTGGTAGTGTGATGTTTGAAGGTCAAAATGAGTTAAAAGTGAATCTGTGGGGCCTCCCTGGTGGCGCAGCGGGTTAAGCAACACATTATGAAGCAAACCGCAGCCACTGTAGCACGAGTTCGATCCCTGCCTCCGGCCAGGGAGGGGACCCACATGGCGCAGCAGACTGACCTCTCCTGCCTCGCCCACTGCTCCCCTCAGCAGTGTGTTGCAGTCCGTCTGCCTGTTCTGCTCCCCACTCTGTCTCTGGTGAATCCTCTCACCCCCTGTGACTCTGGCCTGTACCCCAGCTCTTGTATGCATAAATAAAATAAATCTTTAAAAAAAAAAAAGTGAATCTGTGAGGGAAACTTACTTAATTTGCTGTAGCAACAGCAGATACACAAAATAAGTAGAAAGGGTTCTTAGTCATTTTTTAATAAGCTATCTTTGTTTTTTGAATAAAATCTGTTTGCTTTTGACTATAAATATTGGATTTAAGCCTTATGGTTAGTTCATGTTGTACTTAAACTGGCTTAAAATCACATTTTTCTTTATGCTTTTTAAAGCATCTTAATTTTTTAAATTTTTTTTTAAGGTTTATTTATTTATGGATACAAGAGCTGGGGTACAGGCCAGAGTAGCAGGAGGTGAGAGGATTCACCAGACAGAGTGGGGAGCAGAACAGGCAGACTGAAACACTGCTGAGGGGAGCAGCAGGAGACAGGAGAAGTCTGCCTGCGCGATGTGGGTCCCCTCCCTGGCCGGCAGCAGGGATCGAACTCGTACTGCAGAGGCTACAGTTTGCTCCGTAGTGCATTGCTTAACCCACTGCGCCACCAGGGAGGCCCTAAATTAATTTCTTAAAAAAGTAGGAGTGTTTACTTTGAAGTGATAACTTGGTTTTGCCTTTGGGTGACACAGTTTTAGACCTTCGTAATTGTGAGGGGGTCAGTACATTTTGATCGTACTTTTGCTGCTTCCTTTGAGTTCTTCATCTTAGTTTCTGTATCAGTGTGATTCAGTAAGATCACTTCTCTCTTTAATTTTGACTAAAATTAAGTAAAGTTAAAAGTTTAATAGTCACACTAGCTGCATTTTTTTTTTTTAAGATTTATTTATTTATGCACACAAGAGCTGGGGTACAGGCCAGAGTCACGGGAGGTGAGAGGATTCACCAGACAGAGTGGGGAGAAGAACAGGCAGATCAACAGAAGTACACTGCTGAGGGGAGCAGTGGGCACAGCAGGAGAGGTCTGCTGCACCATGTGGGTCCCCTCCCTGGCAAGCCACAGGGATCGAACTCGTGCTGCAGTGGCTGCAGTCTGCCTCATAGTGCGTTGCTTAACTCACTGCGCCACCAGGGAGGCCCACTAGCTGCATTTTAATGCTCTGTGGCCCTACATGTGGCCGCTAGCCCCAGGTTGCACAGTGGAGACAGCATTTCGGTCTTCATAGAAAATCTGTTGTGTATTTGGACTCTGGGTCTCTAGTTACTGTGCTATCAGGAAGTAAGAAACTTGGAATAGATACTTAGAAAAGCAGACTTTGTACTAAAGTTATAATGGCTTCTGCTTTCGCAAAGTTAAATATTCTTCAAATAGGCTTTATCTTTATTTTCAGTGTTAGGTTTTACTCACAAGTCACTCTAATCATAATATAGACTGAAATAAAGTGATAGTGTTAGGAACGGTGTCTGCCAAACTGTTAACTGGTATATTAAGGTAAATTGATACTCAGTAAATCATACATGTTGTAAGTGTAAAATTTATGTCTGACATGGGTATGCACCTTTAGGGCTATCGGAAGCAGCACAGTTGGTGGTCACCCCCAGGTTTTCTCATACGCCTTCTTTATCCCTCCCGCCCCTTCCTCTCCACCTTCTCTGCTCATCTCCAGACAACTGCCGAGCTGCAGTTGCAGTAGATTTTGTGTTTCCTACAGTTTCATATAAATGGAGTCATGCAATATACACCCTGATTTAGTCTGACTTCTTTCACTGTGTGTAATTATTTTGGGATTCATCCATGCTACGTGTACAAATAGTTCATTACTTTTTATTGTATGGATTATGCAGTACAAGTTGTTCATCCATTAGTCTGTTGATGACTTCTGGGTCAATTCCAATTTTGGTTATTACAAATAAGCTGCTATGAACATTTATATACAAGTCTTTGTATTGGCATGCTTTACTTCTTATGAGTAAATACCTAGGCGTGGAATGGCTGGGTCATATATTAGCTTGTATTTCAACCTTTTAATAAAACACCAAACTGTTTTCACCAAAGTGTACCATTTTACATCTCCCCTAGGATTGTATGAATGGTTCAATGGCCTCTAAATCTTGGTAGTGCCAAGCTTTTCAATTTTATCTAACAGTTTGAACAAGAAAAGACTGCCTTTGTGGAATTAACTCTCCTTGCAGCTTTATTTTTAAAATACTACAAAAATTGTTTGTGAAAGATTTTAGGCAGCATTTGATTTTATCTACTCTTGTTTTTGATCGTATTGACTCACTAGTATTGATTGAAACTCTATAAGAACCAATACCATTCCTTTTTATTTATGCATTTTTTTCTTTTTGTTCTAGCGGCCCCTTTGTTGCTTTATGCAAACAGACGGGACTTGCGATTGGTTGATGCTACAAACAGCAAAGAGAATGCTACAATTGTGGTTGGAGGCCTGGAGGATGCAGCTGCAGTGGACTTCGTGTTTGGGCATGGCTTGATATACTGGAGTGATGTCAGCGAAGAAGCCATCAAACGAACAGAGTTTAACAAAACTGAGAGTGTACAGAACGTTGTCATTTCTGGATTATTGTCACCGGATGGGTTGGCTTGCGATTGGCTTGGAGAAAAATTATACTGGACAGATTCTGAAACTAATCGAATTGAAGTGTCTAATTTAGATGGATCTTTACGAAAAGTTTTATTTTGGCAAGAGTTGGATCAACCCAGAGCTATTGCCTTAGATCCTTCAAGTGGGTAAGTTTTTGTGTAATGTAAAAAGGTTATTGATCACCTCCTGGTTTCTCTCCACTAGCACACACCCCCTCATTCCCAAGAGAGAAGAGAGGTCACAAGACAAAGTTTGGATTCTTTGGGCTTCTTTGTCAAGTAGACTTGATTGTGGGAAGTTACGTTGTTTTCTTAAAGTCAGGTGTTGTAAATAGTTTCGTGTTTTTAACAGACCCTGGGTTAGTCATACCTGCAGGCCTTAGTTTTTCTTCTGCACTTACTTGTCATATTTGTGAGAGGATAATTAGAAGACAGAGGTAGATGAAGACTTAGTACTTGATAGCTCAAGACAGTATAAAATGTCTACAAATCTTACAATTTTTATTATATACAAAATCTTTTTTTGTTTTTTATCTTAAATTTTGAAGTAGTACTATTAGTATTGAAAGAAAACTAAAAATAGTTGCTAAATAACTCATTTCTGGTGACCTAAACCTGTATTTGCCTTGAAGTTTTTATTTTCTAATGAGAGAACAACTTAAGAGCTGTGGATAAAAATTCCGTTAGAAAATGTGAACCTCGTCCCTGCACTGTGGCCACGCCGCAGTCCTACCATATGCCGGCCCTTCGTTGTTCTGTGTTGATGGGTTGATGATTGTCGTGGCAGAGCCTGTGAGGTCTAGGTCTGGACAGCGGTCTCAAGATGAACTTGAAATGAGTTACTAATAACTGGTCAAAACCCGAAGATAAATAATCTGTGTGTAACTGTTTTAATATTTTGTTTTCTTTGACTTTCAAGTATGTTGGATATTTTAAAGCTTCCTTAGAGAAAAATATATATTAATAAAGTAAAACTTTGTGTTTTACTTGTTTTGATTATCAGATCTTATTTGGTGATGAAGATTAAAGAAAGGGCATGTTGTTGAAAAATGAAGACATTTGTCTAAAAGATACCATGGGTAGTTTTGGGGAGTGAAATTTTAGGGTGAAGAAGTTTAGGAGAGCATAATATATAATTTATGATGTAAGTGTTAAAAACAGTACGTTTTTAGTGGCGCACTAATAGATACCTGTTAACATTGGGTGATATTCTTTAATAAAACACTGACAAACTTTACACTAGTTATGGTGGGAGGGAAAGACCGCGAGGGTACTGAGGAGGTCTCAGATGTTGGGTGTGCAATAAACTGTAGTGATTGAAGAGTTTGGTTGTGAGAACTTGCGAGATATTTTTGAGAAATGGAGTCTGTTTTGCCAGTGTTTATAAATTTCAGGGAGTGCTGAAATGTTTCTGAGACTACTGATTTGTATAACACACAGGGTTTTGGGGCTTTTGGTGGTCATTAGGGACTAATAACTTTGGTGAAAGGATAGTTTTTTGTTTTCCCTTTGTCATTTAGTCTTACAACTTAATAATGGAGATTCACCAAAGTATTTAATGGTCAGTATGTCCAGAGAGCTGCTTTTATACTTTAAGGAAAGAGTGGGGGTGATTTTAAGGATTTGCAATGTATTTATGGAAGAAAACTTGGATGAGACAACTTTTGTTTCTTCAAAACTTGTTTGCTGGCATCATGCGGTATATATTGGGGGAGAGAGGACACGTGCTGAAGGGTTTAGAGGGGCCGCTGGAGCTCTGAAGGACAGATGCACACAGTGCCTTGCTGCCACTGTTCTGGACCAGCACTGTGGCCGTTTCTGCAAGGGATGCTGAGTATGCGACAGTACATATTCCAGGGAGTTGAAGTTAGAGGGAAACTTGGGACTACTCAGGATCTAATCATTTAATGAGCAAATGGAATCAGCCTCATTTTGTCCCCGAAACTAATGAGCTTTACTTCTGGCTGGCAGGTCTGACAAGTGTCTTAGGAAATTTGCCATGTGATTAAAAGTGCATTAATGTTTCTGTGGCTTTCATTTATCCTTGATACTTCCAGTATTGAAAGTGGGAATTCACCAAAGATTTGGCTGATAGAGGATATTAACAGAAGAATCAATAATAATTTGCTGTGAAGTAGTGTGATTTAAGCTTTTAAGACGTTCCGAGAGAATAACTGAGTTTTTCCTTAAACTTAAAGGTCTGGTTAAATATTTAGTGAAATATTTTTCATTTTTTTTCTTAAATTTAGAGTATTAAATTTGTTCCTTCACACAGTTGGTCAGTGTGCATCCAGGTTTCCTACAGTGCAGAATGATAAATAACCCTGTTGAAGTTATCATTGTGTTCTACTTCCTTAGCGTAGGTATCTATGTTCATCTTTTAAATTCTTAAATCTCAAGTGGTTTTTAAAAAATTCTTTTTATTGAGGTAACATTAGTTTATGACACCATATAGGTACACTTTTTCACTTTGTCTTTCATTCCCCCCCATCTTTTATTGTTTTTAGTATCTCTGATTGGTGTGTATGTGCGTGTGTTGTAAACTGACCTTTTCCCTCCCTTTAAAAAGTTCTCTTAAAATTTCTTTTGATTTTTTAGGAAGAAATTTTGTATGACCAGGCTATTTTTTAAACAGAATGCAACTAAATGGTATGTGTTTGGTCATTAACACGATGGAGTGTAATTTATACTTTAAACTTCTGCGTTTAAAATATATTCTGTCGAACAGTCTTTCAGTGTTGATCTTAGATTTGTATTAAGGGTTGTGGTTTTAATGGAAAAGTAATTTTGGATTGAGTATATCACTTACCAAATAGAAGAAATAATTTCCAGATTTATTTTGTTGAGGGAAAATGAAGCTTTCTTTCCAGAGATACAGTATATGAAAACACTGCTGACGAAAAATGTAGGCTTTATCAGAATTCCAGAATCCTGGGTTATGAGGTTTAGAGGAGCTGACTGAGCTCTCACATCAGCTCAGTAAAAGGGAAGCCCTTGAATGGCTGGCATTGTCTAGGCCCTGGGAGCCGCTGCAGACATCTGTGTGCTTTCGGATGTATGGAGTTCTTTGTGCAATCAGCTCGTTTAGCCTAGACTGAAGGAAGATTTTTATTTCCCTCCCTAAATTTGGCCCCTATTAGTCTGAGATTTTCCCCCCTACTCTTGAGTGACTGGCAGTGTAGAATTGAGAATAATGGAAAGAAAAACGTGTGCGTGGAAATAATTCCACAAATGAACAACCAGAGTTACAGAAAGCATGAGCCTTACTTTATAGTGAGAGACACTCCTGACTTCATGGGCTGCTCTTAATGGTGGAGTTTCTGAATCTGCTCCATACTGACCATACTACTACTGACCGTACTAATCTTAGTGCTGTTGAGGACTTGCTTCTAAAATTTATTTTTTATTGAGGTAACATTAATTTATGACACTATATGACCTTGAGATGTATGTTAACAGGCCTATTCTTAAACCATTTTCGGGTTTTTCACAAAGTTAAACTGTAGTGATTATAAGTCAGAAGGGAATTCATACTGAAAACTTTGAATGATGGCTATTTAGAAATACGTTTTTATCACCATTAAATTAAATACTCAACAGCACCGAATGTTCTGCTTTAAAAATGCTTGCAGTGGGCCTCCCTGGTGGCACAAGGTGTCGTCGCAGCACCGTGGAGCTGTTGGCAGCCACTGCAGCACGAGTTCGGTGCCTAGCCCAGGAGGTGACCCTCGTGGTGCAGCTGACCTCGCCCTGTCTTGCTTTCTGCTCCCCACTCTGTCTCTGGTGAATCCTCTTAACCCCCACCTCTGGTCTGAACCCCAGATCTTGTATGCATAAATAAATAAATCTTTAAAAAAAATGCTTGCAGACAATAGCTCAAACAAAAAAATTGTGACATAATTTCCCCATCAGTTATATAGAGTTGTCATGCCTTGACTATGTTTAAAATATTTTCTATACCAGTATATCCCAGATGACTAAAATAGCTTCTGTCACACAGTAGATACTCAGTGCTTTTTGAGTATTGGGACTTTGTATTTTTCTTTCATAATATTTTTACTTTTTTCTTGTTAGGGGTGAAAGTGCTTTCTAAGCACATGTAATTTTAGCATGGCATCTTATGAATTCTAAATTAGTATGGCTTTGATTACAAATGCTTATTTAAAACATATTTAGGATACTTGGTCTTTTCAACAACAGTTGTCCTGATCACATTTTGTAACACTGCACTCACGGGAGCTCGTCCTATGTCAGATCTTGACTCTCACTCACCCACAAATTATTTCGTTTTCTTGGGCTCAGTGTTCTTATCTCTGAAATGATGGGTTCCTTAATTTTGACATTAAGTTTAAACAGTGAGACATTTAAAAGAGAGTATTCTGTATATTTAAAAAAATTTATTTCATGGGCTCTCTTTGCCCCTCCCAGGTACCATATACCTGGTAGTCATTATTCTTTACCTTTTTTTCCTAAATAAACTTTTCTTTAATTTCAGAAAAAAAAAATTCATAATTATATTGAGATTGGTCACACATTATTGTTTGTGCAGAACATAATTTTAAAAATTTTGTTTTTACTGAACTTATTGCATGTCATCATACTCAGTATCCCTTGTTAGGCTATTCCACCCCTAAAACCAGTTTATAACTTATCTCCAATTCCACTTAGTGTGAACGAGAAGATAATTTAAAAGTGAAGGGGTTCTTTTTGTATGAAAAGTGGAAAATGTAGGCAGCTATCTTTAGGCAGATTATATAGATTCATATATGTTTGGAGGTGGATTTGGGGAGATTATTACCTAGAAAGTAAGGAAACATGTTAGGAAAGAAATCTAGGAAATTTGGATGATAGCTTTGACCTTTCCAGTCTTTTTGATAAGAATAAGGCCCTTGGAAGGGATGAGTGAGAGAGGTGGGGGAGAGGGAGGAGGGGAGGGAAGAGGAGAGAGAAAGGGGGAGGGAGAGGGATTGGGAGGGTTGGGAGAGAGGGAGAAGAAGATTGCCTTCCTAGTGTATGATAACTTTAATTGTTGCTGTGAGAAGTGTTATTTTCTAGTTACTGTTGCTTTGTAAGTAATTGACCTTTTATCCCCCTTGTTTGCTTCAAAGCAGCCCATCGCCATCCCTGTCTTATTCTCAATGTGGGTGTATTTTTATTTATCTTAGAATTCAAGTAGCTAGAATGTCGTATAGTTTTTATTACTTGTTAATTCTAGAAAATTATTAGCCATCATTTCTCTTTCTTCACTTTTCAGTTTCTTTCCTTCTTTTAATGTTCTGTTCCATGCCTCATAATCTTGCTTTCCTGTCTTTGGTCTTTTATTGTTCTGGTTGATTTCTGGTTAATATTTGTACCTACCTTCCGGATAACTAATTCTTCATTTGTTTCTGTTAATAGTTTTGCAGTTTAATGAAACAGTAGAGTTTTCAATGTCAGTGATTGTGTTCTGCTTTTCTAGAAGTTATTTGTGCCTCTGCTTTTAAAAATTTGACAAAATTCAACCTACGTAAAAACAGAATAATTTTAGAAAACCTGTGGAAATGAGGCCGCAAGGTAGGGGGGCGACATAGTGGGGAGGGGCCCCCATGAACTACGGTGGAGAACTATGGGTGCTTTGGTGGGGGTGCGAGAACATACATCTGACGGGTGTGAACCTGTGAGAAATGCATGACCTTAATAAAAACGTTACCTCTATGAAACAAGACAGTATGACCTCAATAAAAACAACAAAAAGCAGTACTTAGTAGTTTTTTCATAATCACCCCCAGCTTCCCTTGGTAGGTTTTGTATACTCCTAGAACATTTTCTAGCCTGGGACATTACTGTTGTCACATATCAGCTGCTCCGTAGATCATAGTTGAGTTTGTCCGGTCTCCCCACCGGTTCCTTCTTCTGGCCTAGGACCTCCTATTTCGTTTAGTTGTGACTCCTTACTCTCTCCTGGTCTTTGTCTTTATGACCGTGACCCTTCTGACAGTCATGACCCGTCACTTTGTAGACTGCGTCTCAGTTTGAGGGTGTGGGATGCTTTCTTACGATTTAAGCCGCACATTTCTTGCAGGAAAACCACACAGTGACATCACGCTCTTCTCAGGGTGTCTCATCAGCAGGTGCACCATTGAATGCCGCGAGGGTTATATTTGGTAGCTGGCTTTTACTGTGTTTTTGCGGGATGTTTTTTAACACTGTATTTGCTATTTTTTAAAATGTATTGTTTGAAGCTATGCAGTTGTTTTATTTCTTCTCGTACTTTTATGTACTATTTTTGTACTCTCTAATGGTTTGTGCTTGGAGTAAATGTTACTGTGATGTGTACTGTTGGAGTCAGGGACATGCGGGAGCCAGAGTTAAATCTTGCAAACAACCTACAGGCCCACTTCCTATCTAGCAGGCCAGCTGGTCCCAGGGCTTAGGATGTTAGCCTAGATTGCTGTCTCAGAATGTCAGCTTAGAGCAGTATCTTAGAGGTTGTTATCTTAGGATGTGTGCCTGGGTATGGGGCAGAAGCCCGCCCCGCCAGAATAGATCTCCGGTACAAATTTAAGCTTTTGAAATATGTGTCTCTTTAAAACTATTGGCTGTGCTAATTGCGCGGGCTTTTCAACCCCTCAGCTAATTCCCTGCAACCTATGTAAAGGTGGGAAGTTGGCTATAAAACCTTCTTACTCTCGGGGTTGATCGCCTCAGCCAGACCTGCGTGTCTTGGTTGGAAGGTCGGCCCAGCATGCTGACGTAATAAAGCTCTACTTGATTGTTGCATCCCTGTGTCCGCTCTTTGTTCTTTTGGGTGCCCTCGGAAACGCGCTCCTTTACAGGACCAATGGTGATTTTTCTAGTTCCATTGTTCCCCTTACAGGCATTGCCATTTATAGTTCTACCCTACAGACAACTGTCCTGTCTCTTCCACTTATTTATCCAAGTATATATGTTGGTGTGGACTCCTGGCCATTTATTTCATAGTTTGTAATCCATTACTGTTATTATTTCTTGCTGGAAATATCCCAGATTTAACCATTGGGAGTGCCTTCAAGTTTTTCCCCAAGTTCTTTTGACACACCTTTTTCATGTTGTAAGTACTTTTTTACTCTGGCAGTACAAGCCGTTCCATTTTCTTCTTCAACCTTGGAGTCAGACATTTCTACAAGGAATCTCTCTCCTTTTATTGGAAAATATTATTTAGAAACCAAGATAAGGAAGCTAAGTGTATTCATTGCTCCTGGGTTTTTGTTCATTTGGGCCCTCAGTGTACTAAGGGAAATGGCTCTAGTTCTGTGTGTTTCTGTCTATAGATTTAAAAAGTGAGTTTGTGTTGATGTTTCCAGTTCTGTTCTACTACAAAATTACATGACAGTAAAACTCATCACTTAACATTGACTCTAAGTGAAACCATGTATAAGAGGGCAGGTCCTCAAATAATGCATTTCTTTCAAGGCCAGCTGGGATTGTTTTTTTCAGCCTCCCTCTTTTTTTCTCATTGACGTTATAATAAATAATTGCGTGAAAGGATGCTATTTGAGGACCTGCTTGTGTAGTCTTCTCCTTTTCCTTTTTTATCACTCCTTTTTATGGTAGTGTGAAACCTGGTTCTCATTATTACAATGTATTTTCTTATTTGCTCAGTCCTTGTGTACAAAGTTTTCAAAATTGGTAACTTATACCCTTGTGAGAAGCACATTTACTGTCTCGAATACAATACTATAAAAATAGTATCAGTAGAATCAAAATACTCTCTTCCAAATTTATTGGGGTGATTTCTTTCCTACCAATTGTAGTGTGGTTATGTGATTTATTTGTAATGCATTTATTATTGTTTGTAATCCAATTTTAGCATTCCTCCATCTCCCAGTTGCTTTTAATTATCAAATTATCTTGGAGTTATGTGAAACAATTACCATGTCTAAGTTAGAAGCAACACAAAAAGCCATATTCAAGAATAGTGCCTTTCCTCCTTATTCCTTCTATCTTGGTTCCATTTTCTCTTTCTTTGCAGCTGGTTTCCATCTGTCCCCTTTAGAGTTCTTAATTTCATGAATTTCTGATTTGTCATCTTGAATTCTTTTTTGCATTAAATGAGCTGATACATATATTTTATATTACTATGTTCATTACTATATTCCTCTTACATAAAAGTAACATGCTATTGATGCTTTTTCACACTTTATTTTTTTTGCTTAACAATACCTGAATAAATCTTTCCATTTCATTTCATATAGATGGTCTTCATTTTTGCAACTGCATTGTATTTCACTGTGTGAACACACCACAGTTCATTCACCCACTCTCCTAGGTATAGACATTTAGGTTCTTTTGTTAGGTTTTTTAAAGCAGATCCATTGAGTGACATTTTATTTGTGTATACAGTTGTGTTCTCACTTAATATCCGGGAGAAGTTTTTAAGAGGAGAGGTGTAATGAAGCTGCTTTGACCGTGGGGTAAATGTACAAGTGAGAGTTGAGTCTGATGGCATGTTTCTGGTCATGGGAACAGTATTAGACTTCTGCTGCAATAAATAAAGACCCCCCAAACACTTTAATTTAGACAGCAATTTGTATTCATTCATTCATTTTCCAACCCGTTTATTCCAGTTCGGGGTCTTGGGTGCCTGGAACCACCATGGCAGCTCAGGGCAAAGGCAGGAACTGAGCCCGTGTGGGATGCCCTCCAGCACACACGCACGCCCACACGTGAGCCCTTGTTCATCTGCGATGGTCTAGATGCTGGGCCTCACACGCTCATCCCTGGGATGCGTGAGGAAGAGGGGGAGACATGGGCAGAATGTGCGGACTCCACACAGACAGGCAGTGGCCCTGGCTGGGACTGGATTTGGCCCCTCTCCTCCCCTCCATCAGTGTTAGGAAGAAAAAACCATCCAAAGACTTGCTGTACTTCATTTTGCATCTGTAAAATCTTTCTTCCATTATGGAGGGCCAAAGAGCACTGATAGCATATTACTCTTATGTAAAAAGGGGGGAATATTACAAAATTAACATGTATTAGTTCATTTGTGCAAAGAGGACTTCAAGAAGACAATTCAGGTAGCTGCAGAAATGACCTTTAGTGTTGACACGTATGAATCAGAATACAAAGCAAGATGCACGAGTTGCATTTGTTTTTGCCTCTAAGTTTCTCTAAATGTCACTTACCACCTACCTTTTTCCTCTACCCTGTTGACTAATTTAAAAGATTTAACAGTTGTCCTGTAAACTCTTCCAGATTATGAATTTACTGACAGGTTCTTGTGATGTTTGATTTACTTTTATCTCGTTATATTTTTTTTTCCCCAGAAAAGCAATGTTTTTAATTTTTTTACTCCTCATCGTCCTGGCAATCTTAGCGGAAACCTTTGTGCCATCAAACTTCAACTTACAGTTAGTTGGCAACGTCCTTTTAATACTTCCTTGGTTTTATCACTTTATTGTAAGACTGCTTTTAACTGTCACTTAAGTTACTGCACATCTCACCCGGCTTCTTTGCCATTCTTCCATAGAGATGCCAGGGTTTGTGGATTTAATCTTGCAACAGAATTCTGACTAGAACAGGAAGAATCCATACAGTGATCTCTTTGGTGGTATTGGTGTTCTCCTTCTCTCCCATCACTCTTCCATAACCCTTCATTGCCTCCTCATGGTACACTTTAAAAAAAAAAAATTATGCATATAAGAGCTGGGGTACAGGCCAGCTGTACAGGCCAGAGGTATCGGGGGTGAGAGGAGTCACCAGAGACAGAGCGGGGAGCAGAACAGGCAGATCTCTGAAACACACTGCTGAGGGGAGCAGCAGGAGACAGGAGAGGTCTGCTGCGCCCTGTGGGTCCTGTCCTCTCCTTGGCTGGGCATCGAACTTGTGCTGCAGTGGCTGTGGCTGCTTCATAGTGCGGCACCTCAACCCCTTGTGCCACCAGGGAGGCCCCTTAATGTTGCACTTTATCTGACTTTGCCTTTCATCAGATTTAGACTTCACTTTCTCAGACACTGTCTTCTACCTCTTACAGGACTTCTTGGAAAATTAACAAAAGTAACAGTCACCTTTGGGTTTTTCTCCATGCGTCCCTCTTCACATGTCTGCACAAAGAAAACAAAAGCAGAACATTTGCCCTCTGGTTTCTTGGGTTCACCTTTTGCAGCCCTCTACGTTCGTTGGCCTGGGCAGCGCGGAGCACAGCATGCAGGCACTCAGTTTTCCCCAGGCTCTCACTCGCTGCTTCCACAAGAGCTGCTTCCCCTCTGTTTCTTGCGAAACAAAATGAGACATAAACGCTTGGTTAGTGAAGAATTCAGTAGTTTGGCGCTAATGCTTCAAAGGTAGTGCTGAGTGGGTTGTGTGCATCATGCCATTCTTGTCCTGCTAGGGGTGCTGCTGGGATTGTTCAGGAGGTGCCATGTGGCTGTTTTTATTATAAAATTGAGTTTTCTTTCTTAGACCCTTCAGGTAATTTGTGGAAGATCCTCTTGTACCTCGGCAATGACTACTTTCTCAGCTATTGTTCTGGCAAACACTGATAATTTCTTGTATTTCACTTGGGGTATCTGTTACTGTTTTGTGATATCTTGATCTTCATGTATTTTAATTCCATCTTTTATGTGTTTTAATTACTTGAAACATTTATAATTTTATATTGTTTACTTGTTTGAAGTTCTTAGAAATCTGCTTTGCTCTCGTTTATATTTGCTGGGTATTGCTCATGGTTCTTCCTTGGTATTTTACAGTTTTGGATTGTGAGCTGATCTTCAGAGGGGGGTCTGTGAGAAGCTTGAATGGTTTCATCGGGGGGCATAGTCCTCCAAAGAGGTCTTGCTTTTGCCAATACCCTCAAGGTGTTTCCTGATATCTCTCTTTTTTAAATTAAAACATAATTTATAAACAGTAAAATGTGCAAACCTAAATGCACAGTTTTGAAAATGTGTCCACCTTTATTACCACCCTGTGCAAGCAGAGACCACATTTTATGTTTAAAGTTTTAACTGAGGAGTTCCTGTACTGTGGCTAGAATAAATCAGAAATCTAACCCTGTGTGAGGGCAGTCTGTGGCTACAGTCTTTGGTGACTCTCCCCCACCACCTTTCCAGAACTGAGGCCAAGAGAGAAAAGCTTCTTTGTCTCCCTCTGCCAGTGGCAAATTTTTCTACTGCATTGTTCCCTGAGGGTCTGTGCTTTGTGCAAGAATCTTACTTTTAACATAGTGCTTCTTGTGTGTCAAGGCCTTGTCTTCTTCCCTGCTTTGCCACTGAAACAGCAGTCCCACAGTTTCTAGGATCAGGAAATCCTGTAGTATAAGTGTGTATAGCTTTTCACTTCCCTGATTATATTTGGATCTCCAGAGATTTCCCTTACGTCCATGCCACCTCAGCTCTACGTTTATATATTTTTATTCTGTGGTTCTGTATGGTCTTTTGAGTGGCTGTATCAAAATACCCAGACTGAACTGTTTACAACAATAAAAATTTGTTGCTCACACTTCTGGGGGCCTGGAAGTCCATGGTTAGAACACCAGCACGGTCTCCCTCTGGTGAGAACCCGCTTCTGTGTTGATGGCTGTGCCTTTTTGCGGTGTCCTCACGTGGTGGGAGGGGCTGGGGTTGCCCTAAGAGCACCAATCCCAGTCACCAGGGCTCTGCCAAAGGCCCGTCTCTTTACATGACCATATTTGAGGGGTAGGATCTCAACACAAGAAAGTTGGGGTGGAGTGGAGGGCAGCTCTTCAGACCGTAGCAATTTGTAAATAAAACGAAAAGACCAACTAATGGTTCTCTGTAGTTTATAAAGTAGGTTTTCTGGTTATCGTGTGATCAAGTACTCAGAAATAGAAATTCTAACTTTATGCTTTGAAATGTTGCCTTGTTGGGGATATATGATAGTTGGGCATTACTCATACTTACTGCTGTGTTTTAATGACATTTTAATTATAGGTAGGATTACGTAAGTAATCTTAAACATCATGAAGTGATTTATGATCTAGTATATAGATCTATTTCATGTAACCTATGACTTATTCCTGTAGGCTGTCTTAATTTAGCCATTTTATGTGTATACAGGGTGAAAATTTATTCCTTCAGTTTAAATGTATTGAGACTTATTATTTCTGAATATTTTTGTTAGGGGAAAACTGGATTCATATTGTGTATACATACTAAACTAGGGGCTTTTGAATGTTTTGGAAGATTATCTTATCTTTACCTAGTTGTTGAAATTAGTCTTTGGATTGTAACACATTTATATAAAATAAATTTGTATAAAATAGAAGGTATCTAGTCTGTCAGTTGAGATGTTTTTGCTTTCCTGGCACATGAAATTTTGACATCCCAAAAATAATGTTTTTTTTTCTTCTTAATTACACACTAATTAAAATGAAGTTTATCTTCTACTTTTCACTCCATTTAGTGGTCATTTTCCAGGAAGCATTGCAAATGGATATCAGAACAGATACAGCAATAAAATAAAATTTGTATGGAAACTAGTGAACAGTTTGGTAGTGATGTTCATGATTTTTGATGAATAACAGATGTGCATAGCATTGCAAAGTGGAGCTGTAACTGCTCAGTTCTTCAGTGTCAGGTAAATACATTGAACTTTTCTTAATTCCTAGCCAAAACAATTCATTGAAGTAGTGAATGGCCCAAAATAAATTAGGGGCCAAATACATGGCATGATTAGAGAGTTAGTCATAATTGTTGCTGAAGAGAGCATTTCTCTTATATGAGACTTTCCCCTGGCTTTTGTGAACCATTGGCCATATTTATCAAATACTGTTTGCCACAGCATACTAAATTTGGCTCTTAACTTTGATGTTGATATTTTTAAAGTCCTTGAAAATATATTTTACACCTAGTTGTATTTTGTTTTTGTTTTTGTTTTTTTTAAAGATTTATTTATTTGTGCACACAAGAGCTGGGGTACAGGCCAGAGATGCGGGAGGTGAGAGGATTCACCAGAGACAGAGTGGGGAGCAGAACAGTCAGACTGACTGAAACACACTGCTGAGGGGAGCAGCGGGAGAAGCAGGAGAGGTCTGCTGTGCCATGTGGGTCCCCTCTCTGGCCGGCAGCAGGGCTCGAACTCGTGCTGCAGTGGCTGCGGTTTGCTTCATAGTGTGTTGCTTAACCCACTGCGCCACCAGGGAGGCCCATACCTAGTTGTATTTACCAAGTTATTGTTAAGTATGTTTAGATGGCCAAGGGTTCTAAGCTAGGATTACTGCCTGAGCAAAAACACAACTAAGCCAAACTGCACCTACTCCTTAATATGTGTATTACAGCTATTTATGTTTGGAAAGTGTGCATAATAAAATGATGAGATAGTCAAGGGATTTGCCTTATTAACTTTCAGGTAGCTGGTTTAAAGGGGGTTTTTAAGCCTTATTGTCAAATAGTTTTCATTTTGCATTAGAAATGTCTTACCCATACAGGGCTCTTGAGAATATTTTTTTTTTCTTCAGGAATTTTCTTTTTTCCCCTGAATTCTGTAGCAGGTTGATGTTTCTTTTCTTTTTTTTTTTAAGATTTATTTATTTATACATACAGGAGTTGGAGTACAGGCCAGAGTCCTGGGAGGTGAGAGGACTCATCAGACAGAGCGGGGAGCAGAACAGGCAGACTGACTGAAACACACTGCTGAGAGGAGCAGCGGGCAGGCAGGAGAGGTCTGCTGTGCCTTGTGGGCCACCTCCCCCACGGGTGGCAGGGATCGAACTCGTGCTGCAGTGTCTGCAGTTTGCTTCATAGTGCGTTGCTTTAACCCGCTGCGCCACCAGGGAGGCCCAGGTTGATGTTTCTTTTTTTTTTTCCCTTTAAAAGATTGTTATTTATTTATGCAAATACAAGAGCTGGTGTACAGGTCAGAGTCCAGGGAGGTGAGAGGATTCACCAGAGACAGAGTGGGGAGCAGAACAGGCAGATGGACTGAAATACACTGCTTAGGGGAGCAGTGGGCGAGGCAGGAGAGGTCTGCTGCGCCATGTGGATCTCTCCCTGGCCGGGGATCGAACTCATATTGCTGTTCAGTGGATGCTTCACAGTGCAGCGCTCAACCCACTGCGCCACCGGGGAGGCCCAAAGGTTGATGTTTCTTATTGTACTAGCTGACCTTTAAATAGAAAGTTTATACTTTTATTGACTGGTACCTCTCACTTCCCCTTTCTAATGGTTTATTCTGTCTTAAAAGTAGTGACACCTAAAGATTGCTCTTATTAAATATAACACTTTGGTGTTAGTCAAGCTTTTAACAGGTGTACTTTACCAAATCAGCCTTATTTTGGGGCCTTCGTGGTGTTTCAGTGGGTTGAGCAATGTACTATGAAGCAGACTGTAGCCACTGCAGCACAAGTTCGATCTCTGCCACCCGTGGGGGAGGTGGCCCACGTGGCACAGCAGACCTCTCCTGATTCTCCCGCTGCTCCCCTCAGCGGTGTGCTTCAGTGGATCTGCCTGTTCTGCTCCCCACTCTGCCTCTGGTGAATCCTCTCACCACCCCCACTTCTGGTCTGTACCCCAGCTCTTGTATGCATAAATAAATAAACCTTAAAAAAAACCACCAAATTAGCCTGATTTCTTCATATTCTCTTAATATGTAACTTAACAGAGTCAAAGTTAGTTAAATATTTTAGTGCTGAAAGTTGCCTTTCTTCACCTCTCCAGTGCTCTCAGTGACTAACTTTGGCGGGTATTCCTGAGTGCTGTAAATACTTCTTGCTTGGCTTTCTAGGATCCTGTGCCATTTTTTTCCTGTGCTCTTTGGAGAATGGCAAAATTCTATAAAACAGATTCTGATCCTGAAACTCAAGGGAAATACATTGTGACTTGGGGGGAGACTCAGAGAGCTCCATTTGGCTACCAGGTTACTGCAGGTTACTGGAGCTGGTACTTTTAACAGTTAGGAATATGTCCTCCAGGCTCTGTTTCCTACATACCTCTGTTTGTGATTTAGCTGGCTTTGGGAAATTTGCCAAATGATGATTTAGTATCAGTCTTACCGTAAAAAATCAATGCCAAGCTTTATCGAAAACAAATTGAACAAAAAAGGCACTACCCTTTTAAAAAATTTTTTAAATTGAACAGAGAAACATTCCTAATTCTTCGCTTCTATCTCTTGTATCATTGCTATTTTTGTTTCACTTGCTGGCCATCAGATTTTTTTTGTGGTTGTTGCCTCTGTTTTGATCAAACTGTTACCTGCTAGGTTAAGAATAAGAATAAAGGTTTTATTTTATATTCACTTCTTTCTTTAATGTCCTTCCTTTCTTTAATGTGGTTCTGAGTTTCTGACCTATCTCACCTATCTCATTTTCTTCTCTCTGAGAACAACTTTTCTTTGCAAGGCAGGTCTGCAGGCAATAAATTCTCTCAAATTTTTTGAGTAAGTTCTTTCACTTTTGAATTACAATTTTATCTAGCGGGATGGAGAATTCTAGGTTGTCACTCTTTTCCTCTATTTAAATATAATCATGAGCCACTTGACACTTTGGTCAATGGCAGACCCGTAGGTGATGGTCCCAGTAAGCTGTACCATACAGCCTGCGTGTATACATTTAGACCCACGTCCTCAGATGCATCCCCGTTGTTAAATTACCATGGCCGTGTCACTCTGGTCTCTCCTTCCTAGCATGGCTTCTGAGGAGTCAGATGTAATCTTTGCCTTACCCACTTTGTATACCAGATGCTTTTCCTTCTGGATTTAAAAAAATTTTAAACACCTTTGATTTTCTGTAGTTCAAATGTGGTAAGCCTAAATGTAGGTTTTCTTTTTTTTTTAATGTATTTATTTATTGGTGTTCTCTGAGTTTTTTGGATCTGTTTGATAACTGACATTAGTTTGGAGAAATCAAGGCCATAATTGTTTTAAATATTCTTTTCCTTCTATTATTCTTACAATGTATATTTATACCTTTGGGAGTTGTTCCAGAGTTCTGTTTTGTCTTTTTTTCCCCTTTGCTTTTCAGTTTTGGAAGTTTCTGTGGACTCTCTTAAACTCATATTCTTTTGTAAGTTGTATCTAGTCTATTAGCCCTTAAGTCTTTCATTTTTCTGTTAAAATCTTTTTGATCTCCAGCGTTTCACTTTGAATCTTTTTTAGAATTTACATTTTTCTGGTTATGTTACCCATCTGTCCTTATATTTTGCCATTAGAGTCCATAGCATATTGTTCACAATTGCTTTAAATTCCTGAATTCCATTATCTTTGCCGTATCTGAATCTGGTTCTGATGCCTGCTCTGTCTCCTCAAACATTTCTCCTTTTATTATTCTTCGTCAGTTTTGTTACATTGGAAATGATTTACTGGATAAAAGGATTGTGGTAATTGGACTCATAGTTTGGTGAGAGATGTTGGCATGGGAAAGTGTTTTCTGGTTCTGTGATTAGGTCTCATTCTTCTAGTGAGTCTGCTACTAGGTTGAACTTCACAGGTGCTTATTTTTCTTTAAAATTTTGAGGTACAGATGACATAATACACATACATATCTGGTGTGCAATATTATTTGTTTACTGTAAAATCACTGCAGTAAGTCTAATTAACATTACCATATATAGTCATAAATTTTTTGGTAGAACTTTTAAGATTCTAACAACTTTCAGATATACAGTACAGTGTTATAGCCACCATGCAGTACATTAAATTCCCACGACTTATTTTAGAACTAGAAGTTTGACCCTTTGGCTACCTTCATCCATTTTGCCCAGTCTTGTAACCCTCTGACTCATATGTAGGTTTATTTATGGTTCTTTGTTCTATCTCACTGATGTTATGTGCCTTTTTATGCTAATGCTGTACTATTTTGGTTACTGTAACTTTGTAATATAGTTTAAAATTGGGACCTGTGATGCCTCCAGCTTTGTCTCCCCCTCCCCCCCAGCTTTGTTCTTTCTCAAGTTATCTTTGGCTATTCAGGGTTAAAATGTTATGTTCCATATACATTTTAAGATTGTTCTATTTTTGTGAAGAACACCATTGGAATTTTGTTTGGGATAGCTTTAAGTCTCTTTAGGTAGTATGGACAGTTTAAAAATATTAGTTCTTTCAATGGTTTTATCTTGATATTTGTATCTTCTTCAGCTTTTTTCATCAGTGTCTTAAGAATTTCAGTGTACAGTTCTCCCATTTCCTTGGTTAAATTTATTCTTTGGTGGTTTAATTTTTGGTGCAATTGTTTTCTTAAATTTTTTTCTTGATAGATGTTAGTGTATAGAAAACAGTAGATTTTGCATCTTGCAACTTTACTGAATTTATTCTGTGTATTTGGCAGTCTGTAGGGTTTTCTATGTGTAATATCATGTCATCTGCAAGGAATAACAATTTCATTTTTCTTTCTGATTTGGATGGTTAGAAGACCATTTCATTCAGACCAGTGGTTGCTCTCTGATAGAACCCTAGTTGGCTAGGTTCTAGTAAAATCGGTTCTCTTGAGGACAGGCCTTTTAAAGAAGAATTAGATACACTGATGTATTTCAAAATGGTAATTTCTTCCCTTCCCTGCTGGGAGCAAAAGGATATTTTCCTTTGGTTTTTCGCTGTGATGTCCTGGTAGATCCCTTGAGATAAAACTCAAAAAATTATGAAATTCTCTACTATCTACCCCTATGACTAGTTCCC
This sequence comes from Galemys pyrenaicus, assembly GCA_019455555.1. Taxonomy (NCBI): domain Eukaryota; kingdom Metazoa; phylum Chordata; class Mammalia; order Eulipotyphla; family Talpidae; genus Galemys; species Galemys pyrenaicus. Next base: position 1,044,246 of record JAGFMF010011760.1, on the reverse strand, counting down.
TCTAGAGTTTTTAACTTTGAATTTTGTCCACAATGATAACCCTTGAGTAATTTGTCAGTTGCAGTTTAGGTTTTCCTACCCTGTTACTGGTTTCCCTGGAAGTTTCTGCTTATGGGTTTCTCTTCTGGTAAGTTGTGGGTTCCTGTATTTGCCTGTTTCTTTCTAGTTTTGGGAGTGGCATTTGCTGTGTAACCATACTTCTATGATAGATGGAAGGAGAGTTGTTAATTTTTCAGGTTAAGATTTTTGTTACAGTAAACAGACTGGAATGACTGTGTCTAGAAGTCCTTACAGGAGAGTTAGCCACCTAAGTGAATCCTTGTCATCTCAGTTTATTTTTAGGAAGATTGAAGAGGAAGTAGAATTGTAAAATGAATTATAGCTGTCTTTTAAAGCTTTAATTTACAAATGATAGAACCATACGTGAAACTCTCAGAACTTGATAAAATGAGGATATAAGATGTTTCTCCTGTAACTCTTAACATTTTTCCTTTGAAGCCTAATGATGAACAGACAACTGTTAGTAATCTGAAGGCAGCGCTTTCTGAAGTAAGTCTCCTCAGATTGTGAAGAAAGTGGTGTGTGCGTGGAGATAAGCCTGCAAACCGTAAACTCTGTACTCTGTCCAGTAAAACTGAAGATCGCTTTGGAAATGTGTGGATTGGTATTTGCTTAAGAATGCACGACAGAGTTGTTCATCAGGTTGTTAGGCACCCTGGCATTTGCAAATTTTAAAATAATCAGGAACTTGGAAGATACCATTAAGTGCAGATTGAGACAAAACCTTCTAATTTTATTAGAAAAAACTCACTGAATAAAGTTGGGGAGGAAGAGTGTTGATGTTAGTAACTTTGGAAATTTGTGGAACCTGCAGCGCAAAAGGCAAGAGGAACTTCATAACATTGTACTCCGGCTGACCGTGTTGCTGTCCACGTAGCTATAGTTAGCAATTCTGATTCTAGATTAATAGTTAAACAGTTAAGTAGATGATAGGTGGTGGGAACCAGGTTTCTTACTGTTAGAGTGGGAGTTACAGACCAGCAAGGTGAGGACACTAGAATAACTCCGGTGATAGTGAATTAGATTTGGAGATGTCAGTTTGAACTCATGTTCAACATACTGTACATACAGTACAGATAATACCTTGGAGATGTTATAGGTGCATATCCAGACTACCATAACATAGGGAATACTGCGATAATGTGAGCCGTGAATTTTTTATTTTCCCAGTGCATTTAAAAGTTATGGTTGCACTATAGTAGAGTCTAAGTGTGTAGAAGCATTACCTGTAATGAAAAAGTCCATACCTTAATTAAAAAACACTTTATTGCTAAATAGGGCTAGCCATCCGAGCCTTCAGTGAGTCATACATAATCTTTTTGCTGGTGGCAGGTCTTGTAAAAAAATGTAATTTCTGCAAAATGCAGTAAAACTGAACTCAACAAAACAAGGTATCCCTGTATACATTTCAAATTAGTTCATTAATTCCAACGCAGTAAAAAAATAAACATTTCAGTCTTTGGAATTTATACAGTTTTTAATTATTAAGGTCAGAGTAGTAGAGAAGTATACTACAGTAAATATTTTTAGCTTTAAAGAGCATTGTAGGGCTTCTTAAATTTCACAGGACAGGAGATAATTAGTCATATTGTTAAATGATCTCTGATATGACAGGGAATCATGTTGATACAAATTCCTTGATCAGAGTAATAAAAAATACTCTGTAAAAAAAAAATACTGTATTTACACCTTAGTGATAGTTACATATAGTGTTAATGCTGCATCCTTCTCCCTCACTCCCGGAGCAAATACAGCAGCAGCATCTCATGGAGCTGATGTTGGCACCGTGCTGTCCGCAAAGCCCTTGGTGTGCACAGGTCTTGCGGACTGCCACCTCCAGGCCACGCCAGAGGCACGGGTCACTGATTCAGCATCACGTAAAGCTCGGGGGATGCAGCTTCTGTTTTTTTTCTTTTGGTGGTATGAAGGGGTTGAATGATAATAATTAGGGAATTATTTATTGAAAAATTTGCGACATAATTTTTATTATACTTAATAGCATGCAGTGACACATCTGAGGAATTTTTCAGTAGAGTGCCTTTTTTTCCTAAATTTATTTATATATATTTTATATCATTGTTCACTTTTTTACAATGTTTGCTTTCTTTTCTCATGGGTAGTCCCCATAAAATTTCCACTACCAGTTCACTCGTGCACCATCACCATAGTCCCTTGTGCTCTTCCCTCCCTTCCCCTCCTCTGAAGAATGTCTCTGATTTATAGTCGTCTATTTTTATTTTGTTTTGTTATGTTTGTTATTGTTATTTTCCCCCTAAAGCCTTATTTGGTTTCCTTATATTCCTTCTATAAGTAAAACCATCTGATATATTTTTTTTTCCTTCTGACTTATTTCACTGAGCATCATCCCTTCTAACTCCATCGATGTTGCTGTGAATGGCACGAGTTTATCTTTTTTGATTGCTGAGTAATATTCCATTGTCTATATAGACCACATCTGCTTGATCCAGTCATCTGGTTTTGGGCATTTGGGTTGTTTCCAAATCTTACCTATTATAAATAGTGCTGCAATAAATGTAGGAGGGGGGTGCAGGAATCTTTTTGAAGTAATGTTTTTGTGTTCCTTGGGTATATCTTTATAGTGAAATTGCTGAGTTATATGGTGGCTCCATTTTCAGTAGTCTGAGGAAACTCCATACAGCTTTCCATAGTAGTTGGACCAGTTTGCATTCTCACCAGCAGTGTAGAGAGTTCTTTTTTACCACATCCCGGCCAGAATTACTTTTGGAAGGATGACCATTTTAATAATGTTGATTCTTCCAATCCATAAGCAGGGTCTTTCCATTTCTTTGTGTCTTCTAGTTCTTTTAACAATGTTTTATAGTTTTTGTTGTAGAGGTCCTTCACTTCTTTTGTTAGGTTTATTCCCAAGTATTTGATTTTATAGTTTCAATTATAAAAGGGATTGTTTACTTGGTTTCTTCTTCAGATGGATTGTTTGTATATATAGGAAGGCTACTGATTTTTCTGTGTTTATTTTGTATCTTGCTACTTTACCAAACTGATTGTTTTGATTAGTTTTTCTGTGGAGTTTTTAGGGTTCTCTGTGTATGTTATATTGTCTGCAAATAACAATCATTTTACTTCTTCTTTGCCTGTTTGGGTTCCTTGTACGTTTTTCTCTTGTTTTACTGCTCTGGCTAGGACTTCCAGTGTTATAGCCAAAGGCAGTGGTGAGAGTGGACATCCTTGTCATGTTCCTGATCTTAAAGGAAAGGCTTTCAGCTGTTCACCATTGAGAATGATGTTAGCTATGGGCTTGTCATACTTGGCTTTTATCATTTGAGGAGTTTCAAGGGTCTTCATCATAAATGGATGTTGAACGCTTTTCCAGCATCTACTCATGTGATCACGTGGGTTTTATTTTTCTTTGTGCTGATATGTTGGAGCACATCAGTTGGTTTTCGGATGTGGAACCGCCCCTGTGCCCACTTGATCGTGGTGTGTCACCCTGTTGATGCACTGTTGGGTTCCTTCAGTGAGCGTTTTTTTGTGTTGTCTTTGCTTGGTTTTGGTATTAGTGTAATATTGGCTTCATAGAATACATTTGGTAATGATCTTTTTTCAGTTTTTTTGAAAGAGTTTGTTTAGGAGAGGCACTAGTTCTTTTCTGAAGATTTGGTAGAATTCATTTGTGAAGCCGTCTGGTCCTGGGCTTTTGTTTTTCGGGGTGTTTTGATTACTGTTTCAATTTCACTGCTTGTAATTGGTTTGTTTAGGTGTTCTATTCTTTAGCTTTGGTTGATTATATTGTTTTTTTAGGAATCTGTTCATGTTTTCTAAATTGTTGAACTTGTTTGCATATAAATGTTCATAGTAATCTCTGATTATCGTTTTGATTTCAGCAAAGTCTGTTGTAATTTCTCCTTTTTCCTTTATGATCCTGTTAGTGTTTTCTCCTGTTTATTCTTTGTGCACCAGGCTAGAGGTTTGTCTATTTTGTTTATTATTTTTGAAGAACAAACTTTTGGTTTCATTGACCTTTTGGATTGTTTTTTAAATTTCTATTTTATTTATGCTTTGATTTTTGTTATTTCCTTTTTCTACTGGTTTTGGGGCTTTTTATTGTTCGTCTAGTTCTTTGAGATGGGAGATAGGTTGTTTTTTTGAATTCTTTCTTGTTTATGATGTGAGCCTGACCTATTAACTAAATGAATTATTGTTAATGGCTGAGCATCTTTTTGTTTTTTACAAAAGTTTTTGTTAAAGATTTATTTATGCATACAAGAACTGGGGTACAGGCTAGAGGTGTGGGGGGAGAAGGGGATTGATCAGTGACAGAGTGGGGAGCAGATCAGGTGGATCCACCAAAATCCACTGCTGAGGGGAGCTGCAGGGGGAACAGGAGAGGTCTGCTGCACCATGTGGGTCAGCTCCCTGGCCAGGGATTGAACTAGTGCTGCAGTGGCTACTTACCAATAGCTTCATAGTGCTGAGACTTAACCCCTTGTGCCACCAGGGAGGGCCACAAAAGTTTGATTTTCTTACTTTAATTGAAGTACAATTTTACATATAGTAAAATTCACCCTTCTAGGGTGTCAAAATTAGGGATTCTGACAAATGTATATACAGTTGTGGAGTGTTAAAGATAAACAAAATCTGACTAGTTAAATTGTAAGGACAGGTTTTAATCAGAATTATACTATTGCAATAGGGCAAAGAGTCTAGCATGAATGGAACTCAACTTTGATTTGTACAGATATGATTTGGTATTTTAAAGAGAGAATAAGGGAATAGAGAAAGGGTGAGAGGTGGGTCAGTAGAGTCAGGGAAATGATACGTTAAAACAGGCTGGAAAGGCCTGTTGGTCCTTGAGAAACCGTCTGGGTTGGTTAATTGGAGTTTGTTGAAGCCTCCTACCCGCCACAGAAACTGGCCGACAGGGCCCTAAAAATAGAGGTATTTTTACTATGAATGCGGTGATGCATGCTAGTCATAGTAGTGCGGAACACTATTCATTTGGCAAGGGGATGGCTAGTAGTTGTATAATTGAAAAATTTAGGGACCCTGCGTAGTTTTGTAAATAGGTCAGTGCTACTAGTTCGACTATTACAGGAACAAACAGTAAATTCTTTTGGTGGCTTTATGTTTTCTCAGATAGATGCTAGGGTCACCTGAGGGATGCTGCTGTGAGCTGTTAGAAACCATATTAGAGTTTTGTTCAAAATTTTATAGGTAGGGTTGAGGCTTAGAGGAAGGACTGAGAGGCGCCTCCCTCGAGTTTGGTTCTAGAGAGAATCTTGAGTGTCATCACCACAATCAAGGTGAAGAATGGTTTCATGTGCTCCTTTGCATTTCTTGCCCCACTCTCAGCATTTATGGCTTTGTTTTTGTGGTCCTATGGTTTTACCTTATCCAGAATATCTTAGAAATGGCCTTACATGATGTGTGGCCTTTCATTCACCATAATGCCTTTGAGATTCACGTATATGCGTATATCAACAGTTTGTGTTCTTCCGTAGTTGTGGCTGAATGGTATTCTATTGTATGGATGTTTTCCAGTTTTGGGGTGAATATAAGTTTTCATTTCTCTTTCTTTGACTACCCACCTGTCAGATTGCTGGGCTCTAAGGTAACTCTAATTATAAGAAACTGAAATTTTCCCATTTTTTTCACTCCATTTGCGGTGTGTAAATTCTAGTTTTATTGTCACTGGTACTTGATATTGTATGTTCTTCCTTCTGTGTAGTGGATAGCTCATTATGCTCTTAATTTGTATTTCTCTAATGGCTAATGATGTGAGCATCATTATGTGTTTAATGTTATTTTTGTATATCTTTGGTGAAGTATCTGTAAGTCTTTGCTAAGTTTCTTATTCTATATGTATTTGAGAAGACTGTTATTTTGCTGTTTGGGGTGTTTTCTTCTCTTCCTGTACACTGAAATGTTTTTATATAAGGTTAGAATTACTTGGTCCTTGAAAGTTTTATAGACTTTACCAAATGTCTGGGCTATGTCTATTTTATTAAAAATCTTATTTTAAAAATTTATAGACTGCCAAATATCTGGGCTGTGTCAGCTCTAACTTTTCTACCTGGGAAAGATGAATTATTTTTAAATTTTATTAATGATTTTTAACTTTATATAGGTCTCTAAAAACTTTTTCTTGATGTAGTCTTAGCTCATTTTTTCCTATGCTACTTTCTGTAGTATCTTTCCCTTTTTTTTTTTTAAGTTTTAGACATTTTCCCTTTATTTTTCTTGTACTTTCTTTGGAATAGATCTACTTTTCAGCTTTTCTAATTTAGTTATCTTTTATTTATTTATTTATTTTTTTAAAAGATTTTATTTATTTATGCATACAAGCACTGGGGTACAGGCCAGAGGTGTGGGGGGGTGAGAGGATTCACCACAGAGAGCAGGGAGCAG